>OZ038374.1:100456149-101656149 GCA_964036015.1 Leptarthrus brevirostris
ACGCTAATTCGTCCAGCGGCCACAGTCAAAATCCGAGGTTAGGTTACGTTACCCGATGTAAAAATCAAGTCACAGTCGTACACGATCTTAGCAGCTCAACTTCGCAATTCATTCATCATTTTGCAAACGTTTGACAACTAAAATTAATTTAATAAGCCAAAAAAGCTTAAAAACCAATTCCCCCCTATAAAACGATACTTAAAAACCAAAACACCAAAAATATATTCAGAAAATCTCTCACGAAAAATTTCGTAGCCCACTTTTTTGGTGGCCCCCTCTACAAAAAAATAAAATTACGTCCCCTCGACCTTGGCACATTGATGGCAGCACGGTCAATTAAACCGTGCGAAGAATTCTTGTGGTGAATTCACCTCGTCACCTCATTCATGTGTCATGAACTGATTCCTCTCTTGTTCTCTTCTCTTCTCTTGCTTCTCTTTGTATCTTAAATTCCATTCTTTTTCTTTTACACTTGTTCGTACACAAGTTGTACATAAGCGTAAATTTGTGCAACTGAAATGCATTTTCATTGAGAAATGAGAGCCATGTTACATACATTTTCTAAGAGAAAATTTGCACAAAATTTGCAAATGAAAGAGAAAAAGAACAGTATGTAGTGATGTGTTTTGCTCATTTTGCATCTCTTTTTCAATTCACACAATCAAAAATCTTGAGACGGATATAATCTGGCAACTTCCGCCGTATTCGCACGAGTTCTTATCGCATTCACCGGGTGCTCATATACGTCATCGTATTATTAAATTTGTCAGTCCGTTCATCACATAACGTACTGCAACGCATTCTCAGTTAACTGACCTGACCATACCTCATGCCATCCTGCATATGCAAGTACAGCGTTCTATTTTGCTTCTTTTTTACGCTTTCTTCTCTGAATGTCCTCTTTGAGGTATAATTCTCTCTCTTGTGTAACATATTTGATATGAGGAAATGCAGCTAAGATGTGTTAGTGATATCGGCCGGAGTGCTTTTGTGTACTGCCACTGCCGCTGGGAATACTCGCGGCTACCTCACATCGGCCATCAAAATTTTGCCGTGTTCCTCTTGCCCACAAAAGTAAAATAAATTTTCTTAGCCGTGTAGCACAAATTTCGCCATCTTGTTTGTGTTCTTCAGTACCTTAAGCTGTCCTTTTCTTTTCCATTGGGATGATGCGAAATGGCTGTGTGTAGATATACCTTCTATTCATACATACATTTTTCTCCTTATATCATTCTCTCATATTCTATTAGGGAAGTTTCCTGCGTGAAAATTACAGAAAGTTTCCCAAATAATTGGATATTTTTTGTGGAAAATATATCAAAAGTGTTAGAAATTAGGTAAATTAGTAAAAGCTTGAAAGAAAATGTGAATTTATCACGTTTTAACCAGTGGTGCAAAGTGATAATTTTTGACACTTTTGAGTGAAAAGATTGTGTAGTTGCGTATGTATTGTGTGGAGCCCCCTAAAAAAAAGAAGACATCTTTGTAAAAAACTTGGGGAAACGGAAAATGTGTAAGAATTTCGGTTTCCATAAATATTTTGTTGAGGGAATTAATTTTTTTTATTGCATTTATAAAATGTTGTTACTATATTAATGGAATATATAAAATTTCCATTGAAATTTGTTTCTAATTAGAGTGAATTTGATTTCAAGTTAATTATTTGTGTTTTCTTTTAATTTGCAGATGTCCGCCGGCGCCCAATTGCAGATGGCACCCCAGACGACCATAGCGCATCATCAACATCACCAACATCATTTATCGCAGCAACACCAACTTCAACTACATCACCATCATCAGCAGCAGCAGCAGCAGCAACATCAGCAACAACAGCTCCAGGTCCAGGTTCAACCACAGCAGCAGCCCCAACAGCCACATCCAGGCACGGTTCATAATCAAGATTCAAATATGAGCACAGGATCATCGCATAGTGAAAAGGATGCTGCTGAATTGGTTGCCTGTGGAGTTCTAGGAGGTGGTCTAGTAGATAACCTGGTCGGAGGAAGAAGTAATAATGGGATCATGACCTCCGGATGTGCTCCTGAAAAAATTCCCAGAACACCAACAGAACGGAAGCGAAAACGAAAAGCGCCTCCAGCAGATGATAGCGGCGGAGGAGGTCCAGGTGGGGGCTTAAGTCAGTCAAATGTTAATTGTAATTTAGGATCACAGGATAGCGGTAGGTGTAGTATGCCGCCAATGGGTAGTAATAAGGGTGCCCGACTCACCATGCCACTGAATGATAACAAGAAAATTAACGATTATTTTAACAAGCACACAGCAAGTAGTCCTATAAGGCAGCACGGAGCCAAGAGTCCGTCACCTTCACAGCTCGGGAGCTATCCCATGTTTCCACCTAGTCCTCAGCCACCTTTGGTTACTGGTGTTGCCGGAGTTAATTCAGATTATCTCTACAAAAATCGACAGACTTCCAACATGGTTCCTCAATCGCCGCTTACAGCAATGCCTCCGACGTGCATGGGTGGCTCTGTAACAGCCGTTAGTACAAGTCAAATGGTCAATTGCGGCCCTCCTCCGCCACCACCACCACAGTTAGCATCACAATCTCAGTCACAACAACAACAGCAAGTGCAGCAACAGCAGCAGCAACAACAGCAACTGCCGCAGCAACCCCAGCGACCCCCACCCCAGTTAATGGAATCCAAGTCAACGCAAACAGATCTGTCATATCTAGACATTCAGGAACGAGATTCAGAGTATGAATCAAGTAAAACGAAAATCGATGAGCTGACCCGACTGTCCGATGAACAGAAGTGTCAGATAGCTGCCCATCAAAAGATCATAGATCAACATAAAAGCCACATAAATAAATGTATAGAGGTTGTAAAGAAGCTGCTCAAGGAGAAGAGCAATATTGAAAAGAAAGAGGCCCGACAAAAATGCATGCAGAACCGTCTGCGGTTAGGACAGTTCGTCACCCAAAGGGTCGGAGCAACATTCCAAGAAAATTGGACCGACGGATACGCTTTCCAAGAGTTAGCACGGCGGCAAGAAGAAATCTCATCTGAACGCGAAGAAATTGATCGACAAAAAAAGTTGTTGATGAAGAAACGTCCATCGAATGCTGAAACTGGACGGAAACGGAACAACAATTCAAATGCTACCGCTGGTGGATCATCATCCAATTCAGCTTCATCATCATCGAATCTACATAACGGTTCGGATGCAACGTTCCTAAAACCCGATCCTGTTTCCGGTGGATACACGGCGCAGGAGTACTATGAATGTGATGAAATATTAAAATTAAGGCAAAATGCACTCAAAAAAGAGGATGCCGACTTACAGCTCGAAATGGAAAAACTCGAACGTGAACGGAACCTACACATCCGAGAGCTGAAGCGGATATTAAACGAAGATCAGGTAAAGGTTGACTATCAAATTGTACTTTTACTTAATGCAAAGAATTTTATCGGTTTCTTTATAGTCTCGTTTCAATAATCATCCTGTCCTCAACGAGAGGTATCTGTTACTTATGCTTTTGGGTAAGGGTGGGTTCTCCGAAGTGCACAAAGCATTTGATCTTAAAGAACAAAGATATGTAGCGTGTAAAGTTCATCAATTAAACAAGGACTGGAAGGAGGACAAAAAGGCTAATTATATAAAGTAAGCTCTACAAAAAGGTAATCTTGCGGCGTTTATTTATCTCGATTGAATTCAATTTTAGACATGCATTGCGGGAATATAATATTCATAAAGCGTTAGATCACCCAAGAGTAGTGAAGCTCTACGATGTCTTCGAAATAGATGCAAACTCGTTTTGTACTGTGTTAGAGTATTGCGATGGACATGATTTGGATTTCTATCTGAAACAGCATAAGACAATACCAGAGCGAGAAGCTAGATCTATTATTATGCAGGTAAGTTTCGAAAATCGGAAAAGACGCAGTCAATTTGAGAATTAAGTAAACTCATAGCTCGTAGAAAGATGGTTAACTTTTAGTTTGTAAGTGGAGTTTTTTTTATTTACCTAGTAGGACTGACAATCTATTAATACATGCTTTTATGGAAACAGTCGTCGATCTAGTCAGCATAGCAATCAACAGAGAAGATTTACGTTTCAAATAAATTTTGGTCGCCTAAATACTGTTACACCGCGCACGCCCAAAAAATTGTGGCAACTAAACTATTTTTATAGCGATGAGTAATTCTTCAATTTCTGTCCTCCATAATTTGTACAAAATTCCTCACTACTACGTCTGTTCCCTTGTTTTTTAAATTACTATTTGCCCGTGCTGTTTCATGCTGTCATTAATTCTATGGTGGGGGTAAATGTGCAACGAAGTTGAGGAATGAAATCTTGCTATTTCATAAAATTGAAGAAGAAGACATTTGCTTTGACATTTCTAATTCGCAGTTTTGGCAACTTTCAATCATTACTGCAAGACTTTTCGGGAATAAACTTCCTTCACCCTCAAATTAACGTCTGATGAGCATAACCCCATCAATTGCACGGCCCAACAATTTTGCGTAAAGTAAGATTAGGTCAAATGCCAAGAGAGTACGTGAACAAGTTTGAGTAGTCGTGGACAGAAACTAAAGCAATAACTATCAAAGCGACAATGAGTGCCCTTATAACAAAAGTACTCAATTTATTTCTTCGAGAAAAATTTGGACTAACATTTTAAAGTAGGGGAAGTGTTACATCTGTTCCTTGATCAGAAATTGGGATCCCGCATGTGCACAAATTGACTCATTTCTCGTTCCTTCGCTTTTCGTGGCAGATAAAATGGTGGTCGCGTGTTCCCCTGCAGCACGAGCTTACCCAAGAAATTTAGCTGATGCGCATTCTTGCACGGGTTAATGCTGTTTAATAAAATGTCACTTCTAGCATCTACGTGTTTTTAATCAACTTGCAGGAAATTCGTTACCTCGCTTTCGCGGTTTTAAACAAATTTTTCCGTTTCACTCAGGTAAGTTTTTGCGCGAAAATCGAAGAAACAGACCCTTTACCAATTGATAAAAGGAAATTGCCAAATTTGACAGTTAATCGATAATTACACTTTTGTAACGAAGAAGGCAATGAGGATGACAAAAGGAAATTGTAAACGTAAATTAAAATGCTCGTACGTTTTACTGGGGATATTTTATTTTAGCTTCTATTCTAAACAGGACCGCCTAAAAATCAGCACGTTCCTTATTGGAGTGCAGTGTTACCACCACTAACTAATGCTTTTTAACATTATGGTTGAAGACATACAAACTTTTATGTTATTAAAGCAACCTGTCGCTTGAAAACGCCAGCCGTTTTTCAGAATCACGTAACATTAACCCTTTTAAAAATTTTGAAACTGTTGGCAAAATCAATTTCAACACAGCCTACATTATACACAAGCCTGGAAGCAAATACAAACAATTGGGCATCGGAGGTGTAGCAAACTGAAACTTGTTATAGTAAACAGTAGGCAAAGGTTCTTGTAGTATTTTTCGTTACATACATAAGTCTCAAGTTCGAATTTACTTGAGGTGAATCTACATATGTTCTGAACATGTAGTCACATTAGCTGTATTTTTTAAGTACATCAAGCAAAATTAATTTTCGAAAGTCACTGTTTGAGTGAGTGAGTCACTACAGATTGCGTCAATGACATCAACACTTCTCTTTGGTTTTGCTTAGGAGAGTTTGCAGTTTTATTTGTGTGGATGTAAAATGGCAGAACTGTCATGTTTTCTGGGCTTGTATCTAGAGCAGTGATGGCCAGACTCACACCACTTAATATGAGGAATACTTAAAAGCTTAAGAAGCGTTTCGTACTGTTTGTATCTTAAAATGTTTGCAAAAGGTTGTATATCAAGATATTGTATAATTACTTACAAAACTACTTAAATATGAGAATTTTTTTTAACTTTTGTATGCTTTAACAATTAAAAAACGCAAAAACAGGAAACTAAATACAGCCAAACAAGTGCATATACGAATTTAAAAGCTCAAAGGCTCACTTGCCCGCGGGCATAGGTTTGGACATCACTGATCTAGAGTAGGCGCTAATATGTACCCTCTCAGCAGTTTTTCTCTCTCTTACTCTCTCTCTCTCCAGTTAGTTTCCATAGCTTCTTGTGGGGCGAGAGAAGAACTTCTCCCGATTTGAGACCATGATTGCAAGTGGACCTACAATTTAAGGGGTATTCCTTCCGAACTATAACATTACTCTGCAACCCTCAATGAGGTCTTTTTTTATCCTAATCTGTTGTAAGCAGAAAACGACACGAAGGCTTGTAAAGCTTCAGCTTTCGTCGTTCAATCAGCGCTAAATAATTTGAGTCATGGTTTTAATAATTTTGTGGAATCCATGATATAACTATAGATTCTCAGTTTTTAATTAGAATTTTTTTTTTTATGTTGTACCTAACGGAGTTACTTCCAGTTCTTAATATTAATGTCGGAGTTCCGCAAGATTTCGTTCTTTGTCAAAGTCTGTTCATAATATTTTGATGGGTAAAAGGGTTTCAGGTGAATGAGGAGTTGACAGAGGACGATTCTTAGCCGACTGATCGATCGTCTGACATTTTGAAATAAGATAAAAATAGTAGACGACTTAGATACTATCCCGCATTGCTAAGATATGATTGAGATATATGGCGACATGTGGCACAGCAAGGCAACTATAGCCTGAATAAGGTAGAAGGCAAGTGGTTTTCCTGCTGAATGTAAACCTACTGACATATAAATAAAAGAACAACGCAGATTGTTACTTAACAAAGTAGCAGTATCAAAACATGTGTGACATTTGCATTTTTAAGATGTCTTATAACATATCGCAGGGTTTCCTAAAACTTTGTGGCATAACTGGCCACTTTCTTGCCAACAGACATGTAGAACGTTTGTATACAACCAACGACTATTGCAGAAGCTGTCTAGGTGAGAACGAAGTAGAAATCATTCAGAATCTACTCTATGAATTGTCTGGGTGTGATAGGAGAAGATGAAACGACTCTGGTGGTTACTGCTTTGGAATTTTAATTTCTGAATGATACAGTAGCAAAAGTATGATGTATACGGTTGAGAAATCGTAACGAACCAATTCTTAAGGCCAATGTAAGACTTATTTGCGTCGACCAATAGCCACCACTATACTAACTTTTCATCTAAACTAGCATACCCCCCCCCATCAATATCGTACTAAACTAATATTATAACAAAATTTTACGACGAACCCAACGGAAATACGTTTTACGAAGCAAAGCCGTCAGCTTAACGGAATAGTTAGTTGCTTGAAAGGAATGACAACGCCCTGAAACGTCGGAAATTATTGAGTAAGATACAATAAAAGAGGTTTTATTACTTCTCATGTGCGTTTCACTATTCGTCAATACATGGATGTAAATGACCGTTAGCCCGATAAAGCTTGCAGTAATCAACATGAATGCTAACGCCCTGCGCTGTACTGATGCGACAAGATTTGGTGTTTTGCTGATGATGACGATAATGTTCGTCAAAATTTGACGGTAACGGAAAGAGTAGTGTTGAATTTGTTTTTTTTTAATCGAGATCGTACGTGATATTGTTGATAAAAATTGGGTTGGTTTAAGTGGTGATCGTTCCCATCATGGTATCATTCCAACTAGCACTATTATAGTGCCATTTTAATGCCATAACCAGTAAGACCCGTTTTCTTTGTTGGACTCAGGTCATTCGCAACCCTGATTATTATCTGAAATCATGGTTGAGGTCGGCTGAATTTATTATGGGAAAAAGGAACTAAAGCCAACCGGAGGAATTTAAGAAACTGACTATTTCCTTACTCTTTGTCACCGAGATTGCCTTCAAGTTTTCAAAGAAGTACTCCCCCATAGCCCACTTTCTGACTCTCGCAAAAGCCGGACATTGACAGAGAAGGTAAATAATGGTTTCATTTTTGTTCACGTCGTCAGAACTGCGACATTGTGTATTGTAAGTGCAGTGGCCCGTACAGACCGCAGTGATTTTTGGGAAAACAGCTCTCGGTCTGTTGAGCAGGATCTGTTTTTAGGGCACTCCATCTGGCATTTTCCAGCGCCAAGAAATGCAGAAAGAGTTCCCTCTTAAGGAACCTAATGGAGACGAATATCTTTAAAATGGCTACATTGTAAGCTGCACTCTCTCTGGCAAGTTTGTCGGTCATCTCGTTTCCTACAATGTTCATATGTCCGGGAACCCAGTGCAAGGTTACGTTAAGCAGACTGCCCAAGGAGCTAAGTAACTGCCGACAGTCCTGCACAACCCTAGAAGATATAACTGAGTGAAGTGCCCTACCTAATGGCCGCCTGACTATCTGTAAAAATGGCCATGTTCTGTTTCGGGATTGGATACACAGAATCAACGAACACGCCTTCATAATCGCAAGCACTGAGTAGTTTTTTAAACTAAATTGAAACAAATTGATAGTCCTGTGCGACTTTATGTATCTACGACGAGCGCATTCAAAATATCTCAAGTGAAAATAAAAGCTGTACGGGACCAGCTAATGCAAGGTTGGCGAATAGTCAAAAGCTAATAAAAAAACAAAATTTAATGGCATCTGAATTTAGAGGAAGATGTTATACCGATTGCCTGTACCAGGTTTATTATTGTCAAATCGGTCCCAAAAAACAAAAACAAATTTTTTTTTAATTACCAAATGTATATGCTTATTTGAACCTTGGGCGGGAGAAGATAAGAATTCGAATTCTAAGTGAAAATAATTTCGAAAATGGTACAATTACTTTCTTTAAATGAATAGACTTCAATGAAAAAGAAATGTTATAAACCCTCCTCCTTGGCATTTTGTTGGACATATGTATGTGCCCAAATTTCTCTATTAAATTTAAATCAAGGCGAAATCTTGGTGGTTTTTCAACTTCTGATGTCAGCTGCTCCAAAGTTAACGAAACACCTACATCAATAATTTCCCGGTATTTTTGAGCATTCACTGTTCCATTGACAAATAACATTTGGTGAACTAAGGGCGAATGCTTTACAGTAGGTAAAACGCATTCTTCGCTATATCTCTCCTTTTCTCCTTCGTACTCTGATTCTTCCATTTGGTCTCAAAAAATTAAATCGTGATCCATCGAAAAAAATTATATTATTCTAGTCCGTTACAAGCCAATTTTTCCATTCATTTACCCATTTAAATCTCTTGAGTTTAAATTTTTTTTTTTCGTAAGAGCTCTATGAAAGGACCATTAAGGCCGCCTCTGGACAGTTAGGCTGAAAGAACCGAAAGTTGCTTTCTCTAATTCGACTTAACTTACTCTGCAGAATCGAAGCAATTTCTAATGCAAGTCGTTTTAGAAGTCTCTCCTCTCTTGTAGAAGTGACTTTTTTCTCCTGATATTTGACAGACGCAATAAGTACCCAAGTTACATGACAAACTCACACTTTACAATTTTCGAACTGACATGTAATCAGAAACTAAGCCGAAAAGTGCATTTCTCTTTAGTTTTGGTTAAGACAGTGTGCAGTTTTATATGTGTGCATGATATAATCACGACACGCTTGGTGTTAAAATTTCAAACTGTCATGTTTTCCGGGCTTGCATCTAGGATAGGCTGTGATTGAACATGTTTTGACAGTGAAACTGTTCGAAACTCATAACGCACTGAAGTCCCATCAAAATCGCTTTAACAGAGTAGTTTCCTCGGTGGCGGCATATGGACCAATCTCCATACAAATTTGTCGTCTCTTTTCGTCTTCATATATTTTGAACCTTGCCATTTTCTATATCGACCGGCAATTAATAAATCAGTTACAGACCAATTCTCTGCTTTTCGATTAGAATTAGTGCAATTAAATGAATATGCATAACATTAAAAAAATGTAATAAATTATTATTTTACAGGTTGTTTCAGCTTTGAAGTACCTGAACGAAATAAAGCCTCCAGTCATCCATTACGACCTAAAGCCAGGAAATATTTTACTCACAGAAGGAAATGTCTGTGGTGAGATAAAAATTACAGATTTTGGTTTATCGAAAGTAATGGATGAAGAAAATTACAATCCAGATCATGGAATGGATCTAACATCTCAAGGAGCTGGAACATACTGGTAAGCTTTCAATATATGGATAATACATTTTCAATTTATTCACTAGTTGAGGAAATAAAATTTCGAAATATACTTATTCATAATTTTGCTTTTTTTTGTAGGTATCTTCCACCTGAGTGTTTTGTTGTTGGTAAGAATCCACCAAAAATATCGTCGAAAGTCGATGTGTGGAGCGTTGGTGTGATATTCTATCAGTGTCTGTATGGTAAGAAACCATTCGGGCATAATCAGTCACAAGCGACTATCTTAGAAGAAAATACAATATTAAAAGCTACCGAAGTCCAGTTTTCAAATAAACCGACAGTTTCCAACGAAGCAAAGGTAAGTTTTATTTTCTAGTTTTAGACCTTTTTTCACTTCATAGTTGGCTAAGTTAAAAAATAGTTAACAACATTGGAAAAGGAATATTTAAAAATGTATTGAATGCATTATACTAAACTTTTTCTCCGAGAACAGAGAAAGAAGTATTTTGTTCGCTTAATCTCCTTTTTCCCATATTAGAACGAGGTCTGCGGACTGTTTCGTTCAAGATTTCAGAATGTACACTTGCGGTCATAAAAACCGCACCACCTCAAATTTATCGAAATAAATAAAAATAAAAGAGATTATCGTTAATCTAATAGCATGATTTTTTTTTTTACATACTCCTTGTTGCCTCACAAGTACTTTCGCAAAAATTTATCTGCCTACTGGGTTTTTTTGGGAGCATATGGATTTTAAAAACAAAAATAATCAAAAATCAAAAAAATCGAAAAATTAGTTATCATTTACTTACTGAATTAATTTATTCAAAAAAACTTAAAGATATGGCTATATTATTATATAGTACATAATTTTGAGATATTTTACTTCTTAAATCTAATCGTCAGTACTGCGTTGTCCCCCCTTTTACCGCAATAACCGCTGCGATCCTAGAAGGCATGGAGTCAACCAAAATTTCAATAATTTCATTTGAAATGTTGTTCCATACATGATCTAGGACTTCGTTCAGCTTCTTTTTGCTCTCTGGTTTGTGGTCGGCTACTTGACGTTTCATTTTATGCCACAGATGCTCAATGGGATTGAGGTCGGGTGAATTCCCTGGCCAGTCTAGTCTCTGAATTCCAAGGTCAGAAAATGTATCATGAAGTTGAACAAAAACAGAGAAGCAATATTTTTTTTTATTTATTTTTAATAAAGTAGACTTTTGAAAATCCATTTTTCACACTTTACTTACCGATTTTGCACGGTGACAAGGTGCAGAGTCATCTTGGAAAATGACCTCGTCAGTATACGACAAGTGCTCTTCAATGGGTGGTACCAAAAACTCCTTCATAACTTGCCCATACTTTTGAGCATTCATTGTCTCGTTAAAAAAGTACAAAGAACCCAGGGTGTAATAAGAGAAACATGCCCAGACCATTTGGCTTTGGGGAAACTTCACCGTTTTTACTATGCACTCGTCCTTAAACCTTTCACCTGCTGAGCGTCGCACATACGGTAAATTGTCAGCACACACAAAGTTAAATTTACATTCGTCTGACCAAATGACACGTCGCCAATCCTCCTGCGTCCAATTTTGGTACTTCTTAGCCCACGTCAGACGAGTCGCCTTCATTTTCTTTGTTAGTAGCGGCTTTTTCGCTGGTCGTCTCCCATATAAACCAATCTCTCGCAGCCTTCTACGTATCGTTTCGGCGCTTAGGTTGACTTGAGGGCATTCATTCAGCTCTGCCCTTATACGGACAGCGCTTTTAAAGCGATCCTTCATGCTTATCCTCTGCAATAAGCTGTCCGTCCTTGAGCTTGTTTTTCGCTTACGTCCAGATCCTTTCGCCCTTTCCAGCGGGTCCAAATTCTCCTTTTTCTTCATAAACCGTTGAATGGCAACACCCTATTCTAGCTGCAATTTGAAGATAGGAGAGACCTTCATCTGCCAAAGTCATTATTTTCACTTTTTCGTCCCGGTTCAATTGCTTGTATTTGCCGGCCATTTTACTTTTCACGTCTTGTCGTTATCACAACTTAACTGAAACTGAATATTCTTGCATAGAATGCACTGCTTTATACCCTCGCAGAAAGTTCTTATCACATATAACACCCATACCATCAAATGTTGGTGTAAATATGAATATTATCAGAACTATCTGGGTGGTGCGGTTTTTATGACCGCAAGTGTATTTTTCTTAAATCATTAGTTTGTTACTTTATCAGGATTTATTTAAACATATTTGTCCGCTGTAAGAATCCAGTGAATTGGTTTAACACCATAATACGAATATCATGCGACCATAACGGCCTTAACCCAATGCAGCACCAGGTTGCCTTGCAAGTGCACAACAATTTATAAATGTGTAGAGGATGTATTTAGCGTTAGCGTGTTCAAACTGTTGACCATTCCCCGTCAACTGTAGCAGTCCAAGCGCTACGAAGTCTCAAAATCACACGCCAGCTCCCAACTAGGCGGCTGAGGATTTAAATGCAAGTTTTGGGGAAGGTTATGTGACAATAACAGATCATGCGCATAAACTTGATACATTTATTCATTACTATACAATTTTTTACGGCTTAATACTTTCTCTATCGGGTTTGTATTCATTGTGAATCTTCTTATATGTCGTAGTATCTGTCCCATACAAATTGTTTTTACTCTCGCCATTACACGGGGTAAGATTCCTCACAATTCTCAATCATCTGGAACTGTCAATGAAACGACACCTAGGAATGCTTTCCGCATGCGCGCCAGGATAGAGTACGTGCAGAGGATGTGAAGTATACTCCTCACCGTTCCTGCAGCTGTCATTGTAGAGGAGTCCTTAATTATTTACATGCTTGCTAATAAGGCAGTGACCTGTCATCACTCATATAACTCCGCCTAGGTTAGTTCTATGCATGGAAACTCGACACTTGGAGCATTTAGTACCATTTGGCCAACTAGTGCAGTGCCATGTTTAGCAAGCTCATCTATCTATACGCTGTGCGCTGGAATCTCACTATGTCCTGGAGTGCAGCACAAGTGGGTCTGGTACTACTCTGCCAGCATCTCATTGAGGTGTGACTGGCAATTGTTAATAGTTTTTGATGCCGATGATACAAATTTTAGTGATAGCATCGCGGCATATCTGTCTTTCAGGGTAGGAATTTCCTTTTTAGGTGTGTTGTTCTCTTCATTCATGAATTCCCATTACTTCCGCTTGGGACACACTACATTAGTCCGGAAAGCGGAAATTTTGGACCGGGCGTGTAGATCTGAACGGATTCAACAAGTTAGTGCGTCGCTATCCAGGTTTGGCCTACTGGTTGGGATATCGACTTAAACCGCATGACAAAGGAATAGCTGGATGTGGTACGATCAAGATGTTCTAAAGGGAGCCATAAGAAGTACATAATTGTAGTATCCGACATGAACATTGGACCACTGAGAGGTGGCAGTGAGTCTAATGGTAGCGCTAGCTGTCATCTGCTTTCCTATTTAATCTAGAGCTCGTGTGAGTGCCGTCCGCAGCGCTCCACTAATGCAGATACAGGCTGATCGTTGAACCTTCCCTACGACATGCAATACGATTGCCCAGATGGCCCCCACATAAAGCCGGTGGGTTATATTCAATCAATGGGTATTTCCTACTAATGGCTTTCCTCCAAGGCTGTAGAGCTACCGTTTCTTTGTTAATCCTCTCTTAAATATTCGGCATCCAGCAGGATCTACATAAGGAATCATAGATTTCCTAGTGAAAATGAACAATTAGGTCTTTATGATTTACTACTAGGACGCCCCTGAATGCCCATCTAGAGAGCTGAATGTGAGAGAATTTTTTATAAGGTCCCTGAGCACAAACAAATACTTTCCGCTGTCGCCCGTATAATCAATCACCCGGCAGCTTTCCCCTTTTAGGATTAGAATAGTTCGTTGACCACCACATTCCACAGAAGAGGAGACAGGACGCAATCTTACGATGTACCTATACTCAGTCTTAGTATCATTTGTCATTCCCATGTGCAAATAGTTCTTAAGCAACTGACTAATCAGTGAACAGGGTGTCTTTTTTCAAGACTAAATTTCCCTGACTTTTCCCGGTTTTTCAAATAATCTTTGATTTTTGTCCTGACTTTACGTTGTATCGTGTCAGTCGGGAATGTAGGTTTTTGTTGATTGGGAGGGAGGGGGAAAGTTTAGTTGTTTCAAATTCAAATCGTCCATTTGTTCTTTTGGGGCTCCCTGACTTCCCGGTTCTTCAGAAAGTGACCCCTCTAGTGATATTAGATTGGCTCCTACCCTAAGAGAAATGAGAACCTCGTGATGATAGCTTCCGGTTTGACGTTGGAAATAGAGGTGACTATAGTGTACTTACATTCAAGAGAATTTATAGTATTTGCGTACCAGAGAATGGTAGTGCAATTGCTACAGATTTCCATTTGCAGTACGCGTGTTGGAACATGACGGACGGAGACGGAGTTAGATCAATTCGTTGAGCCGCACGACCACCATGCGATGGGCCCCGGGAGACCAGATCTTCCCGTGAGCTTCTATTAAGAAATTAAAATAATGCACTCTGTCTCTGGGCTGTTGTCTAGCTCGCAAGACTCAAGTTTCCTCACTGCCTTACCCTATTTCCCTTCCGGCCAAAACCATACTAACGCATCAAAGGGTTGTCCCCTAGGATTTGTCCACATCGTATAAAAAAATATCATAATAGGACACTGAATCTTTTTTTTTTGAAATATTTATGACAGACGTAATGTAGTCAGTTGAGGCATCGGCCAGTTCTCTAGGTGCTAAGCTGAATATGTTGCTGTGACCATAGAACTTCGCAACCCAGCGCCTAAATTCTTTGAGTCTTACTGCCCTGCATGGCGCCTGGAGTTTGATCTGATGATGCAAGGGAATAAGATACAGAAGCACATTAAGAGCTTCGGTTGGGGTGCAGCTCAGGCCACCAAACCAGTGAACCGTAGGTGAGAATTGGACACACCACCATAACCACAGGTTGCAGTGCCCATGTTTTACCAAAGGTACTTCTGGAGGCATAGAGGGCTATACATGCCTTCTTTACTCGCTCCTCTATGTTTAGCTTCCAGTTCAGTTTGGGATCAGGGTTAAACCCTAATACCTGGCACTGGAGGATAGTGACGGATTTAACACCCCCTTGCTCAAGTCTCAGCAGGATCTTGTTCATGACCATTAGCCATAGCAGGGGAGAGAGAACCCCACCTACCGCGAGAAACGTGCCTACACCGAGCTCGGCAAGAGATTCTTAGATAGCTTCAATGCGTACATTGTTAAAGGCTCCCTTTATGTCCAGGAATGCAGCCGGGGTATATTGTCTATACTTGATTGAATATTCAACTGTGCGTACTACCTCGTGGAGGGCTGTCTCCACGAATCTTCCCTTACAGTACGCGTGTTAGGATTCTGACATTATTGCAACACAAAGAGTTTGTCTCAGATGTAGACCCGCTCTAGTGTTTTTAATGCAAAGGAGGTTAGACTTACCATTCTAAAGTCCTTTGCTAGTTCGTGCTCTCGCTTTCCAGCTTTCGGGATGAAATACACCAGATTTCGTCTCCATGTTAGGGGAACGTGATTATGTATGTTACAGGCTCTGAATAACGCTACCAGCCATGCCACCAAAATATCTAACGTCTTCTGTAGCATAATCGGGTAGATGCCGTCCAGACCTGGTGACCTGTAGGGAGCAAAACTATTTATCGCCCAAGCAATTTTTCCGCAGAGAAAATAATTTCGAACTCACTTCACGATGTACTTAGAATTGTTGGGTTACACAGCGGCAACTGATGACCTTCATCATAGCAGCTGGGGAAATGAGTATTTATTAGCAGCTCCAAGGTTTTAGCGGAAGAGTGCGTCCAAGAGTCGTCTGTCGCTTTTAGATTACTTTGTCGCGTCTGGCTGATTCTCTAGTACTTTCTATCGAGTGACAATACTCCATCCAAGCCTCTATCTTAGCTTCTTTGATGGATTCTTTATAGATTTTTAGACAATCCTTATAAGGCTACCAGTATTTATGTTTATAGCAGATGTTGAAGATGTCCCAAGTGATCTTTCTCAAGTTGGACAGATCTTCGTTTGAATAGAGTGGAAGGGTTTTTTTTGCTAAATTTGATTGGACATTCTACCTTGTAGACACTTTTGTTTCCAAATCTTGAATACTGAACTTCTTCCAACCGGTCCTTTTACCGTTCCCTGAACGGCCTAGGAGACTCAATATCCAGTCTATTCGTTGGGAATCGGTTTTTTCAAAGGGCTTGGGTCCAAAGTTGTGTCATTCAGACGTTGGATACTTACTTATGGCTTCTCTAAGTTTTCTTATTAAAATTTTTAATTCGCGCCAATTTGTGAATACTTTCGCAACAGGTATCTTAATCTCGAGCCAATGTTTGACCAAGCGTGTCGTCATTATAAGACTTTCATCAAACTTTGTTCATCCAATTGAATTAATTATGTAGTTGAGTTTTAACACTCCAATGTTCGCGTCAGATCTCTCAGATGCACAGCTTTTTATTTTCGTAATAGGCGGATGGGACAAGCATTGCCTCTTCTATTGCTTCAGCTAGTTGCGAGGCTAATTCCAGTTGTGCGGTGACCTTAGTTTATACATTCTTGTTATTCGTGTTTATGCTGTTTATACAATAATAAATAAAAGATAATAAATAAGAAATAATTAAAAACAACGTTTTTGGTACATTAGAAATAAATTTTCTTTTTTGATTTCAGAGCTTTATTCGTGGATGCCTAGCATACCGTAAAGAAGATCGCATGGATGTGTTTGCTTTAGCGAGGCACGAATATTTACAGCCTCCAATACCGAAACATGGCAGACAATCCATAAGTCAGCAGCAACAGCAACAACAACAACAGCAGCAGCAACATCAGTCATCGTCACAGAATCCAGGACAAGGTGGCTCGGCACAAACTTCATTCTCAACCGGAATGTTCGGTAATTTGAACCAGTCAAGCTCATCCTAGCTATCAAAGAGAAACTCAAATTCGTAATCAAGACGGAAAAAGCGAAAAAATCAAAATGAAATTGCCACCAAGATTTTTTCAGTAACTGTAAATAAGAAGAGAAACAGCATTATCGAATGCGAGCTACTTGATCCCACGGCGCATAATAATAGAATCTGGGGATGATTGTTTAATGAATAATGGATAAGACCAGGATGTTATGGTCGTCCTTCATTTTTTTCCGAGACTCGATTTTGTTAAATATTTTGCTTCCAACAAAATCACTTGTTGCCTGAATTTTTGTGTGTGCAACTTTTAAAATAAAACGACATTCAAACTCGGAAAGTATTTTCTGTAAATGTGATTCAACCAGCCACAATGGACAAGGCAGTCATCCTTCAAATTTTGGAGGGAGACAATAAGACTTAATGGCCTATGGTATCCTTTTTTCCTGTGGATATTCGAAGCAGGGGACCTCTACAATAAAAACCTCGTATATAAATAATCAACAGCAGGCTACAGGACAATCTCTATGATGAATCCTGATGATGTGATGTGTGTGCCGCCGTCACAAGTGTGTCATAAAATGATATTTTTGTGTCGCGTACGTTTCTAAAACGAATGTTCTTTACAAAAATAATAAAAACAACACCAACATCGGAGAGGAAGAATAAAATGTAATTAGTGCATGTGCGTGCGTACAACTTCCTTCTGGTCTCTACGCATATAAAAAAAAAACTGCTAATAAATATGAATAGACAATTTTTAAACAAAAGATGTTAACACTAAAAAAAATGATCGCAAGGAGCACGAGTTAAACAGTTTTAAAATTTAACAAATCCTTTTAATTTTTTAGTTAGATTATGTGAATGCGTTCGTATGCAAGAAGAAGACAATTTATATTAAATTTCTAAAGTGAAAGTTTTCTTTTCTGAATGAAATAGCAGGCAAATTTATATATAAAACATAAAGTATATAAGTTACATGATATAAATATATATATAAAATATGAATAAATGTAGTAGTGATATATACACATAATTATGAACATCTTATAAGAATAAATATTTACTTCAACAGCTATAACTATTACTGTTTCAATAAATGCGAAAGAAGATTAAATGAGCAAAAAAATTAAATACCAAGAGGATACCGAATAAAACGAAATTGAGTGCTGTAATAACGGAAAAATATAGAAAGTCGCATGTGAACTGCTACTGCCTGGTCGCCGAATAAAACGGGAGAAGTGGTCGAAGAGTGTATGTAGAAAAAAAAAGAAGATAAAGAATTGCGTAACTTTTAATTATAAATAAACTAAGAATGTTAAATTTTACTTTAACTAGGAACTCACAGTGATTGATTTATAAATATGGACAGCAATACATGTACAGTAATACAAATTCTTTAAAAAGTATATGCAAAAACATAAAACAAGTTATTATTACAAGAAATTTAGTTTTAAAGAATTCTAGGAATAAAAAATATGATGTAAGGTATAAAAAGAGAGAAAAAACAGTTTAGTAAAAAAAACCTTACCTGTTTCATCTTCTTTTTTACTATTTTTATTTTCTATTTTCAAAGTATCGAGCTGATTATTTTGTGCATATTTGTTGAGTATTTCACTATATTATATATGAAAGAGGAGGTAAAAAAAATACAGCAAAATATTAAAAAAAGGTAAAATAATGTATTATGATTGTAACAATTGAAAAAAATGTATAAAAACAACCCGAAAAGAAGAAAAGTAACACACCCATATTTATCAAAGGTTTATTTAATGAAATCAAAACAAAGCATGCAGCAACGTGTTATTAATTACCAAAATTTTTCTTATTTCTTCTTTGATTTGTTATTAATTTCCCAAAAAAAAGCAATCAGTTTTAATGCTAAAAGAGACCCAATTCTAAAAAGAGGTGTAAATCCTTTCGGGGAGAGAAGAAAGCAAAAAAAAAACGAAAACAAAATAGAAAGCAACAAATAGAATATTTAAAAGACTCTTAAATTGTTATTCTCTTAATAAATAGTGATTATTATTAACTAAATTACATTAAAATGATTATAAACGAGGAGAACGGTGAAGATGACATTTTTCCAGTAAATTAATAAAATAGGAAAATAACAGGAAACAAAAAACCAACAAAAAATATTCTTTCTCTTCTTAAGAAAGTCAAAGTAAAAAAAATTCTATTTCATGAAAGGAAAATCAAAAAGGAGAAAAATAAAAATAATTAGAACTCAAGTTTTGAATAACAAATTACAAAAACAAAAATCAGTAAATTAAATGGAACAAACCGAAAGAAATGCATCAATTAAAATAAATTATAAAAATAATAATGCCCGAATATTTTTTAATACCTTCTTCTGGTGTTTATCATCAATCTCACCATCAATTAGCTTCCATCCAGTTCTACCTCTTTTTTTTTTCTTACATAATTTCTATTATCGAATTTTCTTTTTAAATTTAATTTTAACAAAACCAAGAAACCAAAATTTTGTCCAAGATGTCTGTTTCTTATTAGTTTTGTATATTACCTACTTTAAAAAACAAAAAACAAAATTCTTTGACGAAAAAAAAAACATTTTTATGCGTAAACATACTTTATTTTTTTTTTTTGTAAACATTTATGAACGTTTCAAAATATGCAAGAGAGCGCAAGATACGATCTTTTTACAGAAAATTTTTAGTTATTAATTTTACTGTTTTTACTATTTATTTATTTTTATCCAGATTTATAAGTTTTTTTAGAATAAGAACTTACGGATTAAAATATTTTAGAAGAAAAAAAAGAAAACAGGAAAATACCATTACAATGAGGTTTTTATTTTCTTTAACCTTTTTCTGTTTCTTTTTTAGTTTTTTTTTTTGCCGTGGATTGAAGGAACGGGCCGGGCCTATTCATAAGCGCAGGTTTGCACTGTGGCTGCAAACTTTTAGTAACGTGATTTGCTAAATGATGCAACTGTATGGAAAACCTACGTTTATGATTAAGGCTGTACAATTTAATGCGACTTATTCAACTGCGGAGGATACTTTATTCTAAAAAGTGCTTTTTGATAGGGTTTAATTTATATTTAAGGTAAGTAATGCATATATGTATTGCCCTTTTAGTTTAAACAGTGGTGGAATTCAAATAATTTAACGCTGTAGGCGAGAATTTTTTTTTTATAAAGCAATATGTTCAAGGTGTGCAGGTAATCACGACAGAAAGGAATGTAATAAATCCATTGAGAGTAAATGTGCTAATTGTAGTGGAATGAACCAAAAGTTTAAATTAAACCTCGATATTAATCATAATGGGAATTGTCTGGTTTACTTGAGAAAATTGTCTGCGGGGGGATAGGAAATGTGTGGAAGACTAGCAATTATCTGAAGTGAAAGCAATTTATGTAAATGTGCACTTTAAAGAAAAACAGGAGACTTCTTACTCCTGGGCCCGTATTTGGTTTCTCGACTTGACTTGATATCGAGAAATTTGTATTTGGTAACTCGATATCGACAAGGTTGCAGTCGACGGTGATCGACAAAACTCTCGATGAGATTGACGTTGTCGACAGTTAATGTCAGGAAAGGAGCGGATGTAAAAATATAAGTAAATATCAATTGCCGGTTGCCACATTTCAATTAAGTAGGATTCTCTAATAGTCCCCTGAAATGATCCAGTTGCAAAAAATACGCGGTATTGATGCAGCTCTTTTCTGACTTGGGGTCACACTTATAAAGTGGTCTAGCAGATAACAAAAAGCAGATACTTAAGCGAAATTGTTTAACAAATCTACATGAAAAAGTAGTTTTACCAAGGTATTTTTATTATTATAAAAAGTTGTTTATACCTAGAATCTCGTAATATTGGTTGGATGAATCTCGTAGTGATTTGAAATGCACTCTTTCATTCATTCCGCCATCCTTATCCCGTAGAAAATGTATCCCGATTGAGCCCAGTTACAAAATTTGTTTAAAATTAATTGAGGAATATTTTAAAATTTTCAGATTAACTAATTGCAGAACAAATTTTACAGTTCAAATTTAGATAACATGTCGATTCGATCGAGTTGCCAAACACCAAATAGTACACAAATCGACAGAAGAATTTTGTCGACTCGATCAATCGAGTCGAGAAACCAAATACGGGCCCAGATTGCAATCGATTGTAAATATAGAAAATTTCGATTTGTAAGAGATTGAAAAGAGATATTGCACTGTCGCTTTAAATTTCTTATATTTACGATCGATTGCAATCGAATTGTATTCGGTGATAAGTAAGGTAGTGGTGAATGATGAAGTACCTGACATTAAATTGCCCTCAGAGACAATTGCTACTGATGATGCAGGATATATCACAGTTACCAGAAAAACATTACAGCAATGTCAATTAAACAAAATTTCAGCTCACCTTGACAATAATGTGTGTGCGTGAAATTCGTTCATGTTTGTTCATGGCTTATAGTTTAGGTCGTTTTGGTTGACAGCAACCGTGGAACCTATGGACTCGTGGTACACGGCTTATTGTAGTTATTTGCCATATATACAGGGTGTTTCAAATCTGACGTGCCAAACGTGGTGATAGATCTCACCTAGCCAAACAAAAAATTGTATGACAGGGAGGGGGGCAATCTCAACCCTTTGGGATATACAGTATCATTCATAAATTTCAGTTTTTCATGGTATGCACACTACTCTTTTATTTTTATCTTTTGATCTACCCAACACAGTGACATCAAACAAACGCTAAAAAACTAATATCCCAGTGAGTTCTAAAATTGTCAACAGTGTTGATCTAACTCCTACCGTTGCAGTTAAAGTCACTTCCAAATGTGAAAAAATGGTTTGGGATTATCTCCAATCCAGCGGCTAGGGAATTTTTCACTTAGTATTGCCTTCACAATGTTAGCAGGGGTGGTAGCATGAAATTCGTTTCGAGCAGTCGAATTGACTCTTAATGGTAAAATGATAGCATGTAATTCGATACGACCAATTATTTTGGTCGATACGAGAAACGTCAACTCGATGAAATATTTGTGTTCGACTTGTTGTCGGAGTTGGTAAAAACGGACTCAAAACATTTAATATTATTAAAATATGTCTACAAATTAATATTATTAACAAACTTTTATTTGAATTTAATGTTTGGAACATCATATTAGGACTGCATCAGAGAATAAAAATTCGCCAAATATTATCATGCAGCAAATACAGCACATTAAAAATTTTATGGAAGAACACATTGGCCTCTATTGTTGAATCCGACGGATTAAGGATTCCCGCCGCAAATAAGATTCACTTCCTTTTTACGTTGCGATCTTTGAATCCGCCGGCAAGGCTGCCACATCTAGTGTCAGATTTCATCTTTCAAAAATGTAATCAGCTGATGGTTTATCTAAATATTAAGCGTAAAAATGAGGTTATACAGTTTATTGTTCATTTTTTTACAAAGTTGGAAGCGATATTGCAAAAAGCTATGAACGTAATAAAATAATCATGACAGCATGAGGAGCAGGAGACAGCAGATGAGGAGGTATCATTAAGACTGTTACGAAGAACAAACCGAAATACAGCTGAAAATTTGATGCTATTAACGGATTACGAGTTAGTTGACTAAATATGTAATCTACGTTTATTGTATTTCATTTCTTTCTGTAGATTTAAAAGAAATTATAGGCTTAATAAGCCAGATTTCATGTATGTGTTAGGGGAGTTAAATAAGAATATTGCTCCGACAACGGAATGTAAATAAGCTGCTTGCTTTAGATTTCTAGTTCAAGAAAGCTATCAGCGTGGAATAGCAAATGATTTTAACGCAACAATATCTCCACCCACTTTTTCTCAGCATTTAACTAATATACTACAGTTTGCATTAAACAAAACTATGCTCAGAATGGAAAAAATTACATTTGAAGGAGGAAATTTAAGGCACTTTTTACCTTAACATCTTAAATCCGCAATGATCAGATCACGAATTTCAAACGTCAGAATAACTAGGCACGAATCAATTTTGTCGTTTTCAATAATCAAGTGAAACGTCACATTTTCACTTCGATAGTTTTCGATGATTACAAATTACCAAATTCGCAAACGTTGTTCTCCCGGCGGATTCAGTAATAGGGGCCAATTCCAATTTTTAGGGAGAAAGCGGAGGATCTACGCTTTCTGCAAATATATTACTAAAGCTTTCGAAAAATTATGAAATGCAAAGATAATAAAATCCGCACATTAGTAGTTGTTTCTGTGAGATAAGCCCAGCAGTGCTCCTCGTAACCCCTTACTACCAAATATCCCAGCAAACCATATCTAACGTCATAAACGGAGGAATAACTAGTTAGTTAGTTATTCCTTTGTTTATGGTAACGTGTAACTAAATGTAATGCATTTAATCTCTAATTATCGATTTTTGTTTTCTTTTTTTTTGTTATATAATGCATTATTTCTGTACCTAGCTTGTACTTCTTAAGGGGTTATTCTACTGTTAAAACGCGATTTTTGATCATTAAATAAAAATCGTTGTAAAACAATAACTACAAAAGCTATCGATTTCAAAGTTTGTATACAACTTTTTTGACATCTGAATTTTACATTTTTGATGAAACAAAAATTTTAAAACAAAATGGCAGCCGTGGTGCCTAAATGATCCAGTGTGAATTTGCGATAAGCGCAAAATGCACGGACATTGCCCAGGTCTCCAAGTGATCTGCAACAAGTTTATAAAAAATGTTTTGTTAGTTTAGGTCAAAATATATGAAATGAACCTAAAATTAGCCATAAATATGGAATTTTCGTAATTCGGCAGATGTTGTAACATAAGACTCGATTTTTGCCATTTTTTTGCAAAAAAAGTATTCCCAAAGTGCGTACATATGTTAGGTATGTCTAAATTTAGGCTCATTCTATAGAAAATAAGTTTGTATAGATGTGTGCAAAATTTTGAGTGGATCGGTAGACTATGTTTTTTTGTACGATGTACCGCGCATAAATAAAACACGTTTTGAGAAAAACGCGTTTAAAGTTTTCGAAAGGGGTTTTACTAGGTTTTTTATGGTGCGCGCGCTCTGTATTATACCTATAGAATGAAAACGAAAGCACATATCGTTCTAATATTTTTACAGGCTTATTTTTGAAGAGTTTATCAATCAAAATATGTAAAAAAACCAAAAATAAAAATTTTAACAGTAGAATAACCTCTTAAAGACTATGTCCTAATGTACAAAGTTTTTCATTAATAATATTAATTTAAAATGCATATGTAAAACTTTTGCTGTATGCATATGCAGAGTGAGAATCTCTGCGTAGACGAAAGAAAAATGCCCTGCTTATATATACATATTCTAGAAAAAATTAAGAAAGTAGTTATAATGGACCAGCAACGTAATTATGCTTCTTCCGATCTTGAAGATAATTGTTCAAATTGTAAGGAATCTGCTAGCAGTATGAAATGGTATAGAGATTAAGATACGTGGATTCTTAAGAAGTATCAAAATTTAAAATCCAAAGCCCACCCCACTCCAACAACAATTTTTTACATGGTTCCAATGGAGGAACGTACTTTATATTACACAAAAAGAATCAATCAAATCGGTCTACGCGTTTCGAAAGTTGTTTCCACCCCTCTCTCCAACCCCACCGCACCAACGAAATTGTTGAAATGTAACTAATCAGGAAGCATACGCTATATAACGAAAAAAGAATTATCAAAATCGATCCACGCGTTATAATGGAGCAATGGGGAGATTTGTTTTTAGGAAGACGCACAATGGGGCGAAACGTCACTTTGTACCTCAAAATTCGCTCTCCAGCTCAATTTTGATTCATAAAAAGTTGTTTGTTTTTTAAAATAAGTAAAACATGAGGAGAATATGGAGTACCTGCGCATTTTTTCATCTCATATTCAATTTTTCTTTATTATATTTTCTTTGATAATTTATCAATAAAAAACTTTTCTTATAATTTCCCTTTTTAATAATAATATTTTTTGTTTGGGCAATAAAGTTCCTTATATGAAAAATATTGATGTTCTTTTCTATCACGTCAGATTTTTTATAATCTTTTTTTTTTGATAATTACCAAGAAACAAAATTATAAAAAAAATCTGACGTGATAGAAAAAACCCAAAATTATTTTTGCAATCAAAAAATATTATTATTAAAAAGGGAAATTATAGGTTTAAATTCGCAGACTTTTTTTATTGATTTTGAATTTAAATGCTATTTCTCGGCTTATTAATTCTTATTTTAAAATGAAAAACGCGACGGTACTCCATATTCTCCTACAACGATATACGTATATTTAAAAACAAAATTATTTTCAAGGATCAAAATTGTGAGCCGGAGAGCGAATTTTGAGGTCCACAGTAACGTTTCGCCCCACTGTGCGTTGGTTAACTAATTATAATTATTTTCTCCAAAGGAAGTGATTACAGTACGGCTTTCTTCCTAAAAATTGAAATCATTCAGGTTATTTCAACCAACAAGTAATCGATCCTCATAATTTTTTTCAGGTAAAAAAAATTAATACGAATCAAATTGCCGCCTGGGGATTCCATAATTGTATCTTGGACCATAAACGAAGGCATACATATGTAAAAAGATCATCTAACAGCGAAGAACAGCATGCAATACAATTTTCGATATTGAGAAACAGTCTCGCATCCCAGTGAATTCCTTCGTTTATGCTTGGACTTGTCAGAGACAACTACAAATGTGCGCGCTCAAACTTTTTTATGTGAATCTGTGCTTTGTGTTATACACAAAATTTGGCTACTGAGCAGAATTGCAGAGCGGTTCTTGTTATAGGTATAAGTTCCTGTGCGCTTTTGTTAAAGAACTTAAGATCTGAGCTTTTTGGGATGCGAGACTGTTGGTGTGTTCCACCGATTTTCGTGCACAAACTTTCCGTGTAAATACTTACTTATATGGTGGGAGAAAAAGTGTACACAAACCAAAAAATCGAGGGAACATGTTTCATGCAAACTCGTAAAAATCAAGAAGAAGAAAATTCACGGAACACACGGAATTTATTTAAACCGCACTTGTAATTATAAATTGTTAATCTAATCAATTTTCAATCACCAAATTTTGCTTTATTAATAACTTTATTCAATCAATTCACTATGAAACAGGCACTCAACCTAACCTCATTTTCTAAACAAAAACACCGATCAGCTGTTTGTACTTTTGCAAGAAAAGATTGCCGATCATGCAACAGCTAAAAAGTTTGGGTAAGTCCGTGCAGCAGGGGAACATGTGACGTCGATTTCTCCGCCATTTTTCCTGGCACGAAGCGCTATGGAACGCAAAATGTGTAAGTTCGTGCACATGCGGGATCCTGCATTCTTATCAGGGAACATACCTTGTTTCTCAATATCAGAAAATGCATTGCATGATGTTCTTCGCCGTTGAAGGGTGTTTATAGTTATTCCTTCGTTTATGATTTAGGTAATCGTCAAATTTTTTTTTCAATTTTGGAAGTGACTGTACATGCAGTCGTAAGAGTTAGATCGACATTGTTCATAATTTCGAGTTAGTAATTTTTTAACGTTTGTTTCATGCCGCTCCGTTCGGTCAACCAAAAGATAAAAATAAAAGAATACCATGAAAACTGAAATTTATGAATCGCCCTGTAACTCCCAAACGGTTAAGATTGCCCCCTCCCTCCTGGCATGCTATTTTTTGTTTGGCTAGGTGAGATCTATCACCCCACTTATTTCCGCACGTCAGATCTGAAACATCCTGTATATAATCATCGACAAACTTTGCAGAATGATAGGGGACCTCAAGATAAACAAAAAAAATCTATAAATGGGTTATTTGCAATTATACTATTAGTAGTAGAATAGTGATTTTAAAGTTATTTGAAAGAGCGTGCTTGTAAATTAACATCAACATTATTCCTATAGTTTGCACCAATCAGAAATTATTGGCAATTAAATTCAAAATTTTGAAATATTTTTCTCAAAATTTGGAATTTCAATAGTTGTGCTGAGCGTTGGCGATCTTTATAGTGGCAATATTTTCTTTAATTTTATTCCCCAGCTTAATCAATTCTGCTCACAAGCTGATCCTTTAAGGCAGTATTCTACTTTGGGCGCTCGAAAAAAGGCTATTTTTATGAGATTATGAATGAAGATATTGATGGAAGAAATTTAAAAAATGGGCCATCTAAAACAGCAAAAATTTTAAGTTTATAGATTCAATATATCACTCGCAACCGACTGAACTGGAATTTTTGATGTACATGACCACGGAATAGGACCACCGCGAACTATCGAGCGTCCTTCGAAATGTTCATTGAAAAATAATTTGGTTTATTAGAGAGAGGGGTACCTGAAACATAGCAATTATTTCAAGATAGGCTTCTCTGTGTAATCTGTTGGGAAGAAAGAGAGCACCAATGAAAGTTGACGTTATGATTCCTGTCCATACATTTACTGAAAATATGTGCTTCCACCATCATTCACGTTTCTTGTGAGGGTTTCCTTGCCAACATACATGCAAATTATGGAAGTTTTTTTGCCATCCTTTTCCTTTTTTTCCTTGTGTAAGATTCGCCATAATCTGACGTGAGAAATATTTAGCATCAATCCAATACCATAGAAGAACAACTAAATTTCCGTGGTCAAATGTGAACGAAATGGTCTGGCAATGTTCTAGCAATTATGTCTCGAAAAGTAAATGCTATCTGTCAAAAATCAATTTTGTAAAAAAATCACATATTTTTACAGTTGGAGCGTACATAAGAAGTTTCTATTTTTCTTTCAATATTAAAAACCGCATTTAACAAGTCATCGTGTCCACTAAACTGGACATATCTTATAATTTTTTCCACTGCAGATAAAACTTCAGCTGTTGTTGTTGGCTCAAAATCAGGTTCGGAATCGTAGTCATTGCTGTCCGAATTATCCTCCAGTAATTCTGCTGCAATTTCTTCTAATGTTAGCTCTTCCGCCGTAGTAACCTCAGCGTCTACACATACAAAATCATCCCAATTCTCTGAGTTTGTTACATCACCATAAACCCGTACCCATTCTGCTAACAGAATGTTGTCTTCCTCATCAAAATCGTCGTGATGGTGTACTGATGGCACTTCTGTTACTCCTAGTCCTGCATGCTTAAAACAATTCTGAATCGAACGTTGACTTACTCGATTCCAAGCTGTCGATATCATTTCTATGGCATCAAGAAGAGAAAGTTTTGTTTGTTTCTTTCTTTCTGATGACACTTTGATCAACAGGCCGTAAGATAGAAGTGGCATTGGGAGGCAAAAAGACGTGCTTAATTGATGACAGTTTTCCTACGTGCGGATGAGACGGGAAATTGTCTACAATAAGAAGAATTTTCTTATTTTTCTCTTTAGTTCAAAATCCCATTTTCGCAATATTTTTTCAAAAATATTGGATGTCACCCACACCTTTTTATTGACTTCATATTCAACAGGTAGAGCTTTAACAATTTTGAAGCACCTTTTACTTTTTCCGATCACCAATAATCTCCGTTTTTCACTCCCATCCATATTTGTAGCTACAAGGACCGTGATTCTATCTTTTGATAATTTTCCACCCCCACACTTTTCACCTTTAAATTTGAGTGTTTTATCAGGTGTTAGTTTGTAGAATAGTTTTTTCTCATAAGAATATAGCCAATCATTGCAAGCACTTTGAGGCACACTGGCAGCTTCCCTTGACATCTTGCAAACGATGATATTGTTTCGGATGCGAAAACGATAAATCCAGCTATCTGAAGCATAAGAATCTGACTTTCCAAGGGCTCTTCCTATTTCCTCAGCCTTAGCCTGCAGCAAAGGATCATTCACAGGAACATTGTATGAGCGTTGATTTTTAAACCACCGTAAAAGCATTTCTTCGATATCAGGATATTGGGAAGTTCGCACTCGTTTTACTTTTAGCGATTTCGATTCGATTCCTTATTTTCTCACGGTTTTTTTTCACATGGTGGAAATGGTTAAATGCGAAACATTGAACTCCCTCGTAAGAGCCGAGTTTGCTTCCCCATTGTCCAACCTCCAAATTATGGCAGCTTTATCCGCAATTGTAAAAACCTTTCATTTAGCTGAAGTCATTCTGTAAGCATTTAAAAAAAAATCTTAGCAAAGGACATAGGGACGACATATTTTTCCTTTACCTCAGCAAAAAAGTCACAAGTAAGCACAAAAGAAAAACACTAGATCAGTTTCTTCAAGAGAAGCAATTAAACTAAATTTCAAACTCGTACTAGATCTCTGTATATACTTATGTGCATAGATACTTATTCTCCAAAACAAAGGAAAGTCAAACATGTTCTCACTTTGTCGTAATCTTTCGAAGAATTAACGGGATTTTCGCAATCCATAATGCCATAGTTCTCGTTTTCTTTTATACAACAAGTCATTAAAACCAAACTATTTATCAGCGGAGGGAATAAAATCAGTTGCTTTTACGGGAGTAGTCGTTGTAACAGAAGCCATTAAATGCGGAAGATTCGGATCTTCTCTAACCAATTGCAGTACTCGTTCCTCCAAAAAAAATATATACATATTTCAAAATTTTGAATTTAATTGCCAATAATTTTTGGTTAATGTAACCTATAGCGATAATTTTACGATAATTTATAGGATAAAATCACTATTCTGCTACTAATAGTATAATTGCAAATAACAAATCAGTGAGCTTAGATGCGACGCCATGAGTAAATATCAAAAACCGTTGTATCTTGGAAACAACGCAAAATCGGACAAATGTTGTAATATACTTTTTTGTTTACCTTGAGGTGCTCTATCATCCTGCATCATCATCCCCCGATGACTGAAACACCCTATATATAGTAATTTTTTTAAATATTAATAACGATTTGTTTTAGGTGTTGTTGCGAGCTGGGACCGACACTGCTGCTGGATGATTGCCCAATGGCTATGACTCTGGATGACATCAACTGTAAGTCAGCTGATGGCAGCCAGGATCACGGCCTCCGCTGGACATTCATCTGTCAGCAGATGCTTGGGCAGAGATGGAGGATGGCATGCTGACATCGCTAGCTTTGCGATAGAGGGGGGGGGTTCATAGGGGATGCCATCTCCGCCCGCGGTCGCGCAACAAAAGCAAAGAATCATGCCTAGGATGAGAAGGGTGAGACGAACCGAGAAAACAAAAAAAAAAGATTTAAAAAAACCAGAAAGGATAAAAAGGAAGAAGAAAACCCGCGAAAAAAAAAGAAAAAGGAAATCAACGACAGTTTTGAACTAAAAAAAAACTGAAGAAAAGGAACAAAACAGGAGGAAAAGGATGCAGGCAGGCGCTGCCCGACTTACCGGCTATCGTTGGGGGAGTCTGGTGTCATGACTCCCCTTGCCTGGCCGTGCCCCAACCACCCTATGCATCTAGGGGGCCAACGTCATCTAGATGCCCTAGTTTTATACTCTGAAAAGAAAGAGGGCCACTCACCTCATTGCGAGGACCCCGCCCACCGACGTAGCGATGATTGTAGCAGCCCTAAGGACGACGAGGAGAGAGAGAGAAGAAAAGATGAGTGTACTTTAGACCCATGTAAACCATTTTTTATTTAAAATAAAAATTTTTGTTTTTGAAAAACAGAGATACCCCCTCCGTGGGAGGGCCCATGACCGTCTAGCTTAAGGCTAGGGCCTATTTACCCCTTTGCAATGGGGCTCTGAGGAGTATTGTACAAAAAAACTTATTCTCCTAGCTTTCTTATCTTTTCTTATCTAATGCCTAAATTCAATTCGACAGAGAATATTACGATTGCAAATATATAACTATTACTTATCTACGGGATACCGAGGGGGTCGGAAATGCGCATTTCTGGCCAAAAAAAAAAATGAATTCCGAGCAAACCTATTGTCCTCTACTTTACATTTACGAAAATCCGTGAGATCATTACAAAAATTCTAAACAAATCAAAAGGATCGACAAAATGAGATTCATAATCTTAGCTGGTCATTAAAATTAGCCTAATACAATTAAGCAAATAACGCTCTAACAGAGCTTACTAATATATCTAATGTAGCTCATACAAATACCCAAAATTTTTCTTACTATTTTCACAACAACTTTAAAACTCTATAAACAAAATTTTTACATAGATAATAGACTACCCCGCACGACCAATTTTTAGAAAAACTCCCTCACAGCACTAAATTTTTGTCCGCGTGACGTGGTTTCGAGATTTAATCCAGAACTGTTTTAACATATCCATTCAAATTCACTTTCAAAATTTCTTGATTTGCTTTTCTCTTTTTTTTTTTAAATCGTACAATTTCAAATATGTCTAAAACGAAATCTTTAAAAGTCTTTATATCCAAAATTCACTTTCAAAAATTCTTTGATTTGCTCCTTGTAAAATCGTGTAATTTCAACTATACCTGACTCCAAATTTCTGCATTCTTGCAGCACAATACCAAAAATCACTTTAAAATTTCTTGCACTGATTTTATTTTTTTATGCCTGCACGGCTCAAAAGTTTACCCAGCACTCATTCTTGTCATTATTTTAATCAAAGTATATAACTTAGCTTGATGTTTTAAAATTAATCCGGACTATTTGCATGCACGATATTAATTTGTGTTCAAAGCTCAAACGAAATTTTCTAATCAAATATGGGCTTCTTACTACCCGAACACTCTCGATTCCCAAAACTGACTGCCCTTTTACCGCCCAACTCAGCACTTCTTGCCGGCAGAAACACGCACACCAGCCTACCGTCCCGCTGCCGACAACCGAAACTTTGTCATCATCGCTGCGTAAACGGTTTTTTGTCTTTTCTCGTTTATGCCAGATGTTCAATTTTTCATTGCAATTCTGCTGCTTTTTGTATGCCGAGAATTCTATTTTTAGAATTCCTTTTGCAGCCAGAACATTTTTGACTCGATTTTTGTATTATGTTCATAGGCGGCTGAGGATTTTTCTGTTTTGTTGCGTTACTTGTACCGTAGGTAGGCGGGGTTGAAATTTTTGGTGCTGTTATACAGCGGTTACATTTTTATTAGAATGTAACAAGTTTGACGATTCTAAGCCATTTTGTGTGGGAGCCGAGGATTTTTCTGAAAATAATTTAATTGATTTTAAATTATTTTCTCGGCTTCCATATAGCGATTTCTGAGTCGTTTTTTCGAAATGTATTTTACGCGCTGCCTCCGATTATGCCCCTGTTTATACCCGTAGGTATTTTATTTGTCAGGTGTTTTCAGGTACGAAAATGTTGCGAGGGGTCTTGGATTCGGTTATAGGAGCCGAATCTTCTGAATATTAATGCGGCTGGGTGCAGGGCCGGGGTGTCGTAGAATTACAGGGCATAGCATCCTGACTTACACCTGGTGCAGGGATTCGGCTCATACAGCCGATGGTCAGGTGATCCTGGACCACTGTAGGTGCCGCTACATAGCGACCATAACAGTGTAAACTTCAACCTACAAACTTAACGACTGGTGTCTAAAAGCAAAGTTAATTCAATTTAGCTCCACTTTATCAGAAATGCCGACCGATTTATTATTCCGCTCCAGTTTTGAACGGGGTATGGTTTAATTTAGTTTGGCTTCCCCGAGTTTTAGGTAGTATTAGCATACATTGTGCAAGTGATAAACAAAGTGGCTTACTAAGTGTATGATTGTTTATTTAAATAATTAATATAAACTTGATTTTTACATAAGTTTATGAATATAAACATCGAATCGAGTATATCTTAACAAATTTACATCTTGAGATGCATCTAATCACACGAACATATAAATAATAAAAAATTCCGCTCAAACTCCCAACTTCTAAGGTTGCAATTGTTAAACAATCTAAAAAACTATTATTTAAAAAAACAAAACAAACATTTCACATGGTACTACTAAATCACAAAGGGAGAAGCACGCTGGATCTATTTTTGACATTGTGAAACTAATTGCACATAAAAAAACTATTTTGGTTTTCAATTATTATACGGAGGTGCTTTATGGCTTTATCCAACATTGTCGCACTCTATTTTCATTTAAGTAACTGAAATATTAATGACTAAAGTAATGCGGCTATACGAAATGCCAGATAAATCGGACGCGCACATATTCGCAAATTACCTAAGTAGAAGCGGTTAATTCTCCGCTTTTGTATAAGTCCTTGATCACATTTTTATTATCCTGTAATAATTGTCATTATCCGTATGTCGTTTACAAATCTTTCGTGAATAAATGCGAATTAATATTTTTATGCAACAAGATGAATATAAGAATTGCTTTGTTTATACTGTGAAGATATTATGATCTACGCTGTTTGAATTCAGTAATTCAGCCTCTTTTGCTACTTCAATAATACCATCTTGTCCCTTCGGTGGACTGTCCGGTATTTCTTGTCCTATTTCCGTTATATCACTTCGATCGGCTGCCTCTTCGCCCTCTGTAATATCTTCATCTCCAGATCCTCCTGACTGCTTACTGTCACCGCTTTGACTATCACTAGTTGAACCTTTCGTAGTTTGGAATGTCTGATTGCTGCTTGCAGCTGGAGCAGTAGTGATTGACGACCACCAATTCGAAAAAGCACCTTTTGCTTGAGACAACGCACCACCTGGAAAAAATGTAACAGTTAGTAAAACAATAAATTATTTCGTTGCCTCTAATGCATATTTATGAAAAACGCCATACCCGAAACTTTACTCATATTTATAGTATTTACAGGAAGTTTTGCATCAGGTGTGCAAAATAAGTGGGGTGATAGATCTCTCCTAGGCAAACCAAAAATTGCATAACAGGTGGAATAGAGGAGGAGGGGGGGGGGGGGCAAACAAATTGTCATGGTATGCACATCGTTATATTACTTTTATCTTTTGATCAACTCAATGCAGCGACATCAAGCTTACGCCAAAAAACTACTATTCCCAATGTCCTGTGGGGACATTACTTTGTTCAAGTGACAAAAGCTTTATGTTGTTTTCGAATAATTATTTATTTCCGCATTCCATTCTAGAGATCGCTTTTAATACAAATATTCGGCGCGTAAAGGGCGTATCGTCGCGGAGTGCAGCTGGTGGCTCTCACGCTGTATGATTTCTCATTATGCGTAGGTGATTATCGTGTGTGGTATTTGTCTTGCAGGGTTGCTACAGTACTCCCCCTTAGTTACAATGCTATCCCTGGCCTTGCCTAAAAACGAAATTTTATTCGGCGTCCTGATTGTGTTGTGGAAGACTAATCTTCTCGAACAGTTGGCGTTAATTCATTCGCATGAGGTTCAGTGTCCTTAGCTGCCAAGAATCTTTCCTTTAACCTGTCTACGGATGTATTCGTTTATCGTTTCTTGATGTCAAAAGTGAAATACTTCTGCGTGCGAGAAATAACTCTATACGGCCCATCGTAAGGTGTCTGTAGAGATTTACAAACTGCGTCATGGCGAGCAAACACGTGTGTGCAAGTCCCAATGTCTTTTTAAAGAAAAGTTGTTGTACGTGTGTGGTATGTACCTGGAGTAAGGCGAAGGTTCTCCATTCAAACCTTGAGGTTTTGAACGAAAATACTGCTAGGCGTTTTCTGCTTGTTGTTGCTTTCGAGGAACTCTCCGGGAAGTCGAAGTTCTGCTCCGTACACCAACTCTCGAGCAGTTAAGAACCTCTTTTATGAACGACCGTAGACACAATTTTCTGAAGTCTGACATTTTATAGACGACTTTAGGCTGCGATGCCATCTTTCGATGAATCCGTTCGCTGCTGGATGTTAGGCCGTTGTTCAAAGATGCTTGATGCCAAAAAAATAAGCTAGTTCTTTGAACAGTGAAGACTCGAATTGCCGGCCCTGGTCGCTCGTGACATAAGTGGATAGACGGTGGATAGACCGGTGTAGACGGTATTCGCGACGGTCTCTGGAGTTATATCTGGAATAGGAAACGCCTCTGGCCAACGCGAGAAACGGCCAATGAAGGTGCGGCAATATTTGTATCCATTAGATGATGGCAGCTGCCCAACAATGTCGACACTTACATGAGTAAATCGTCCGTTTGGAAGTTTAAAATGTTCGTGGCAGTCTTTGCGGAGTCCCGGCCAGATGAAACGTTCCGAAACTAGATAGGTTGTTGCTTTAACGCCTGCTTGGGAAAGATTAGGTATAGAATCGAAAGCTAACTTACGAAAAGATGTCGTGAGAAACGGTATCGTCGCGGAGACATCCGAGTGTAGAGTGGCTCTCACGCTGTCCGATTTCACATTGTGCGTGTGAATGGTCACGTTCGATATACTGAGGGGTTACCTAGGGGCTACATAGAGGTAGCGTTCAGGAAAAGATCTTAGTGGGGACCTAAGTGAGGGAAATTAGCCAACAAATTTGTTGCCTCACTATCTAGCTTATTGGGTTTGACATATGTCAGCTGGCTTTATTGTTTGCCTCATAAGTACCGGGCGATATTTTTAAGTTAATTGAAATCTAGATTGATTCCGTTCCATTACTTTTACCTCTGTTGATAGTTTCTTTCCTTTTGAAGTTTTACAGCAGATTTCGCATAAAACTAACACGCTTTCCAAATTAAGAGTAAGTATAGGAGTTGTTAGTGAGTAAATTGTTATAGTTAAAATATTCGCAAGTAGTATTTTCTCCATTTTTCATAAAATAGTAGCGGACCCGGCAGACGTTGTCCTGCCCGAACGTTAAGCGGGTTCAGCAAACGGTTTTTCGATATTCGAATTTTCGATAAACTATATACAATGTGACATTTTACATTGAATTTTACATTTCAATCTTTTCGTTTCGTCATTGTGCTATTTGCTGTTGCCCAAAGCAGAATCGAAAAAATGAGTGCAATTTCTGGTTATCCTGCACCCTTCAATTCTGGTGTCATGGCCGTACGATATTTGGTGCTTGTCATTGGCACATTTGACGAAAGATGCGGTACTTTTCGTGAAATTGGTGGTAAGTATAATAATGTGATCGCAAAAAACATATTTGTGTTTTTGTATGTGTGTAAATGTCTGACAGTTGTCCAATTACAAATTTAAAACTCGCAGGCAGACCAAGGCTCGAACCTGCATATATAGCGTGGTTATCGTGCCACTCATCCATCTATCCAACTCCGGCTCTATGGGTAAAAGTTGTTGCACAAAAGCTGGACTAGCAAAACGTACCAGGGTGGCCTCTTTTATGAAGACCAAATTTCGCTGACTTCTCCCGGTTTTGCAGATAAAAGGAGACATTTTCTCTTGGCTTGAACCAACAATTTATAACCTCCATATGTCCTTGCTAAAAGTCTTTAAAGATATTCTGTGAAATTAGCGATTGATTGACGACGCTATACAACGAGTTATTAAACATAACTTAATTAGAAAGCTTACAACTTTAAAGAAAGTTCCGCCAGTTTTGCCCCTTCCTATATAGAAGGTTTAAGAATAATGTTATTAAAATGTTAATAAATTTGTTTTTTTATTTGCTAAAATGTTATTATTTTTTTTCAATTGTTTATAAAGTCTTATGTACTTATGTGCTAATATTATTTGATTAAAACAATGAAAAATATGGAGTAAGAGAATGTGGCGTGCAATGGAACCCGCGCGCCGATACGACATACCGTGTTAAAAATACATTTTTCTTATAGAAAATCGGACGTAGAATACGATGGTTATACTAAAAAATTGCTATGAGGTTGGGGCAATGATTAAAAATCGATTTTAACTTTTTATTTGTTTATAACTATAGGAATTCGTTAATAATTTTTACTGATGATATTCCTTTTGGAAAGTTCATTCTTTTAGCTGTAAAATGAAAAAAGAATGAAATATCAACCTCCAAAAGAACCGGTGTTATGAAATTCTCGAAATTTGGATCCGCTCTATTTCCAAAAAATCCTCGAACACGTATTTCTTTTTTTCGATATAAAACCAGTAAAAAAAATTCTAGTCAAATCAAAACTGTGTCGGTCAGAAAGGTGCTCGGTTTGAATAGAATGACCCATATGGCCATATGGATGAATAGTAAACCTATCGACGAAGAAAGAAAAATAATATTGTCGAAACTTACTAGACTGTGCATGAAGCACAGATACTTCACCTTCAGGGGCAAATTCTACAAACAACTTGATGGCACGGCGATGGGAAATGGCACCTTTTTTGTCATCGGATATCTTTCTATGATATTTAGAAGTGGAAAAGATACGTTGATTATATTTTCGCGGTAATAAATAAAATAGTTTTTAAAAAAAAAGTTGAACCGACTTCACAAAAAGCGTTAAAAAGCATAAAATAATTTTTAATTTTATATCTATTACGACATTTTGAAGTCGGTGCAAATCAAACAAACCAAACAACTACAACAAAAATATTTAATTGTCATTTCTTATGATCCCGTGAGCTGAAACGTTCAGGTAGTATTATGTATTATTTTCAATTGTGGTACTGTACAGGGTCCGACACTCGAAGTGTAACCAACTTCAGACCGCTCGCACGAAGTGTAACCAACTTCAGACGCACGGGCATCAGCTGTCTACAAATTTGCTAAATGGCAGTTCGGAGTATTGTTTACAAGCGCAAAAAAGCATTTTGCCAAAAGTGAACGCGAAAAAAAAATCAGTGATGGATTTCAAACGTAATAGTGTGATTGCTTTATATTTAGCTGGAAAATTACAACCAGCGATTGTTCGTGAGCTCAAACACCTTAAAGTGAATAAAGTTTTTGTTTATCGCACCATAACTCGTTACAAAAATACTGGTAGCAAAAGACTGCAACGTCACGTGAGATGGTTCAAAAAGTGAAGAAGCGACTTGAGCGAAATCCCCGACGAAGTGCCAATCAAATGGCAAAAGAACTGAAAATATCCCACCGTAGCATCCGCCGCATACTGAAAAATGATCTGAAGGTTAAGCCTTACAAGATCCAAAAGGCGCATGATCTCACACCGAAGCAGCAACAAGACTTGAGAGAGCGAAGGAGTTGCTTCGCTTGGCCGAAAGCGGTCAATTTCCGAAAATTGTGTTTTCGGACGAGAAAATTTTTCCAATTGAGCAATTCGTAAACTCTCAAAACGATAGGGTTTACTTGACCGACCGTTCAAACGAGAATTTGAGTAATCGATTGGCCACCAGGAAGCAGCACCCGCCACAGGTAATGGTTTGGGCCGCTGTAACCGCAGATGGGCGCTCTCCAATCGTATTCATTGAGCCTGGCGTCAAGGTAAATGCGAAATATTATCGGGAAAGTATTCTGGAGGTTGCTTTGAAGCCGTGGGTAGACAAACATTTCGGTGGCAGACCATGGACGTTTCAACAGGACTCGGCACCGTCTCACAAAGCTCTAGTGAACCAAGAATGACTGGAAAGCAACGTTCCGAACTTCATAACGTCCACACAATGGCTCTCGAATTCACCAGACGCGAATCCAATGGATTATTCTCTTTGGGCCATTTTGGAGAGCAAGGTCCGAACTAAAAGATATACCAGTCTCGAGGCGCTGAAAAAAGTTATTGTCCGCGAGTGGGCCAAAATACCTGCAAGTCACATTCGGGCAGCTTTCGATTCGTTTTTTGACCGTCTCAAGGCCATAGTCAAGGCAAAAGGTGGTCATATCGAGCAAAAGTGAATTGATTCTGAATTTTGTATTATTTTTACACATTTTGTACTTTGAATTAAGTAAAAATAATTTTCCAAACTGAATTTATGGCCTTTTTAATTGGTTACACTTCGAGTGCCGGATCCTGTAGTTGTGTTATTTGTTTAATTTGCACCGACTTCAAAATGTCGTAATAGATATAAAATGAAAAATTATTTTATGCTTTTTAGCGCTTTTTGTGAAGTCGGTTCAACTTTTTTTTAAAAGCTATTTTATTTTTGACTTTTTAGTGTCTTCTACTCTATACAACGAAGAAAGAACCATCCAAATCGGTCCACGCGATAAAAGTTAGTTTTAACTTCCTACTCCACCCCCATTCCACTAAACATTTTTTCTCATGGTATCAATCAAGGAACATACTCTATCGAACAGAAAAGGAATCATCGAAATCGGTCCACGCGTTACAAAGTTAGACCACCCCCCCCACCCCCACCTTTTACCATAGGACCAAATTATTATCCTATTAGCAATGGGGGGTCATACTCTATACAACAGAAAAAGAACCATCGAAATTGGACCACGGTCAGACATAAAAAAAATACGCGTCGAACTTAGAACCTCTTTGTTTTTGGGTCGGTTAAAAACCAAAAAGCACACAATTTGTCAGTGACCGTACTTGATGTGGTCAGAAAATTACGTGTTGCATTTTTATGTTAATTGATTTAGGTATTGGGAAAATTATGCCCTAGCATTTTATGTTGATTTTAGGGATACAATATATAACACAGAATCCTAACCATTGTTATGAACATAAAACAGTCGCTTTCAATTCTATGGTCCATCGTTTGCTAAACATCACCAAAACCGATTACGAATTGGTGTTAAAATACATTGAAGATACTGTATAATCCACTATGAAATTCCTTAATTTACTCTTGGTCCACTTGCAATCGTTGTCTCGAATCGAGTGAAGTTGTTCTCCCGCCCATGCTCCACAAGGGGTTATGGGAACTAAAGAGAATGGCCGAGTTACCGCAAAGAAGATTTCGAATCTTGGGAACGTTCCGCGAAGATCTAGCAGAAGTAAAGAGATAGGATATAAATCAATTATCCAAGTCGTTATGGGGATCGGTTGACTCGACAGTGGTCCTTAGGGTACCCTGCCGAACTGGATGCATACAACGGTGCACTGAAGGCCTCAGTGCAAGGAAGACGTGCATCTTCCGCCTTGAACACCAATCAATCAACCAAGACTAATTACTACAATTAGGTGGTATATAAACGCAAGCATGTTTTCTTTATTTATTGTTTGTTCAATGAAGATGAATTCAATCTCACAACCAGAATGTGTGCATTCATATTTTTCTTAATATATATGCAACACCACTACCTCGTCTAATCCGCCGATCGTCTCAAATCACCTTAAAACATATTGGCTAGTCTGCAAGATCATTTTCAAGCCAAGTTTCAGAAATCAATATTACCTTTTGGGAGAATTTGTTTACATTCATCTATTTTATCAATAATGCTCCTGGCGTTCATGTGACAAAAATTTATACCTGCACGTTGTTGACCAGTATTTAATCGTTTCGACCATGGGCGAGAGTTCAGATCACCAATCAAATTTACAAAATGTGTTGTTTTGCCTTCAGTCGGTCAGTTATTATTGACCGGTGATAAAATATTTTATGTGTGAGGTTTTTAATGAGTGGCTGGTGTATATTTGTAAGCATGAATCCCTCCGCCTGGGCCAAGCGCTCGACGCATTTTTGTCGATATGATGTTGGTTCACTCCAGCGTAATGTCTTCCATGTAGAGATTATCAAACATTTTCTTGTGTAAGTCAAGTTGTGTTTGCGGTAGAAGTATTCCATGACAGACTTCAGTTGCCCACCGCCTCCTACCTCTGTTGGGTGGTGTCAGTAGCATTTATGTTTTCATGTCTAGTGCTTTTAAGTCCGTATTCTAGATGGACGAACTCTTACACCAAAAGAGTTAGTAAGAACTGCTATCGCAAACGTGTTTATAGCCTTAGATGTATATATATACACACACATTATGTAACATCTAAATACTTCATAATTTGTTGAGTCAATTTTGCAAAAAAACAAATTATCTTATTGACTTTTAAAAGTTGTTTGAACCCAAATTAAAAATATAATTGAAAAATGTAAAATAATAGAACTTCAACTAATGCAACTTACCGACTGCCCTGCTGGTAGTATTTACAGCCTGATTGATTTTACGTCCACTTTCGCTGTTATGCATAGTCCTTTAATAAAAAAATCGGCAATAAATACAAATTAATTTTGAAGTTTTTGATAACTTACTGGGAAATTTTAAGTTTCATGTCAGCGACAGACAATGTTCCAGCGAAAGGATGGCCTGATGGAATTCCCTCAAAAAAGGCATCATCTGGCCTCACATCAAACCAATCCTGGAAGCACTGGGTTTTCTTTAAGGCAGTCATAAAGTGTCCATTAAAATGTTCGCAGTCTTTTGGATTATCTGCTTACAAAATGGATTAAAATATAAAACATATTAATGAATTTTTTATAATATACCACTCATTGCCGCCGTCCTAAGCAAAGCCAAAATATATCCCCGAAATTGCTCTCGTATCCAACTTTCACTTCCTTCAGCATCCTCTTTAGGATTCTGAACATTACGAATGACAAAATCAACGAATCGCAGGTCTTCTGTTGTAAGTACCAGCTGACGCCTTAGTTCTTGATCATTGGTTTCTAGAGTGGCATTTTCGATATCAACCTGGATATCAGCTAAGTTCTTTTTTTGATGGAAGAGTATATTCGAGGTTCCAATTATATAACTAAGTACTGAAGGATCGCCTAAGAGATCCATATATGGCAGCGACAGATAAGGGAGACACAGATGCCCACTTGAAAATATTTGAATTGGAGCATTCCAAGAATCCGGATTTATCGAGGAAAGTGGAAACAGATTTGCTAAATAAGACCAAATTAATATATTTCTTATTAAAAGCACAGAGAAATTACAGGTTAGAGCATCAACACTTGCATCTCGAGGCAACGAATTACGATCCATCCTCTTTCCCACTTCAGTTCCATTCGAATCCGCACGAATTAGTTCACGCAATTCATTAGCCTTTTCTTTGGGAGTAAAAGTGCCGTCAACAATGTCTTCTAGGTCCGCATCACATTCGATTTTTTTAACATCACTGCTTTCAATACTGATTGCTTCTTCCAATATACAATGAATATTTTCATTTTCCTCAAAAGGTTCGTTAATTTGAGTATTTGAAAAATCCGGCATTGGAGACATCGGTCGAGATGTCCTAACACAAGCTACTGTCTGAAAACCCTTTTCCATCAATTTTGGGTAGAGAGAAGAAATTCCTAAAATAAGTGCACACATCGTGCGCACTGGAGAGCAAAAGCAAACAACTCGTCGTTGTAGTAACAACAATTTGAAAAGTAAGAGAGTTTTGTGACGCCACTTTAATACAATTTCCCGAATTGAAAGTCCCACATCCAAGTGGCGTAATGGTCTAGGATCGTCAAGTAAACATGCATTTAACTGATCATACGCTTTGATTAAGATGTCATTACATGAAAAATCTCCTTGCTCAAAAAATGCATCAGCAATCAATGAAAGTTTTACTTCTATATAACCATAAAGCGGCAAACGGGCAAGAATACATACCGATTTCTGCACGGTACTACGAGTTACGTCTGCAGTTCGGATTTTAAGTTTCTGAAATATATATTCAAGTATTTTCGAAACACTTTACATTACACTATTTACCTCAACAGGTATTTGCCTATAGCAAGATATACCATAAATACTTTCGGTGGGTTCAGAGAGACTGGGCAAGTTAAAGAATATGGAGTCCTCCATAAAGTTATGCGAACCGTCCGGCAAGGCTAAGGTAGGCAAATATTTCCATCCAGTGGGACATTCGTTTTTTCCCTCTGTATTAGATACCAAAGGCGGATACGAAAACTCAACCTTCAAATAGATTAAATTAATGTTAGCAACATTATTTCATTATTATTTTCGTAGTGTAGAATATATGTAAGTTACAAAACCTGGCATCCTTTTTTATGATGGAATCCAACAACAACGATGTGTAAAATGGGCAAATTCTCAGTCATTTTGAATTTAATCTTTTGTTTTTACATACTAAACTCTTTAACAAATCAAATTAAAATGATTAAATTTGTTTAAAAGCAAATTCTCTCCTCTTAATTATTTTCTGAATCATTCTGACAATTTGCTTTGACAAACTGGTGTTTGACAACCCGTTAAACAAATGAAGTTAGTCGTCATTCTAGGCTTTGAAATTAACGTTGTGTCTTTGCTCAAGGAAGACATTTTGTCTAGTCGACAATAGATGGCTTCCAAACGACCCGCTTTGTTTGTTAGCAATTACGCTTTTAAAGATCGTAAAAAAACATATGAGTAAATGCACTGGCGTATTGAAAACAATATGATACCATATGAGCATCCTGCTATAAAGACAGTACATTAGCATTTTTCTTTGCGGAAGAGATAAAAGCTTCTAGAAGACGCCGCATAGCTCGTACCCTCCGGGAATTAACCGAAACAGACCATTGTTCCTTCCCGTTGAACAATCCGGCGTTGGTATGACATCGGTACCAACGATCGAGCACCCACGTTTTTATACACGTGCACGCGCAGCGTCATTGACAATAATGAGGCTTGTATGAGTATGTGCAGAACGTTGGTGCACCACCGAAATACCACCCAGTAGCACATGGTGGTATTTCATCTCTGCTGTCACTTAAAAGGAACTTAAAAATCTCCTTGCAGTTCTCGCACCAACGCCTCAAAAAATTATGGAAACAGGTGCTGTGAGGCCTCCTTCAAAAGAAATGCAGGCGTTATCGCAGTAAACAACCTCGTCGAAACATTCATCACCTACGTTTTCACAGTCTTCAAAATCATCACTTTTGTCGCAGTCATCTTGTCCCCAGACTATCCATTTTAAAGATTTTTAATATTGTTTACAACACTTATTAATAAACTATTTCATGCTTTAAACAATGTGTAATAATTTTCTTTGAAATTTTTTTAGTTCATAGGTAAAACATTAGTGAAGTGTCCATAAAATGTAGGTGGAAAAATTAGCAAAAGAGCAGTGAAGTATGCGTATCGCGTGACACTCACCGACTTGCGTTTATCGGTGAAACCGCCGTAACATGTGCGTAAACTCAGTCCCAGAACGTGCGTACAGACGTTTTCAGCGTTGAGTTTCATGCGCCGAACCGCTAAAAAGCCTACGGAAAACGTTGGGGGCGCCAACGTATTTTCGGCTTTTCGTTGGTAAAATGTTCAACGGGTTTTTTTCTCCCTCCCAGTCTCCCTTTCCGGGAGCCAATTGAGTTCATCCCACTGTCCCCCTTATCTAAATTTCCTGAATCAGTGCAAACAGACTCTTGTGGGATATTCCCACTTCATATTGGTACTCCCAGCAAACGGGATCTTAACAACAGCAATTTCCCGGCAAGAGCCAACAAACAGTTAAGCTATTCACCAAAATATATTAATATATGGAGGTCAAATTAGGCTCCCGAACCAGCTGCAAAAAACATCAAAACGTAAAACCAGAATACGCTTAGGAGAGCTCAGAGAACAGAGTTCGCTTCAGCGAATCCTTAGTAAGATCCAAGTAAAAAGCGAGATACATATTTACGGTTCTACACAAGCGATTCATAGTCTCAGGCACACCATAGCCAGACCGAGAGTGATCGATATGCAGTAAGGGTAAGCTCCTAAGGCCATACGAGGTATACCTATAAGAAACCCTACATGCGAGAGTACGATAATCTATAGTATATTTGAGTTTAAAAGCTGATGAATAAAGAAAAGTTAGCAACTACGTCGTCTTTCCAATGAGTGTATATTAAGCAACCGGGGGCGGACCATATAAGGATGATGCCTGAGCGGATTGCTCCAGAGTCTAGATATGATCTTACGGAAAGATGCTCAATATGTCCTGTCTTTTGAGTAAGAACAGAACCAATCCAGCAATAAAGAGGGGAAACCCAACTTTCTAAGCTTGAACATAATTACAGAATGCGGAACAAATGAGAGACCAAATAAAGGAACACATTGAAAGTCTTGCTTTGTTCATTCCATGGCTTTAGAGCTAAACATAGTTGTATTACAGCATTATTAAAAATTACTAATGATGATATCAGGGAATCAATCGATAGTGACCAAATCTCAATTCTGACTCTCTTGGACTTCTCAAAGGCTTTTGATTCCGTTAACCACATAATTCTTCGGGAAAAACTCATTTAACTTTTCTACTTAAGTGAAAGACAAATTTCTAAATTAATGCACCAACAAGATCAAGAAGCCTGATGATGAACAGTGACAACTGTTCGAAACGCGTCGTCCGTTACTGAATAAAAAGTTTTATTTGAACAAGATTTTAAGGTGTTTGATTTTTGAACCTAATTTTCCGGTTAAGTGAAAGAGCTGCAAATTTAATCAGAAACTTTCTGGGTTGTCGTCATCAAAGAGTCGTTGTTGGACAGGGTGTATCTGAATTGCTCCTTTACTATTCGCAATATACATAAATGACATTAGAAGAGTAATTAACTCATCTAACTTTCATGTGTATGCTGATGATATTCAACTTTATATCTCTAGACCGATGGGTCTGATAGAGGATTGCATTTGTCGCTTAAATAAAGATATCGAAGCTATTTCTGCATGGCCCATGTCTAATGGCCTCCAGTTGAATGCGCATAAAACCCAAAATATTGTGATTTATAAAAATACCATCGACGCATCTGAATTTCCTCCTGTTCTGGTTAATGGTTCAATTGTTCCTTTCTCTGAAAGTGTGAGAGATCTGAGAGTCACCGTAAACCGAACATGGAGCGACCACATTAATGTTACGTTAGGAAAGGTATAAGGTGTGTTGCGAACACTCCGAGCCTCAGCATTTTTTACGCCAACATCAACACGCCTCGCTCTTGTAAAAGCTCTAATAGTTCCTATATTGACGTATTCTGATCTAATCTTTTGTAAATTAGATTCACAATCAGAACGTTAATTGAAAGTAGCCTTTAACTCCGCAATAAGATATACATATGGAATACGCCGTTATGTCATGTATCTGAGTACTCCACTATTATTCTAGCCTGTACTCTTAAGGTATTCCTTAAAGTAAGAATGTGAGTCTTTCTTTATAGGCTGATATACTCTGGCAGTCCAATATATCTCGAATCCAAATTACAATTTCTACCTTCCTCGAGGACAAGTAACTTGTTAATTCCTAGGTACTCCTGCAAGCAGTCCGAGAGGTCATTCTTCGTCCAGGCCATCCTACATTGGAATCCACACCCGATAGAGACTGAACGCACTGTCTCGGTCGGCAGTGGCTAAAAGGAGTTAATAGATGAGTTGTGGCGGCCTGACATGGTTTTATCACTTTATGCCTTTTCCTTTCCTTCTCTTGGAGCTCCATACTTTCTTCTCTAATTTCTTCTTGAAATATTTGTTTATTAATTAATATTAACATTGAATTACCTTAAATTAGATAACTAAGTACATATTATAAAGTAGATATTACTTTTCTGTACAATTTCTTTCTTGAATAAATTGAATTGAAGGTTATCAAATCCTTTGCTAAAGTCGGTCTGGAGACCAAGTTGGAAGACTGAGATTATGTGGAAGATAAATTCTAGCAGGTTAGTTGTAATGGATCTACCTGATTAGACCCCATACACTAAGCTGTGAATATAAAACAGGTTCGAACAATTGGGGTATGCAGGATAGCTACGCTACCTATAATTTGTTATCAGGTTTTTATGACCCTTTTAATGAGCAGGAATTATAAAGGAGGTCTTCAATAGCGTAAGAAATCTATCAGCTTCAAGACTCTTGTTGAAGATGAGTGCGAATGGAGTGAGTAGGGCGTTAGAGCAGTATTTGACGAATGCAGGAGGAAAACTATCCGGACCAGAAGAAAAGTCTAGTTTGAGTTCCCTCATACTATCCATAATAACATGGGGAGATATATTTATTTACAAGGATTCATCAATGGCTGACTACTTACAAAGAAACTGAAAAACAAGATAAGAAAGAAGAAACAATATATGAAGACATCAAGTCGACAAAGTAACAATAAAAATTAAAAAGAAAGTAAATAAATTAAGATATCAAAGAATATTTGCCTTTACACAACTTTTAGATAAATGAAAATCAATTTTATCGAAATATATATTAAAACATCGAGACATTGATGTAATAGGCTCGTGTAAACCGTAATTAGTGCGTTGTTTAGGTATTCTTAAAGAATCGCGATCTCAAGAAGCGAGATGGAACTGAGATATTCAAGGAGGACAACCGGACAAATGAATTAATAGTACCGTGTAGGCAATCCAAAACAAAAACAGTTTGTTCCGTCGAGTTTTGAGAGAATCAAGTTTTAAAAGATTGAGTCTACTCGTATAAGGGGGCAATAGCAATGGATTGTTCCAAGGTAGTCCGCGAAAAGCACACCGCACAAACCAATTGGGGAATTTAAATTCTACATGGACTCGATAAGTAGGAGTTTATTGCCCATGGTACCTATAGACCAATATAATAGGACTGTATAATATAAGTAGCTTCATTTACTGATGACTTTTCGAACAACATTCTGCCCTCTTATGAATTGTTGCCGTTTGATGACTTCAACTTGCTTGCCGTGGATTGGGTGGGCTCCGTCGACGAAGGATTTCTGCTGTTATTGTCTTACCCTTCGCAATTTGCTGCGTGGCATTGCTTCTTAGGGTTTCACTTAGTCTTGTGGTGTCGCGAACGACTCGGCAGATTCCTGGATCTAATTTTTTCACCGAATCTGTACGAACTATGGGGAGACGATGTGATACTCCTCTCCTGCCTGAGCACTCTCATCACCCAGCTTTCTTCTTCAACCCGGTTGCTATGGCACTTTCATTGCAAAGCGATTATTGTTACAGCTCTTAGATAGGGTAACCCATTCATACTAAGTGATTGGCTTGAAATTGATATGGCTGTAACTTGATTTTATAACATTCTTTCTTAATGTTTTGCTCAGTGTGTCTCAATTACTAGGCCAAATTGCTCTTGAAAATCTCAGCCTTAGCTAAATAGATCCTTAAGACATCTGGAGAAGGCTTTTGCTTCTCAAGGCCGCGCAACGCTGACCAATTGTTCTACTCCGGGATGCGTAATAAATACACTACTGATAGCAATGCCTCGTCTAATGACTAGATTGGTACGATTAAACAAACTTTGTATAACGACTCTAAACAGTTCTGGAGGTTTATGAACTTTAAGAATAATTTTGTTGAATGCCTCTCTACTTAATGCCTTATTACTGCATACGATTCGAATGCAATCAAACGTAAATATAGGAAATATAGAATGGAATGGACCTAAATCTAGCTACCATGCAGAGCTGTTCAGTATTCCAATATTTTGATACTGCAGTATTGAGACCAGTACCAGTACTTGGATTTATAAAATTTTCCAGTAGCAGTAGCTACTTATACCAGTATTGCAAAATGTTTAAAAACCAGTGCTGGTATTGGTATGGAAGCCACCAGTATCATACCAATATTTACAATACCTTGTAAGTACTACCAGTACAAGTAGTACCATACGAGAACTACGAATATTTTATTGTTATTAGTTTTAAATGCATTTGTTATATTGTTGCTCACTTTTGTAAGACCCAAAAAAGAAGCAACTTGATGAACTACATAACGATTATGAATATATATATATATATATATATATATATATATATATATATATATACTTTTTTTTATAGATGTGGCCGAAGCCTAGGGGACAAACCTTTGATGTGCTAGCATGGCTTTGGCCGGAATGGAATTAGTGTAAGGGGAGCGAGAGAACTTGAATGTCTTGTTTTTGCATTGCTGCGAGCCAGACTACAGCCCATCTATACAAGTCTGGGCCCAATGGGACCATGCTATCTAAATACAATGTTACTTTCCAAACTTCCGAATGCGGTACGATAAGAAATTGTGAGGTATTGTGTTTTAAGCAAATATATAAAATTGGGCAGTGTATTCATTTAATTTAGAAATCAGCGGAAAATAGTGAAATATAGATAGGACTGGTACTGGTTGTACTGGTAGTTAGTATTGGTATGATACTGGTGGCTACCAGTACCAATTCCGGTACTAGAATTTGAAATTTTAACAATACCGGTATCAGTACTGCTAATGGAATTGGAAAATTTTAGAATACAGGTACTGGTATTGATACTCCTACTGGTATTTATTTTTTTACCAATTTTTGAATTTACGAATCGTAAGTAAATAAGGCCCTAGAAGTGGTAGCGACCCTTTGACCAGTGCTAATCTATTTAGTGATTTTTTCAGAATTGTCTTCTTGGATTTCTGTGATATTGGTTTTAGTGATTTTACTGACATCATAATGCTTTTTTTTGAATAGGAACATTCCAAAGATCTTATTCTTGACGGGGCTTTGGTGACTAACATATTTTGAACTTAACTTATAATTTTTCGAGTGTTCCTAATGGCATTCCAACTTCGTTTGTCTACAGTCCGTCGTCTGTCTCCGCTCTTTCCTTCTTATATAATTTATCTATATGTAGTGGCATCCTTTCGAGATCTTGGCAACTTTCTGTTATAATTCCTATGCATAAAAACGGCGAAAAGTGTGAAATCTCTAATTACAGATCCATTGCAAATCTTTCTTGTTTTCACAAGCTCTTCAAAACCGTGGTGTGTGAGGTTCTTTATTTTCGTCGCAAACCCTTTTTATCTTCCTTCTTGCATGGATTTATTAAGGGCGAATCAACTACAAATAACCTATTACAATATTATCTACCATCGAAGTTGCTAAACAAGTTGATTTTATCTTCACCGATTTCAATAATGTATTTTATTGAATTAATCGGTTCTTGTTTTTCTTTCAGGTTTTGTTGATTTTGCTCTTCCCTAAGTGAGCATTACCGTTGCGTTCTTTTTCGAGGAGCCCTTTCTGATTCGATAAATAACAATTCTGGGGTGCCACAGAGCAGCCATTTCGGTCTTTTATTATTCATTATCTACATTAATTTAAACTCATCCAATCGAGAATTCTATGTTACGCGGACGATCTGAAGATATTTCGTATGACTGGCATATTTTAAATTGTGACTTAGTTCTATTAACTACCTTCCTTTAAAAGTGTGAAAATACATTATAATATTTTTTGAACCTAAGGGAAGTACCTTGCCTTTTCACTACTCCATGGATAGATGCTCATTAAATAGATTTGAGCAATTTAAAGATTTGGGGGTCTTAATATTATTATTAAAGTGGGTTACCCACTACGATCAAGAAGGTATTTTGTGCCAGAACCCCTATTACGCTAAAAGTCGCTAAGCAAGTTAGGAGATTATATCCTGCCGGGCTCAGAAATTTTAAACTGAAGATCCTCCTTCTAAGCTATGCCAAGGCAAGACAAAAGCACATAAGGTGCATTGTGTTTTCATCGTCTTTCAGACATCATTGACATCATTGTAAGCATAGGGTCTAAGAAGCGCCTTAGCCTGGGTACGTCCGAGGACATTTCTCCAGTGAAGCAACTGTTGACTTCTAGCCCTAAATTCTACCACTCTCGTCGACAACCAGCTGAGGCTGCAATAAGGTTCGGGCCTTGGCACTAAGAGGATGAAGCCTTTCTGGCTAGCTCATCAGCGATCTTACTGCCCTCGATACCCGAGTGACCAGTTATCTACCAGAGCGTAACCCTGTTATGGGCGGCTAATTCTGGGAGAGCTTCGAAGCACTCCTTAGCAAGCCTCAAGGAAAAACTCAGCGAGAATAGAACCTTGAGTATTAGAGAAGATGGTTATATTAGCACATTTCAGTCCTTGTTGACGTTTATAAGGGCACTGGACCATTTACCCAATGCAATCGAAATCCTACTGCTTGGTTCAAACGCACCAACTCCAGTACCGTGTGCCATTGATGGCTCAAAAATGGAACACGATATTGGTACTGGTGTCTTTGGACCCAACACTAGGGTTTCGAAACCATTTGAGTCTACTATGGCTCCTTGCACCACCGCCGTCCTAGTCTGCTTGCTCAGGAAAAAACATCTTGAATCTTCTGCCGAAGCGCAGTTCCTTATTCATGTGGTTTGCTATGGTGCACACATCTACGCAGGAATGCGCTGAAGAATGCCCATGTGACCCTTGTTACCAGCTGGCATATAAGATGTGAGCTGCACAGGTCCTCAAGCTATAGAGGAAGGCAAGCCGCTGTAGCTTATTGCATTTGGCGATTGCCGACTTGAACTCTTAGTCACCAGGTAGATGCGGCGTAAGTAACAATTGGTTTGGCAATCGTATTGTAGAACCAGAAAATCATCGTAACTGTGAGACGTCATGTCCTTCCGAAAAGTTTTTGACAAGCCCTTAGGGCTCGTGTTGCCTTATTTAGGATAGAGTCAAGATGAGCATTCCAATAAGTTTTTTATCGAGCGCAATGCCCAAGTATTTCACCTCATTGGAGTACTCAACGACCGTGCCTTGGATCGAAATTGAACCAGGGTCCAAATGATACTTCTAGTGAACAACACAAGAACAGCCTTGGAAGGGTTAATAGTGAGATCTTCGTTTGCGCACCAGTCAGTAACCGTGCGAAGAACTAATTTCAGTGCATCATTCAGGCCCGTAGAGACAAAATTCGAGCCCGGGGGTACCACATACGGGCCCCCGTGAAAGGAATTTCTGGCCAGGCACTAAGCGTCTACATTTTTTTATGTAAATAATTAAAGTGGAAAAAATTTTCTGTTGATGACATAGATGACCGGGCCCCTTTTGAAAGCCCGGGCCCGGGGGGTTTACCCCCTTCGCCCCCCCCCCCCCCCCTGTCCGCGGCCCTGGCATCAGTAACAGTGGAGTCGAACTTTCCTGTAATAATAATTGGAAGGTCATCCGCATAGCTGACTGCTCGGTAAGCAAGCTCATATAGTGGGTGTAATCAAGAATTTAGTGCGCTGCAGTTTTTATGCAACCGTTTGTTTAAATAATCAGCGCCACTACAAAAATTGTGCAAGTGTCAAAAATTTCAGTGTTTGAAAAACCGCTTCTTTAATGCAGCCCATGAAAGGATCGATAATGGACGAAGATTTGTAAGTAATTTTTTAATTATATGAGTCCACAATTGCCATGTAATCATCAATAGTCGAAATACTTCTTTTTAGTGCACTTCCAAATTCAGCCAAAATCCGCTTTAAAATTAATTTCCTTTTCTTTTTTCGTTCGGACTTGCTGAAAATATCATATAAGGTAGACGCGAATGCGCTATTGCTTTCCGCAAGAAATGTTCCTAAACTTTGATAAAATTAGGGATCTTGCTCAATACTCGTTTTTCCTTTGGGGATCATATAGAAGCTAGGTAAGATTAATGCGACCTTGGCCTTCATAAAGAGATGGTCTAAGGAGTTTAATGATCCTCATATTACTAGATTCCGCTACTGTACATTTGTTAGCCCAATTATTGAGTACGCTAGCCCATTATGGTTTCCTTCCCAGAGTCCTTGGTGAACGTCCTAAGTCCGTTGAATGAAAGTTTTTAAGATTTGCTCTCCGTGACCCTCTACGAAACAATGACCGTTATACCATATATTAACATACTTGGACTCCCTGGAAACCAGACGGAACAACGCCAGAGCTGTTTTCTTGTTTGACTGTCTGCAAAGGGGCTAATAACTCTCCTGGATTGTTAAATCGTTTTAATATATATGTTCCGGCTCGATCTTCGAAGAAGCATGATTTCTTCAATATCTTACATCACTGAAGCAGTTATAGCTATGTTTTGTGTTTTCAATTTGTCTTACGACTAGATCGACTTTAACTTGGTAAAGTATTGAGCACTTGATAAATCCTAAATAAATAAACAAATAAATAATCAATAAAAAAAATTTCGCGAGTTAGTTTAGTAAAATAGTGAGTTTTACTTGTTACTGAAACCCCCCCCCCCCCAAACCGGACATTGTGTATTTTACAAATATACAAGAGTATGAATGCATATGGATATTATTTACTAAAAACTCACTCATGTTTTTGTAAAAACACTAAGTTTTTGTTTAAAGTACTTTATGTCAAATTTATAAGAGTAAATTTATGGTTTCTTACAGGTAATAAACAGGTTAAAGCAACGCACGTTAAATATTTTTCATTTTCATCTTCTATTTTCATTGATTTAAATTATTAAATAACAGAATTTAATGTTTGTTTACAGTTTATTCAGTTTTACACCGATAATTGGACAAAATTTCATTTTTTTTCTTAATTTGTGTTCATGCCTTTGCACGACTATCATTAAATTTCCAATTTTCGATCAACATGACGAATAAAATTTCTTCTTCAAAATTCAAGGCACTTTTGATAATATTTCTTTTTCTCCAAAGTTTTCAAATTCAAGACTGTTTTCACAACAACAAATCTTGCAAGTTTTTCAAAAATATAAATATTTACATTATATTATTTCTTTTTTTGTGAAGAACATCTCATAGTTTTATGGACAATAAATACATAATATATTTCGTTTGTGTTTATAGGCAAGAGATACCGTTATGAAAACATCTTATAGTGTAGTTAATATGTTTCATAAACTACCAATGTATTTCACTAAATACAACTTAATTTTTTTGTTAGAATACAAATTTCAAGCATATAAAACGACAACTTGTTATGTTTTCTGAAATTTGTTCAAAATTCGAAGCATATGCTGCCTTACAAAAGATTAAAATTCTCTGTACATCTTTAAATACTAAATAGTTGATTAAATGTAATAATTTACATCAAATTTTATATTTTAAACCATTTTTATTTACAGTCAAGTTACGTTAGATACGTGAAATAAATATTAAATTTCATGTTTCCTACTCCATTTTCTTGTATTTTGATTTCTTTAATTTTACAGTGGCTACAGAGATTTACATTTAGTTACAGAATTTCCAAATGAATTATTACATTGATTTTAATTAATGTAAATGTAATATCACCACACAATTTTTTATTTGTACAAAAACTAAATATTTTATCTTATGCAACGCTTAACTCGAGATACGATATTGTATCTGTTGTAAAGTGTTCCCTCCTGTAATGTTAATACACAGTTTATATATCCAGCGATATGCGTTCAGTTTATTGTGTAAATAAAGTAGTGGCCGTATAAGTTTAAAGTTGCTGACAAGTATTTTTCTAAAATATTTCCGTACAAGAATGAATTTTCCTTGCATATTGCCGATACGACTCAAAAACAAAAATGAAGGGTTAAGGAGTTGTTCCGATTTTTAAAATAAATGTGCCGGAGGCGCTGAAGTTGACACCTCAAAAATAACATGGCAAAAGGTTCCAGCTCCGCCGCCATAGGTCTTAAACACAAAAATCAAAAACAGTCTTGTTAGAAATTACGTCCTTTAGTTCGATAATGTCGACATTAGGTAAAATTAAAAAATAAACGGGTAAAAAATGGAGGATAAAATATAAATAACAAGCTTTTGAAAAAAATTGTCCATTAGATAATTAGAGTTGCCGATCGGCATCATGATTTCCGACAAATTGCCGAAAGATTTAATTTTTAGTCGCTGAGGTTTCAACTACAGCGCGCCCTGCATATTTATTTATGACAGAAAAAACAATAAAAAATAAAAATTTATGAACTTTAAGAGTTTCCTAATACTTTGTAAAAAAATTCCATAAATCGTAAATTTTTTCCCACAAAAATCAGATCAACCCTTTAAATGAAATAAAGTTACAATTTTTGTGTTGATTACTTTACAAGGCCGGTTATAGTAATTTTTGAATTATAAATATTAGAAAGATTTACAGCAAACGTGTACTAAAAATATGCAATCACTTACTCATGAAGACTCCAAAAAGACAAAAACCCAATAATTGAGTTTAATGTTCTAGATAGAGTACATACCGTCGTTGTCAAATCAAAACCTCTTATATGACACGTTTTAACAAATTCTGGATATTAACATTTTAAAATGTAACCGCATCCAAAAAACTTATAATTTCAAGATATTTGTTTTTCTAAAAGCATATATTTGTAGAAGAACCGAAAATTTTAAATATTTTTCTTAAGATACTCAAAATACCTTTCATACACATAGGAGATTTTGCATTGACAACGATGATATTCTCCATTTTATAATGATGTCATTTTCAAAATGCATAAAAAACTATCATTGTAAGTTTGTAGTTTTCAATTTCCTTTCATTAAATATGATGAAGCAATGAAAGATTAAAAAATAATGCTATAGTTATTGTTTTAAATTATTTAACGTTGGGAACGTTTGACGGAACAAAATCTTACTAACTTTTGCAAATTTTTCCTTTATCAATGAATTATTCTGAATTGAATCGAAAATTTGAAGCGTTTTGTTTCTCTTCGTCTCAAATGATATTGTTTCATATCCACTCAGTTATTATTTTAAAATATTGGTCACATGTGCATAGTGAAACTGAATTCTTTACGGGACATCAACCGTAGACTTGTAGGCGTAAAATTACAAAAAATATATAATAATAAAAGAAAAGAAAACTAACAAACTCGAGTTAATTTTACAAAATTTAAGACTACCTACAACCCCCCCCCCCCCATTTAAAAAAGCAACTAAAAGCCTGATTAATACAACTCTTCCTCCCAGAAAGTCTAATAAATTGAACGCGACATGACAAATCATTTGAATTTTCGTTAGGAGAACTTATTCGAAAATTAGAATAAGTTTAACGTTATTTTAAAGGTTTGTGCTTTTATTATAACAGTAAATTTTTCCAAAAGTGTAATCCGAAGGCTTGTATTTATTGAGGGCATTGAAACTGACCTCCTCAAAATGGAATACCGAAAACACAAAAAGTAAAAAGAACCTTATTTGTGTTTATGTTGTCGATGTACTGACGTAGGATTTTGACAAAATTCCGAAAATTGAATAAATGGCAGTACTTTTCATAAAAGTTGATCATTTTCATGCTTTTTTTCGATATAATATTTGCTGTAAAATAAAAAAATAAAAATATTTCGAAAAACTGCTACGTGGGTACCTTCAGTTATCTCTATAAATGAGTCAGTTAAAATTTCAAGTCGATCTGTTGAGTAGATTATTTTTAATCCTGCCCACAAATTTCAAAAACATGATTTCGAGAAAAACGCGTCTAAAGTTTGGAAACAGAACAGAACTTTGTATTCTAGACTCACATTTAATCTGCAATACCAGGCCCATAAAGTCGAATCCGTGAAAATTGCTTAAGGACATCATTTGTCACATCTTAAAGATGCGAGAAATGTAAAAAAAATCGATTTTTCGAAACATGGTATTATTATTATTATGTTCAGGTAGTATACGTTCAGTAGTATTTCAATTGTGGTTGTGTAGTTGTGTTATTTGTTTAATTTGCACCGACTTCAAAATGTCGTAATAGATATAACATTAAAAATTATTTTATGCTTTTTAGCGCTTTTTGTGAAGTCGGTTCAACTTTTTTTTTAAACTATTTTATTTTACTCTTTTTAGTGTCTTCTACTCTATACAACGAAGAAAGAACCATCCAAATCGGTCCACGCGTAAAAAAGTTGGGTCCCTACCCCACCTCCATTTCACTAAGAAAAATGTTCTCATGGTATCAATCAAGGAACAAACTCTACCGAACAGAAAAGGAATCATCGAAATCGGTCCACGCGTTACGAAGTTACTACCCCTCCCCCTCCCCTCGGACCACGCGCTACAAAGTTAGGTTTCACCCCCACCCTGCCAAAAATTTTTTTGACATGGTACCAATCGGTGAACATTCTCTACCCAACAAAAAAAGAATCATCAAAATCGGTCGACGCGTTACGAAGTTATGCCCGGTCAGACATAAAAAAAAAACGCGTCGAACTTAGAATCTGGTTGTTTTTAGGAAGTCGGTTAAAACGAAAAAGATTGCAAAAGAAATGTGTGAAGAAGAAATAGAAGAAATTTGTATTCAGCTGGTTACCAGACATGGTTTGCTCCTTAATATTTTAGATATAAGGCCACTATGTCGCTTAAGGGGTTATACGCAATCAGGATTTTCAAAAAAATCGATTTTTTTAATTTTACGTTTTGAATTTCCATATACCTACTCAAGCTTGTCGACACAAAATTTCAGGTCGGTCCGACAAATCTTCTCGGAGTTATAGTCATATTTGTAAAGACGCCTCGGCGCAACTTAAAGTGTGCGGAGCAGATACCCGAGCGGAAGCTGCCTACCTGGAGCGCCCCCTCTTTTATTACCTTATTTTATTGCCAAGAAGCAAGGTCGTACGCTCGTTTGCACGTGCTGTTATATTTCTCTTGGGCGTTATATGCTCCTGGAATAGATGACTCTGTGTAAGTTAAAAACAATTTTTTCCCATTTGTAAAATGGTTTTGAAACTTTAAACACATTTTTCTCAAAACCATGTTTTTAAAGTCGGTGTACACGATATCTCGAGAACGGCTGAACCGATCGGTTTCAAATTTTAACACAATCTTTTTGAATATATTTTTTAGAAATTAAAACTAATTATAAACAATTTAAGGCTAAAATGTTTCTTAAAAATTGAATTTTTTTTGAGGAGCCGCCATTTTGTGATAAATCAATATTTTGCTTATTCCTCCGATTAATTTCTAGATAATTTCATAAATTAACGAAATCTTTATTGCTTTTTGATTCTAGATGACCCAGTCACGAGATATTGTGTACACCGCAAAAACACCTTTTTTTCAAGGAGGTTTCGGAGATCGTCTGCTATGACTATGAAAATCATTATTTTTACAAATTAAAAAATATGACAATATTGTATAGAGTGCCTATTATATGTATACAAAATTTAATAAATTAAAACGCTTCTCCAAAAAAAATTGTTGAAAAATCGCTATTTTCGGCCTTCGGCTACAACCCCTTAACAGAACCCATTTTTTGTCGTCCAAATATGTAGTGGACCCAATAAATTCGAATAAAATCTTATCTTTAATTGAAGTTGCCGAGTAAAACTATGCAAACAGAAGATTATAAGTTTAAAAGCTGATAGAGTGCTTCGAGACATAATCATAATGTTATTTGCGTGAACTTAAATTTAATTGAAGATGGCAAAGTGGTCGTAATAACTTTAGCAATTAGGGAAATATTTTCGCGGCATACTGCAGGAAAGATAAGAACCTTTATTTTGGACACTTTGAATAAGTAAGCCACCTTTTCCTCAATGAATCGTATATGTAAGTTTATTTTGCAGCTATGAAACTAGATTGGAGCAGGTATATACAATGACGTCGAATAATGGTCGAAACATGGTAGAATGGTAAATTTATTAGAATATTCTACATTTCAGTTGATGGTACAGGATGTTTTAATGGAAGAAAACATCGACAAACATAATTACCAAACGTAGGGCACTAGTTAAAAAAACTTCATACGCAACCTTTCATTTTACAATTTAATTGAAAATAGGAATGACTGTTATTAACTCAAAAACACGATGGAATTCTGCCTACGAAACGCTTTCCCGATTAGCCCAACTCAAAAAATTTTTTGACAAATATTTACCAGGCATATTGAATTTAGAAGAATGCGAAGTTATTCAGAATTTTTCAAAAGTTTTTAAGCCCTTGAAAAAAGCTACTATTTCTCTCCAGAAGGAAGAATTATGCTATGGAGATTTCTTCAAAATTTGGTTACAGCTATAAACTTCCATTAGCAGAAAATTTACTATTATCTTTGGATCAAAGAAAGAAATTTTTGCTGAAAAATAAAAATTTTATGGCAGCAATTTATTTGGACCCCACGTTTAGACCTTCACTTTCAACTCAGGAATACATCAACAAATTACCATCGGCACGGAACCAACTTAAGAGGATTTATAAGCAGATAATTTCGGTTGAGGTGTAAACTAAAATTAAATTTGCATACTAAAATTAATTTTGCGTACTTAAATAAAACCTTTACAATGTCGGAATAAGAGTATGTCATGATGAAGGTTCTGTTGAGGTGTCATCAAAAGTTTTGGAGGAAAATTCAGAGCTCCAATCGTCAAGCACAGAACAATATAATGAAAGCCTCAAAATCTGCCCCATCAAATCTGCTACAGAATTATTTGAATGAAGCTTGTGGCAGTTATTTTGTAACTGAAGAAGGTTGTACGGATATTCAGACCATGTTTAATCAAATTGAGGACTATAACGGTCGCCAACCCCTAACAGAAAATTTCCTGTGCTATTGTTGAGCCCAAAGATTTTGTACACCAGAACTTACAAAATTAGCGTACATAGTTCATGGTGTGCCCGCAACACAAAACAGTGTGGAAAGAGCATTTTCCTCATTAAAGTTTATTTTAAGCGACCACCGTTGTCGTCGTTCTAATGACACGTTAGAAAATATTTTGCTCTTGAGACTTAATTCATAATTTATTTATCAAATATCGGTTTCTGTTTGTTCTTTACGTAATATTAGAATGGGAAACATAATTTATATTGAGTGGAAATTTGTTTTATATTGAGATACTTAAAATATACAAACAAATCAACTATTGCTTCATCTTGCATTTTTTTCTCTGTAAAGAACTTTATTATTTCGTACTGAATTATAAAGTTCCAAACTACAAAAGTTAACCAGCAAAAAATTTAATTAAAACTTTATATTATAAACTTTGAGTTAGTTAAAACGTTCTAATGGAACTTTAAGAAGTTCCAAGTTAGTTGAAACGTTCCAAACGGAACTCTTCGAAAAAAGTTCAAAGTGTAACGTTACAGTGCGAAATGAATTTTTAATGGAAAGTCCCGATAGCAACTTGGTTGGAGTCATTGTCTCCATAATTTAGGTGAGTCCGAAATCGTGGCTCTTGATATTTCAAAGCTTTTGATAGAGTCTGGCATGCAGCCCTTTTAACCAAACTTCAAGCATTTGGTCTGAATCATAACCTTTTAAAATGAATAGAAAGTTTTTTGTCAGGCTGTTCAATCCGTGTAAAAATAGACGGAGTTACATCTGATCCCTACGAAATAAATGCCGGTGTTCCTCAGGGTTCAGTTCTTTCAGCAACCTTATTTCTTCTTTTCATCGATAATCTTTTGTCTCTCACTTGCAGATTTTTGTTAGATTTAATGCATCCAAAACTCAATGTTTACTGTCCTTTGAAAAACACTCAATCCGCCCTCAACCTATTTCTGTCGACGGAGTTAATGTGCCCAATTCGCCCTCTTTAAACATCTTGGGTATAGAGATATCCAGTAACCTCATCTGAACCGACCATATATTTTCTGTAGCAAAAAATGTAATAAAATGTTTGGGTTTTCTAAAGAGATGTAAGAAACACTTCACCCCGTCTGACTTGTCGGTGATCTACAAGTCCAACATCAGGCCTAGGCTCGAATATAATTCCCCTATTTGGGCAGGGGTCGAACACACCGCATTGTCCGCGTTAGATAAAGTGCAACGTAAGGCTATCAATCTCTGAGAGCATTGACTCTCTGGAGCATCGACGGAATGTTGGCTGTATTTCACTCTTCTATAGCTATTTCAATGGCCATTGTTCTAGCGAAAATGGTAGCCTGATACCTTGTAGAGACATCACAACGCGCAATACAAGAGTTTCAAGTCGCTCCCACCCCTATACTCTTCAGGTCAAATTTCGGGAATCTTTTTTAAGCAGAACAACACGAATGTGGAACAGTTTACCGTCTTCTATTTTTCCCTCGCCTTATGAGCCCGAAGCGTTTAAGCGAGGCGTATATTGACATCTCCTTCACTCAACTCATCCCATTTCCATTACCCTTAATTCCTTTCCTGCCAAGGCTGTGCTTTAGCATATAGGGTATCCCCTGAGCTTAGGCATTACCATATTAAAAGAAAAAGACATCAGTTCATAGTTTATTTTTGTGGGTGCAATTCGTTTATAAGATTTTGATCCCTGTTTGTCAATGGAAGAAAAGGGGTACGTAAACATTTATTTTTATGTAAATCAATGGGTTTTCTTACTAACTGAAGCTATTCGAGTAAAAAATGTTCTTTGGGTGAATAAAAACTCTTAGTAAAGTGTTTGATTCATATATGGTGCAGCGCACACTATTCTGATCAAATCTAGATGATGAAATTGAAGCTATACTCTTTTACCCGGGTCAAAGTGAAGATGACTTAGGGAGATCAGATGACAAAGATCAAACAAATACTGCCGCAAAGACAGTTGGAAAATTTATTAATTGGCATTGGTGTTTTAAAATCAAAAGAGTACATTGAAAATATTTCTTTGTATTTGATCAATAAATCACAGAACTTAATTTCTGATCAAGATCAGCAGAACCCAATTAATATAGTGGTGCATTTGTCAATAAAAGGAACCATGGGCATAGACAGGTTGGGGCAAATGAAGCAGCTGCCACCCGCCTCGAATTGCTTCTTTAAACAACCTACTTTTGCCAACCCTGTCTAGAAGCTTAATTTAGCGACAACTGTTGTAACAAGTAATATCTCGGATGACAATCTACCGGATTATTCTTTATTTTTGCTGACCCTGGTTCAATGTTAAAAATCAGATGGATGAATTTAAAAATAAGGCGCTACGAGGATCCCTTGAGAATTAAAATATTGAAAATATTATTGATGAAGCTGAAATATGATATAACGCTTGGTGTGAAAAAAAAATGGAAAGAGATGCCTCAAATGAACTGGATTTTGCAGAAGTACTGAAGGAAGCTGACATATTCTTTCCGGCTACAAAAAAAAGCTATTCTTATATCTCTATCACAGCCATGTACCACAACCATCATTGAAAGGATCGTTGCGACGTAGGGAGGGTGGTAGGGCCGTACCGAGGGAGGTGGGAACACCCTGAAAGTTTGGCAACTTAATCTGCGTCATAGTAAGGCGGCATCAGATATGATGTGCCGATGTTTTGTGGAAGAGAAGCTGGACATAGCGCTGCTGCAGGAACCCTGGTGATTCGGAATGAGAATAAAAGGGCACCCGGAGATAATCGCTAATCTGTTTTGCGTAAATTTAGATAGCAGAGTTCAGGCTTTATTACTGCCACAACTCAATACGCCAGGCCTTACGGTGGCTCGTGTGAGGTCCGGGCAGGAGCGTCGGTCTTAGCCTCGGGCTACCTACCATGTGATTCACCGGCTTCGCCCCCAGGTAGGTAGTTGGAGGCTCTGGTGAAATACTGCAAGCATTGAAATGAGGAAATACTATTAGGCTGTGACGCGGGGCGGCACAGACGACAACCGGAGAGGCAAAGATTTCCTGGAATTCGTCATAGAAAACAACTAAACAATTCTGAACAGGGGACAGAACCAACCTTCGTGGATGGAAGTCGTCAGGAGGTTATTAACACTTAGCAATATTAAGTTATTGGATAGTGTGCTCAACTGGAGAGTGACTGATGTGATGACGTTGTCAGACCATAGAGCCATAACTTTTGACATTCGATATGGGGTAAACTAGAGGCAGAGTAGGAGCGTGATCAGGTACCCTAAGAACAGTCAGAAGTATAAGGAGGCGTTAAGGGAGAAACTGTCGGCATGGGCGCCTAGAGTACCCCAAAAACAGGGTGCTTGTAGAGAAGCAATTGAGCACTCTACAAAAATCTGTAGAGGAGGCGTTTACCAAAGCTTGCATTCCAATTGAAGTAGTGGAAGAGTACCCAACGCCTTGGTGGGACAGGGAACAGGACGCACAGATGGAGTGCAGGAAGGCTTTCAACCGAGGATGTGGAAGCCTGGGGCAGATACAAAGCCTTAAAGAAGAGAGTCATAGAGGGACTTCTGTTCGAACACGAGAAATATCTCTGAAGTCTGCCGACTTTAGAATGTGGTCTCAAATTACCCGATATTTCCAGTCGGACTGGTTCGGGACAGAACGGGAAAGATGTCAGAGACCTGGGGGCCTATTATGGGAAACGAAACGAAATGTAAGACGAGACGAAAATCAGAGACGAAACGATTTTGTTTTCCTATTACAGAAAACGATCGTCTCATATATTTAGAACTGCCATACAAATCCTTTAAATTATACAGCTTCACCAACTATTCAAATGAAAATTTGGATACATAACCAACTTTGATCGAAAAGATTTTGACACTTCGCTTGTTCAAAATATTTGTTATTTTAAAAATGTTTAGTTTGGCATATTTTTTAAGTAGTTCCGATGGTGAAAGTGATGAGGAAAACTGCAGAATTATTAGGAAAAGAATACTTAAGTGCGAATAGGGATTTGGGTGAAAGAAGTTGGCTACTAGGTAATATTTCTTTCTCTACACTTTTGATAATATTGTAATTGTTTTTATAGGGGATTTGAGGTATCCACTTGAACCCAGGCTAATAACGCCCTACCGAACGGCATCTGAAGGATCACGGGAAGCGATATTGTTTTAATTTTGTTATTTTTGCCCTAGAATCATTATTTAATATTATATAAATTATAAATGTTTATATATTAATAAAACAACTTACATTTTGGTCACTTTTCCCCACGTAAACAAGGCAGACGAGTACGCAATTGCAACCGAAGTGATAGTTGATCATCACCGTCTGTTTTCATGACGAATTCGTGTTGCCAAATACAATTTTACAACTTTCGTTTCGTCTTTCATAATAAGGCCCCTGGAACGAAACAAATGAAATCCTGCTGGAAACTCACTTTCCGGGAAGCTACAAATCGGACATCGGATTGTGTCGCTTGAGGGGTTAAGGCGATCTACTAGATCGTTTGAACCGTTCACAGCAGCAGGATTAGTTGTTATATCCCCAGCCCTACTTTAATAAAGCAGTGTGATTGTAGCACCAATACTTAGGGAAATATACACAGCATGCTTAGCAATAGGGTATGTTCCTGTTTCGTGGAGACGTGGTACAGGTCTCGTGATAAACATGGGCATAGGAAAATACTGGAACTTGTCAAAAAGAAAATACCGGAATTAAAAATTCCTGTTGCCTGTCGGTATAAGCAAAGTAACGATAATTGATAGATACCACGAAATGCTTATAAGGGATACATATATAAGGGGGCATACACCTGCACTGGATTACTTGCTGGAGAGTTGGGTGAGGGGTAAGAAGATAGTGGTGGCACTCGACAAACAGGCGGTGATCAGGTGTATGGACAGTACAGAGTTCAATACAGTGCTGACCTTGGATGGTGTCCGTAAACTCATCAAATGACACTGGCGTGCGTCCGAGGGCACGCAGGAAATGAAGGGAATGAAAGAGCAGATGTACTGGCTAAACAGGGAGGTGCTTCGAGTTTCCAACGTCCGGAGCCATTCATTGCTCTAGGCAGTGGGCCTGTTAGAGACGTGGGCCAAGAGGAAACACTGGGAACACTGGAAAGTCACGGACTCGTGTAGTCAGGCTAAGATGGCGATTGTACTAACAGGACATGGCACCTTAAGGTATCATCTAAAGAAAATGAACATTATCGAGGATGATACTTGCAGGCTATGCCTGGAGCAGCAAGAGACGGTGCTGCACATAGTGCGCCAGTGTCCTGCACTAGCCAGCAAAAGAAAAAAGCTGATAGGCCCAAGGAATCGAGGTGAAGAAAGAGAACTGGGTTAGTCGGGGTCCCTCTTGCCGGGACCGCAAGGGGTAGGGACGAAAAGGGACCCGGATAAAGTGGTGTCAAGGAATCCCCAAGGGGTGTATTCAGTGAGTAAAAATCTCACACAACCAGAGACAATCGGGTCTCCTAGTGCCTTTGGAAGATTTTCACCTCTCACGGAAAAAAATTCATAGAAAATGAGATTTATTTTAAATTTCGCATGAATACGTTTAAATATATTGTTAATTGCTTCACGTACAAAAATTTTTTGAAATAATGATTTTTTTTTAATTTAGAGGAGAGTCCTGCGTGTTGGTGCACGTTTTGTTTTTCGGTCACCACTTTTCACTGGATAAAGATATCAATAAGTTTGGTATACCGTTGGAAAGCTTTTAAATTTTAGACGAAAATCAAAAAAATTTCGACAATTTTATGAAGAAATAATTTTTGGAACCAAAATAATTTCAGTTTTTTCCTTGACTTTACGTTGTATTGTGAAACTATGTAAAGAATTTTAAAGAAGTTGTTTCTGCTTTTATACATATGGTGTAAATCACGTAACAGAGATCAGATATTTGCATGTCTTTCGGAGTCATAGAAAAACACTGTTGTTTTATAGAAAACGATAGATACATATATGCAGTGTTGATCAAAACAATAGGTAATGAAACTGAGAACCAGATCATGTACTAATTTCGCTTCTAAAGTTCTGTTCTTTTAAACTTTAATTGGTACCGTTATTTCAGTGACTATGTTCTAATTATTTCGCCATACAGTGAAATGGCCATTCATTCAATTTTTTAGAGATACACTGCAAAGTTATAAAGTACGGACTCTTTGTGTGATCAAAATATATAGGTAATTTGTGTCTTTGAGTTGAATTTTTTCACTACTAGTTTGAGAAAAACTGATTTAGTTGATTTTTGGCAAAGTACATAAGTAATTACTTTATGATGAGGTAATTTTAATAATCTTTCTGATTACTTTTTTGAGATGGGTCGGAATAAACATTGTTTTTTTTTATACGATGTGACCAAATCCTAGGAGACAACGCATCAACGTTAGCATGGTTTTGGCCGGAAGGGAATTAGGGTAAGGGAAGTGAGGAAACTTGAGTCTTGTTTTTGCATTGCTGCGAGCTAGACAACAGCCCAGAGACGGAGCGGATTATTTTAATTTCTTAATAAAAGCTTACGGGGTCATCTGGTCTCGAACCCGGGACCCATGACATGTTGGTCTTGCCGCTCAACGTATTGATCCAACTCCGTCTCCAAAAGAAGAAGAAAAGCGTCGCATTGCCAAAATCACAAGAAGTGAAGTAAACAGTCAAAAATTTATTGGGAATGCATTAAACAGATCTATAAATGCTGTAGCCAATATCTGGGATGTGAGACCGGTAGACTCTAATTCAATAAGACACAAAGCGCTTAACATTTTTAGTACTTTAAAAGAAAAGCAACACATTCCATCTATTACAGAATTTACTGCAAGCAAGGGATGGTTCGAACACTTTTAAAAAAGAAACAATCTACATAACATTCAACTTAAAGGGGAAATTGCTTCCGGTGATAAAAAAATGGCAAAAGAATATCCGCAAAACTGGCAAAAATTACACAGCTCTACAAATACCGGGGTCATGTCAGTTGTTGGAAAGCTGAGGGTCATTTCCCAAGTAATTTGCTGCGTAGAATCCGAATCCGGGCGAAATTGGCCCATCACGTCAGGATTCTGAGATATTTGAAGTTATGTACCCGAAAAACGGCGTTTTTTCCTACTTTTGAGGTTATGTACATGGTGCAGAAATTTTTTGAGGTCTCTCTCTCCAGTTAAATCATTTAGTACCACTCTTACCCTTTAATTGAAGAGTTCAAAAGATTAATTACGATTTTTTCTCGCAAAGTTATGGCTATTTGAATTTACGAAATATATCCCTTTGACGTCATTATTGCAAATGCTAATGACGTCGAAGGGATATACTTCGTAACTTCGAATAGCCATAACTTTGAGAGTGGTACTAAATGATGTAACTGAAGGGACAGACCACAAAAATTTTGTGCACCCTGTACATTACCTCAAAAGTGGGAAAAAACGCCGTTTTTCGGGTACATAACCTCAAATATCTCAAAATCAATCCTGACATGATGGGCCAATTCTGACCCCGAATTCGAATTCTACGCAGCAAATTACTTCGGAAATGACTCTTAGCTTTCCAACAACTAAACCATGTTGACCTGTGTTATTGAAGAAACCTTTTACGTTCCTGACCAAGTATTTAATGCCGATGAGACCTACCTATGCTGGAAAAAAATATCCAGCAGAACTTATTTGTCAAAATTTAAGAGATCGGCTGGGGGTTTTACAACAGCCAAGGAGAGGGTTAAACCTTTTACTGATTAATAGAACTTAAAGCCCGCGCGCAATGAAAGGAGAGGAAACTACCTGTGCATTGGCGCTCCAACAAAAAAGTCTGGATGACGTGCATAATATTTGAAGATTGGTTCTATAATTGCATCCTACCTGAAGTGAGAACTTATTTACTATTCTATTGCTCCTAGATAATTTACCAAGTCATCCAATAGACTTGCAATATGCAAATCTTGCCTCCCAATACAACTTTGTTAATTGAACCTCACGATCGTGGAATACTTTCTACTTACTATATTACAACATTAAATTCTTGCTGGAAAGTCATATGGCCTGAAGTAATAGTCGAAGGAAGCGTGACTTCAACTGAAATTGGTTATGCAAATTTCTTAGATATAGCTCATTCTATTGGAGGCGAAGGATTTAATAATTTTGATATTCCAGATATAGAAGAGTTATTTGAAGATGAGGAAATTTCAGATTCGGATCTTGTGGATTTAGTACTACAACAGGTTCCCAGAGATACTGGAGATAGCAGTTTCAGAGCTTAGTTAATATGAAGAAATTTATAAAAATACCCGCCAAAGGAAGCAAATGTTGATCATCGATTTTGTACCATCCAAAATTAAATCAACTCTTATGAGCGAAGTGGAAAATGTAGCCAAAATCTCAACTAGTTTTCTGTTACAAAGCGAAGAAGAACAGTTCTCCTTTTTAAGTTGTAGTTGTTATGAAGGTTATTTCTCGTTTTTATTTCTACGGAATATTGTGAATTTGTTTAAGAATTTTATTGTTTTTATTTGAAAGGAACGTTGTTAATAAATTTATATTTCTGTTTTTTATAGTATTTTCGTTTCGGTGTTAATTGATGTTTATGTTTTTCATTTTCAAAAATAAATTCAAATAGTAAAGCATTAATTTTTTTCTAGAAATTAATGAACCAATTCCCTTTCATTTTCTTTAATCCTTATCTAATTTTACACGGTTATTATGAACATATCTTCAACTTTTCTTTATCTTCTTTCGATCGATTTATATGGTTTACAGTTTAGTTGAACACATCCCTATTTTGTAAGAATTCTGTGTCTTGTTTTACACCGTTTCGTTTTGACCGATATTTCCAGGCACGTATTTACCGTGTAAACCGAGGGATGAGTGTGAGTAGAATGTTTCATATCGCCGTTAATAAATTAATGCGATTTGATTTAAATGATATTTACACTTTTATTGATTCCTGGGTTCCTTACGTACCATCTATTCCTCGAATTTTGGGGTCTTTCTAAGAATCCGACAACTATACTTCATGTGATTATTCTAAGAACTCATTACATATATGAGGGTAATAATAACCGAAATGAATTAATTTCAAGAAATAGAAATTGAAATATGTGTTCCCTTTAAATTTCTTAAAAATAGACTTCGAGGGATTTATACTGTGCCATCATGAGACTTTCATAGGAAAATAATTTTAATTCATGAATGGAAAAATGACTTCCAAAAATTCCCTGACATTTCTCTGACTACTTAAATTACTCGACTTTTTCCGGTTTTCCAGAGAGTGGCCACCCTGCATTGTCATCTATAAAGGTCTAGACAGTTTTTCGCTTTCTAGTCGACATTACGAAAGTTTTACTAAAAAAGAAACAAAAATCACAAAAAATTCAAATAATACCAAATACTTACAAATCGCTTTACTAATCATTCCTTTTCATAAACAGAACTAAGATGGCGTATAAATGAAAAAAAAAACATGAAAAAAGTTGTTGTCCCAACATGCATTATAAGCGCCATTTATAGATATCAGAAAAATTTTTTATACCATAACAATATACGCATATTTCTTTTTTGCGCCTTAAGGATTACTAAAAACTCCATAAAAACACATAAACTATACATGCTTTTGATGATCAGAAAACTTTTTGAATTTTTTAGAAATAAAAGTCATAATTTTAGCTGAGAAACTACAACAATTGAATGTTCTTTCTTTGTAACGACACGAATGATTAGATATCAATGAAATGTTACTTTGGCAGTTTAAACGTGGCGCTACCATAACGTGGTTACGAAACATTGAAATTGTCCCAACATGCAGGCTGTCCGAAAATGTAGGATTCCGTCCTACATTTAGAGAGATAAACTTTTGACGAAAAGTGCGTACAAAAATTTGACGGTCACCATCTTGTTTTTCAATTTTTATTTTGAAAAATAAAGATTGTCGATGGTATATGCGTTCACCAGATTTTATTTTTTGATTTTAGATGATTGATACTGAAAGCCAAGAAAATTTGACCCACCTAATTATGTAATAATTATTTTCTATGATTTTTTTAAATTATTTCATTGTCAGCAAGTGCCCTTTCATTAAAAAAAAAACTCATCTATTTATCAGCTGCGCTTCAGCGCAGAAATTTGAATACGGAGCAAGAGCGAGTTGGGACCTCGATTAAAATGTTGTGCACGTCACTTCACCGTATGTGTGATTGGTTGCTTAAAGTCACTGCCAAATACTTTTATTCTTTATTCCTGGCAAAACTTGGAGATGTATAAGGGAATTTAGCTGGTTATGGGACTCTCCCGGATTTGGGAAGTAATTTTTTCTATGCTACAGCATTGGTAATACCAATAAGCAGTTTTTAACGTTACCTTGAACTTAATAGACCCATTGCTTATATTATTTACAGCTCAAAGTGAAAAATGTTGTGGAAAAATATATTGCATTTTTTTGGAATCAAAATATTTACATTGTATGAAAAAAAAATTAAATTCACTTTAATAACTCCGCCTTAGCTGGTCCTAATCCCGATTGAGAAAGGAGGAGAGAAACGCACACTCCAGCCAGAACACCTTGCCTTAGATAGTACCAACGTGATATACAATCACACTCTCGGTGACTCCCAGGACGCCTCAAGGAGCAGCCCTCCTTCTGGGATAGGATAGGTATCTGAAAAATATATACACACGAAACGACTAGTACGGCTCGGATACCACGGACTGCCCTTTGGCTACAAACAACGGATTATGAACGGGCTACGGAACGTGAGAATTCTGTAAGATGAGTGTGGATACGCAAAGATCATGGAGACGGAGCGGGAAATGACCCAACATAAAATAAATATTCTGGGATTAAGCGAAACTAGGAGAGAAAGTGGAGATTTTACATCACCCACACCTGAAACTGTGCTGCTATACTATGACCAGGAAAAATTAGACATACCCCGCATAGCAGATGTAGGGCTGTTGCTAACCAAGCTTGTCTGCCAATCACTACTGGACTGGGCACCAATATCCGCCAGATTCCGGACCAAAGTATGTAACATCTCGATAATTCAATGCTATGCGCCGACCGAGTAAGCGGATATAACAACTAAGGGGGCCTTCTACCAGCTCCTTGGCGACACCTTTGATAAAGCTCCTAAATGTGGTATTAAAATAGTCATGGGAGATATCAACGCTAAGATTGGCTCTAACAAGATCGGCCTAGAACATGTAATGGGGAAGTTTGGACTCGGAAACAGGAACGCAAATGAGGAGTTGTTTGTTAAATCTTGTAAATCGCAGCAACTTGTCATCGGTGAACTGATGAATCAGATTGACTATATGCACGGTAGCAGTACGACCACGTAACACAACAATATGCCACGGCTCAATGTGCAGAGGCTTAAAACGCCGAACATCCGCATATACCACCGCGATGCGCCAAAAAGCGGATGCACTGTGTCATAACACCGACGACTCCATCGACCTAAAATGGGAAAGGGCGAAGGAATGCTTTGTGAGTTGTGGGACGATTAGAGCGGAAGCCAACCATGGATCACTGACGCCACATGGTTCGAAATACAAGAGCGGAAACAGATCAAAGAGCATATCGATTCTGTTATCGACGTTGCAGTTAAACATCTCAGAATTGCATACCGATCTCTAGAGAAAGGCGTCCAAAGAAGTGAGAGACGTGACAAGCGAAACTACATCAACGCGCTAGCAAAAAAGGCAGAAGAAGCGATCTATCGTGGTGACAGTGGAGATCTATACAAGATTGCCAAAAAACTGATATGAAAGCATCTTGCAACTGAACAACCTATGAGATACCAATCAAGATTCCTTCTAGTCACGGAGAAACATCAACTGCGGAGGTGGAGGGAATACCTTGTTGAAGTCCTAAACAACACCTTTGGACCGTCGAATACCTCTTTACAAGAGCCTGACCATCCGCCGACTGTCGTCAGTATTAACATCAGAACTCCCCCAAGATTGGAGTTGGCTGACGCAATTGAGTCGACGGACCTCGGTAAGGCTTCAGGGATTGATGGAATACCAGTGGAACAGCTTTAGGCGGATCCCATTGCTGCGGCTGATATTTTTCTTTACGTAATCGAAGAATGTTGGGAAACCAGGGCTTATCCCACTGAATGGAAAACAGGCGTAATTGTGAAGATTCCCAAAAAAGGCGATCTCCAAATTTATGGCAAAAATCATCTTAATGCGAATCAAGTAAATTGCGAGGATTTCTCCTGCCGCGATTACATCGACACCCTACGGTTTATCGTCGGGCAATCCGCCGAATGGAGGTCCCCTTTACATCTTATGTTCGTCGATTTCGAGAAGGCGTTAGACAGCGGTGACCGCGGGTATATATGGGCAGCTTTACGTAGGGGAGGCATCTTAGAAAAATTCACCACCATAAGGAGTCATACTCAAGGGCCCAATGTCATGTCCTACAAAAGGGAAAACTATCGGAGCCTTTCCAAGTGCTAAACGGAGTGAGACAACGATGAATACTGTTTGCTTTTCCTGATCTTCACTAAGAACGTATTGTGCAGCGCTCTAGTGACCATTCATCGCGAGGGATTAGATGTAAATTTTCTAACCACTTTACATACCTGGACTATGCGTACGATGTACGCCTCCTATCCAACAGGCAGAGTCAAGTAGCTCTATTGTACGAAGCCCTAAGTAGAGAAGGTCGCAAAGCAGGGCTTAGGATCAATGCTGCTTGGACTCCAGGCGACAAAACGAAATTTATCTTAAAGAGCAGCAAATAGAAGTAGATACATTTTGCTATCTCTGAAGCAGAGTTACAGAAGACAGCGGAGCTGAAGCTAATGTACAAGTTCGCACCAATAATGCTTGAGTTGCATTTAATACTCTTGCTGAGAGATGGCGCAATAACATCTCCCGGCGCAAGAAACTCTGGATCTTTGAATTGAACGTAGTTCGTTCTACTGTACGGCTTTTTAACAAGCTACAAGCCTTTGTAGACCGGTATCTCCTGCGCAGCCTTAACATCAATTGACCGGAGGTCGTTAGCAACGAAGAACTACAGGCCACGCCGGAATAGAGACCAGTATTCGCAGGCGAAAGTGGCAACGGATAGGCCACACACACTAAGAAAAGAGCTAAACAGCATAGCTCATCGTGGCAATAGTTAAAGGCGTTGGCGCACCAGGAAGAGAGTCGGTGTAATAGACGCCCTATGCCCCACAAGGGGTTAAAGGACCCAGAGAACAGAAGTTCCGTCATTGTATATGGGTAAAAAAATGTAAGCGACTGAGCAAAATGGCGTAAAGCTCGGTTGTGGGACAAGCATTTCAATACCATGAGCATACATTTGACATTTGTATGATTGAATACTGTTTGAAATGCAGCAATAAAGTTTTTGTATGGTTTGTATTTATATTTTGTTGGGTGTCCCACAGCTGGTAAAAAGATTTTCCATAATAAAAGATGTAATTAGTAGTAGTTTTAAGAACGAATGTCTGATAATAGATGAGGGAAAAATGGGAGATTGGAAACTAGAACGCTTGAACTGCAAGATCTGATTACCATTGGACATAGTTGTGAGTTGGCATAATAAAAAAGTGCAGAAAAAAGTTTAAGAGGTTATAATAGAGATCATTAAAGCCTTATTTATAATACGGTCAACTAGATCTTTTAAGGTAGAAAAGTCACTTGCGGTTCTCACAAGGCTTGTTATTAATCTAGCTGTTTGAATAAACAAGTTTTATTTCAAAAAAAATATTTTTTTTCATATTCACAATTAAATCTTTAAGGTGATTCTTCTGTACCGCATTTCTTTCGTCGAATCAATGTGTGTGCGCATCGATAATGATCTCTGATGAAACTTGTGATTGACAATAAGAAGTAAATCATTTAGAAGACTGTGCCTCTTTTTTGTCCAAACCTTTGGGTAAACTTTTTCACCTGCTGTACTATTAGGAATTATTTCATTTGCGTAGAAATTTACTCATATTCAGCCGATACCTAAAAATGCGAGATATGGGAATCCTACCATTATAGATAAATCGCACTGTCTTTGGTTCTATCGAAATTATACCTTTCGACGTTTTTGATATTTCAAAGGCTTCTAAGAAAAGTGTGTCATGTTGTCCTTCAAGTCAAACTCCAAGCAGTTGGTCTACAACTTTTGAAACTTTAAAAATGGATTCAAGGTTTTACCAAGCCGATTAATTTGTGTAATTTTAGACGGAGTTAGCTCAGATCTCTACGAAATAAATTTCAAAGCACAACGTTCAGCTCTTTCCCTAACCCTACTTCTCCTTTTTGTTAATAACCTTCTCACTTTCAATCGTATTTACAGCTTTGCTGGTGATAATTTTAAATAAACAAATTTTGAGTTTAAATTTCTTTTGAATATCCCGACAAACTTTACTGTGAACCCAACATACAGTCTGTTTAACAAGAAAGAATTCGTATTCTTTTGCTTAAGTTTTGGTTTAACCAAATCAAGCTCATTTTTATAAGAGAGTTAGAGTAAGTTAAAAACGCTACGACGCAACAACTGTGTTTGACTGTGACTTGTGACCAAATTTGCCATACGTAGCGCAACAGCTGCTAAAGCAATTAAAAAGTCCAAGTACTTTGTACAAAAATTAACGGAACGATATAAGGTAACAAGGACAGCAGATGAGCTGCAGAACGCGGAAAAAGACGACCACAGGTCAGCGTTAATCCTTTCAAGCATACCCGCAGCTACGAATTGCGATGAACAAACTGGCGGAGAAGGATATAAACGTGAGCAAAAACATGTTGAGATAATGCTTGTATTAGGGTGGTACCCGATGTCGTAGTACGAGGCTTAAACCTCTACTGTCGGAATCTCAAGTGGAACAGAGTAAGCAGGTCATGGACAACCGAGAACATTTATCACGATTTCTCCAACGTTGTCTTTTCTGATGGAGCGTCATTCTGGGTATGGTCTAATGGCACTGTTAAACACCCAGGAAAAATGTATGTCCGTAAATACTTCAATCAGCGCAGAGAAGTTTTGCATCTCTTTACGAATAATCTGAATACTGACAAATTTATAACAATTTATCAGCATGGACTCTTGGTCTGTAAAAAAGTGGTTCAATACCAAAAATTAGAAAGAGATCTTGCAGGAAGTCAATAACCCAAAACATCGTAGTCGTCTTTTTATACAGTGGAAATCCAAAAATGGCATAGAGACAATTGAATGGCCAGCACATTACCCAGAAGTTAATTCGATTGAAAATGCTTGGAGTTATATAAATAGGAGACTTGCTGGATGTAATCTCGTCGCATCATCAAAATCTGGTGGTGCATTACGGTGAAACATTGGTCTAGGGCATGCCGAGAAGGTGTAAAGATATTATTGAAAACTACGGGGACTGGATACCTTATTAGGTAATTGCGTTATAGAGCGGAAAACCTACGTTCATGTAAAAAAAATACGTATTCTTTCTTGTTGGGGTGATTCAACGTAATGAGTCACCAGATAAACGTATCTAAAGAGGTACTACTTTTATCAATCAATTTATTACACTTAAATTTTGATTAGATGGTCAGAACAATGTATTACGAACTATTTATAAAGAATCTTATACAAAAATATTCCTTCAGCAAGGCGTGTGTAAGGTACTCTGGGCGTATTATCATGCATTTTTATATTGGTAATGATAATTTCACAATCTACGTCATTTTACGTTGAAAATAGTCAAGATTGATATCAAGTATAATAAGAAATTATTGACATCTTCAGTTATAAGTGAGTGAGAATGAGTGGTACAATTATTCTTATTGAGGTGTATGTATGTATGTAGGCTAATTTTGTTGCCTTTAAAAAAAACTTAATTTTCAAGAGATCACTGTAGAGGAAGGAGTAGCAATCATTCTCTGAAAAACGTGCAAAAATTGAATTGATTTGACATATATACATAATTTACAACAGAATATTTAAAAATATATGTTTGAATCGAAAATTTGCTATTTTCCTCCAATTACGCGTCGTACGAGTATATCGGTCATATGTTTGGATTAGATTAGTTTTCTATTTGTTCTATTTAAGTATTTTGTATTATTATTTAACAAAGCAAATTTTTTATACATTTTGATTTGATTGCTTTAATTTTATATATATTTGGCAATTATTTGCAAATATTAATATTCGAGTTAAAGTTTGAATATATAATTTCCACCGTGTTTTTTTTTCGTTAAAAGTTAACAAGTTATTTTAGAGTAACCACCGGCATATAACATGGAAAACAATAAAATGTACTAGAAATCTGCTCGATATAATTAACAGAATTGTTATTTGTCTTTAACGGATAAGCAGGTACAGAAAATTCCAGTTTCAAGAGTTGCAAATCATACGGAAGAATGGAATTAGTGAAACAATGAAATGACCACAAAAATAAAAACAAACTACATATTTACAAACTTAAAATTACATAACATTTTATTTTTTCAAGTTTTTCAGTTTCATTTTTCTTAAACTGTCTACCTTTGAAGGTATGTAATAACCTTTTACAAAAGATATTTAAATACATTAATTACTTACAGTTGTCTATCTTTTTGAAGATTTATTATTTATATATGTACCATTTTATCAATATATATATATAGAAAATACATATTTTTATGCTTTCATTTTTACTATATCTCCGTTTAAGATAACCTATTTACAAAAAAGATCTATTTATTTTCATCCATTTCTAAAATTTTTCAATTTAGTAAAAATTACTTATAGCCAATGGATTTTCAGTTTCGGTTTCATTATGACACACATAACTTTTAATAGTGCAAGGTTTTGTTTCTAAAATCAATTATTGCTCCCCCGGAGGCAATAAAATTCCAAATATTCCTAAAGGGAAATTATAAAATTCAATTACCTAACAACTCCCCTATCGCAAATGAGATAATTATCGATTTGAAAATGCTTATGTTTTCTATTTACTTCTTTGAACATCATGAGGAGTTTTTTATACTTCTCAACAAACCCTTTTAATGAAGACGATTTAAATCGATTTGTGTTTTTTTGCAAAAAATTGCTTTCATTATTTATCTATAAAACATTTCTTAAATTAAAATTTATAAGTACGCCATCAGTTAACACATAACCTAACGATATTTTGCATTTTTTTTTTTTGAAAATCAATACCATAAGCATTATCAAAATTATCTAAAACTTTGTTTAAGAGATTTTTTAAAACGTATTTTCGCATTAAAACAATAATTAAGAATAACGAAATTATCGATTTGACTTGCAGTGAAATTGGCCACATTATAGAACAGTGACAAACACTATTTGTATCGAATAATATAATTGTCATTGATAAAATCAGAAATAAAAAATAACAAAACGATAAATAACAAGAAATTGACTTATTTCCTTTCATGTTTGTATCTTAAGTAAGTAAAAATATCTGATAGATTTCTCTGTATACAAAATATCTTTTCTATCTTTCCAAATAGAAAAAAAAACTTTATTTTCTTCTTAGCAAACTTTATACAAAAACTACTGATTGCTTCAAGTCGGTTTTTTCGCCCTTTCTCAATCATTTTTTTGTTGACAATACAGCTCCTTGAGTGCCTTCAATTCTTCAATAAGAGCTTTGTTTTGGTTTTCAAGAACAGCTACCCGATTTTCCAGGCACTTTATATATTCTTTCTTTTTTCGTCGACATTCACGTGCAGCCTCTCGATTTTTCTGCAGTCGAATTTCACGTTTTCGTGATTGGTCTTCAGCGATGCCAGCTGTACCTGAATAGTATAAACAAATTATTAGTATTGTTTCAATTATTACTCTTTAGAAAACAAGATTTTTTTTAGTATTAAGTGAGATCGATAATATAAATAACACTACCCTGGGGGGTTTTGCCCATTATCGCATTTTGAAATTTTCATGTTCATGAATTTCTGGGTATAGGAAAACTTTATGGTCACTTTTCAATTCAATAAAATTAAATAAATAATAAAATTTCAAAATGTGATATCTCAGTGAAAAAAAGATATTTGAGCAAACTCAACGGTATTTGAAAGAGGAAGACTTGTACTATAAGATCCCACGCAAAGTTTAAAAAAAAAATCGCGATGTTACATAACCTCAAATATGTCAAAAAACAGTGTTTTTTTGCACTTTTAGGTTAGAATATCTCATGAAGCTGACGTCATAGAGCAATTCTGAGCCCGAATTCGGTTTCAGCGGGAAAAATTATCCCGGAAACAACTATTCATTCCCTTGAAAGACAACTCCTTAGATGGAGTGCTTGCTCAACCTGCGCCATCTCTAGAATGGTCTGGTCAAGCTTTAACAAAAATAGAGCATCGGAGCTGCTTTATAGGCCTCGTCATCTTGTTGCTAAAGCCGCGTCCACATTATAACGAACATGACCAAACGAACATCGCAAGATAACAAACCTCACAAGCATAATGTGGACGTGATAGTGTAATCCATGTGAAATATATTATTCGTTTAAAAATTGAAGTTTCGAAAATCAGTGTAGTGTAAAATTTTTGAGATTTTCGCAATGGCTACCAGGCATACTTGCAAAACTTTCGAATTATTTGTGTTAAACAAGTGCGGAGCAAAAGATTCTTGTACTCCCAGCGAATGTTATCCTGTGCTTGAACATAGGAAACAGCCTAAGGATGTTCAAGCAATTTAAACCACGTTTGCTGGTTTTTTCGATGAACTTTGTGCAGTCAACTCTCACTATATTTCCTTGTCAAGATATATTGTTTTCGGTCATTCGCTGAGATGTTTTTAAAACAGGATACACTGAAATTTAGTGAGCTTCGCGAGCTAAGACTTCGGCTTAGTCAAAACTATAGTATAGATATTAATGAATTCTTTCTCTAAAACGTGCTCACATAAGGTGTCGCAGTGCTTCTTTGTGTCTGACCAATGTATTTTCACTTCAGCAACAAACTAGTGCTCTTAGCAAAAAACCTTGGATGTCGTGAAAAACACAGGTTTTCTCAACTTTGGGTGGCCAACTTGAAAATGGTTCATTGTTTCAAGAACCTTGCGAGACAACATTTCTCTCATTATCTAGTACTGAACCGAATTTCATATAAACGAGATAACAATTTGTCACAAATTGCGGTAAATTGCGTGTTTTGAAAGAAAGGTAAAATTGATAATCGTAATACAAAAAAAAAATTTAGCTTAATTAAACACACGGGGAAAACGTATCATCTTATTGCCCCTTTCTCTAACTTTCGATTATGTAATAATGCCATCTTCGGAGTATGTAATTTTTCAGGTGCTTCCTTTTGATTTTCTTATTGATTGTAGTTATGCACACTGTGATTGTTACTCTTCAAAACTTTTATTGTTAAACATGAATAGAACTATTAGAACTATTAGAAATTATAATATAATATACAAGGACGGATCCAGGGGGGGGGGGGGCACAGGGATATGTGCTTCCCAGACGGTTCAAATAAACGAAGGAGCCGGAGGATTAATATGATATCGCTTTAATAACATTCGCTTCTTTTTTGTGTACATACTTAAGGGCAGCCTACCGCAAGTTTCAAAATTATAATATAATATACAAGGACGGATCCAGCGGGGGCACAGGGGTATGTGCTCCCCAGACGGTTCAAATAAACGAAGGAGTCGGAGGATTAATATGATATGGCTTTAATAACATTCGCTTCCTTTTTGTGTACATACTTAAGGGCAGCCTACCGCAAGTTTCAAATCGCAAATAAAACACAATTATTGTGTGATATTAATTAACATTGACAGAAAGATCGGAACGTGAGTGAAACGTTTTGTCCATCTCTGGCAATCATTACGTGCGATGCGTCCATCTTCCTTTTGTCATGCTGCATACTGGCGTACGTAGCGGTAGCGTAGGCACGCGCTTGAACTCGGTCGACGCGGGGCGGGTCCGGGCGCGGGGCGCCGTTCGTTAGACAGGTCACAACAGACCGGTCGAGAATACACTTGCAATTAGATACTATTATACATTTATAATTATTCAGAATATTTTCAATTCGGTTTTCCTTTATTAGCAGTAATTCAGTAATTGTATTGTGCGCTCGTTATATACGAGAACTAGAATCAATTTTATTTTGTAGTTCAGTTATTGTAGTGACTGTTAAAATGGGTGACAAAAAAAGACAAAACAAAAAACCGACGATGTATTCACAGAGACAGAGAATGAGTCAGCTTTAGACCATACAAATGAATTTGATCGTTTCTCTTCATGTACATCCTCGCTTCCGGCATCTTCAATGTCAACGTCAACAAATCCATCAGTCAATTACGTGTTGCAGGAGCGTGACATAGGTTGGTATCGCATGCTTGAGCATTGTTGTCTTATGCTAAGTTAGAAGAGTAACGCCTTTACTACTTAAATGTTTGTTGTATCCAGGGTAAATGATACAAAATGCAGTTTGACATTTTAAGCTTGCCTTTAGTACAATTTTCAAGTGAAATTATAAAAGTTTTTCAACTAAATAATAAATGTGTCTTACTTTATTAATTTAGTATTTTATTTTTAACCTACACGTAGACTTCTTAATAACCATTAGAACGGTCCCGTTCTTACAGATTAAGTGTTAAGTACTAGTGGATGAAAAGTACCTGGCAAACTACAACAGACTTTAAGTTTCCACTAGTTCACAAGGGCAAAAAAATCATTCGTTCCAAATGAGCTGGTTAAAGAAACATGAATGGCTAGCATATAGCAAAATTGCTGGTGGCAGATTGTCCAAAGTGTGCATTATGTTTGGTCGACGCGAAGCAGGTACAAACGATGTGAAGCTAAGGAAGTTCGTGGCGGAACCACTAAAAACATACCAAAAAGCTATTGAAACGATGACATATCACGAGAACACAGCTTGTGATTGGAGTAGCGTCCTCGATGAACGTGACATTAATGTGGCCGTAAGATCTTTTTATAATTTGCTGTCTATCTGTTTTACTTATTGTGTCCCTATTTCTAAATCTAATAACTTGCGTTCTAGTCTGCCTTGGTTTGATAGTTCCTTGAAACATTTAAAGAATATTAAATGTAAGGCCTGGAAGAGGTTTTGTTCCTCCAGGAGCGACGATGACTATTTAACTTATTCCAATTTACGCAGTCAATTTATATCTGACTTAGTGTCTTCTTATAATAATTATATTAATAGAATGAAAGCGTCCCTACGAGTCGATCCTAAGCGTTTTTGGAGGTTCGTGAACATGAAGCGCAATTCTGATGGCTATCCATCTTCTTTGTCTTTCGGAGGCAGCGAAAGCAATGAGCCCTTGACGATAGCAAACCTGTTTGCCGATTTTTTTAAAACTGCGTTTTTGGATGATATCTGTGATATTAGCATTAAGGATTTTACCCATTTGACGAGGTTTACACCGACTTCTCTTGAACCCAAAGACCTTTTACTTGACGAAGTTACGATTTTGAAGAAAATCTCTACCTTGACTGATAGTTTTTCAATTGGTCCTGACGGTATCCCTGCCTCGTGAAACTCGTGAAAAGATGTGGTTCCGTTCTTGCTCCTATTTTGTGTTATTTATTTAATCTCTCAACTCGTTGCGGTGTTTTTCCGAGGGCTTGGAAAACCTCATTAATTATTCCCCTTCACAAAAAAGGTGATAAATGTGAAATCTCGAACTATAGACCAATTGCTAATCTTTGTTGTATATCCAAAATTTTTGAGGCACTTATTAGCGATGTTCTTTACTTCCACTGCAAGCCGTTTCAACATGGCTTCATTAGAGGTAAGTCAACTACCACCAATTTATTGGAATTTTCTAACTTCTGCATTTCTGCAATTGAAGTTGGTAAGCAAGTTGACTGTATTTTTACTGATTTCAGCAAGGCTTTCGATAGAATAAATCATAGAATTCTTGTTCTCAAACTCTCTCTCCTTGGGTTTCCGCGAGTTTTTGTAAATTGGATTCATTCGTACTTGTCTGAACGCACTCAGAGGGTTTCTTTTCGTGGAGCTCTATCTGATGCAATTTTCAACACTTCCGGTGTACCGCAGGGCTCCCACCTTGGCCCATTGTTATTTATAATTTATATCAATGATATATCTGCGATACTGTCTAACTCAAATATTCTTTGTTATGCCGATGACGCTAAGATATTTCGCACTGTGTCTGACAATGCCGATTGCCTACTCTTAAATTCCGACTTGGACGCCTTTCAGAATTGGTGTTCCATTAACGACCTTCCCCTTAATATTAGCAAGTGTACATCCATGTCTTTCTCACGAAAAAGGTCTCCAATTCAATTTAACTTTACCATAGAGGGTTGTCCTTTAACAATAGTTATTAAGACAAAGGACCTGGGTGTTTGGCTCAATTCTCAATTTTCTTTCCAGGATCATTTTGATGCCATAGTCAACAAGGCTAATATGACTCTTGGTTTCGTGAAGAGGTGGTCAAGGGAATTTGATGACCCTTACATTACAAAGCTCTTATATTGCACTTTTGTCCGGCCTATTCTAGAATATGCCTCTCCAGTCTGGTCACCGCTCTACGTGTCACATATCAATCGCATTGAAGCTGTTCAACGGAGGTTCGAGGCCTTCGAGGCCTTCCTTGGAATAACTCCCTTATGTTACCTCCTTATGCTGATAGACTTAAACTTCTGCACTTGGACACACTTAAAAAGAGGCGCCGTAACGCCGGGATCCTTTTTGCTTTCGACTGCATTCGTGGGTCCATTGATTCTTCTGTTCTCTTGGGTAGCTTTGGCATATCGGTTCCAGCTCGCTCCCTGAGGAATCATGACTTTCTTCGGTTACCTTTTCATCGTACTAATCATGGATTAAATGAACCTATAACGTCGATGTCGCGATTTTTTAATTCCGCTTTTAATTGCATTGATTTTCATCTATCGCGTAATCATGTGAGGAGTCAGCTTTGTTGAGGTTACTTTTTGGTTTTTGTTATGCTTTTTATTTGCTTTTTATTCACTTTAGCACTTTTGTTTTCTGAATTTATATTTTGCGAATTCTCTTCTTGCTCTTTGTTTTTTATATGATTTGTTATATTGTTTTTATTAAGTTTTCTGTTCATTGATGAAATATTGTTAATAAATAAAAACACGAAATATCACCGAGGTAATATGGTAGCATTCCAAAATTGGTAATTGAGGGAAAATCAGTGGACGTTTTTGGCCAGATCCCTGGAAAGGAAAAATGTTGAAGAAAATCGTAAAAAGCTTATGCTCACTATAAAAACAGTTATATTAGGTAGAATGCAAAACATAGCATTACGAGGACACAGGGATGACAGTAATTTAGAATCGGAAAGTTCTTTTGGAGAGGGCAACTTTAGAGCTTTGTTAAAGTTCCGAATCGGCGCTGAAGTTGAGATACTGCGCGACCATATAAATAAATGTGCTAAAAACGCTTCCTACATTAGCAAGTCGACACAAAATGACTTGATTGATTGCTGCGGGAAATCACAACAAAAATAGTGAACGAAATTAAAAAAGCCAAATATTTTACTATTATAGCTGATGAGACCACAGATGTTTCTCTTAGCGAACAACTGACAATTTGTATTCGTTATTTCAATGTAGATACGAATGAAATCCAAGAACACTTTCTCAAGTTTGTCGAAGTTTTGAAGCTTACTGGTGAAAACATTGCTCACCACATTATGCAGGAGTTGGAAAACCTAAACCTGGATATAACATTGTGCCGGGGTACGATGCAGGAACTAACATGAATGGTAAAGTGAGAGGTCTACAGACGCACAACCAACATTCAGCCTTTAGCTTTTTCCACCCATTGCGCAAACCAACGACTCAACTTGGCTATCAGTACAGCTTGCACCGTACCAGCATAAGAAATGCTGTGGGGGTTATCTCAAATGTAGCAACCTTCTTTCGTGAGTCGGCTAAACAAACACATCTTCTCAGAGAAGAAATGCAAGCTCAAGTGCCAAAGGAAAAACAAAATACATTTAAAAAAAATTTGTGAGACCAGATGGGTGGAAAGACACGATGCGGTTTTGACTTTTTTGGACGTCTTGCCATGTCCCTTTATCTCGATCATTACAAGCCATTGAAGTTGATGCAGTTTCTGGAACCCAGCTTGTCGATACGCCCACAGCCAGTCTGCAGAGGCAACGTGAAACTAGCACGGACGCATTTAAAAAACTTTTCAATAAGGTTGAGGCCATCGCTCACGAAATTGGAACTCGCAGGATAACCGGCCGTCAGACAAATAGATCGAACATTCAGCATCAGTCTGTTGAAGAATATTACCGACTTTCAGTGTATATTCCGTCTCTTGATTATTTGTTTAAGGGGTTATATACAAAGTTGAGGGTAAAAAGTGAGCTAAGTTGGTGATTTGTTTAAAGGGTTTTATGTAAATTTTATTAGAAAAAGCGAAAGATAATTTGTTGGTAGTACTATCGAAGAAAAAAAAACAAGTTGAATCATAAAACAATATTAAAAATTGTCGAAGTTATGGCCCCTCCCCCGAAGCGCGTTTTTTTTGCAGAGGCTTGCGGGAACACTCTCCAAGGCGAACCGCTTAACTGAGATCAAAATAGTAAAAAAATTACTTAAGAAAATTGTATTGTGGTGTACTTGAACGGTTCGGTTTCCGAAAATTTTTTTTTCCAATAAAAAAAACCATGTTGACAAAAAAATCGATTTTTGAGGTGTTCAAAATTCTAAATAAAAATTTATTGCAAACAACCGAAAATTTTTAGATGAAAAAGGAACCGTTCAAGTACACGAGATTATAAATATGAACAATTAAAAAAAAATTATGAAAATCGGTTGAAAACTTTTTGAGATATCACGTTCACCGCAACATTATTTTTCAAAAAACTCTATTCCGAGGTAATCGCGTTTAAAGTTTTTGGACGCCGCTCGCCAAGTGCTTATGGATGGAACTAGCGCGCTGCAAACGGCTGTCATTTGAAATCTAGTGCTCCAATCTGGATGAAATTTCACACAGATATTTTCGAAAGCATGTACTTTCAGAATATGGAATAAAAATTTTTTCGATTTTTTGAGCCCCAACTTTGTATATAACCCCTTAATGAAATGTCCTCTAGGTTTCCTAGAGGTAAGCTGTACTGAGTAGAAAAGCTGCAAAAGTTGTTGTCCCATAACTTAAGTGACGAAGATATCGAGGATATTGTGCAAGGCGCTGAAGTATATAAAGAGGATCTACCTTGTTTTTTAGCTTTGAAGGGAGAGTTACAAATTTGGCAACAGATGAGAGAAAATACCCCTAAACCACCAGCAGATGCCTGCAACGGCTCTGCAAAATATAAGAACCCTGCGTCAATTATTGTCCACGTTTCCTACAACCAGCACTGCGGAGCGTTCATTCTGCACATTGCGGCGGTTAAAGACATATCTTCGCAGCAGTATGAGAGAAGATCGTCTAAATGGGCTGGCCTTAATGCGTATCCATCAAGACATTGCTTCTAAGATAAATGCCGAAGAAGTACTGGATATCTTCAGTAGGAAACATAAAAGGAAACTATCATTATAAAGCATGTAATTTTTCATTAATAAACCTTCTAGTATTTTTTATTGTAATTCTTATACATATGTCATTGATTTTATTTATGAAATAATTCCAAAGATGTAGTGCAAAACTATGGAGGACACTCCCTTCCTGTCTGGACCTTGTGCATGTTATAACTTCTAGGATAAAACAATGCAGTACAGACAATTGTCAGTTGTAGTTAACCCAGAAACGTATAGGAATGTTTTACGAAAAGCAAGCTTTAACTGCCGTATTGCCAGACAAAAACCATTTATATATGAAAAGAATCGTCGCACGCGGTGTCTCCAAGCATGTAGAGTTCTGGGAAACTGTAATTTTTACTGACGAGACGAAGGTGAACATTTTTGGATCTGATGGGCACCCAAAAGTTTGGAGGAAAGCCGGTCAGGTCATGAAAAAAAATGTGTGCCCTACTGTAAAGCATTGAGGAGAAAACGTGATGCTATGGGGGTGTATGTCGGCGACTAAGGTTGGTAATTTGACATATATTAATTCCAGAATGGACCGCTTTTAGTATTTAGATATACTGAAAAATAATTAACATGCCACCTAGACTACAAGCCAAGAACTTACAAATTTCACGCACACGCATTAGGGTGAAAGTGGGCCGAAATTTCGTTTAATTTACATTGCTTCTCATTCCGATATTTTGCGCAACATAATGACGTTTTTAGGTAAAAATTATCATCTGAGTGTTATGTAACGTTTGGGGGGAAGGGGGGTGTAACTGAAAATACTTTTCTTCATTGGGGGTGTATAGAGACTTTTTTGAGTGTGTGTATATACTATAGTATATAATTATAAGGTATAAAATTGTAAGTCGTTGGATTCATATTCATTATCGCTAGGAACTTTAATATAAATCTTCTGATATCAAATTCATCCACTAATATTTCGTGGACTTAGTCACGCCTTTTAAGTTACTTTAATGATATGTCTTCCTATTTACTTTACACTTCATTGTGCCCTCCACAGATGAAGAATTGAACGATTTAGAGTCTTAATGACATACTTGTTCTATAATCACGTTACATCCAAAATACGAAAATTCACCCGCCTTTGTTTTACGGAAACTATCATATTAAAACATTAGCTGCATTTCTTTATCCATTCCTCTGAAGGAATAGAAGGAACAGAATATTCGCCTGAGTGGAAACAATTTGTAAATAAAAAGAAATTATCATGTCAATTGAAAGCGGGACATACTCTTATGCTAATAAAACAGGGAACATTGGGAATTGAATATTCCGAACGAATAAAGCAACACATTAGGGGAATTCGAATAATTCGGAATGAATAAAGAAATACACTCATTAATAAGTACATATAAGTCTATGTCAACTGGTGTCTTCAGCGCATCCTTAACAACCATTGGACGGAGGTTATTACCAACGAAGACCTACACACGGGCTAGATACCAGTATTCGCAGGCGAAAGGCAATGGATAGGCAACACACTAAGACAAGAGGTAACAACATCGCACAGCAGGCTCTAGATTGGAATCCGCACGGAATTAAAGGAAGACGCCGAATTTGACGACCGCTCATAGAGAAGATCCGTCGAGAGGGAAGGTACCCAGATCAACAAATCGTGGCTACAGTTGAAGGCGTTGGCGCAGAACCGGACCAGGTGGAGAAGTATAATAAGCGCTATATGCCCCACAAGGGGTTAAAGGAACCAGAGTGAGGGATTATGCTTACTTCCTTACAGGGAAACTAGGTGCTCAAAAATTAATTTCTAACCTTAATGTCATGTGGAAAAAATCTTGGCTATTGGAATAGATCGATCAAAGCATAGCAGCATCTCTAATCCAAATGAGCCTTTTTTGCTTTATAATGCAGCTATACTCTATAAGAAAATTGGTCGTTTTTATTATCATGTAGCTCATTTGGCTGGTTTTCTTTTGTTTCCGTCACGATATTTAATACGCATATGGCTAATTTTGATACTAAAAGTAATGCGTCTGGTAAGGATAATGTTCAACGAAAGTTCTTTAAAATGATTTCACCTGTTATCGTATCATTTATCACTTATCTGTTCAATATGATAATTCCCACCTTAAGATTCCCGTCGAAGTGGAAACAGGTCAAAATTATTTCTATTCCTAAAGTGTCAAGTGATGATATGCTTTTTATTGTTACTAGACTTGTTTAAGACAGGGTGGATCACGAAATCTTAACCCATATTTCTAACCCGGATAATACGTAAGTATTTCAAGTACGTCAGTCAGGCTCAGTGGACTTGGTCACTATAGTCCACATTTTGAAGTTTTGAAAAAAAAACAAGCATGCAGTTCGAGTTTAGGCCTGATGTGGATGGAGTGAAATGTTTCTTACATCTCTGTAGAAAACTCAAGCATTTTTAGCGATTGCAAATATATGTTCGGTCCAGCTAAGATTGCTGTATGTATATCTCAATACCCAAGATGGTTATAGAAGGTGAATTGGGTATATTCAGTCCGTCGACTGAAATATGTTGAGGGTGAACATTGGGGACAAGGGACATTGCACACCATTGAGTTTTGGATGCATTAAACATAACACGATTTGCTCTGCCCCAAGCGAGGATCATAGAAATGTCCTTCTTTAAAGATCCAAACACGCGTTCTCGGTTTATTTCTGTAGCGAGAATTCATTACAGAATCAAAACAATACCACGAAATCGAGGATGCTGTCGTTTACGATAATATGAATAGTATTATGAGTGAGAAACCTTTGTGTTTGTTTTTTGACACACTCTAACAAAATTATTATGATCTTTGCAAATGGAGCATGTTTTTTTCCAAGCAGAAAAACTGCCTGAGCTCTCCCTCTTTCTGTAAACGAAAGAATTTCTTTTTATAGTTTCCCTACTGTCTCTTCATGGCTAGCAATTTCCTGTAGTCCCAATTCGGTTATTTTATTGACCTTACAAATCTGTATAAAGGCTTTCTCGTAGGAACTTTTCAGATTAACGTAATTTATTTCAAATACCTCTATCTCAAAACATGTCGTTAGCAGTGACGTTTTGATCGTAGATAAACACTTCTATCGCCTAAGATAATACGATTCAAAAGACTCGTCTGCACTTTAGCTGCACGAAACGATAGAGCAGATTCCTATCCAACACGAGCCGATCTTCGATTACCTTAAGGACATTGATCGTAGTTGTCTTGTATGCATTCAAGCATGAGTATTTCTTCTTTGCTTTGTCGCTGACAATTGTCAAAAGTACGTTGATCTTAGCCTAAATCAGCAAGTGGCTTTTCCGATATATTCTTAACAACTGAGATTCAACTTTGACTTTCGTACTTTTACTCTAGATAACAAATTCTTTAATTGACCGCATTAGACGTATATAATTGAAGCGCCACTTCTGTTTGGATCAGACAATTAATTGGTGCGAAGACATATTACAAATCTTTAATTTGCATTTTCAAGAAACCACTACTGAAAGCTCCGAAACACCTGCATGCTGATGACTCTGAAACAGTAGAAATTCAGTTCATAAAAGGCAAGGACAATGTTGTTGCTGATACGTTGTCCAAGGTCACAGGTCATTTCACATCGCCTGAAAGAGTTGGAAAAAGTTGATCCAGAATCCGCAAAAAGTTACCTCGTATTCAGGAATGATACGATCGTTTTTCCGGGTAATTTGCGCAAGAAAAAGGTCGAGAAAGTAAACGTGATGCACACGAGAACCGAAGCGATTCTCAAATTGGTTATGAATCTGCTTAAGGTCTCAACCTATTTTTTAAATAAAAACGTAAAGTCCCAAATCGCAGATTAACAATTGCAGATTACCTCTTAGAACGAATGCACATCAAGTATCACTAAAAGTATCAAAACGATAAATAATTCAATTTACGACATGGGCAGGTCACCGAAATAAGGTTGGTGAAAGAATTGAACCCTGAGGTACACCGGCATTTATTTCTTAAGGATCAGATGTAACTCCGTCTATTATTACACAGGTTGAATGGACTGATAAACAAAACTCTCTATCCATTTTAAGAGGTGAGGGATGCATGCCAGACTATCAAAAGCCTATAAAATATCCAGAGCTACGACTTCCGACTCTCCAAAATTATGGACAGAATGATTCCAACGCTACGTTACTAAGCCTCCGCTTGACCGGCCAGCGAGAAAACAGCACTGATTTAAAAACTTTATAAAACCGAAATAAGTGCAATTGCTCTGTAGTTAGAGGGGTCGCATTCCTCTCTTTTTTTTATTGGCTGAAACACTCCTGTTGAGTATTATAGGTGAAAAAGTTTGCGCAGAGGTTTAGTCAAAGTAGAGGCGCAGCATTTTCAAGCCAGTTTCGAAAGTACCCTAAAAAATTTCCGAGTAAGAAAGTGTAGCGGCTTGTGCCTGCTAGTGTGTGATGGTGAATGAAGGTGGCAAGTATGAATTAGCAGCAAACAGATTGGCTTTGTTCAATGAGCCATTAAAAACATTCCCATTATAAATGAGTGGTGGTGTTGACGTACAGGTGAAATTATCCTTTACGGTTTTACTAGAGACCAGAAGCCCTTCCTACTCTTTTGAGTAAAAAGTACTTCCGTCTGGTCGCAGTTGAACTTTGCCCGACTAATCACTGATTTGCAAATATACCCCACATCTCTATAGATACATTTCAATTTCTCTGAAGGGCAAAATCTATATACCTGGAAGGCTGCTTTGTTGTTAATGGCCACAGAACAGTCATTATTGGGGTGGAGAATTGGGCGGAATAAGACAATGGTCCGATCCGAGTGTCTGGATGAAAAAGATCTACACTTAAGATGTACACTATAGTATCAGGGACACGAATCGGATACTCAACCAATCGTTCTAAATTAAAGGGCTCACTAAATAATTCGAAGTGTCCTCCAGGCGGGCTTGTGGTAAAGGAAAGCCAGAAGTGGGAGATATTTCAAAAACCTTATCAATATCAGAAGACAAGAAACACAGTGTCAGTGTCAGACATATTCCGGCTGCGGTATAAAAAGCACAAATGAATGATGTGTCGATGGAGACAGACAATTAAATTCTGGATTAGTAGAAGCGAATTGAGGAATAATTAATATATGAATCAGAAACTACCTTGATTTCGTTTTGTTCAAAAACAGGCGGCTTTTCCACGGTCAAGTTGCAGTAAACCGAAAAATGGTGGACACTTTTCAAACCACGAATAATGCAAAAATTAAAGCTGCATGCAAAGTTTGCATAGTCCCAGTCTTTATTTATTCCAAGGAAATTCACATCGATGACTTCAAAGCAGCATCAGTGTTATGCCTGCTGTGCTTAACCATAGGCAACCAAATGTATACTGGATGGAAGTGCAAATTAAAATAAAAAGGAACAGACTCACAGGACTGTAGTTTTTAATAGAGCCCTTTGCCTTGGCTTGGTGTGCTGCCTTGTATACTGGATGGAAGTGAAAATTAAAATAAAAAGGGACAGACCCACAGGACTGTACTTTTTAATGAAGCCCTTTGCCTTGGCGAGGTGACACTTTTTGAAACTTGAAATTAAAAATTCTGCTCGTAACAGAGCATATAATCTGGGAGTAAGACCGGTGGCACGTCTGTGCCCTCAGCAATCACAACTTAACATCTTTGGACTTTTAATTCAGTATTGCACTGAACCTCTCATATGTATTATTTAATATGTATATATTCGTACCAGATTTTGTCGAAATTGAGTCAATATAATTTTCTTTTAGCTCGCTTTTGATTTGATATTATGGTAAAACATTGTAATTTAAAACTAGTTGGTTATTGTTTAGACTTAATAGTATCCGTTTTCACTTTTTGCCAATTTCTCTAAATTACGGGAAATCCTATTACGGCCGTTTATCATAACAATACAGATATTTGGGGTTCTTAGGATATATTGATAGATGGAACGGTAGGGACTGGGGGTATCAAAAATAGTAGTAAGAGCTCTGTAGCGAAAACAGTAAACCCAAATCCAAACACAAATACAAACATACACAAATTCATGCTTACAAAGAGTTACACGAAAAGAGTAACAAGTCCAAAGCAGATCAGCAGTGAGTTACACTGTACACCTACGAGTAAATTAAATTTTGTCATTAGCATCTCTTAATGTGTGTACTATAATTTACTTTTTTCTTTGAATTAGCCAAAGCCCAACCCTATGATGTGTTAGCATGGCTTTGAACGAAAGGGAATTAGAGTAAGGGGAATGAGGGAGCTTGAATCTCTTGTTTTTGCATTCCTGCGAGCTAGACAACAGCCCAGAGACCGAGTGGATTTTTTTAAGTTTTATTTAAAACTCACAGGGATACCGAAGCTCGAACCCTGGAACCATGGCCACTCATCCATCGATCCAAATCCGTCTCCAATATACATAATAATTTCTTGTAGTAATTCAAATAGCATTATTCTACAAAGGTATTTTATTTTTCCTAAAATATAATTCGACTGGTTTATGCCCTTCACAATCTGATTCAATTATAACTGAGGACCGTTTTAAGTGTAAAATTTTTGTAATTGGCATTAGTTTTGAAAATCAATTGTACTACTATTACTCGAAAGAAAAGAAGAATAAAATAGTTTTTTTTTAAAAAAGTTGAACCGACTTCACAAAAAGCGCTAAAAAGCATAAAATAATTTTTATTTTTATATCTATTACGACATTTTGAAGTCGGTGCAAATCAAACAAACCAAACAACTAAAACAAAAGTACTTAATCGTCCTTTCTTATGATCTCGTGAGCTGAAACGTTCAAGTAGTATTATGTATTATCTTCAATTGTGGTTTTGTAGTTGTTTTATTCCAAATCGATCCACGCGGTAAAAAGTTAGGTTCAACCTCACCATCCCACTAAAATTAATTAGACTACCCCTCCCCCTCTCCCACCCGCACTATAGAACCAAATTATTCTACTATTAGCAAGGGGGGATCACACTCTATACAACAGCAAAAGAACCATCCAAATCGGTCCACGCGTTGCAAAGTTAGGTTCCACCCCCTACCCCGGTAACATTTTTTTTCTCGTGGTATCAATCAAGGAACATACTCTCCCGAACAGAAAAAGAATCATCGAAATCGGTCCACAGGTACGAAGTTAGACTACCCCTACCCCTCTCCCACCCCCACCATAGGACCAAATTATTCCCCTATTAGCAATGAGGGATCACACTCTATACAACAGAAAAAGAACCATCCAAATCGGTCCACGCGTTACAAAGTTAGGTTTCACCCCACACCACACTAAAATTTTTTTTGACATGGTACCAATCGGTGAACATACTCTGCCCAACAAAAAAAGAATCATCAAAATCGGTCAACGCGTTACAAAGTTATACCCGGTCAGTCATACAAAAAAAACACCAACGTCGAACTTATAACCTTTGTTTTTGGAAAGTCGGTTAAAAACGAAAAAAAAATTGTTATTGTTTCGAGTGTTTTGAGAAATAAAATTCATAAAACTATGTTCAACATTTCGATTTGACTAATTTTTCTCGCCCGGTGAACTAAATGACAACGCGGCCTACCAATCAGGAGGTCTCAGGTTGGAATCACACTGACAGCGACCCATGGTTTTTTTCTGCCGACAACATATTACGATAAAAAGGCCATGGGGGTTGCAGAGAAAATGCCAGTCTTTCGGAATCTAGAAACTGTAGGTCCACTTGTAATCGTTGCCTTTAATCGGGTGAAGCTCTTCTCCCGCTCCAAGCTCCACAAGCGGTCACAGGAACTAAAGAGATATTTGTTCTCCCTTCAGTGTGGCTGTATGTAATCAGCTACAAGCCGTTAATTAGTGCCTAATTCTCATTGGAGTAATTAATAATTTGTAGTGCTGCGAGTACAGTTTATTAGGTAAAACGTTTTTAACTATAATAAATAACAATTGTTATATCATAATAGGTCTTTTAAATGTGGCCGAAACTAGAACAGAGTAGAACAGAACAGCTCAGCTCAGTGTTGCTTTTAATTTTAAGTTAGAGCAAAACCGAGCAAATGAGAGCTCGGTTTTATGCATCCTGGTTGGCAAAATTGGGTATTTGAGTAATTTTCCAAATAAGTTTTTTATAACAAACAACGATCCTTTACTTAAATAGTATATGTTAAAATTAATCAATACCCAAAATGAAACAGACACTTGAAGAAGAAAACATGAACGCTGTCAGAAACAGAGCAGCGCTTTCTACCAACCCGTCCAATTACAATTTGTCAACAACATAAATTAAGTAGTAGTATTTTTATTCCGCTTGTAAAACCCCAAATTAATTTCCAAATGATAAAAAAATTCTGGAGTTTGAGATTATAATAACAAAAAAAAGGATCGCGAGACTATCTTTTACATCATTCAAAACTTAGAAAATTGGACTTGAAAAAAGATAGAAAACTTACCAGGTATATAAAATTGAGAATCGTGCCCTAATTGTAGTAGTGCACCAGTGCCTGCCCCTGAAGTAGCAATGGTATTTATAGCTCCTCCCTCCCCACCACTATTCATATTAGCTATTTGAAGCGTTGTACCTGTATAATGATTGTAATTTTAAATTAATAAAATTATGTTAGTTTTTTTTTAATACAACTTACCCGCTATGTCAGGTCCACTAATTTCTTTAAGGATTTTATGATAAGATGGTCTCCTAGTAAACTCTCTCCGCCTCTTAGGAGAATCCTCATCTGTCAGACTTTCTTCACTATTTGTATCGATTATGTGTGTTGGATGTGTGTTTGGTTCAGGCTTAATCTACAGAAAAAAAACAAAATTTAAAACGAATACTAACAATCTTATATCAATGTACTACTTGAACTTGCAAACTTCCCGCAGTGGTATGAATTACAGTAGTAGGTTTATTTACATAAAGGACACCTTTAGATAACGTTACGGGAACCTGATGCACATTTGCAGCTGTTTGTATCACCGATGATTGGTTCGCCTGTATTACAGATTGAGCCTAGAATTAGTTTAGGTCTCTGTAGATTTTTTAAAAAAATTATATAAACAAATGAATTCTGTAAAGGCTCTACTAATAAGTTAAAAGCGATGACGTAGCCTGGTCGGGAAGGTGCATAGCTGATATAAGCTACACTGTGTTGTTATTGCATTATTAGTTAAACACTTAAGCTGATAGTCACTAAGAAACAGTTCACAATTTAAGACCCAATAAGAAAATTACCTGAATACTCTGTGTCGGTATGAATTGCACAATATTAGCTGCAGTTGAAAGAACTGTGTTATTTGGCGAACTTTGTTGCATACTACCGTCATGTATTTGCTGATTTCCAGATGTATCACCTAATGGATCTAAACTTGAGTTTCCATTCTCTTCTACTATGCTTTCCATTTTGATCAGCACCGCCACTTTCTCCAGTGTTTTTTAGTTTTCTGTCGTACTCAAAAAAGGTGTAATACACTTATATTAAATAGAGGGCCGTGGCCAGCCTAGAACAAAATATTAAATAAATTTTAATTTTAGATCAATAAATACATACTATTACAATTTTATTCTAATTTACTTCTTTAAGAAAAAATGTTTAAGACACCAGCGCCATAATCAACCGGGTGTTCACAAGGGAGAGATCCCTATCCATACAATAATAATAATTCTTTTACGGTGATACATAATTTAATTTCTATGTTGGAGGAGAATGATTTGAATATTTTGTTAATATCTTTCTACTGAAGTACTGAACTTAGCTATACAGTTTAACGTCCTTTTAAAATATTAAAACCATAGTTTTTGAAACAATGATAATTTAAAGATCAAGAGCTTTGAGTGCCTGGATATACTAATAATACTACCCAATGTTCGCATCAGAGCATGTTATTTAATTCGCTACCTATATTCGATGAATAAAAACTAACACTCACTGCGGGTTCCATTCTATATTAAACAAATTAACACATTTATTTATTTTCTGCTTTCTTTCATATATGTATATATCAGACATTCTATTTTCCAGCTCCCGTAGCCACCTGTGGGGCATGGGGCGGGAAACCAACTTAACCCGATTCGAGACAACGATTGCAAGTGGACCTACAATTTAAAGTGGATTTCGAACCACTGACATTTTCTCTGCAATCACCACGTCCTTTTTATTGTAATCTGTTGTCAGAAGAAAACAACTATAGGTCGAACCTGGGACCTCCGGATTGGTAAGCCAATAATTACAATTTACGAGGCAAGTAGAATTTTTTCTTAGGAGGGCAGGTATGAGCTGTACGTTTGGTGATGGGATTTGAGAATAGTAACAGATTTTTGTGCGCCTTAAGTTTCCATCAAAAGCCACTGTTTTAAGGCTAAAAATAAAGCAAAAAAATAGGGCAATATATCAAAATATTTCCCTTTGAAATGAAAAAAATTGATTTTTTTCCGAAATTAAAGTTTTAAATTCAATTTTTCTAAAACTATTAGCAGTATAAAAGCAATACACAGTCATTAGCACCATTGTGTTACCTGTCAACTGAGATATTATTAACTTCTCTAGAACTACAATTTTAGAAGATATACGTTAAAATGTAAGACTGGTTTTTTTTCATCGTAAAAAATTTTCAAACCCCTACAGCTGGGAGGGGGACGAGATACTCCCTCCCCCCTCCCATAAAATTTTTTTCGTTTCTCACCTAGATAATAATAATAATAATAATACTTTATTTAATATAGCACAATTGAGTATAAATCTCGTGAATATGTGCAAACTCCAATTACTTATAAATTATAGAACAAAACTAAACTTAAGAATAAGGTACAAATTCAAAATTCTTTATAGACGTTTAGAAAAGAAAAAAGAAAATATAAAAATAAAATGATGGAGCAAAAGAAAAGTAAAGAATAGAAAAACATATTATTAATACAGTTAGCAAAATAAGCAAAGATTAAAGTTAAGAAATTTATTGTAAAAGAGAAAGATAAGACTCGAAAAGAGGTATCTGTATGTTAATTGCTACATATTAGCAAAGTAGTCAAAAGAAGCCTTCTTAAAGCCGCCAGCAGATCGTAACATGCGTATCTCAAGAGGTAAACTATTCCAGATTTTTATACCATGGACGAAAAAACATGTAGTACTAAAATGAGTATTGTGGCGAGGAATCAAAAGTTTGCTAGTACGTCTCGAGGCTAAGGGAATTATGCAGTTAGACAGATAAACTGGACTCAGATAATTAACGATTTTAAACATCATTAATGATATTCTAAACAATAAATAGTTATTTAATGTGCATCCAAGAATAGTTGCAGCGAATTCCGAAACATGGTCAAAACGTCTCAGGCCATACACATACCTAGCACAAGAATTGTATGCTACATTAAGTTTTGCACGACAAATAGTATTAAGATTGCAAAATATCACATCAGCATATGTAATAATAGGTAGTAGTAAGGATTTAACGAGCTGCATTCGAACATCACGAGGTGTATAAGCAGAATGTATCCAAAGATTCCTCAACCCACCGTAGACCTTATTCACAACGGAATCAATATATTTATTCCAACTAAGATTTCTGTCAAAAAGAACACCCAGGATTCGAGCAGTCTCCGAATAGGCAATAGGCAATCCACTCAATTGAGGTATTAATAATGAAACTTAGCGGGGAAATAATTTCAGGGAGAATTATTTTTATGAATTTTAAGTCAATATTATCCATTCCGATAGCGTTCGATTTCAAGGATTTAAGTGCCATGACAATTTCAGAGATACTAACATTAGAGAATGAGAAATTTCCGTCGTAGTCATCTATCAAGGAATTGGGGAGAACATTACTTGAAGATTTAGATAAGGTTACTTTAGAGAAGTAGTCATTTAATTCATCTGCTGAAATTTGACAGCTCCTATCAGCTTGATCGAAAAAATTCAGATTCTTAATATTTTTCCAGAGTTTCCGCGACGGAAGTTTAGCGTCTAATTTATGTTTACAAAATTCTTTTTTGGCATTCCGGATTTCACATGTTACCTTATTACGCAAATATTTAAAATTATTTTTAAGTTCCGCACATCTATATTTTTTCCAGCGATAATAAGCATAATTTCGTTCAACCATTAGCGATTCTATATATGAGGTCATCCAAGGTGATTTAAATCGCGGTTTAACAGTTTTCAAAGGAACGTATTTATCATACAAATATGAAATCATGCGATTAAAGTACGTAACTTGTTCATTAACATCACATAAATAGTAAATATGATTCCAAGGGAGTAATTTAGTTTCTTCAAGGAGTTCAGTAATTTTTAAAGTTTTAAGACATCGGAAAGATATCTTATTGGAATGCCTGGTTTGTTCGCAAATAGGAATTGAAAAAGCTGCAAGAATAGCTTGGTGGTCACTTATTCCTGGCAGTGGCAATTGAGTCGTACCGGAAACCAAATCCATTCGATCAGTTATTATGTAATCCAAAAGTGATTTTCCTTTATCATGAACACGAGTAGCCTCATTATTAACTATTTCCATTCCCATATTATCAAGATATGTGATGAAGTTTTTCCTCGCATTGGTATTAACTAACAGATTGATGTTAAAATCACCACATATGATATTTATAGGATAAACACAACACAATTGCATCAATGAGTCATGTAAAGGTTCCAAACTATAAACTCTAGGAGGTTTATATACACAACCGATTAAAATTTTTGAATTTCCACGGCTTAATTCCAAAAAAAGATATTCCACACTCCAGGAACGAAAATCAGATTTTAAAATTTCTTTGCAACGAATATTACTCTTAACATATGCAGCTACGCCACCCCCAGATGTGAATTCTCTGTCATTTCTAAATAACTGGTAACCGGGTAAACAAACAGCAGAGTTATTTATATGATCGTTTAACCATGACTCGGATACTATAATTACGTCAATGTTACCATCAACAAAAATAAACTTAAACTCCTCAAAATTCGAAAGCAAACTTCGCGCATTAATATGGCAAATATTCAAATTTCCGGTGTTAGCAATTGCAAATTGCCTTAAAAAAGATTTTTCGTCCATGGCTGCACCTTCACTATAAGGACACATATCCTCCCGATCCACCAGCAACGGTCAAGAAGACGTATAGATACAAATGAGAAAGACAATAAAAACAAGCATACAGATACCTTAAGCATAGTAAAATAAAAATTAAACAATAAAAATTTGACAAATGAAATTCAAAAATTAGCATCAAATATAGTAAATTCATTTTAATTTAGTTAAGTTAGAGCTCCAAAAATATAACAAATGACTAGTAAATTCATAAATTGAATTCCCTATCAAGAAACTTTATTATTGCGGCATTACCTATAGGTTGTTTTCATATTAAGAATGTACAGCTAATTTCCAAGACCTTGCAGCTGCTCCAGAGAGGTTATTTTGACTGCTGCTGTGTTTTTGTTGACATCAGTTCGTATAAAAACAAAGCCATTCAAAGAGAATACTGAGGTTATTTTACCTTGCTTTTTAAGGGCCAGTGCACTATGAAATAACTGGATACCCCTGGATGACAAACTTTCTCTAATATAAATATTTCCATTGCCATTGAAACCGATATTATTTAAACGAGGTTTTGCTTTTCTCATAGCCCGAATGAAATTATTCTTTTGTGATGAGTCGCTAAATCGAACAATAATTGCTGAATCATGTTTGTCTGGATTTCTTGAAGAGGCATGATGTTTTGATCGAGTTCTAAATACAGATGTTGGGCTCGATAATGTGGAGTTAATAGATTCAGAGAGCTTTTTGATGATTGAATGAAGATCCTCATTAGGCATAATGGGAATTCCTGTTATAAAAGCATCTTTACATTTCGACCTTCTTTCAATCTCGTCCACATGGTTTTCGAGGTTATGCACTCGCACTTCCAAAGCAGCAATTGATGATTTCATGTCCACCACAGAATTATTCAATTTATTAGCAAATTCACCAAATTTTTTCTCCAGCTCCTTAAATTTGATATCAAAGTGTTCCTTTAGTGATCCCAACATATTTTTGACATCAGATGAAGTTGAAGAGGTTTCACTATTAGCACGCGTGTTGCGATTAGACATGATGAAAGTGAAAAGAGTCACAGTAAAATGTGATTTTAACGGCAAGCAGCGATGTACAATCAATAAAGTAATGTTTTTAGATAATTAAACCTTAGCAAATTCACCGGGAAACCAACTATAACTTAAGAATAGATCGGAGCGAAACTAACACGTCTACTCAGCTCGGTGACACATGACACGTAGATCTACCAGATCCTTCATTTTGGCGCACTGTGGAACACCCTGTATACAATATTCGTCATTTCAAAATACCAAGCAAAACTGAAACATAGTCAAACTGTGTTTGAAACATTCTAAGACAAATTGAATTGTGTGGGTGCAGCTCAACGATAATATGTGGCGATCATTTCAAGCATAAAGGACCTGTTTATAAGCGCAGATTCGCGTTACAACTGCATGATCCAGTACTTCACTCAGTTCGACTGAATTGGCACAGTCGAGTTAGCGCACCCGAAATATGATGCTCAAATATGTTCAGTGATTTGTTTATTATGCTTTATTTAGGGGCTACATACATTCAGGAAGGAGAGAAGTAAAGTGAATTTCAATAATTTTTTCTTGAAACACCATTCAATCCATACATTTAAAAAACAATACATATATATATATATAAATATTGAAATTTAAAAACAAAATATTTATAGCCACTTCAATGCGGCGGCGTTTTAGAATTATATATAAAAAAAATTTTTTTAAACAACGCATTTATAAAAATACTAAAAAAGAACAAAAATTATGTTTTTCTGATTTAATAAAATTAGAATTTATCTAAATAATTAAAACTAAAAACGTGGAGCGCAAACAGGTGCTGTAGAAGATTTTCGAATAGTCGTTGGGTAATATGTAGTTTTTGATTGATGTAAGGGGGGTTGTGATGGAAAAGGCAATCAAGCGTTTTGGGGCGTCCGCCATATTGGATTTAAAACAATATTAGATATACTATATTGTACTGTCACCGGATTTATACACTTGTGCAAAATTTCAAGTCAATGAATCTACTGAAAGTGGGTGAAAAGTGAGTTGTAAGATTTGCTTATAATGTTAGGAAGTGACAGGCCAAAAGCTAATAAAAGCGTAGTAAAAAGGGTTCTCGGTAGCCAGTATAACTTCTTTAGTTTTCATTTGAAATAAAAAATAATTATTATCATTTAACTAGATAAGAAAATGTAGAACTTGTTAAAGATGATTTTGTAGTTAGTAAGTTTAAAAAAAAAATGGTGGACATTTGAATGGACCGTAAACTTCTGATTGGTCCTAATATTTCTGCATTTTTTATTCAAAAAATGAACAACGACAAAAATGACATAATTTTACCACAAAGCCCGGCACAAAGGCTCTTTGTACCTTCTTTGCTAACAACGTGATATTTTTAGAAAAATATTATATAACAGCAAACGAGGACCTAATTTAAAATGATCGATGACAGCAACACTTGGACGACTTGAAGACTTTTTAGTAAAATTCCATTAGTCCAAAACTGAATAGATGAGCTTACTTTTATCAAAGATGTTAAACGCCTTTATTAAAACTAAATAAGTGAAACAAATTGCAATCAAGGAAGTAAAAGAATTTTTAAAATGCGAAATCTCCCTTTTTGTGTGTATCTTATATCCGCACTCCTAAATAACTTACATCAGATCAGTAAGTAATTACGTACAGTAATTAATAATTTTGTTACACTTACTTTACTTTTTTTCGTACTTAAATAATATTATTATAATATGAACTTTTAATTTTATGGAAATTTCACACTACAATGCAACGTCTCCTTTCACCAATAACCAGAGCGTGTAAGACATGGCTATAGATAACATTTAAGCTTTTGTCTGTTCTGCACTATATGATAAGTTCATCATCCATCATTGGTGTACAACGTTGTATTTCAGTATGTCGAAATTGACGCTGGCCTTGGTCTATGTTTCGCCGCGATAAAAATACAAGGTACATGTTTCAAGAACTATTTTGGACATGACGAACTTTGGAATATGTATGCAATATTACAGACTTGAAAACTTTTCCCCTCACCACAAAGTTTAGTTATGCAAACAAAAGATTCTCTAGGCCTCAAGTTTAAATTCTTTTCAGAAATTATTCAGAATTACCTTTGAATCGCGCAGCTTATCCAAAGTTAAATCAACAATGTTTTTACTAACTTGCTGTTATAAAGACACAAATTTTTATTACAGAAGTAGAACGTGGTCCACAGTGATATAATTTCATGATTTATCTTTTTGACAAATACAGTGGCAAACAAAAATGCACTACTGTACATTGCATTTAACTTTTCGCACTGTTTCAAAATATTTTTTTTATCTTAACCTTTACTCTTTGTCATACTAAATCTCGTTTCACCATTTTGACCAAAGGCATTTTGCTGAAATTACATCTTCCATTCTTTAAGACTTACAGGGAGTAAGTTTTCCTAAAGTTTAGGAGAGAATTTATAAACATTCATCTTCAACTTTAGCCCGTTTAAAAAAATGTTGGCGATGTGTTTTGTTTTCGAAATAACAAAATTGAATCGGTGAAGGGAAGACGGATTTAAGTCCAAATTCAAATTTATATCAATTCAAAGTTAATATATCTATATGATGTAAAATTAGTAGACCTGTCCGTTAAAAAGAGATTGTAGTGTATAGTAATAGATATGTAGTACTACATACTGATTTTTTTTTGTTTAATAAACAAGGATATTAACTGAAATTCAATATTTTTGGACCTTATACCCTTCTTCCACTCACCGACGATTCAATTGTTCTCAATGGATAAGCGGAAGAAATTTAGTAAATAAAGAACAATTTTACCTGTTCGTCAATACCACCACTCAATTATAGTGGGAATGTTTACACTGACTGATTGGTCAAATCTAACCTGTTTGATGCTTATTCCCATTTGTCATCTTCATCGTAGCCCCTTCCATCTGCATAGCAATGTACTGGCAGGCAAAACACGCTACACTTCCGCACTTGGGAAGTTTTTAAGGTAATCTCTAACCTCGACGTGTCCAAAGCTACTCGAGCTGATGGTTTCTCGCACCTGGTTTTAAAATGCTGCGCCTTTCATCTGTCATATTCAAGAGGAGTGTTTCCGTCTTCATGGAAACTTTCCCATTAGCAGCCGATACCTAAAAACGAGAGGCATGGGACTCCTAACTATAGACCAATTTTTGATGAAATATCTCGAAAGTAAAACCATCTTATCAACGATTGCCAGTATGGTCCCCGCGCTTTCATTTAGTAAACATTTCCTGGAGAGGTTGGAAACTGCAAAGGCAAGTGTTAATATCACTTGAAAAAATTTTATCGGGAAGCCAGAAATATTAACTTGAGTAAAAGAGTACTGTTTAAAGTTTAAAGAGTACGGTTTACAGTACTGCTTATATCCTTTTGTAAAAGCCCCGTATTGGGCCTTCTCCACATACTTTGGTGTTTTGTGTCACTCCAAAATAAGTTAAACTTACTTTCGTCTACAAAAGGAACCTTTTTCCAGAAGTCAACACTGTGATTTTTAAATTTTTTTGCGAAGGAGAGTCGTTTCTCAATATTAATTTTACTAAGCAATGGCTTTTTTCTTGCAATGCGTGAGCTCAAACCTTCCTGCAATTTATTTCTTATGGTGGAAGAATCAAGTCGCGTTTCACTGAATTCAACTAACTTAGATCTTAATTCTGATGACCTTTGTTTAGGATTTTTCTTTATTTCCCTCAAAATGAATTTCTCATCACTATCTGTTACATTCTTTGGGAGGCTAGACCGAGGTTTATTCTCAATAACATTTTCCGTAAAATAACGTTTACAAATATAATGCACTGTTGACACGTTTAATGAGAGGATTTCTGCGATTTCCTTCAAAGTTTTCCCTTTTTCGCGATGGTAAATAACTAACGAACGAATGTTTACGTCGGTATTTATCCTTGTTTAAACCATTTTTACTAATTTAAACACGATTTTTTTTTATTTAACCCGCACTGATTTCAATAACTAACTAAAAGTCCGAATACTAATTCTTCCGACACATGTGAATTACAGTACTTCTGCCGACTCTTGCAACTGCAAAAAGTACTATTATGCACTTGTATGCGAATGAATTACGTCACATTAAACCATAAAATGTACGAATTTCAAAAACTTTTTCACAGGTCATTATTGAGTTGTTATCTTTTACTCCATTTATTTTTTTAGTTTTTTATTGGATTTGTTATAATTTTACATGTAATTGTAAAACTTGAGTTTTGAAAATATCTATGAATAAAGAAAGAATACGTTTATTAGCAAAATGTTTCATGTTTTGTTCACTGCAATAGATATAAACGTGAATTTCAAAAACTTTTTCACATCACTGTAAGTCAAAATTAGCAACTTTACAGGAGAGCGCAAAAACTGCATAATTTTACATAGATACCAATGCTGTTGCTGTTACTTGCTAATACTTTTACGAGTTCCTAGTGGACATTTCTCTTGTTTCTGATTGACCGAAACGACGGACCTTTCGATTCTCTAGCAAATTACATCAAGATGCCAAAACTGCCAAAAATGACTTACATGAAGTGAGAACTTAAGCGACGATATAGCCAAATTGCTTGGAGTGGAAAGAGTTTAAAATCTTTTACATTATAATATCAGCATTAACTAGTTGTTTATGCCTTTTGATGAGGGTGATCTTTGACCCAAAATTTATTTTTTATTTTTATTTATTTATTTAACTTATTACAATACAATCAAAAGGCTCTAAGCCTTATACAAAGATTGCTGAAGAATGCATATGAAATAGGCTTACAACTAATATATAGGAGAAAGTATAGAGAAACTATTTAAGCTTAACCAATAATTTAACTAAGCTACGCATGACTTAATACTAGGCATTATCCAGACCAATCACCATGCTATTTAGCAAAAAATCATATCCCAAAACACTTCAAGTCATCTGCATATCGACCACCTACCCCCACCAGACCCACCCCGGAATAATTAAAGGTAGATTAACTTTATACCAGAGAACTTCACAGCTCTATGGCGGCACAATGAATGATGACCACATCTCATTAACTAGAAACATGATGTGTTTAAAATGGAACTTAATGTGATATGATTGTGAATGTCATTCGAGATATGAGGAGATAGGAGTTAATAAGAAATAGCTGGAGAAGGGAATTAGTTCAAAATACAATTACGTGAGAGGTCATAAAATGTCATTATAGTCACTGACTATTGAGCATTTCAAGACACCTAGCCTTAAAAGAATTCGGCGACCCAAGGTACCTGTGTGCTACAGGGTAGTCGATTCCACAGGCGGACAGCTCTAACCTGGAAGGATGATTCCATAATGCGAGACCGGAAGGAAGGCAATAGCAGTGACCTAGATCTCTCGGACCTAGTGAAGGTGAACCTGCAAAATAGGTAATTGGGGAGCTTAGAGCTTAAAACCCGGTAAAGTAGCTGGAACGTCCGCAGAGAGAGGAAGTCCAGGAATGAGCACCCAAGGAAAGTATGTACAGGGCCCGAGACATGAACTCTCCTATTCAGCAAGTAGACATATCTAACCCCTGAATTGAAACATACCCTGAGTCTGTTAAGTTGGCCAGCATCACACCCTGAGAAAGCCTCGCATCCATAGCAGATGATCGGTAAGAGTAGTGACCTTGCCAGCAGAGCTCTAAGCCACCGTGGAGTGAAGGACCTGGCAGAGTTGTTCTGTGCTTCTACATAATACTTTACTTTGGCTTATCATTGAAAACGTAGGTGGAAATTCAACAATTTTTTGGCATTTTATAAGTATTTGAAGTAAGGTCTTCATTTTTAATGATGGTAAACCGTTTCATATAGCTACTTCAAATATCTACGAAATATCAAACATGCAGTTTATCGCGATTCCCGCCGATGAATTATTAGTGTCTGAAATCCTTCGAAGTAGATTCGGGAACATAACGATTTTTTATTTTGACGGAAATATAATAACATACTATTATGTAAAGATATCTTAGCTAAAAGTATAACGGGTAATAAAGATAAGATCTACTAATTAGTGGTAATGTTTTGAACTTAAGCTCACTCATTATTATGGCAACTATGCTTGGAGGAAGTCTTGAATTCTTAATATAAATGAATATCTCATATTGAATAAAAATCAATTGAACATTAATATATGTTACTATTAAGTCAGTGTTATTTACTTAGTGTATTTGTTTAAGCGCTGGTAAAATTTGCAGCAGTTGAGTGTGCTGCACTTGTTCGTCATAACTCTTTTAAAAGCAATTTTAATAAAATGTGTCACAAGTAATTATTTAAACAGAATAATAACTATACCAGTAGGCCATAGGATTAAAAATTTACTAGTACCATTTGAAAAATCAGCAGTATGAAACTTTTCCAGACATATGTTTTTCACCTACTTTAAACTGAAAGTGCACTTTACCTAATCATAATTACAATCATTTGTCATTTATTTACTCAAGTGTTTAATAAAAATAATCGTATAAATCGTCGTTATGTTAGTCCGAATAACTAATTCCAAAACAAAATTTTATAGCGATTTCGACAGGACTCTGTCAGCACGATTTCCGTGGCGCACTGTTTTTGACGTTTTCTTGTAGTGGCCCACTGATCAATGAAACATTTCTCGTTGACTTTGTCAATGTGTGCGCACCAATAAAAGAAATTTCAATAAAACGACAGCGAATATCTATTATAAAACATTTTCAAATATTTTTATATGAAATTATATTGCTTGAATGACGTTTTAAGCACGGCTAGTCAACAGACCAGTTTGTAAACCACTAAAAAAAACCATCTGACAATTAGAACTGTCAAAACATTCTGCGTTTGTGTTGTAAAACTGGCTCCACTGAAACCAAACCGCAGTGCCAGGAAAGGAAAATCAGTGGGCCACGGAGTCTAGCAGTTTCGCTGTCAAAAGTCAATTTTAACAAGTTCCTGCTAGAATAAATCTAAACTCGTTGCACACGGAAGTCACTTTTAGTTAAGACACCCACCACCAAATGCCAAACGTCAGTTCCTCATATGACAAAATTCACCACATCTTGAAATAAATTTTACCACTAGGGGTGCCACTGCTGAGGTATTTTATGATGATTTAAGCAATACGAAATTCAATTTTAACAATAATTTCAAGCTAACGAGTAAGTTCTATAATGAACTCCCAATAGATATTTTTTTTTATGAAAACGGTATGTAATAACCTATTTTTACCACTAGCACTATGTTAGAATTTTGTTTATCTACGGTTTTATCTACGTATACAATCATTGAAATTAAAATTAAATTAACGAATAACTTCATTATTTTTGTCCCTTGCGGTTTGTATGCAGGAAAAGTAAGTGCAAATGCATTATTTAGTCTTTTAGAAAAATACATGTGAACATCTAATTGGGAACATATCAAAATAATGCTCCAAGTGAATATTATCAATTACAGGTCTGTGTAACCCTTTAAAATATAAAATGATTGGTTTCAAGTATCTATGATAATTGTTATTAGTTTTTATCCAATACGTCGTTCTAGGTTTACATTCTTAGTGACTTCCTACAACAAATTGTCTCTCACCAATTGAGCTCTACTTACTCCTTGTCTTTTCTTTTGTAGTTTAGTTAGTTAGGTCTTTTTAAATTAAGAAGTAGATTTCTTAAAAAGTAATTCATGGATAACTTTCTTTTTGACTTAATTGGGTAAAAATAAAATGAAAAAAATTACCAACTCACTTTTCAGTATGTAAAAATCCTTAACTCAATTAAACGAGGATCGTGCCCTCTCATCGACGCATATTGATCTGAAATCACAAAAAAAAATCGGAAAAATTAAATTGTTGTTTTAGCCACATGAAATTAGGTATTAAATAGTTTTCTAGGGCACTAATTTCGTATCTGTATACAATTTTATGGTATCTAGTGCGAGAATGAAGAATTATCTATAACAAACTTCGAATTTTAATTTGAAAAAATTATCAGATTTTTTGCAAATATTTCCACAAGGGATACTGAAGATACACGCATAAAAAATTATATGTATTTGTTTTAAATTTAAAATGTACTTTAAAAATCTTTTTCTCTCATTTCGGCTTATACCGTGAAATTTGTGATAAAACAGACAACCCGTTATGGTAAAATTTTAAGGTAATCGGACGTGTTCCCTTAAGGGGGTCGTCTACCTTCGCGGTTTGGAAAAATCGATTTTTTTTTTGCATATTTTGAATGCAGATGTTATAAGGAACACGCCATATGAGGGATTTTTTTCAAATACGCTTTCTTTCGTACGTATATGCAACCGGAAAGATTGCCACTCACGCGCTTTTCAAGAGCCGAAGCGGCACAATACCGCTTCGTCACTGTTTTAGGAATAACCTATTTCTCGTAGGACATTACAATTGATTTTTGGCAAACCAGGAACATCTCCGTGACGAGGAAGGGGAGCTCTACGGCCCTGGTATTGCCGATTAAAACGCAAGTTTCTCAAATCATGTTTAACACTGTCATTTAGCTTTAAACGTGATTTCCCAAAAGTTGCATTAGTTAAACTTTGTGGTATGACTTCTTCTAGAAATATTGATAGAATTTGGTCAAATTTTTTTTCAGTTATTCAATAAACATATAGCTTTGTTTTCCCAGAGGCGATTTTCAAATTTTAACTTTGTTGAATTTTAACAGGCTCTAATAGGTCAAAAAACAGGTCAAATATTGAATTTTTTCGAAAACAAATGCGTAATTTAAACACATTTTACAATAAAAAAAATCGGCTCTGGGAAAACATAGCCAATATAACACAGATTACAGACATATTTCATTTTATTGGTTTCAGACAATTTGAATGGCCAAAGTCTTACCACACAGTTCTTAATGATATTTCTGCAGCGTCGAGGTCAAGGACGTTCCAAGGTCGCGGATGCAATTATTATCAAATGAAAACTAGATTTTTCGAAGAAAAAGCATGTAATTATAAAAAAATTTTAACTGACGTGAATATCTTAAGTAGTTTTTTTGCAATCCATTCCCAAAAATAGGCTAAAATTCTCGGCTCGAAGATAGACGACCCCCTTAACTAAAGTACATCCCTATTCTTGAATTCTCAGAGTCATAACATATAATTAAGGCTTACAAACTAAGTAACTTTACTGGATTTTTACAGTGGCCACTTTTTTCAAAACCAAATTTCCAAATTTCTAGGTTTTCCAGATAATATTTGAGTTTTTTCTTGCATTTACGCTGTAATATTTAAAAAAAAAAAGTTCTTTATGATTTTATATTGTGTAAATTACGTAACAGATCAAACATTTGCCTGCATTTTGGAATCATAGAATAACACTGTTTTTTATAGAACACGAGAGATATATAGATTCATTTCATTGATCAAAATGTAATAAAGATGCAATCTTAAATACAGTCAAACCTCTTTTATCCGGCATGTTCGGGACTATGCTTATTCCGGTAAAACGATTTTTACGGATAATGGAGTGAAGAAAAATACAAACAACTATGTACCTATAGTAGTTCAAAAATGCCTTTACAATTAATTTTTATTAAATAAAACTTCATTTCATATGTAACAATAATAATAATAACATAACCGATTAAAACTATAAGACGATGAGGACATTTACAGGAAAAAATGAGGTTTTACTAATTTGTCTTGCAATCTGTACATAATCACAAACATTATGTATGTATGATATATACTAGTTACAGGTAAAAATTAATTATGTACGAAAATAGTTTAGCAAAGTTGACTCTTTCTAAATTTTCAACTTTTCGATAGAAAAATAATTCCGGATATTAGAGTTTTTTCCGGATTTTGGAGTGACAATTTTAAAAAGGTACAGGGAAAATTTTTTCCGAATATTGGAGGTTGCCGGTTATTGGAGTTCCGGATAAAAGAGGTTTGACTGTAATTATAATAATTATTTATGATTACTTAAAGGAAGTATTATTTAGAGTATTTATCAATGACTAGCAATTATCAACAACTCATGACTCTGAAGAATTTCTCAATTTATAAGTTTGGTAAAATAATACTGATTCATTAACAAAGTAAGCTTATATTAAACCCTTCCTCTCTTAGACTTGGTAATCACGAGAGCAATGACCCCCTTTGTTGTGCAAAATTTTTCGCCGACTTCTTTTTTACCTCTTTGTGATTCTGATTGTGATACTGTTTTCTCCAATTTCACGCACTTGACTAGGCTCCCCATATTTCCCTTGAACCCAAGGATTTAGTTTTTGACGTCGTTACGTCATCGAATTTGTCCGACGGATTTTCGTGTGGTCCAGATGGTGTCCCTTCGTCATTCATGAAAAAATGTTGTTCATCTGTTGCTATTTCTTTGTCATTTATTTAACCATTCTCTCGGCTGTGGCCGTTTCCCTTTGCTCTGGAAGGATTCTGTGATAATTCCCCTTCACAAGAACTGTGACAAGTCTGACATCTGCAATTGTAGAGCCATCGCCATCTTCTGCCATGTTGCGAAGGCGTTCAAGGCCTTAATCAGTGATGTGCTCCGTTTTCATTGCAGACCCTTTATTGGCTTTATTTCATTAATGGTAAATCTACCACTACTAACTTACTCGAATTCGTCCATAATTGCTTGCCTCTGATTGAGTCAGGTTTGCGGTTGATTGCACTTTGGCAAATTTTAGTAAGGCCTTTGACAGAATTGACCACGCGATTCTCATTATAAACTCCATCTGCTCTGGTTCCCACTGCTTTTTGTTAGTTGACCTTCTCCCTGTCCGGACGCACTCAGCGTGTCTTGTTCCGCGTGCGGTGTCCTATCCAAAGAAATCTTTGATTTTTCTGGGGTTCCTCAATCTTATCTTTATCATTTTTATTAATGATGTCTCACTACTCCTGTCTAGCTCTATCATCCTGTATTATGCCGATGACGCCAAAATATTCCGTTTCGTCTCTCGCGACGACGATTTTGATCTGTTGAGATTCGGCATTCATATTTTTCATGACTGATGCTCTAGTAAACGTCTCACCCTTAATGCTAACAAATATAACGTAATGACTTTTACCCGCAGAAAGTGAAGACCACATTGACTTCCTGGGGAGTAGGGTTAATTCCTCGCTGGGTTTTGTGAAAAGATGGTCCAGGGAGCTCAACAATCCGTACCCTTTTGCATTTTAGTAATACACATTCTGGAATACGCTTGCCCGGTACGGGATCCCTACTTTCCTGTCCATATCAACCGGATCAAGGCCTTCTCTGTCGCGATCCTTTCTTCTATCCATCCTACCCTGCTAGGCTCGGTCTGATTCATCTCTTAAAAAGAGAAGTAGGATTTATAAGATCACTTTTTTTTTGCTGGGCGATGTAGGTATTTCCATTTCGGAGAGGTTCTTGAGGAACTTCGACTTTTTTCAAATTCCTTGCCATCGAACGCTTTACAGTATTCATGAGCTTATTGCTTCAATGTCACGCCTTTATAACGATTACGCTGCCTAGATCGAGCTGGGTTGTTCCAGGCGGCAACTGAAGAGCTAATTCAGGCTAATCATTTGAATAAGTTAGTTTTAGGTTTTAGTTTTAATTATCTGTTCTTTTCGTAGTAGCCAGCTTTGGCGAATCTATTGTTATAAATAAATAACATAATCTATAAAACGATGCTAAAAATTTGAAAAATACCAATAAAAATGTTGCTTAAACTAGTTTGTTTATTTGCTCTCCTAATTCTTCGACTGCATGCCTGGCGTTGTCTAGTATTTCCTGTCCTTGATTTTCTGCGTTCAAGCTTAGCTTAGCATCTTTGTTTTCTGGAAGCTGGATATGATTCCTATATGCATTTCGGGCCACATGAATAAGTTTTTCAGTAATTTCTTTTTCCCCACCATGGTACACATTTGCATCATATACCTGTTTTTGCGCAATGAGAGATTGCTCGAAAAGATTGTCAACTAAGATTTATTTATTTATTGAAAGTCCTCTCTCAGAGAAAGCGTTTTTAAGTGAAAAAAATCAAAACCGTTTTTTAAAAAAAGTGTAACTTTTCATATTCCACAGTCTTTGAAATAACATTTAGCCAGAAATCTTCAAATCGGTGGTTCCCTTCTTCTTTAAATAATGGCACTTTAATTCAAACATCATAATAGCTGCTTTTAATTATGTCTGCTTGAGAGCCAATTATCCTGTATAAAAAATATCAAACGCTTTACTTCGGGCCCATTCATAAACGCAGGTTTGCGCATCATTTGCACAATTCAGCTGAACAGAGTGTATTGCTGAATTATGCAGCTGCAGAGCAAACCTGCAGGAGCCTGAAGCTGTAAGATTGTCTTCTTTCGTTAAATCAATAGTCACATTGGAAGATCCATTTAAAATTTTCTCTTTGATGAAACGTGTCAAAAGGACTGAAACGAATATAACCTGTAAAATTCAAAGCTGTCCGTGCGTTAAACGTCAAAAATGTCAGGACCCGTTATGTGTGCAAATTTATTTACGAACATTTAAAATTTCAATTCAGCTTTAATTTGAGTGTAGTCTACCAGTAATAATTTGAAGCAATGGCTCAAGGGAAACGTCGGAAGAAAATTATTGACAAATGGCTTGAAAATCCACAACGGGCAAATCACTTTATAGCAAAAGAATTGAAAATTGCGCGGAGTACGGTGGATTCAGTTTTAAAACGTTGTTTTGAAAAGCTGTGTATTTTCCGAAAATCAAAAAGTGGTGCACATAACAAAAAGCTGGACAAGAAAATAGTGACTGCAATTGTTAAAAATCGGAGTATGTCTTCTAGAGATGTGGCTCGGAAATGTGGAACAAATCAAAGAATGGTGCAAAGGTGTAAAAAACTTTCCGGTTTAAAAACACGAAAAAACCAAAAATACCGAAAGTAACGGAAAAGCGACGGCAAGTCATCAAAACAAGAGCTAGAAAATTGTATGATTTAATTGGAAAGAAAAAAGCGTGTATGATTTTGGACCATGAAACCTATGTCAAAGCGGACTTTAGTACACTTCCAGGCTCACAATTTTATACTCTATTCGAAGGAGGTTCTTCCAGAATCGGAAACATCAATTGGCAGAGACATATTTGGGACCAAATACCTTGTGTGGCAGGCTCTATGTCAGTGTGGAAACCGAAGCCCACCGTTCATCACAAGTGGAACAATTAGTGCAGAAGTGTACATCAATGAGTGAATTAAAAAACTGTTGATTCCGTTTGTGAAAAAGCATAGGGGTTCTACACTACTCTGGCCAGATTTAGCTTCCGCGCACTATGCCCGTGCAACAATAAACGTCCTTATCGAAAACGATATTGATTTTGTGGCGAAAGATACCAAATGTTCCACAATGCCGTCATATTGAAATATATTGGGCTTTGGTGAAAAGAAAACTGAGGACAAGTGAGCTGGCTGCAAAGGACCTTAAAAATTTTAGTGTCAAATGGAAAAGAGCGTCCAGACAGATTAAGGACACCACTGTCAGAAATATTATGAAGGCCATTAGAAAAAAGTTAAGAGAAGAGTGGGATCCAATGTAAAAACTGAACATTTTTTTATTAATAACTAATTTTAAAAAAGAAAACATATAAAGTAAATGAAATAAGTACATATGCAATATTAAAATAATAAAGTTTTTGTATTTCAAAGTTTCCAAGTTTTATTCGTTTCAATCCTTAATTCTTCGTAGTGTACTTGCAGCAGCTTCATATATTATAGGTAGAGGGCAGCACTTGACTGAAACTTTGACAAAAATGGTTCAATTTCCGAAGCAATAGCAGAAAAATGCAAGTTTAGCGGGTAATTAATAGTTTATCACCAAAGCTAAGCAAACTATCTTGAAGCTATTACAATCTTGAACTCTCTAGTCCGTTTTCGCTCCTTCAACATATTGGCATACATTAGGAATGATTTTAATGAACAGCACACAATTTTAAAGGAAATAATGAAGACTGTGAGTACTTGATGTAATTTTTACGTCCGCCAGAACTGTGGTAAAACCGACAATAAAGTCGTCTATAAAACTCATAACATCTCAGTTAGTCTTTTTCATGGCTTAAACCACAACTTCCCAAATTAAAAAGGATTGGTCCATTCGCATAATTTTTTTGAGTTCACATTCTATTTCTGGAACAAATTTCTTGTTTATATTTGGTCCGTCCATTGAAATTTGTGAGCTCAAGACCTTTTAATACTTTAAAGAAAGATCTCATCAAGTCAGCTGCCGTCGCATGGCCCAGAAATGATGATCCATAATATCTAGAATAGACTTTATTATTTTCGGAATTCCGGAAGCGTACAAAAATATCTACGTCCTTTTTGGGCTACCTTGTTAAGTGATTCATCAAAACCACCTACAATATAATTACAGTTAGAACAGACATACTAAAGTTCGCGAAAGAAATATGAGGTAATACCAAAATTGATAGTGTATGCGATTTTAGTCCTCTGGATTTGCATTTGAGATGCTATTTTTGAATCTGGAAGCAATAAAAAAAATAGTACTAAAGCTTTTTCTCCGCTTCTCTGTGAGCCATGATTCAGGTTTACATGCATACACCATAGTATTTCGGTCTTAGTGACGCTATTTTTCGTGAGCATAGAGAGTAGTCCTCTTGGCTCATTTGTGGTCCACTGTGGCTGTGGAGCATACGCTGGACTGGTGCTTGTAGCTGTTAAAAGTACGAAAGAGCCTTCTTTGTGTAGACGATATGTTTAAAAAAATGTTAAAGAAGTATAACTTTCGCAGAATAAAAATTTAATAGGCTCATCGATTTTTATGATGTTGACTTTCAAGTTTCCTCACTTCCCTTACCCTAATTCCTTCCGGCCAAAACCATGCTAACGCATTAAAGGGTTGTCCCCCCTAGGATTTGGCCACATCGTATAAAAAAAACTATGATTTACGAAAAAGTCTGCCAAATTATTTTAATTAAGAATTATTTTCACGAAAAATGCTATTTATTAAACCTATCTAGTACAGACTTATTTACCTATAGAGATATCCAGGTTTACAGAGTTCACCTGTCTATTGTTTATTTTTTGTATGTTTGAAGTAAACACTAACTGCACAAGCAATTTATCACAGTACACCTAATAAAGCAATGAATAAAATTGTATCGCGTCGTGATTTTCCTAAGAATTCGGTAACTCCACTTTCCTACGGCTGTTCTAAGAACTTATTGTATGACAGAAATAATAACCGAAATGAATTAATTTCAAAGAATTTCCTTTAAATTTCTCAGAAGTAGACTTCGAGTGATAGCTCCATTTATACGGTGCCACCATCTTTGAATTTATTGATGAAAAAAAAAATCCCTGACTTCAGTGAAAATTTCCAAATTACCCTGACATTTCCCTGATTACTTAAATTCCCTGACTTTTCCAGGTTTTCCAGAGATGGGCCACCCAGTCTAAAAATCCAGCGATAAATTTTTGTGAATCACTTAACTTTGTTTATAGTTAGCCAGAGTCGAGATTATCAGTTTTCGAGTCGGAAGAATATTCGAAAAAAAATCATGAATAAGATTTGGACCACATTTAAGATATCAGATTTCAGTTAGTTGTCAAAGTCCTTATAATTTTGGTAGTCAGGTTAGCTTAGCTGAATATTTGCGATCAAGAGTTATATATTATATTCACGCAATAAGCAGAAGTAAATAATAGTTCCGCGTTAAAAAGTGTTCCTATAACTTTATAGTCTGATATGATGAGTGATGTGTTTAAATTTTATGTGTACTTGCAAATTTGACGGGTATTTTAATGAAACAGTATTTGAAGTTGAGTTTTAAACTGTTTGCGTTTTTAATCACACTCTCCTACTGTTAACGAATATGTAAAAAAGAGTTCTGATTGGATAGTAAATTATTAAACCTCTGATCTATACATAACTTAATAAATACGGGGACGTTAGGAAGGGAACAAAATTGTATAGTCTCTTCAAAATTTGCTGCAGTGTTTTGGAGTACCGATCAACTTACTCCTGGCGAGAGTCGTTGTATCGCTCACTTTTCGTGAAATTTATATAAATTTCGTTAATAAGTTAGTTTAATGAAGAAATTATCCTTACACTATTTAAACTAGGGTTTCACGATTCAGATAGAGTTTTAGTCGATCAACGTTTTTACATTCTTGAAAATCGCGATTCTTCATCGATTCTCGACTTAAGTTTGACTTTAAGTTCGATTTAAGTTTGAAATTGGACAGTAAGGAAAGTTGTAAAAATTTATATTTGCTAATTATGCTTCGCGCGAAAAGCGTAAAAAAACAATAAGAAATAAAATGTTTGCAACTAGGTAAAATTTATATGAAATTATGCATTTCAACGTCATGTAAATATCAATAATCTCTTTAAGTATTCTGTCGCTGAAAAATTTTGTTAAAGCGTAATTTTTTGTGAGTGCCATAACTCGTTCAGAACGTTCTTAAACATTGGAACTCCATCTACTATACGCTGAAATGTTTCATCGTAGCATTGGAAGAAGTCTCTAAAGTGATTTTGAGTCCATCGAAATCCGTCAAGCCACCAGCTATGGTCACAAGAGACGAAATCAACGATGTCCGTGATCTAATCGTTTTACTAAAACCTGCCGAGGAAGCAATAAAGCACGTCAGTGGACAAAACTACGTCACTATTAGTCACGTTATTCCAACCACTTCGTGCATCACAAACACGATAGAAAAATTCGGACCAGAAACGGATCTTGGAAAAGTAGCAAAGTTGCGCCTGTTGAAAGGACTTGAGAAACGATTTGAACGCGACGATTACAATATATTGTTATCTACTTCAAGGACAATATAGAAGCTTAGATGTGTTACGTGAAATTAATTCTCAATTAGAAAAACCAACTGAAAACCTGAATGAAAAAAAAGTAATTCAACAGGGCGGCGACAAGAATGATATGTGGTCTTATGACTACGAATTACTGAACCAACAAAAACATGACGAAGAAGGAGATTTTTTAAACGGCTTGAAGCAAAATTTGAAGCGACCCACGGCACCTCTGAATACTGATTCCATCAAATTCTAGTACTCTTAAAAGGTACGTTTTCGTGTTGTTAAATAAGGTAAATAAAGTATACATATGAGGTAATTTTTGAAAATTGTTTTTCTTGCGTTAATATTATGTTTTCGTTATTATGTATTTACGTAGTTCAACAATTTTATGTTGGCTAATAAGGTGAATAAAGCTTATACGGAATACGATCTACATATCTGCTGATTTTTAATAGGATTTTTTAACATTCGATTAACCATTAAAATTAATTATCCGGGAACAACCCGGTTCCGAGCATTCCGGATAATCGAGTTTCCACTGTATCTTATTATCCATTTTATATGTATACTGTTTTGTTTTATTTCAATTTTGTCAAATTAATAATGATAATTATTATTCTTTTGAGAGAATCGACCAATCAAGGATTTTTTTTAAATCGATCTTTTGACGCTCCGATTTTTGCTTTGACTTTTTTCGATTCGTTTCGACAGATCGATCCATTTTCTCATATCCTGAAACCCTAATTTAAACGCTAATGATAATTAATAGGTCTGTCTGTTTACTCGAAAGTTTTTACACAAACCCAAAAGTTTTCGTCCACACTGTGTCTGTTTACTTTTGGACTTGAAGAAATTTAACAGTCGAGTAATTTCCCCTTCTGTCCAAACTTTACACACGCTGATGAGTGTGGACAAAATTTCGGCAGAATTCTTCTTCTTTTATGGTTGACGAGCAACAGCTAAAGCCCGGTATTGTGTTCATTTAGCGGCGAAATTTTGTATGGAAATTAAGCTGCGAAATTTCGTCGCTAAATATTTAGCCAAAACGCGGTATTGTGTTTTTAGCAGCTAAAAGTGTTTAGTTTTCACCTATAGATGGCAGTTGTTTCCCAAATTGTATGTTTTAGCGCAAAATATAAACAACAATGGGTGTTTTCGAGTTTGCTTCGGTGTTAACACTTGACGGGCTGAGAGCAAAAGTGACCTATTTATAAGGTTCGGGCAAAAGTGGCTTAGAAAATGTTCCGCGCAAAAACGAATCGCGTGAAGCTCCGGTCAAAAACGAATCGTAGAAAATTTCCGGGCAAAAACGACTTAACTAATTAAGTCGTTTTTGCCCGCAACGAAAAGTTGAGTCGTTTTTGCTCGCGACAGATTTCTGCAAACACGAATGACCTTGCATTTCCACTACGACGCACGAATACTTTGTTTTGACTAATTTTCATCTCATTACCACGTGAAAGCTCGAGCAGTCAAGGCAGTATACCGTTTCTTTCGCAGTGCATTTTGGTATTTTTTCTAGGTTTCTTAATTCCATTCTAATCACCAGTACATTTAGTGTTAGTGTGTAAATATTAGTTAATTACTAGTTATTGTTAGCTTTCGTTAGTGTTAAATTATTCTTAATTCAGTTTAATTTTAATTAAGCAGTGAAAATGGAAAAAGGTATGTTATATTGAATGTCATTCCTCCGTCGTAGTGGAAATTCAAGTTCATTCGTGTTTGCAGACATCTGTAAACTCGGTAATACGAGTGAGTTTTTCAGGGGGATCTCATTTCCCTGGCCAAAATGCACATCAAATACTCCCATATGAGATTATATCTTTTTGGAGAAGTGTTTTCATTCCTTCATTCCTTTTTTGGAAAAATTATTATTAAAAAATGAATTTACCATTGCAATATAATTTCCATTTTCCAGTCGAGCACAATTATGAGAGCAGTTCAGAATCTTCCGGTTCTGAAAGTGACGACACATGCAGTGTGCAAGATTTCGAAGGTAAAATTTGCTTTTTTTAGTTTATTTGTAGTGACTAAACAATATCGGTTTTAAAGACACTTATAATTGCGCGGATTTTTTTTTCGGTACTGTAGTGTAAGTAGTATGTATCGTTAATGATTATGCTTCAATAACAGTTTGTGTGAGAGAAAAGGGTCCAGGTAGTAAACAACAATGAGACAGCTGACCTGCGAGTCGTGGCGCGTTTCGGGCCAGGCAGTTGGTTCTCGGGAAATGGCAGGCTTAGAGAGACAGTGGCGCTAGTAGAGGATGGAAAATACGGCACCTCTATATTTTCTGTCCTTTGCTACCATAAGTTTTGCTCAAAGTCTCTCAGGCAATGATACCTTTTCCTTCTTAGTTAAGAAATATTTTTGCGAGAATAATGATATCGATAAGCAATGATTTTTTGCAGTTGTACACAAAATAGACCCATTTCAGTCAGTAGTCAAAATTATAAAAAAAATAAATTCTATTTGCCGACTTAATTCACTCGACCGGCCCGGCGAAAAAAGCCCTTATGTAGCATAAATATTTTGTTATGAACGATTGAAAAATTAAATTCTCTGTAGCGTAGATATTCTGTTATGAAGGTTAGAATAATTAAATTCTCCTTGATTACCTATTTCGCTTGATCGGCCCGGCGAAAAAGCCCTTATGTAGCGTGGATATTCTGTAATATATTTTTTTCTCTACATTTTGTATGTGCTTCAGATTCCGAATTACAAGGGCATAAAAATGCACGAAAGCGGAAAAGATTGCCACATCTCCATAAAAGAAACATTGCAAAAGAAATTGTGGAACGTGGCCGACAGCATATTACAAGAAAGGGAAAAATCATCTCTGAAAAAAAATTTGCGCCACAAATGATTTGCAAATGCCAGCCATATTGCTCAACGAAAATCGACTTGACTCGTCAAGAGGAAATTTTTTCAACATATTATGAGGATTCCAACAAAAGCCAAAAATCATTGCTAATACGTTCATCAGTTAAAAAGACACCAGTTGCTTCAAAAAAGGATCCGGTCGCTCCAATCATACCGAAAAAGAACAGAGAATTCAATTACACGTATTTCCTGATGGATTCAGATGGATTTGAGCAAGAAATTTGCCGATCTTTCATGCTGGGATGCTATAACATCACTGCATCTACAATGTTGCGAGCCGTGAAATCAGCAACAACGAATTCCAGCGCATCAGAGCAAAGAGGGAAAGGCCCATCAGCAAATCGGACGAGCGAACTTTTGAAACAGGGTGTTCGGAATTACATAAATCGATTTCCTAAATACGAATCACATTACGGCCGCTCCGATTCAGAAAAGAAATACTTGAATTCGCATCTTAATTTATCAATTATGTACAGAATGTACAAAGAGGAGTGCCAACTCACGAACTTGAAATTTGTGTCGGATCACATGTTTCGAGACATCTTTAACTACGAATTCAACTTGAGTTTCAAAAAGAAACATACAGACACTTGTAAAGTATGCGATACCATTAAAGTACAGCTGAACAACAAAGATCTACCTGCAGAGGAGAAAAAACAATTTGAAAATATGAAGAAAATACATGACGAGTTGCGAAAAAAAATTCACGGTGAATTCAAACGCGACGTAGAAAATGCAGATGACGAAACGATGGTTTTGACGTTTGATTTGCAAAAAGTATTAGAAACGCCATCACTAACAACCGGAGTTGCATTCTACAAGCGCCAACTTGCCACGTACAATCTTTGTATTGTAGACGAGATTTCCACCAAGGGTAAACAAACATTTTTTCCTAAACAATTTAAATAAATGCATAGAAATATAATGTCAAATTAGAATAAACATGAAATGAAATGAAGAAAATCGCATTTTCAAACGTGTGCTATTCGTTGATTGCTATAGGGGTTTTTTCCGGAGGTACGGCATGTCGATATTCATCTTGCACGGCAGGGGATAATCGCCCTTCTATAGCTCCAAAAAACCATATTCTTCGAAACATAATACAAAAATTTAATAATAATTCGAATTTACATTTCAGCATACATGTACATGTGGTCGGAGGATGTTGCTGCTAGAGGAGGGCAAGAAATGGCATCTTGCTTAAGGAAGCATTTTGAAAAAAACGTTTCTGAAAATATAAAACACATCATCCTATATTCAGATTCATGCGGAGGCCAAAACAGAAATATCAAAATAACTCTTTTATTGAAACACTGCTTAGCCAATAATTCCGTAGATTTAATCAAGGAAAAATTTTTCTTGTCTGGTCATAGTTATAATAGTTGTGATAGGAACTTTGGTTTAATAGAGAAGGAGCGCAAACTACATGAGATTGTGAACACTCCAGAACACTGGATGGACATAATCAAGAAAACCAAGAAAAAGCAGCCCGTCTTTGAAGTAGTGCAAATGAAATCCAATGATTTTTACTCATCCCAGGACTTGCAAAAGCTAATTGTCAATAGAAAACAAGACGCAGACCACAATAAAGTGAACTGGATGAAGATCAGAACCATCAAACTCTACCGGGAGCAGCCTTTCAATATATTTATGACGTTTGATGACGAAGTGCTACACGATGTCAACATTGGCAAGAAGAAAATAACTGAAGAGTATTTCAAAGACACGGAGCTATCGCTTTTGTACCCCAATGGAAGAGCAGTAACCAATCAGAAGTACAATGACTTGATGCAACTGATGCAATTCATTGATCCGAAATATAACCATCGTTGTACGACAGCTGATCGTCAAAAGTAGCCACCTATAGTTCAAAACAAATAACTTTGCTGTCAAAAATTTAGCGCGAAAAAAAGGTCCGCCGCTAAATTAACACAATACCGGGCTTTAGAAAAAAAAATTTAAATAAACACTGGGAACTATTAACTTTTCCAGTAAATTGTTATTCATTTTTAAGGGAGCTTTTAGTTTCCGTGGCACGCCGATTTGACAATGAATTTCGACAAAGCACCCCAAAATAAAACGAAAATAATAAATAAATTTTTTTGATATCTGGCTTAGTTTTGGAGATATTCATCTTAAAATTTTAAAAACACATCACTTCACGACTTGTCAAAAAAGGTGTATTAATTAGGCTTTTATGTGTTTTATTAACTAACCAATGAAATATATGCCTCTGCAGGGTGGGGGGGAGGTTAATAAAAGAACTAAAAGACTTATTTATACACCTCTTCCTCCCAGAAAGTTTAATAAAAAAGTTCGCGCTATCTTTAAGTTCGGCCGTTTTGACAAGTGATGTGTTATTAAAATTTCAAGATCGAATATCTTAAAATCTAAACCAGATATCAAAAAAATTTATTTATTATTTTCGTTTTATTTTGCAGTGTTTTATCGAAATTCATCGTCAAATCGGCGTGCCACGGAAACTAAAATCGTGCCCATTTTTATTTATTTTTACGATTTCTTGTAAACGCTCTGATCTGAGATTTTTACTTAATTTTTACCCACGTTTTACACACAAAAGTAAACAGACACACCTAATTTGTATCATGGTTCAGTAAGATATAGTTTATTCTCAGCCAGGATCCCTAGTGAACATGTAAAATGTATAGGTTATAGGCTAGCCAGGGACTGGATTGATGTGGGTTAGAGAACTCAACCATCACATAGGGGGTAATTTTTCTTTTTGCATCTGTCTCTTTTATTTATCCTTTGCGACAAACCTGAAGGAGAGATTTTACAATCCTCTTTCTCCACAGGTACGCGTGTTTTAAGTTATGTCGTGTGCGTATTGGATGTCCAAGGATCCAAACCCCAGCCGGGCGAGTTATGCAGGTGCTACAAGCTAAGCGGCACGTTGCACACATTACAATGTGAATATTAATAAAGAAATTGGCAAACATTATTGGTCTCTTCTGCGGGCATGCCATGACATTTTTAAAAGATATGAGGATAAGTTGCGAAGTTGTTGGCCTGTATTATATAAATATAATTAAAGTGCATTTGTCTGATTACAAAGCCTACAAGTTGCTATTAAGGGTGAAATCAGAAAACAGAGTGAAAATAATTAAGAAATGTATCATTAAATTTGTTAAGAATAAAATTTAGTATGTAAATATTGTAATCAAAGAAGCCATTTCAAAATAAAGATATCTATCTTCTTAACCCAAATTTGTTTTTCATTTTTTTTAAGTGAAATAGTATTAATTTCTAATAAGGAACGAGTTTTCAGTTCCGAATTAAGTGAGATTCAACAGAGAAATGCGTATTCCGTTAGCCTATTTGTGCGCGGAACTACACATTATATATGAAACTTAAAAATTCGAATGCCTGCTTGTACAGTAGTTGTATTTTTACAGAGTTTCACCTTAGATGTTATAATAAACAGTCTCGCTTCAAGTGCGTGCTTAGTGCATTCATGCGATGCGAAAGTCTGCCCAATCTCGCATCACATAAATGTGTAAAAAAAGATCGAAAATATTCGATGTTTTAAATCTTAGCGCGTTTAAATTTAAGTATTCTATTAAAGTTTCAAGAATTCCAGGCTCCTTTCCACGTCTTTAACTAAAATTTATTAGTATAAACAAAACCGACAATTTAAATTTAATTTTACTTTCTTGAACCTGTGAATTTGTTAAAATAAAACGGTCTAGCTATTTCTAGTAACCCATTGCGGGGCATCGGCGGCAGAACTTCGACCGATTCAAGACAACGATTTCAAGTGGACTTATAATGTAAGGTGGATTACTGACATTACTCTGCAAAACCCAATGGGCCTGGGTTGCCACCAATGGAGCTCGAACCTAGGACCGCCGGGCTGTAAGGCCAACATGTTATCACTTACGCCAGTGACGACATAAAAGGTACTAAAAATGCAGCGGAAGCGTGACGTCAACTGAGTTTTGTTTTAGTTTTCTAAGTGAATGCGTTTCAAAAATCAAAATCAAAGTTTCTGGAATCAAAATTTTCCATATTGTAAAATAAACATGAACTTATTTGAAAAGAGAAATTATTTTGAAGAATTTTTTATTAAATGGCCTAAATAAAGCAAGTATCATTGCAAGTTTCACTAGAACACTAAAGGCGTATATGATAGTTGAAAAATAAGGGATGGTAAACTGTACCAATTAATAAGAATTCCAAAGGTCTACTGTACAGCAAAATTTTATTTGAGGGGTTAGAACATGTGATCGAAATGTAACTTATATTACATACAAGAACGTAGAACTCCACAAGGAATCAGGCTGATGAATTGGTTAAAACAGTAACAATAAGAGAATAACACACATCTGACAGTATGATTTAAAATTTACTGGATTTTTTAAGTATTCCAAATTGAGAAATTCACCACCAATTTTCTTTTCTCGGTCTTATTTTAATAATAAATGTTATCTGGAGAAATTTAATTACACTTTTGAATTATCTCTAACGAATCCATTATTATCACAACATAATCGCATGCAAAGAAATTTTTCAAATTCCCTAATAAACACTTTTAGAATGGAAAACTTCTTGTTTACAATTTTCATCCTTCACGCTGGCACCACTAATTTTTCATAGTGCGGACATGCTTCGAGAAAAAAACTAGCCAGCTCCCGACTTTGGGAAACTAACACTTTCACCTAACAAAACAGGGCAAATAATAAAATAAAATAAGTTATCTAGGGTTTTTAAAAAACATCGACCACTATTACTTGAGAGCTATGACATTATCGTAAATCCAACAGCTCTGATAATACTTACTCACCTTACGTAGAAATTCCCCTGGACAGGTTTGTAGTGTTGCAAAAGATTCGTCACTCGATTGTTATGATGACACAAAAATACCATTCAACGGACGAACTTTTATCTCGCCATAAACTAATACCGCCCGTAATGCAAGCCACTTGGGCACCAGACACTTCGCGGAATTGTGTTTACTTCGTACTTTTTGCTTTTGGCAACTGACAATCGGAATGCATGTAATTAGCTAATAAAATTGACAAATTTGTGCTGCACATATACGTAATAATGAAGGAGCCACGTCAAAAATCGCTTTCTGAGCGTTCACATGTGTTTTTCTTCTATTATTATTTTTCCTCTTGATTGTGTTGCTTTTTTCTTAGCCGATTACACAGTAGCAATTGCAAGTTTACACTAAAGAGAAATTTCTTTATTTTGTCGGTATAAATTGGTTTCCTGTAGTGGTAGATTTTGTCCTCGCAGAAACGCGATTTGCTTACCTGTGTGCGGTAAGAATTCGTCATCAACGCCACTTTAAAATTTTACCCTCGATGTGTGCCGTGAAATGACACATCATGAGATATTCAAGCGTATTAATCAGTAGGCAAATTCTTGTGTAGCAGCTTTTTGTAAACAAATGTATGTTTGATTTGAAATGTTGATGATATGAATCCACTTGGAGAAATTTAGACTTTAATATTTTAACAATTTCAGATTTATTCTACAACTTTTGCGTGGGGAAGTTTAAAATTGATATGAACTAGTCTTTGCACTACATAGAATAGATTTTACATACTTTATATGTCTTTCAGAATCACTTTCGTTAAATATAAATAAATTACAATACAACCAGTAACAAAAATATACGCACTAATCTAAATTTTGTTTTTATATTCACCAAACACGTTTCGAAAGAATGCTAGAATCTCTCTCCTTCTGCAAACATAATTTACAAACACTTGCATAAGCTTCGCGGGCAAATTTTATTAAATCAAGCTGTTAACCTTTCTATTTAATTTATTCTTGCATTACATTTATGTACTTTGTAGTAAAATAGGATATTATATTATATTGGCAATACCAACAGTGATTGAATTAATTCAATATTTGCTTTCCAATAAAAGTACATACCTTATTATTCGGTAAATGTAGAAAACTGACGTCATCTTAAATTACGTCACTCTCAGATATATCACAGTTACCAGTGTTGCCAAGGTGTCGTCACTAGCATAGAATTAAACTGAAACTCGATTTTACTGAAGCAAATTTCTTTTGCAATAGTATGTCGAGCGATGTAGTGGTAGCAACAATACAGGCGTAAACTAAGCCAGATTTAAAGTGGGGCCAAAAGTAAGTTTAAAATTTTGATAATTCGTAAAAATATAATTTGATTTTAATTGCTCTAAATAAAATATTTAAACTGCATTTTAAATTGAACATAATATTAGTGCTCAAACAAATCATCAATTCTTTTAACTGCTTTAATTTCATTTGAGATTTTCTAACATTTTATCATTTTGTTTGGCGCCACCTTTAGAACGAACGACCCGGAACATTAAATCAGTTTTCACGTTAACCTCACAAATGTTCTTACGGAACTTTTGCTTTTTTCCATAACTTGAGGTTTAATTGAACTTCACATGTTTATAGAAGTAATTTGAGTAATGTATTTACAGGAAATTCTCATCATTTTATTTCTAATTATTTGCGCACGAAAAACCGAACACTTCATGCTGCTTTATTTAAACAAACTCTGGGTGTTTAAGCAAAGTCGGTTCACAAAAAATCACAAAATAGTCTAATAATTTTATTGGAATGATACTAACAAGTTTTAAAAGAAGCTATTTTAGCAAATTGAACAAAATTTAACTTAATTCACTCGATGGAACTTTTTCACGCACAAAAGAAAACAGCCTTTCACAGTATGAAATATATTTGTCCCTCCTTTAGTATGTTTTTGCCTCTATACTTTGATTTTAAGTTCCTTAAGTAGCTGCAGTCAACGATAGGAATTTTACACGGTACAGCTCTTCCTCTAGTTCTTTATTTTAAGGTCACAGACCGTATTACACGTTCTCGGTCAATGTGCAGTCCTAGCATAAAAAAGGTTTAGAATCTTAGAAACATGCTACTACTACAATTCGTTTCGGGGATCAGTTGGCTCGACAGTGGACTTTAGGGTACGGTGAGAAGCACGGGACGTACAACGGGCCACGAAAGGCATCTTCCCCCTCTTGCAAACCAACCAAGGTCACTAGATTGCTACTGAAAAAGAAACCTTTTTTAAAAAAGGCACCAGATACAAATTAATATAAATTTTTTTCTATATTGCTTCTAAATAATAAAAATGTAAATACTACTCTTCAATAAAAGACTGTATTTACCTAAATAATAGGCGTATTTAACTCTAATTGATGCGCATTGAAAAACTTAAGTGAACTTTGATTTGATCCACAGCTGATCTCATGTACTTAAGCGTCGTTTAACTCCTTTTCAATTTGTAAAAGGAAAGGGAAGAGAAACAGAGAACTATTATAATGTGATAAAATTCTGATTTTGTGGGCGAAGCGAAATAAAATGAGTATCGTTAAAAGTTTCAGGGTCCGATTGAATTTCATGAACTTTCATAGGAAGTTGTAAGAGTTGTGTTACAAATCCGTTTAACTTAGCAACAAAAACACTGAATGAACCCGCTTGAATGTGTGGTACTATTCCAATTATAACTGAATTAAGAGGTGGCCCATATTTGCACGCAAAAATAGTCAAAAACAACGAGAAATACGTTAAAAAATCGCAGAACATTTGGTGCCAAAACACCCCAACTTTAAAATGTGTCGCAGAAAATAAATTCAAATTTGGTGACAAAGTCACTGATTTGGCATCAGTGACCAAAAGACACCCGAAGTCACCGCGGTGGAGACTACGAGTAAGCAACTTAATGGAGTGGCCCAATAGCAAAGATTTCTGTAGCCAATTCTAAAAGGTGAAGAAAATAACCATATATGGGGCTGCTTTGGCGAAATTTTTGAACTTCTGGAGAAATCTGTTTAAAAATGAAATTTAAAACCGGCATTATTCATTAAAATCTGTAATTTTTATTAGGGTTTTTCTCCACATTAATAACTTGTTACAAGAAATTTAACTAATTAATTTGCAAATCAGTAAACACTTCAATAATAAAGTTTACATCTATTAACTCCTTGCAAAATTTAATTGCACTGCCGCCTTTGATGTTGATAAACAATAAAATATGGCTGCCGAGCCAAAGGTAAGCAAAGTCAATCTTAACGCAAAAAGTAGCTATTTCACAAGTTAATAGTTTGTTTAACACCGCCTGAAAAAGTCTTATCACAAAACAAAGTTATTTTCTCTACTTTACCTGTGAAGTGAATTCTCGGGGTGTTTTAAATAACTTGAATTTTTGCATTATTGCACTACACACTTCATTGTCACTTAATTCTTTAAAACTTGATTTTTTCTCAAATATTTTCGACACAGCACATAATAGTTTTATAAATTTGATCTCCGCAATCAATTTAATTCTTATTGCAGGTTTACAGCACGATAAAAATAGCACTTTTTCACCTACAACACTCGGTTAAGGAAAAACGTCAAACAAAGTGACAGCAGGAGAAGAATGATGAGCAAAAAAATCGTAGAAATCGGCACTCCAATGTACACGAATTTTGCACGCTAGGGCCACTCCAAAATTACCAACTTTTAGAAGTGTGTGAGAAAAAAATTCTGTCACTAAATAGATGATCGAAAACACCAGATTTGGTGACAAAATCACTGATTTGGCATCACTGAATGACACGTCATGAGATATTCAGGCATTTTAATCAGTAGGGATATTCTTGTGTAGCAGCTTTATGTATGTTTGATTGGAAAATAAATGTTGATGATTTGAATCCGCTTGAAGGAATTTTGATTTTAATATTTTTAGTATTTTTGAGATTTATTACACAGCTTTTGCGTGGGGGAGTTTAAAACTGATATGAATTGTGAATGGTTTTTGCACTACATAGAATTGTTTTTATATATTTTATACGTGTTTCAGAATCACTTTCGTTAAAAATAAATAAATTACAATACAACCAGAAACAAAAATATACGCACTAATATAAATTTCGTTTTTATATTCACCAAACACGTTTCGAAAGAATGCTAGAATCTCTCTCCTTCTGCAAACATAATTTACAAACACCCTCGCAAGCTCCCCTGGCAAATTTTATTAAATCAAGCTGGAAAAGTACATTTATGTACTTTGTAGCAGAAAAAGATATTATATTATATTGTCAATACTAACAGTAATTGAATAAATTCAATATTGCTTTGCAATAAAAATACCTTATTATTCGGTAAATGTAGAAAACTGACGTCATCTGAAATTACGTCACTCTCATATATATTACAGTTACACGGGAATCCCTTATGGGATAAACATTGGTGGCAAGTGTGACCAGCATCGTGTTATCTCGTTGCAAGTCCTATTGAAGGGTGAGAGGTAAGTGCAAGTGAAGGAAAATTCACTGAATTGACCTTGACGAATGACGTAACCGGATACGTAAGCGGAGATATCCAGCGCTGATTATGGATGTATGAATGAATGACGCGATACCTTACATTTCGGTGATACATGCGTAACGAAATACACGGTTGCAGTAATATTTCTGTACAGTTCAATCTGCATCAAAGAAATTATATCTATATGTTTTCTTCTTTTTGTGCATATGAAAAATGGTGTGTAATTACGTATCGACATGCCTACCATACAATTATAAAGGGGTTTTTATATAACACAAATTAGGACGGATTTAATTTATAATTTAGCTTTTAGACTCTACATTCCAGTAATGCAACACGTTCCGCCAGATTGTGATTATCAAGCGAATTTTACTAACTTCTTGGTTTGTTTACGTAAAATTACTTTCCCCAAGGGCTGGCCAAAGTCTTCATAGATTTGGTAAACATGAAAGCCTCGCACAACTGTTGCATGAACTACTCCGCGAACCTTTTTATTCATGTAGGGATTGGCCTGTAAAGAAAAAATAATTTTTTTTAAAGCATTTAATTAATTTTAAGTGATATGTGCATATAGAGTGCTTCCACTTGGATCCTTTTGGATGTGTTATTTTCTAATTACCTACTTGAATACTATGTCAGTGAAATAATAATTTTAGAGATGTAGGAAAATAGAATAGAATAAAATGTATTGAATATAACGAAAAAAAATTACATTCAATACTTAAAATTATGGAGGCTGGAGTTTCGAAATTGGGAATTGGCTTCAAATTTTTACAGGACCTTTTACTATACACTAGATGACAGTACTTAAAATGATTATGATGAATATTTTTTATACAACTCATATTAATTTATAAGGTGAGTTTCGACCATTTCAACTTCGCGCGGCTATACAGTTAACCACTTATCAACGCTCTTGCTTTCTAAAACGTTGCCATTAATCTTACGGAAAATTCAATAAGGGCAAGAAACATGAACAAATAAGTTGCTTCAATATTGGATAATATGTATAGTGCGAAAAAGACATCATTACAAACAAAAATCTACGGAAGGCAGATTTCATCATAATTCCCATTGCCTCGTTTATCAACTACTTCAGGGGTGGCAAAAAGTAAAGCATGCGCCAAAGGTGACGCTTTGGGCGATTAGAACTGGCTTAAAAGTTTCATTAATGGTAAGTAATGTTTATGTGCTGTAATAGATGAAACCACTGATGCATCACACACTTCTTTGGGGGCTTTCTTCATCTTCATAAAACAAACTATCCTGATAATGAAAACGAAAATGAGCCAATTATTTCCGGAAACGTTTAAGGCCAATCATAAACAATTTAAATTTAAACGTCAATAACTGGGTTGGAATAAGTTGTGATGGTTGTAGCGTAAATATTTCCGAGTCATTCCTTCTATAGGGCTGCACGAAATAGAGTTACTTTGTCTAATGTCTATTCGTAATGCTAAGCGTGATTATCTTGCTTCCAGACTAGACCCTACTCTACCCCCTAAAACCCTTTGGGGTAATCTGAAGAGGCTTAGCATCCATAAAGAATCTGGTGCAGAGTTTAATCTCGATCTGGACGAAATGAACCAGTTTTTTACTTACCCTACTGAAATTGCGTCCAATTCATTGCAGGTTGATACGTCTTCCTTTACATCTGGTGTAAGTAGTTCTTCTCGCGTTCATCAATCTGGATCTGATGCATTTTCATTCTGATGTATTGATTATCTTGAACTTTTGCGAGCTATATATTCTATTAAATCGAATGCTGTTGGCTCTGATCAAATGGATCCTCGTTTCATTAAACTGATATTGCCATGTATTTCAGCATATCTACTTAACATAAGCGTTTGTTTCACCAGCAGGGTTCCGAATCGATACAAAATATCGCTCCGCTTCACGTATCGATTCGGCCTGGAGCGTTATGAAAATATCGAACCACTCCGGAGCGGATCGTTATTTTCCAAGTCTGATATCGAACCGCTCCGGAGCAGATCGTTATTTTCCAAGTCTGTTATCGAACCGCTCCGGAGCGGATCGTTATTATTTTTAATTTCAATCGATCCGAACCGCTCCTGGAGCGATATTGAATCGATTCGGAGCGATTAGAATATCGCTCCACTGAATCAAAGGAATAAATCTAGGAATTTTTATAAAGTGCACCACATCTACACCTTAATTACAAGGTGCCTTGTACTGAGAGGGCTTTTAGAGTTTGGCTAAATTGGTGCTGGGTAGGAGTGAGTAGTAGGGTGTGTGGTGTGTATGGTTGATTGGTGGGCTGTGGGAGATGATGGGTAAGGCGTTTATTCTGGAATATGACTGGTAATTTACCTCACCTGACATTTAATTACAAGGTGTCTTGTACTGACCTATATATATAGGGTTTATAGAGTTGTGGTGAATAGGTGCTGGGTAGGAGCGAGTGGCGGGGGTGTGGGGCTATTAGTAGCAAGGGGGGCAGCGGGTGTTAGGGTAATTAGATGTTGGAGAAGAGTAAAGGGAAGGCAATGAGAGGCATATATTAAGTGCGCATCAGACGACAAAATTATGTCCTACTATCAGTCTAAGAGTGATAATCATTATAATGTGGAAAACACCAAGTGCATGGGATCATGCATGCAATGCCTTTGGCCGACTTAAAGAAGTCGGAAAAATTTCGCTCGCGTTTTTTTCCGAGTATTAAGGTTTTTTATTCATACAAAAGCATGTTCAAAAATTATATTACTCTGAAAAACACAAAGGCCTACTTTACCCTCATAAAATTGTATTCTCTGAAATTGGGAATCAACCTACATTTGATTTTTCTGTTTTATTACTTTGGATTCCTATGCACATTTGAAGTCAGTTCCCTGATTTGGCTAAATAATTTAAATAGCTTAGCATCAGACAGACGCCATTGGGTTCATCAATTAAAAATTAAAAAGAAAAAGGAAACCCTTCACTTAAAATACTTAGAATAATGAAAAGCCGTGAAGTGTTGGTTGAAATTTTTAACACGCAGATTAGAATGAAAAGCGGCCAAATAAATAATAATAAACTCTAAAAGCTCTCTCAGTGCAAGATACCTTGTAATTAAGTTGCAGGTGCAAAGCACTTTTTAAAAATTACCATACTATTTTCTTTGGTTCAGTGGAGCGACATTCTTATCGCTCCAAATCGATCCAATAACGCTCCAGGAGTGAATATGGGTAGCACACCAACCATAACCAACCCAACCACACACCTACCACTCACTCTTCAGCCCATCACCAACCACCTACCCTCCAGCCCGTCACCCACATACTACCCACATTCACTCCAAAACCGTCTCACTAACTCACAAAACCCTCAAAGTTCAAGACCCCTTGTAATTAAATTACAGGTGAAGTGCACGTTTATAATTACTAGAGTTCTTCCTTTCATTCACCCACTCACCATCCACATCCCAACACCCACCCACACACCAACCATCCACTAACCTACCCATCACCCCTAGTATAAAACACCTAGTAATTAAGTTGCAGGTGAGGATTATTTTCTTATAATTACCAAACATATTCCTTTGATTCAGTGGAGCGATATTCTAATCGCTCCGAATCGATTCAATATCGCCCCAGGAGCGGTTCGGATCGATTGAAATTAAAAATTATAAAGATCCGCTCCGGAGCGGTTCGATAACAGATTTGGAAAATAACGATCCGCTCCGGAGCGGTTCGATATTTTTATAACGCTCCAGGCTGAATCGATCCAGATATCGCACCGATCCGATCCGGAGCGATTTGGAACGAAATTTCGTATCGATTCGGAACCCTGTTCACCAGTTGCTAAGAAAACTTCCCCCAGTATCCATTCTGACTATAAGCCTATTAGCATACTGAGTTTTCTTGGAAAAGTAATGGTGAAAATAATGGTGGTTCAAATTCAACAGTTTTTGAGTAGTAAAGACCTTTTATGTAGATTTCAATCTCGGTCAAAGCATAGTTGTGAATCTGCTTTGTTGAAGGTGTCAACGGATCTTCGAATTGCACTTGATGCAGGAAATGTTGGTGTCCTGGTTCTGCTTGATTTCTGGAAAGCATTTGACAGCATTGATCACTTGATTCTGCTTGAAAAGCTTTATAGTAAATTTGGTTTCTCTACTTCTGCTGCAGCTCTGATAAATAATTTTCTCGCACACAGGTTTCAACGGGTAAGAATAAGGGACAGGTTATCTTCGTTGTTACCTCTACGTCGTGGAGTTCCGCAAGGGTCTGTTCTTGGACCTTTATTAATTTGTATGTACATTAATGATCTCCCTACGGCAGTCCGAAATGTGCAGCTTCATCTTTATGCTGATGATGTTCAGTTTTATTTGAGTAGACCGGTTGGATTACTGGAGGATTTATTTTTGCCTTTTGTAACCAAAATTAATAGTCTGGGGGTGTTACTGTTGAGCTGTTGCGATCATGTCAGTGCTACTCTTGGAAGGATATATGGTGGATTGAGAAGGCTGTGGTTGTCTGTCGATGTATTGCCTCTTGAAATGCGTCTAAAGTTGGTTAGAAGTCTTATTCTGCCTTATTTCACATACGGTAGCTTAATTTACCCAAAACTTGACTCAACTTGCAGGCGCAGGGTAGAGGTTGCATTTAATGACTGATTCGATTTGTTTTTAAACTGAGCCGATCGGATCACTTTACTCCCTTGAAGCTTTCTTTACTGGGTTGTAATATTGATGTATACTTAAAGCGTAAGGGGCCTTATTATTTTTGTTTAATTTAATTCATTCTGGAGAACCAATATATCTTGCTGAGCACATTCAACTTTTACAGTCGCGGAGAGGTCGCAGGTTGCTTATTCCTAAGCATCATTCGTCAGTCCTTGAGGGTTCTTACTTTGTCCAGCTCGCCCGACTTTGGAATTCTCTTCCTGCAAGAGTTCAGGATGCTTCTTCTGTCAATGAGTTAGAACGTCTTATTTCTTTTTGTGACTTATAACTTCTGGTTCGTGTGTGAAAGGTTGTACAGTATTTTTTATATTATTTTAAAACTATACATTTAATTTATTTATATGAATATTTTCTTATTTAATTCAATTTTCGCTTGCTTTACTTTCAAATTATTTATATTTGCTTTATGATATGTAGTAGACTTTTATTTGATTTAATTCTTAGTACCTTCATTGTTCACCATATATTGATTTATTTTCTAAATTGACTGTAGCGTACTGTTAAAAGTTTTTTAAACTTGTGTGTGCACTTTTATATTTGAATGAATAAATGAAATGAAATGAAATTCGAGGTGCTGTAATTGAGATTCAGAAGGTGGCTATAAATAGCAGACTTTGTAGTTGTAAAAACCATGCATTAAATCTATGCATTTCAAAGTGTAATAAGGTTCAAAGTGTACGCAATGCTGTGGGCTGCATTAAAGAAGTTGTTAGTTTTTTCAACGTGTCAGCGAAGCGAAACTGTGTGTTAAAAAATGTGTTAGGGCAAAACCACCGTAAATTACAAGCCATGAACTGGACTTTTGTATGTGGTCGTAAATGGTCTTACTAAATGGTCATATTTACATTGTTTCTTATGGTAGCCAGGGTGTGATTTTTCCTTAAACGCGCCCTACCACAAAAACTATTAGTTCTATGAAAAAAAGAGTAATACTAACTTAAAGCAGACTAAATGATCTTTCTAATAAAGTAAAAACATGTACACTTTATTAAGCAAAATAACAAGAAATCTTTGATTAAACGTGAAATTTTCAGCGCAAACCAAATTTTCATCAAAAAGCAATGTAAATTAAACGTTTGGTTTTGGTTAGGGCATTAGGTGCATGGGTATTGTGAGACCCGTTGGGTTGAGAGGCATACACTGCCTAAGTGTATCACGTATGTTACCTTTCGACTGAGACCGAAATACTGGATTTGAGCTCAGCGAAAGAAAAAATTAGTAATACATTGAAGGTATTGCAGACAAAGAAGGAGCAGTATCACTAGTACTTTTCTATAATATTTGGCACCGCAGAAAAAATTATGGAGACTATGGATGTGGAAGTACGAATACCGAGGCTGTTACAAAAGCAATCCCAAAGATCAAATTACCCGACTGCTCTGGAAAGGTCTATATATGTATATCCCCATGTTAGATTTCATTATAACGGACATGGTAGACAGATTTTCAGACGATTCAATGAATTGCTACTCACTGAACACATTAATTCCAAAAAACTTGGAATCAGTTTCGAACGAATCTCTCTTGAAGTACGCAATCGAACCCTTGTGTGAAATGTACTCACCTGTTTTGTCACTCAACAAGGACACAATGTTAACCAAAATGATGAATGAGATATGTTCTCTCGAGAACATCCCCACCTACGACAATTTCAAACTGATTGGAAATCCAATGACGTGCTTTGAAAATCTTGATCAAAACTACTATCCTATTTTAAAGTATTTGATGCAAATTTTGCTAACCTTGCCAATGCCACGGCGGAACGGAGCTTTTCAACTAGAATGGGTGAGCAGCGTCTTACAGAATTAGCCCTTATGAACGCCCACAAGGTTATTGACATTATTATTGACAATGTTATAAATAGATTTAGTAGTATGAAAAAGATAAAGCGAAACTTTGTGATTTAACAAACTTTGTAATTCAATACATTCTTTATATATTCAGGCTGATTACTTATTAAACATAAATTAATAATATTTGGTAAATATAACAAAACAATAAATTTAATAATAAAAAATCACAAAACGACTAATGAATTGTCAGGTAAATTTAGCCTTAACGCAATTTTTAGATAGATTGAAATCAATGTTTTCAAAATGTCAAAATGAGAATTAAAAAATCGAGACATTGACGTGATAGTCTCGTGTAAATCGTAATTTGTGTGTTTTGTTTTTTACTGGGGGGTGCACCCCACCCTCAACTAAATCCTGGATCCGCCCCTGCCCCCACCCTGCAGGAGTATATATTTCAATAGTTAGTTAATAAAACAACTAAAATATTCGATCTTGAAATTTTAGTAACAAATCACTTAAAAAAATCATGAAAAAATTTTTTTTACCCCCTTCCCTTTCGAATCGCCGAAAATCCTTTCAGATACAGTCATTTTACATATATTTGGCTGTACTCACAAAATTTCAAATGATTCTGAGGGTTCCTATTTTCGAAACTCCAGCCATTATGCACAATGACAAACGGAATCATATAGTGCGCTTATAATAAATTTATAATTTTATTTTGTGTAATTAATTTTTTACGATCCTTACAATCTAGCGTTTTTTTAAATGTTTGTGTTGCGTGTTAAATGAGATGATAAATATTTTGATTTTTGAATACTGTTTTTAATAATTTAAAATTGTGAGGATTGAGTGGTTCTGTAGTAGCGGCAATTCACCGAGCAGGCTGCATCTTGAAACGACGCATTCCGATAATATGTGTTGTACAGTCAATATCTCTTAGCACATAACGCTAATTGATTTGGTTCTAACGAATAGTAACAAATTTGAGGCTAGCATTGTTTACAATTTTACCATGAAACTATTGTAGTTTCTAAAAATATTGGTATGACACAAATAAGAAAAGATTGGAATAAGATAAAATTTCTGAAATATAAAAAAACCGTTTATAAATGAATTGAATGTGGAGTATCTTTACGAAAATCCGGAAATAAGCATAAATCAGCTTGCTGAAAGCCTAACATCTGAAATGGATCGAGCAATTAGTAAATTAATAGTCAGAAAAGATAATAAATATGTGGGAAACGAATGGAACTTCGAAAAAGTTAAGAGGAAAATGAGAGGGTCCTTCACAAATATGGAAGAAGATTGGAGTAACTACAGAATATTGCGCAATGTATAGAAAAGGAGGTTGGAACAGGCAAGGAACAGATATACGCAAAATCGTTTAAATGCATGTACGGATAAAGATAAAAATAACACATTAAAGAACGTTTGCTTTGACGGAGTTTTAGTTAGACATGATCAAGGATTAGCGCAGAAATTCAACGAATATTTTATATTAAACGTAGAGAAGATTAATAAAGAAATATCGGCGGTGCAGTAAACAAACGTAATCGAGGAAGTTACATGCAAGTTTGAATTTAAAGTTATAAGCCTAACGGATTTACAACTCACATTGAGTAACATGAATAATAAAAAAGATTATAAATTGATAAACAAGAGGACGTTTTTCATAAGATTGGCCAGTTTTTACTTAAAATTATAAACGACTCAATGAGGACAGGAGAATTCCCATTGGTTTGGAAAGAATCGATTGTGACACCGATATCAAATTGAAAAAAACTATACAGTTACAATTGGAGAATTATGTCCAAAATAATGGAATAATTATCGAGAATCAATCTGGATTTCGCAGAAGTCACTCCTGTGAAGCAGCTATTAATTTAGTATTATAAATATATGAAAGGAACAGTTGTCTAGCAAAAGAAAAGTGGTATGCGTTTTCCTAGATTTAAAAAGGACATTCGAAACGTTAGACCGAAATATATTTATTAAAAGATTGGAAAAATATGGAGTAAAAGATATTGAACTTAAGTGGTTGCAGAATTATTTAACAGACTAAACGAAAAAAACTAAGATAACGTTCAGTGAAGTTGGGTGTTCCGCAAGGTTCGGTCTCGGCTACATTGCTGTTTATTATATACATTAACGACCTGCAGAGAATAACACGCAATAGCACACTATCGCTTTTTGTAGATGATGCAGTGCTTTTTATTGCAACAGAAGATGTAAAGGAAGGCAAAAGAGCTATGCAAGAGGATCTTAAAAGAGTAAATTTATTGATGAAGGCGAACAAGCTAAAGATAAATGTAACTAAAACCAAATGTATGTATATATATATATATATATATATATATATATATATATATATATATATATATATATATATATATATATATATATATATATATATATATATATATATATATATATATATATATATATATATGTATGGAAGGAATTTGAACCTGCGACTCGACGGTGATCAAATTCAACAGGTTGAGAAAATAAAACACTTAGAAGGACTTATTGATCAAAAACTTAAATTTGACAACCACGTGAAGTACATATGTGGAAAAGTAGCAAGAAAATTGGCATTTTAAGAAGTATAAGGAAGAGGTTAACACGAGCTACTGCTACTAATGTTCACAATGTAATAGTTAAGTCACATTTTAAATATTGTGCCAAAATATTATATTTGGGTAATCAAGAGCAACTGGACCAGCTGCAAAAGATGCAGAACAAGGCAATGCGGATAATCTTAGAATGTGATCGTTACACTAGGATTGACTATATGTTGAACGTTTCTAAATATTAGACAGAGGATATCAATGAAATGTATTAGTTTGTATTTTTAAGATTAAGTGCAATTTAGTCCCAACATATCTGAGTAGATATGTGAATTATGTAAGGGATTACAATTTAAGAAGTGGTGATGAATTTAGGGTATCAAATTTTAGGAATAGTAGAGCTAAGAATTCACAAAAGTTTCAAATTGTTAATTGACTTGCCACAATGAATAAGAACTATGAAGAATTTAAGTCTATTTAAAACTTGAGTAATGGAGTATGTCAAAGAAATCATTATCTAAAACATAAGATCCCACAAAAAACATTTCATGTAAAGAAGGTTGCCAAGACTCAAAAGCTCATACTGCTTTCACTGTTAAAAAGTTATCAGATCTCATGTGGAGCCCAGCCCCTAACTCTACAACCCCTAACTCTAGAAACCCTACATCTTGGTCAAAATGTATGGCTTGGCAGTTTCGCGGCCGTCGCACAGTCACTCCTATGGACTTATGGTAAGAAATTAAGTCACTGTTCTGTCATTCATTATATACATTCATGTTGTGTCATTCATAAGATACATGATACGGCCAAGCCATAGTTTTTGACCAAGATGTAGGGTTTCTAGAGTTAGGGTTTGTAGAGTTAATCCTTGTAGAGTTAGGGGCACATGAGATCTGACAACCGTTTTTACATGAAATGTTTTTGGTGGGATTTCATTTCTTTTTGTAAGATGCTCTAGTTCTTTTTATTTTTTCGGGCTGTGTTTCTTGTGCGTCAGCTATTATTTTTTTCACTCTTTATCGTTCCTCTTTTCCTTGTTGGGTTATTAGTTGCAATAAGGTACTTAGCTATTAACCGATTATATTCAACTATAGCTGACTGCTGTGCTTTATATATATTAACTTAAAGCAGACTTACAACAAAGTAAAGTCATGTACACTTTATTAACCGAAATAATAAGAAATCTCTGATTAAAACTGAAATTTTAGTCGCAAACCAAATTTTTATCCAAAACGCAGGCAGTAAATCATGGTCCGACCATGGTCTGGCGTTTGTATTTTTTTAAATTTCTCCTTCCGTAAAATTCCGCGTTTTTTGGGCTTAAAATGCTTATTAGTTTCTTAAATACGGTATGACTATTCTTACAGTTTTAAAACAATTGTCCTAGTGTTAGGTGGGGTGGGGAGGAGGCAGGAAGTAGTCTAACCGACCGAATGGACCGATTTGGTTGATACTTTTTCTGATGTAAGAGTTTATTCCCCCTATTGGTACCGTGAGGGGATGCATTTCAACTTCGTAACGTGTGGATGGTAACTTCGTAACGTGTGGCCCGATTTGGATGATTCTTCTTTGGATGTGCAGAATATGTTACCCTATTGGTACCACAAAAAAAAATGTATGGGGTAGAGTGGGGAGAAGGCGTCGTCCAACTTCTTAACCCAAATACTAATTTGGATGATTTTCGTTTTGTTTTTTACAGTATGATCCCCCATTGCTACTATGAGGAAAACTTGTCTGAGTGTGGGGAGGTGTTGTCTAATTTTGTAACGCGTGGACTGATTTAGGTGATTCCGAACGCATATAGTATGTATTTGTATCATGACAAAAATTGTGTCTTATGCTGAGAGCTGAAGGAGATACAGCAACTAGCTTCGTAAGGTATTTTGTTGATTTGGATTCTGTTGTACAAAATACGTTTCCTCATTAGTAAATGGTAACAATTTTTATACCGGAGTGACTACCATGAGTCTTTGACTATGATGATTCTCTCTTACTATATAAAGTACCATGGCGCACTAGCGGCACTAACTAATGACTAATTTCATAATATTTTGCCGGATATGAATAATTCTGTTTCCTTCCCATAAAGTGCACTAACCCTGCAACGATTGAAATTGCTTTGTTCGTACGAGCAGTATTTTTCGAGTCATATACAGGGTGTTTCAAAATTTGGAGTGCAAAAATAAGTGGGGTAATAGATCTCACTTAGCCACTTTTTTAATTTCAGGTGGGGGGGGGGGGGGGGTACCTCTTTTTCTGGTTGCTAGGTTCAGTTAGGCCGTTAATTTTGGTTGATTTATTATATATGTGAGGTTTTCATGTAAGTCTTTTATCAAAAGTTATACCTACAATTTTGAAATGGGCTTGCCTAATAATTTCAAATATCTAAAAGGTTAATGTGGTTGTATGTTTCTGAGTTTGTGTTAGTGTGTATCGAATAAATTTGTTGAAAGTGGAGAACTTTGTGGGATAGAGCTTTCCAACAGCCGATTATTTGAAATATAACCATTTACTACCTTTTCCCCTTTGGATAAGTTTACAGAATTTTAAATTGATGCTTTAGACAGGATATGTAGTCACATCATCATCATCCAAACGCTATAGATGCTATAGCGGCATAAAGGAAATGAAAATGTACAAAGAAGGAAGACCTTTTAAAATTTCGACCCATTTTGCAATAAAAGTAAAAATATTTTAAAATGTTTTCATTTGCAATAAAAGTGCGTTTTTAAAACTATTCCAAATTTCAATACGGAATTAGTAGTTGAAATAAAGCAGTTGTGACATGAAGACAGACAGACAGATGAAGTCGTACTATAAGGATTTTTCCCTTTTGGTACGGAACCCTAACAACGGATGTTAAACAAGATTTTTGCAGTGTTTCGACACAACCTTTTGTGTTGAATGAACAAGCACAACTACAGTACATTGGCTTTAAATTCGCCGGCGTCAGACTCCAAAATATGTCGTCGCAATGGGGTGCGCACTCTGTCCCGGTAGCCCACTATATTGAGACATTCGAAAAAGTAATGAAAGTGACCTTTAAGGTAAATATAGCAAAAAGATCTTCCCCTGGTCTTCAATATCTTCTATAAGGACAAGTTCAGGCAGGCGTATAAAGTCAGCTTGAAGATTTACAAGAGAGTCATTCAGCAAGCCAAGAAAGACGCATGGGTAAACTACTGTTATAATATCGAAAATATCAAGGATTTGGCGAGGCTCACTAAGATTCTGTCCAAGGTACATTGCAACCCGTCGTTTATTAAACGAGAGAATGGGACATGGACAGAAACGGTCACTGGAAGTACTAAGGAACACATATTTCCCAGGCTGCACAAATAGTTGCACGGAAAGCACAAGCATTCACGAAGTGCAGCGGACACCGTGGGAAAGTTCTCCTCTGCAATAAATGATATAATTTATTGCAGAGGAGAACCTGGGACCCCCGGATTGTTAGGCCGCCACCTTATCACTTACTAAACCGACGACTTGGAGATGCTACGAGGACTCTGGTCTTCTTGGCTCCTGTGCGGTGATGGTGCACATTCCGCTTGGGACCGTCAGAGGAATATCTTTTCGCACTTTCTATTAACGGCAGACTCCAGATAGAGAGGACATGGGGGTTGCAGAGTAAATGTCAATGGTTCGGAATATACTTCCAATTGTAGGTCCACTTTCAATCGTTGTCTCGAATCGGGTGAAGTTATTTTCCCACCCCATGCCCCACAAAAGGTTTCGGGAACTACAGAGTCGTAGCTGCAGGGATGAGTAGTCGAAAGAAAGTCTTTTTCTCTTCTTTTATTAATGTCCGGCACTGGCCAGGGAAAAGTATCGGGAATGCGGCAGATTTTGTTTAAACGAATTGTGGAGATATCGGGGATGAGAATTGGAGAGGTCATCCACTTCCTGAATGATACAGGGTGGATGTGATAACCTCCTCTCGACCGCTCATCTCACTGTTCTTTTTCTTACCGCTCATTACACTTTTTCTTTCTTTTGAATAATCGCGACACGAGTTTCTGTGGTACAAAAACGGCACATTGTATGCTAATTGGGCCTCCACACTCTAGCTAACTAATTAGGGCCACCAAAAAATAAACAAAGTGTAAGTTTCAAGTATTTTGCTTATTTTTGGAAAAGAAAAGTATAAGTAGTATCATACTAACTACATATATAAAATTTTTGATGAACTATAGAGGTGATTTTTACTGATATGTACATATTGATGTTCGAAATATTTTTTTCTGCTTTAAATCTAAGCTTTAAACTAACCTTGTTTTGGAACTGAATTATATCAGGTGTGATGGTGAATTCTTCATCAGGATCCCAAATACAAAAGTCGGCATAATATCCTTCAGCAATTTTGCCTTTAACATGATCCATTCCACACAGTATAGCTGGATTTTTGCACATAAGCCTATAAACATCCTTAATTGTGAGTCCATATTTGGAACAATTTGTCCAGAAAAGGGGCAGACCTAAAGAATCAGAAATAATGTAAAGCTCCAAAGTTTTGAAAAATTTATGTATTTACCAAATTGATTAGACGATATTCCTCCCCACGCCTTAAGAAAATCGCCTCTTTTCTTTCCGTATGTTAAATATTTCATTCCTGGTGTTGTAGGCGAATGGTCAGACACCACTAAATCGATATCTTCGTTTTGAATTGCTTTCCATAATTTTTCCTGGTTTGACTTTTCTCTTATCGGCGGGCAGCATTTATATTCTGTAGAAGCATCAGGAACTTCTTCAGCAGACAAAGAAAGGTAATGATGACATGTTTCAACCGTTAGATTTCCTCCCTTTTTCTTACAGTTTTGAATTATTGGTATAGCATCTGCAGCACTTAAGTTTACGATATGCAGTCGCATACTGAATAAGAGGCAAGAAAAACATTAAAAAATCTATGATAGAATATACCATTTTAAGGTTCTGAGTACTAAGTGTAAGTACTTATTTAAGAATGCTTGATTTATTTTTCAATTTCTCAAACATTATCTGTTAGATCTCGGACGTATGTATATTTTATTACATAACGATCTCCTGCCAATAAGTAAGGAGCGCGACAGACTCTGTTTCACAAGACTCTGCAGTTACATCGTATCATTAATAACTTTCTATGTAAAATATCTTTAGAATATAACAAATTCGCTGTGAACATATATAAATTATTAGTAGAAGCTTGCTTTTCGTTGAAGCCTTATAATAATAAAGGCTACTATGACCGACGAGTTGTAATTTTTACTTTTATGGGGTTTTCTTGTGACAAGCACATAAGTTAAATCGTATGCCATCACACAAAGAGCATGAGGAAGCGAACGCGATGTTTCTGAACATTTGCATCATTTATATTTTGTATTTTGTCTAGAAAAAAAAAAGAAATATTACTGGTTTGTTGCGACGATAAAGCTCTAAAATAATACTGCCTCAAAACGGTTACGTAAAATACCTTAAATAATTTTCATTTTATATCTATTACATTTTAAAGTCGGTTCAAATAAAACAAACAAAACAACTACAGCTCCTTCCTTATGATCCCGAGAGCTTAAATATTTATTTTAGTTGGTTTCACATACAGGGTGTTTCAGATCTGACGTGCCAAAATAAGCGGGGTGATAGATCTCAACTAAAAATTGTATGGCAGGGGGGGGGGGGGCAATCTCAACCGTTTAGAAGTTACAGGGCAATTCATAAATTTCAGTTTTTCATGGTATGCACATTACTCTTTTATTTTTATCTTTATCTTTTGATCTAGCCAACATAGCGACATCAAACAAACGCTTAAAAACAACTATCCTAATGACCTTTCCAAAAATGTCAACACTACTGAACTAACTCCTACCATTGCACGTACAGTCACTTCCAAAAGTAAAAAAAAATATGGTTTCCGATTACCTAAAATTCAGTATTTTTCAAAATTTTCTCCGAAACTCATGTAATTAGTACACCCCTTTTTTCTTTTTATTAGATTGCCAATCTTATTAACTTTCTACGTAGAAAAAATATATAGAAACTTATACATAGAACAACAAATTAAAGAAATTAAACTGAAATTAATTCTAAAATGCTTTTTATTGAATTTAAAAATAATTACAATTAATCTTGATAAGTAACAAAAGCCGTTCAAAATGTCCACCGCCACTTTGGATGCATTTCAACAATCTCTTTCTAAGTCCCTGTTTAAGGTGTATTGCAGCCAGCCTCTCCCGTATTTTCGACACTGCATTCCCAATTCGGCTAACTAAATCGTCCCTATTGTTAACTGGGCTTGCATAAACTTCATCCTTCATTATTCCCCATAAGAAAAAGTCCAATGGGATAAGGTCTGATATCTAGCAGACCAAGGAATCGATGCACCTCGTCAAAGCCAGCGGTTAAGAAATTTTTCACTTAGTATTACCTTCACAATGTTAGCCATATGCGCTGGTACTCCATCGTGCTGGTGAAACATTCCCCTAAGATTATCCATAGGGTTCTATTCTATTAGATCTGGCAGTGTATTGTTCAAAAAGTCCGCATTAATTTCACTAATAAGCACTTGTGGCAAAATGAATGATCCTACCAAATGGTTGCCGATGATACCAGTCCAAACATTGACAGTGGATCTCTGCTAAAATGGGGTCACCTTTGCCCTGTGTGGGTCAATGTTCGATCAGGTATGGATGTTATAGAAGTTCGTATTATCATTCCTGGTGAATTGACATTCATCTGTCCACAGGATTCGGTCCAGAAACGCTCTGTCGTCAATGTCGCGTTCCAGAAGCCAAGTGCTAAATTTCAGTTTTCTCTCCGAATCTCCTTCCAGTGGTCCTTGGGCTGGGTGATGGTGATATAGACGTAATCCTCCTCGATGAATAACACTCCAAACCATAGATGACGACACTCCTAATCCCCTTATTACACGTTTCGTGCTCGTCTCAGTGTCCTGCATCACGATGGTGATTATTTGCTGCTCGACGTCGGTAGAAGTTCCGGGTCGTGTCTCCATGTCGTGTGAAGTTACGCTTCCAGTTTCTCATAACCTTTGGAAAGACCGTGTAAATACCCCTCTTTGGGGTGCTCGCCGATTAGAGAATCTTCTTTGATATCCCAGTACAGCCGCTCTCTCTTTTCCGTTTACTACATCATAAATGTAAATAATATCCGCGTACTCCTCAAATGCAAATTTTACTAGCTTTTAATAATTCTTGCTTAAAAATACCTGTACTTATTGATTTGCTTTTTAACGATAATAGGTATTCTTGCTGACTGATACTTTTTATAGAAAAAATTTTCATCAGGTACGAGTAACAGAACGCCAGGATACAAGGGTAAGAATTCTGGCTAACACAAGCTAATATCGGCAATAAAACAAAATTACAGGAACATTTTGATAATTGTTTTGCAGCAATAATTAAAATTAATTACCGGTTAACCCAAAACAAACATTTTCGACCTTTTATCTTAAAATTTTTTCTAATTAAAGAATTTCCTACCTAAAGTGCAATAAAATAATTAGGTAGTCACGGATTTCTAAGGATACGATTTTTCTAATCCTTCGTCTACCTGGCCATGTTGCACCTTTTTGGAAAGGTAATAAGATGGGCAATTTAATAAAAATAAAAAAGGGTGTACTAATTACATTAATTTCGGAGAAAATTTAGGAAAATACTGAATTTTAGGTAAAACCATTTTTTTTACTTTTGGAAGTGACTGTACGTGCAATGGTAGGAGTTAGATCAGTAGTGTTGACATTTTTGGAAAGGTCATTAGGAAAGTTGTTTGTTTGTTGAATCAACCTGTATCTCCTAAACGGTTAAGATTGCCCCCCCCCCTCTGCCATACAATTTTTTCTTTGTCTAGTTGAGATCTATCACCTCACTCATTTTGGCACGTCAGATCTGGAACACCCTGTATGTAGTGTCGTCGATTGTGGTTGCGTAGTTGTTTTGTTTGTTTAATTTTCACTGACTTTAAAATGTCGTAACAAATATAAAATTAACAATTATTTTATAGTTTTTAGCGCTTTTTGTGAAGTCGGTTCAACTTGTTTTTTAAAAACTATTTTATTTTTTACTTTTTAGTGTCTTTGTATATACGACTCGAAAATGCTGCCCATACGAACAAACCAATTTCAACAGCTCTATAGACAGGAAATCCGACAACATATTACGAAATCAGTCACGGTCGCCCTTTCATAACCTTATCTTAGATACACAATTTTTACCATCGCGCTAGTGCGCTACCGCACTCTATACAGCAAGAGAGAATCATCATATTCAGAGAATCGTAGTCACTCTAGGTAGACAATTTGTATCATCTGCCAATCGGGTTCTGTACAACAGCATCAGAATCATCGAGTTGGGTCTACGCTTCTCCTTCTACTCTAACCATAACCCCTATTTTTTTGTCTTGACACAGAATCATCTAAATCGGTCCACGCGTTACGAAGTTAGACTAATTTGTTCTTTTATTAGCAATTGGGAATCATACATTATATAATAAAATAACAATCATCCAAATCGATTCACAAGTTACGAAGTTAGGTTCAATCCCCACAAAGCCGCCTGTAGCATTCCTGGAAGAAGGTGGTATTTGCAAAATAATGACTAGCTCTTCCATGTGGTGCGATGGTAAATTCTAACGAGTTGACTATCTCTGCGTACACACACCAGTAAAAGATGCAGACCTGCCTTCCGAAGGGTTAGTTGCGGTTAATCCGAAGGAGGTTACTGACCCTCGACTAAAACTTCAACACTTTTGGAGACGGAGTTGGATCAATTCGTTGAGCGGCACGACCACCATGCCATAGGTCCCGTGTTCGAAACCAGGTCAGACATATTAAGAAATTAAAATAATCCACACTAGTCATAGGCTAGCATTGACCCAGGGAAGCGAGGGTAGCGCTGGCAGTGGCATAACTGGATAACTCAGTTACCCCCTCTAAGGAAGACTGGGAGGGGACGAAAAGAGGGTCTGTTTCTGTTAAGGAAAGGTGTTTTTAGTGAGTAAGGATTTCACACTACCGGAAGGCACGAGCTGTTTGCTGTCTTTTGGAAGATTTTCACCTCTTCCGCAAAAAAAAAACCACGTAAAACTGAAAGAACTTTTAGACGTACATTTAGATTTCATGGTACTGTACATACATTTGGATTTCATTACTCAATTAACTACTAACATACGGTACATTTAAAGTAAATCAAACACCGTTGCTGATACTTTAAATTTTAAATTTTCAGAACACAGCAAAACGAAATTCGATTTGGAAACTTCTGGCGATTACAAATTAATACAAATAAACGATAATTCAAAATTAAAACTAGTTAAAATTAATTTAATTTCAACTAAAACATCTCGACCATACATAACTAAAAAATTTTGTCGAATAATTTCTAATTTAATTCATAACCGTCATAAGTAAGAACAATAAGAAAATTCATTTCTTCTAAATACGTTTGATGACCCCCAATGAAAATCTGTTGTCAATAGAAAACCTCGATTCGGGTTTCGAACCTGGGAACTCGGGAATGGAAGGCCAAACCGTTATCACTTACTCAACTATCTTGGTTATTATATCTTGGGACCACTAGAACAAGAAGACACCGCGATTCATTATCAACATCACAATAACAGTACTGGATCTATCTTTAAGGCTTTAAACTTCTTGAATTAGACAACAACATTTAGCTTCATCAACTTCCTATTAGAAGTCCAATACTTATATGTTCCGGTTCATTTTCAGGATTCAGCAGTATTACAAGAATAACCGAAGAATAATCGAAGGAAGCCTAATCTCTTCTACAGTTGTACATAATAAATTGTGCTACCTTGGAAGCGCAGTAATATAGGAGGTGCTGAAGAGTATGTACGGACTTGCATCAATAGAGCTCGGTTACATTGCATTTTTGAACAATCCATAAGAAAAGGGAACCGAAATCCGAAAATCATGGCAAGAATTGACGCTGATAATTTAGAACCGGATCAGGTAGTAGATCAGTGTAGTAGTCACAATGCGTTAAACAACCCATTGAAGATTAGTATTTATTTTAAATAAAGGTCGGCTTTCGAGGATAATGTAAGGGTTTTAAAAATAAATAAATTATTACAAAATGTTGTCTCCAAAAGTAAGCAAAACCAAAGTCATCATTATTATAATAGACCCAATTCTGTTTTTACACGGTTTTAATTTAACACGGTAAACAAAATCAATTTTCTTTTTACACGATGTAATTCGATTTAACGCGGATAAAAAATCTGTTTGATTTATACATTTTAAGTACAATACTCTTGGCAATAAATATTAGAGCGTCATTCTAAAAAGTTTGCTCTTAGCTTTTTGTGCAATATTTTAACAAGATATGTATGTATGTAACCCATTTTAGGCCAGTCATGATGATGCCTCTTTTACACAGTTTTTTTGCACGGTTTTTTTCTGGAACGCATCTACCGTGTGAAAACAGAATTAGGTATGTATTTACTTACTTATGAGCTTGAGCTAAATCAGATATTTGTTCCACTGCACGGATTTCCATTGAAGCTGGTCGTGTGTCAAGAAATGTTTTGTATTTCTTACATTGACCTGAAAATAAGGGAAATTTGCTGTAAAATTTGTATACGATTTAATGATAATATGATAAGTGTATAAACGGAATTTTAATAAGCCGCCCACTCTTTTCAAAGGCAAATGTAAAGAAGAGAGGGATATTTGGTGTGTAACAATCTTATACATACATAGTACGAAAAGAACTTCATTAGACATTGGATTTGGATGATTCTTTTTGTGCTGTATTCAGTATGATCCCTCACTTATACCATGTCGAAAATTATGTGAACGAGTGGGGGATAAGGGGATAGGGTGAAACCTAACTATGTAATTTCGCCGAGTAATCGTGATTAGATGGTGGGGTGGGATGGAGGAAGGTGCTGCCTGATGTTGTACTTTAGGTAATGATTTTTATGAGATTCTTTAACCGACTTCCTAAAAGTGAAACCTAGTTCGTTTTGGATGATTCTTCCTTTGCTATAAAAAGTATGTTCTCCCACTGGTACTAAGTTAAAAATTTCGAGGGTGGGCCTAACGACTAGAGCGATTTGGATGTGTTTGATTCTCTTTAACATACTACGTTTCCTGAATGATACTATACTAAAAATTTGTACTAAAATTGGATAATTCTTTATTGTTGTATGAACTATGTTACCGGACTTGCATCATTGTAAAAATATTGTACCTAGGGTGAGGGTATAGTATAAAAGAGGTGGCATATTGGTTAGCATATCTCAAGAAACGAAAAAGTGAAAAGTAATATAAAATAGTTTTTTAGTAAAAGGTTGAACTGACTTCACAAAAAGCGCTAAGAAGTATATAATAAAAAAACATAATATTGCGGGTGCAGCACCGTACACGTGGTAGAAGTGAAACTTCTTAAACATGCGAGTCACTCTCTCTATTTTATTTTATCGCCTTGTACCTATTGAGTGTATACATGGCCCTCTCTGCTCAATCGTAACTCTACAATACCGACATCGACCGAGGGTCGGCAATTGCATAATAATAATTTTTTTAAGTAATAAGGTGTGATTTTTTTTTGATAATTTTTATCAAATAAAATTTAACTTTTTATTTGTTTTTTAGTTTACCTTTTAATAATATTTTTCTTTTGGGTAATAAAGTGTGTTGATTTCAAAAATAATATTGGTTTTTCTTACATCATATATATATTTTTTATATAATATATTTTTTGGTAATTTAAGAGACGATATTTGTATCGGATGGAATTTCCTTAAATTTGAATATTGTAGGTTACATCTATAGGAACTTTCATAAATTTTTTCATGTCAAATTCATTAGTTAGCTAAATTGATGAATATTACTAAATTTTAAAATTTTAATATAAAAACGACTAAAAGTGGACATTTTTGCAATCCTGACGTGCTAGGCAAATTTTACGGCCATATTTCAATTAAGCGGCAGTAATTCACTAGTAGTTCTAAAGGCGGGAAAACCTTGTATACCTGCGTTATCAGCGGTTAAAATTCAAAAGTTAAATCGATTGGTTAAATGTCGTGTAGAGGCCTCAATGAAGAGGCTGTTCAGTTTTAGTCTTTATAACAATGTATAATAAACTTACTTTCATCTGGTGTTATCGGTTTCTCTGGCGGTAGCTCTGCGTGTAACGCCAATACAGTTTCAAAATCTGCTAACTTAGTTAAAGCTGTTTCAATTTGGTTCTTGTTAAGATGTGAAAATTCTGGGACATCAGTCGGACCCATGAAACATTTAAAGCCAATCACACCACTGCGCGCCATAAGCTCAAGGTTATTTATATTTTCGGGCACAACGCCTCCCCAAAACGCTACATCAACAAAAATTTTTCCTCGTGCAGTCGCCGCTTTTGCTTTAAGATTCTCAACTGTTGTGGTTGGTGGTGTAGAATATCTGTAAATTCAAATTGAAAAAACAGAAAGGTTGAATAAATAGTATTAAATTACAATGGCATATCAACAATGGTTGTAAATCCTCCAGCCGCTGCTGCTTTTGTTGCTGTCACGAAACCCTCCCAGTCTTTCCGACCTGGTTCGTTTATATGAACATGAGAGTCAATTAAGCCCGGCATTAGAACTTTGTTGCCAAAATCAATTGTCTTAAAAAGGATTAAAATTATTTTAAATATGTTGTTAGGCCAAAGAGTTCAGTATATGTATTGGTGCTAGGATTTTTGAGGATGGATGCAAAATTAAATAGAACTACATAGGTACATAATTATGTATAGAGAGGTTCTATGTTTGCTATGTACCTACACACATATGTATGTTTGTATATTTTCTCTTAAAAGGAATCAATTACACTATTGATAGTAGCTTATTGCCCAGATTAAACAGGACCTAACACTTGGATGTCGTGCTTAACACTGATTTTTCATTCGAGATTGACATAGCTATATTTAAAGGATTTAGATAACTTGAATATTACATAGATTATTTACTGCCCATTCTACGGCTCAAAAGTAAGAGGGAAAAAGTACATTATTGAATCCGGACTTGACATAGCTGTTCTAACAAACCATTTCTGAACTTTATTAGTCCAAGGTGAGAATTATTCGAGTTATTATATGCTGCCCCTAATATATGGATCCCATTGCTGGATGAACCAATTGAAATATGTGAGCTTTTTACAGTATTGAATGGCTTAATGGATAATAACGGTACTGGAATTGACCAGGTCCCCTACGAATTTTACAAATATGCACCTGAACATTCATAGTAAGCTATTGAATTTGTATAATAATTTTTTTGATACTGCGAATTTTCCACCTTGCTTTACTATACCTATTATTTTCCCAATTTATAAAAAAAAATGTTGATCTTGCGGAAAACTATCGCGGCCTTTTTTTCATTGACGCGATAGTAAAAATATTTGCTGCCATCTTATACAATAGATTATTGACTTGGGGAATGCATTTTAAAGTTATATCTAAATGGCAATCTGGTTTTCGAGCTAGTTATTCGACGGTCGATAATATATTTAATATAATAAAATGAGCCAGTATTTAAATAAAAAAAAAACTTTATTTATTATTTTTCCACTTTAAATCGGCATTTGACTCTGTATGTCGAAGCTCACTCTTCTTGAAATTGTACCATTGTGGCATATCTAGTAGAATGATTCTAGTTCTTCAGAAAATTTACAAAAATAAAAAAGCTTAAGTATGGAATGGGGTGAATTTGTCCGATAATATTGTAACGACCTGCGGTGTCAAACAAGGATGCTTAGTAAGTCCTTTACTATTCGCTTTGTTTGTTAATGATTTAGAAAACTATTTGGAAAAGGGAATGATAATTCAGAGTATTCAAGTCAAAATCCTTCTATATCTATACATTGTTCTTAGTCCAGATGATCCTAGTAAGCTTCAGCGGATGATCAGTCAACTTGAAGAATACTGTAAACTGTGGAATCTTTAAGTTAATTGGAAGAAATCTAAAAAAATATTTCAGGGGGGGGGGGGGGGGGGGGAAGGTTTCTGTAGGCTAACAGAGCACTGGTAATTCGCTAACGAACCCGTTGAGATGGTAAAGGGGTATGATCTCTAAACTAGACTTGGAATCAGTTTGTCAGAAACAAAAATATACAGCATTCTAAAAAGTTTAAGCTACTTAATGCTTCACTCAATACGAAGATTACAACGTTTTTTTCTTAAAAAACTTTTGGCTTTTATAAGAGTATATATATATATATATACTCTCCGCTGTCATTTGACCTATACGCATAAGCTACTTTGTACTTACATGTAGTGCCGAAAGATTACCACATAGATTAGCCTGGATGGTAGTAGATAAAGATATTTATTGGCACAATGCATGTTTTGAATTACTCGAAAGACATAATATAAATCGTAACTTGAAGAAAGAGCCCGAACATTGTGTTAAAAGCAAGTTATCGAAAGTGGTAGAAAAAGAAGATCATCGGATTAAGCTTAAGGCAGAGGAGAGAGCGAGGCATACAGTTAGACAGGGCCGGTATAATAAGTTAAATTATTATATAGATTAAAACTATTTTACGAATGAATTCTCTATGGAAAAAATGAAGTCTTATTGTTTAATATAGGTGTGGACTGGTTATGCAAGCCTATGGAGAAGGGAAGGCAGCAGCCCTTGCTCTCTTTCCAACCTATTGGAGATGCCCAATTTTGTTTTTTAACGGGAGAAGTAATTATGATGATCTTACTGAATATGCTGGAAGAGTCTGGAAATGCAGAGAATTTTTAATTGGTGAATATAATAACTAATTAATTTTTAACTTTGTCATGTTATATAGCATATCTATCTGTTCATTTAGCATATGTGATCACACATATATTAGGTTAGGTTGGGTTAGCTGGCGGCCACCGGTAGTAAACCAGTCGAACTCACATAGGCCGTGATATGGTCCGTTGTGTTAACGTTACAAAAGGAACCTCAACCTGGATTACTCTAGCACTACCATGCAGTGATTAGTTGAACCAACCGCAACTATTGAGAAACTTGGTTAGGTCCTTCAGCTCCACACTGGCAAACTCCTGTAGGCCATTTAGAAAATGATTGCCAAAGGCCTGATACCTTCTCCTAATTAGTCTAGGGCATTCACAAAGCAAATCCTGAATGCTTTCAACTTCTTCCTCGTCCACGTAACTACGGCAGAAATCATTGCAGAAATACGCATGCGGACTGCATGCACATGTATTGCTTATCAATATATTGCTCATCAGTATTCACTCCTTCTAAACATAGTAGTTTACATCAATTGAATATTGGGATCTTAAGACGATCCAGTTTGAATTGTACTAATACTTCCTTTTTGATGTATACTTATACAAAATTAGTTTGAATTGTAAATTTGTAAATTGTGTTTACTGATTTCACCTCGACCCTTAAGAATTCAGCGCATCTTTCACATTTCTTATCCTAGCAATAAATTTGGTATTCGACCACATACATTTTTCTCTGGATAACTGTCACTTTGATGGTGTGGACTTTTACTTTTCTAAGTCTTAGCTACGAGTTTGGCTTAGTGTTCTCCTTCTGGTTTCTTTAATGGAGGCATCTACCTTGGTCGATTTGAAAATATAGATATTTTTATTGCATATTTAAATCTAATCAGCAGTTTCCTGGTTGATCGTAAACAGAAGGTAATTTGTGCATCCGAACACTCTGACTATCTTGATTTTTTGACTGGTGTTCCTCAGGGTTCGATTCTTGGACCGCTGCTATTTAGTCTATATATAAACGATCTTCCTAATATTCTCAAATTCGTGAAGATATTAATTTATGCAGATGATGTTCAGGTATATCTTAGCTGCCCTCTGGGGCTCTCTGAGCACTGCATCTGCCAGATAAATGCAATCTCTGATTGGGCTTCGGATAATCACTTAAAACTTAATCCCGTCAAGTCTCAGGCTATAGTGCGCTTCAAAAGGCCTATAAATACTGATTCCCTCCCCTCTTTAAGGATCGGGTTGACGGCAATCCCTTTTTTAGTTAGAGTAAATAATTTGGGTGTTATCATTAAAAATACTTTAACATGGATTGACCTCATCAACAGTATTGTCTCTAAGGTATATAGCAGTCTCCGTAAACTCTGGTGTAGCGCCTCTTACATTACAGAAAGCGTACGTTTCTCTTTGGCGAAATCGCTGCTGCTGCCTGTGATTACACATGGTGATATTATATTCGGTAACCTTGACTCTGTATCGTGGAAGAAACTTAACGTTTGCTTCAATTCAATCGTACGTTATGTATATAAACTTCGACGGTATGACCATGTAACGCAGTTTGTCAATTTGTTCCTCGGATGCTTGTTTTCTTTTTACTTAAAAATGAGGCTGAATATATTTTTATTTAAATTAATACATACAGGCAAGCCTGATTTTCTGAAGGATAAGCTAGTGTTTTTTATGTTCATCTCGTATGAATAATCTTCAAGTACCTGGATACTCGTGTTTGCAATCCAGGCGATTATTTTTCGTTCATGCCATCACCTTATGGAATTCTCTTCCGTTTGTTGTACGGCATGCGGGTTCGATGGGGGTGTTCAGGGCGCGGCTTCAGTCACATTACCAATTACCATCGTCTTAATTTAGATTTTTCTTTTTGTTTCTTTTTAATTTTAATTAATTCCTTTCATCTTTTTCTTGTTTGTTCTTCTCTTTCTATTTCTACCTTTTCAATTATTAGTTCACTTTGGTCATTTTTGTCATTATAGTATTGTAATCTACTTTTACTTTTCTATGCTATGTACTTTTAAAAAGAATATATTCTTATTTTGTACAAATTTCACGTTAAATAAATTGAATTGAATTGAATTGAATATTTACAATTTACCAATTATGCATAGTACAATTTACTCTATCCAAACGCTTTTTTCAAATTCGATAATCTTAAAGTACTTTCAACGCTTTTAAAGTTGATCCTGGCCTAACCGCGGGGACTTCGAGCAGGTGTCAGCGTTTTTGAGAATGCCCTAGATCGAACTTCCAGGTGTGAGCAGCGAGAATGACAATCCATTCACCACGAGTATTTCCAAGAAGAGGAAAGGTGCACCTACGGATTTGGTATTGCAGATTAATGGTAATTACAAACATTGATTGACCGATTGAGCTGAACTTTGTCACACATATTCGCAAAACAAGTAGTTTTCGTCCGATGGAGCATTTTTTCAATACGTTAATTTGTGCACTTTTTAAAAAATGTTTTTATACGAAAAACAAATGGAAAAAATCTTATAACTATGGACAGTATTTGGCCTTTTCTGTATAAACATCTTTCGTTTAACTCTAATAAGATTGTGATTAGTTCAGATCTAGCAATATTCGAAACTGAAACTGACAAATTTTATTTTCCGTCTACAAAAACTCCTTTAAGTCAAAAACAAAGGCAAATTTACTGCCCATCATTTTAAAGCATTCACAAATTACTATAAAAATATCCTAAAAAGTCGCCTCTTAAACAATTCCATTCATATGTTGGCATCGCTGCAAGTGGCTTCAAATCAACAAGACCGAGTAATGGAAATAGAAAGATAAACGTATAAGAATATATTCCCGGTCTCATTCTGGGTAAGCATCTTCGAGAGGAAATCAATTCTTAAATTCGAATTTTATCTATGCAATTAAAAGGTGTACATGGAATGCACAGTGTGCAAGGGAATTCTTAAAATAAGGAAGAAATTATATTTCATAAAAAGTTAAAAAATAGTTTCGACTGCCACATTAATAAACTACGGAATATGTCTGGACCAAATGTGCACCCCTCTGAACCATTCATAAATTGCAGATATTTTCTCATTATATTTTTAGTAAAATACTGAAAAGAAATAACAGGAGAGAAAGGTTTATCTACACTGACTTATAAACTTATGTAAAAATGCTACACAGGTACACACTGGACCACCATCTTTTAATTTGACTTTTGACAGGTTTGGCTACCGCGCCAGCTACGAGCGCCTGAGAAACTTTATGTGCCGCACTTTACTCAAAATCACTTTCTACGCAGCCTACTCTAGACTCTAGGTCTAGAGCAGTGATGGCCAAACTCACACTACTTAATTTGAGGAATGCTTAAAAGCTTCAGAAGCAGTTCTTACTGTTTGTTTAATGTAGAATGTTAAAATGTTTGCAAAAGGTTGTATATCTTAAGATATTGCATTATTTCTTACAAAACTACTTAAATATGACAATTTCTTTTAACTTTTGTATGCTTTAACAATTAAAAACGCAAAAACAGGAAACCGAATACATCCAAACAAGTGCATATACGAATTTAAAAGCTCAAAAGCTCACTTGCCCGCGGGCATAGGTTTGGACATCACTGCTCTAGAGCTGTGATGGCCAAACTCACACCACTTCATGTGAGGAATGCTTAAAAGCTTTAGAAGCATTTCCTACTGTTTGTTTATTTTTGAACCTTTAAATGCATGCAAAAGGTTGTATATCTTAAGATATTGTATGATTGCTTACAGAACTACTTAAATATGACGATTTTTTTTAACTTTTGTATGCTTTAACAATTAAAAAACGCAAAAACAGTAAACCTCATACAACCAAACATGTGCACATACCAATTTAAAAGCTCAAAAGCTCACTTGCCTGCGAGCATAGGTTTGGACATCACTGCTCTAGAGCAGTGATGGCCAAACTCACACTACTTAATGTGAGGAATGCCTAAAAGCTTTAGAAGCATTTCGTACTGTTTGTTTAATTTAGAACCTTAAAATGTTTGCAAAGGTTTGTATACCTTAAGATATTGTATAATAGCTTACAAAACTACTTAAATATGACGATTTTTTTAACTTTTGCATGCTTCAACGATTAAAAAACGCGAAAACAGGAAACGGAATACAGCCAAACAAGTGCATATCCGAATTTAAAAGCTCAAAAGCTCACTTGGCCGCGAGCATAGGTTTGGACATCACTGCTCTAGAGTCTAGATCACCAATGAAATTCTGTTGTGCAAGAATTATGATTTTTAGAAAGTGAATTTTTTTTGGGAAATCTATATAATTATAATTAAAATATTTTTAGTTTTAAATCGAAAAATATGTGCTGCCCGCTTCTGAAAAATTATTCGCAAGCCGACAGTGAAAATAAGGGCAACGTTATATTTGGCTACATTAAAAACGTAAACAAAGATAAGGGGACAGTACCTCAAACCTATCCCCACTTCCGCACTTCTTCTTACGTTCAGATGCCGTTCACACCTACAGCACATATACGTGATACTGCTATTCCTGTTTAGCTTTGTATTCTAAGCTCGCAGCAATGCAAAAACAAGACATTTAAGTTTCCTCACTCCCTAATTCCCTCCCGTACAACGCCATGCTAACGCATCAAAGGGTTGTACTCTAGGCTTTTGGTAACATCGTAAAAAGGAACACGGTAAAAAAATGCGGTAATGTTGCAGTTTAACCCCCTCACCACCGATGACCTTGAAATTTTAGTATGTTGTCAAGGTGATTATGCTGATTAATTATATATATATATATATATATATATATATATATATATATGTTGGCCGCGGAAACAACATCTTCACATACTTATTTCACATTGATCATCAAAATATGAATACATGTTATTCTGGCCTTTTCTTATGAAAAAGTTAAAGCCACAAAACAACACGTTCCGTCAAATTTTTAATAAACTTTCTGGGAGTAAGAGGTGTTTTAATCAGGCTTTTAGTTGCTTTATTAAATTCGTTAGTCACGAAAGTGAAATCAAGATGAACCTATAAGAATTTTTGAACCTTACATGCAATTATGATCAATTAATCGATTACTTAATTAATCATATTGTGATGCGGAGTGAGATAATATGTAGAGAGTGCGGTTTCATCTTGACTTAACTTTCGCGACTAAGAAACGGGGGGGGGGGGGGGGGGGGGGTTTAATAAGGCAACTAAAAGCCTGATTAAAACACCTCTTCCTCCCAGAAAGTCTAATAAAAGTCTATGCTCATTATGATTTCCGCGCCCAATAAGTTAATATATTCTTGTTCAGCATGTTGAACTCTACAACATACTAAAATTTCAAGGTCATCGGAGGTGAGGGGGTTAACTGCACCATTACCAAAAATGCATTAAGTTGGACTGTTCTATTATCTTAATACAATGCCCAATTGTTGCAGTTTTTAATTTGGAAACAAATTACGGGTTTTGAAATTATTAAATTAATTGGTTATCGAATAAAACGCTTACTTCAATAATTCATTCATTTTTGATATAATGGAAGCGTGCCGTCTTCGTAAAAATGAAAAATGTCCGTTTGATGCGTCGGCGTCACTGAAATTGCAAAATTTTGAGTAGATCTTCTCTTTCATGCAAGCTCAGTAGTAAAAGTCTAGCGGGTTTAACAAGTACGGAGATCTGTGAGGCAAATAAGTCTCGTTCAAATGATTTTGCTCTTGCCATGCGTAATGAGTTGCGAGAAGTACATCTTCTAAAGAATTCGCCAGATGATTGTGCAAGCATGATTTCATAAAAAATCCATATAACCGTTTATCGTCAATATAAATGTAGTGCATATTTGCGTATAGAGAATGCATCATGATATTAAACCTTAGTAAGTCCAAATCACAGAGCAGAATAAAACGTATAGTACAAGAACAATACAGATGCGGATAGATGCATCCCATCGGGAAATATGACCGTGCATGAAACTAGGTATGCAGTAATTCATCGAAGAAATTCTTTGAAATAAATACCAATGAAAAATATGTATACAAGTCATGCAGAAAAGGAGCGATACCTCCCTTTGAGATGTAAAATCGTTATCATTTATCTCTAAACATGAAATTGCATCTGAAGATGAGTCATCTGCGCAAACGTCGTAGCAGTTTAAATTTTCAAATTTATTAAAGTTATGCCTTTGGCTTGAGTGGTAAAGTGGAAGTTACAAGTGCGTGGATTAAATATGCTATCAGAAAAGTTAAATGTTTTTCCTATTTTGACTTATGCTGTTCTTGCATTAACCTTTCTTCCTGAAGTTAAAGTAATTTTATTCACATAAGAATTATTCGATCTATTGTTCACCGAAGATTTCTTCGATTATTGTTCACTGAAGATTTCCTCGATTATTATTCATTGAGGTTTTCATTGATGAGTGTTCATCAATATTTTCATTAACGATTGTTCATCTATGTTTTCATCGACAATTGTTCCTGCAGAAAGGCCTCGCACCCTGCCTAGGACATTGTGTGTAATATTCATCGAAGTTTTCGTGCAGAAATGGAGCGAAGTTGCATGCCAAAGATGCAATACGGCTTCGATGCGGTATTACATCCATTTCCCGCTGGGATAGCAAACCAAGTTATACGTAGTCAACATTTTATTATCTAAATGTAATGTTCTCCTAAATTAATTTAATAATTCAAAATGAGCTCAATTTGCAGTAAAAGTACCATAAAATTTTTCCTAAAGGTAAAAAACAAAAAGTTGCTACCAGTCCAGCCTAACTTAATATACCACGGATTGGTTCTTCAAGAATCTTTAAAAACATTTTGGCCACCAAAAAAAAAACATACTTTTAAAGTTGAGCCATCCGAAACAAGGGTAACGAAATTCCAAAAGTGCAAAAAAATCGGAAACTATTAATATTATTATTAGAGATACTGACATGGTTGTTATAAGTATGTACATATATACATACATGGTTTGGTTCCTGGAGAATGGACGGACGAGTTGCCTTCTAGGATACGGTGATCCTCATCTGGATATTCTCAAGTGTTAGTTACACCTCCAAGTGGTAGCAACCGGGCTGAATACATTGCCCCTAGAATGTAGCCAAGTAACTAATGCGGGAGGAGATAAAATCTTGAAAAATCCCCCTAACTCCAATGGAGTCTGCAGTGTCGTCGTCCCCTCTGCAGGACCCAGGGGTAATTGGGTCGCGAAAGGCGTTTTCCTCGGGCGCTTCTGTGGGAGTGGAGGTGGATTGTATGGGAGACCCCAACAGATTGGCTATACCCACGGTACCCACAACACAACAGTAGCAGCTTTGGGAGAATTACCTTTCGAAGGAACTGTGGCGGCTATGGAGGCTGGCTCGCCCCCGCCGGCTGAAACTGCTGTAGCAGTTCTGGAAGAGGCTGCCATTGGCATAATAACAACTAGCACTTCCTCAGGTGCGGCGGTGCAGAGACGGGAGACTCTAACGAGTTGGCTATCTCCGCGATACGCACACCAGTAGAAGATGCAGATCTGCCTTCCGAAGGGTTAGCTGCGGTTAATCCGGAGGGGGTTCCTTTTCCTGGCTCAGGACTAAAGCGTTACGGCCTGGAACCCTTCAATGCCGTAGGCAGAGTAGGGATGAAGGTTGTAATTGACGCATGGACCAAGAAGGAACACTGGAGACGGTGGGCAAACATGGATTTATGCAGATCTGCCTTCCGTAGGGTTAGCTGCGGTTAATCCGGAGGGGGTTCCTTGTCCTGACTCAGGACTAAAGCGTTACGGCCTGGAAGGTTGTAACTAACGCATGGACCAAGAAGGAACACTGGAGACGGTAGGAAACATGGATTTATGCAGATATGCTAGGATTCTAGCAGTGAACCAGGAAACCGAGGTTAGTTACGACAGTGGGATAACTGGATATTCAGTTGCCCCCACTAAGGGAGACTGGGAGGGGACGAAAAGGGACCCGGTTATGTGGTCTGTTTCGGCTAATCCCCAGAGGTGTTTTTAGTGAGTAAGAATCTCACACTACCGGAGGGCACGGGCTGTCTGGTGTCTTTTGGAAGATTTTCACCTCTCCCGCAAACAAAAAAAAATATATATATATATACATGACTTACTTTTTATTGCCCTTCCTTACCCTCAGAATAATGGCAATTGTATCAGCGAGTAGTTCATATTAATTGTGAGCAAATTTTCTACACAACATCTCTTAGTTGTTTCTTCATGAAAAGTTCAAATAAAAAAGTTATACCGTCTCAACGATTTTTTCTCAAAATTTTTCATCTATTCCGCCTTATAAAGCTGTTATTAACAAGTGTACATGAAAAAGTTATAAATAAAAGTTGTAAACAATTTAATTTACTACAAAAAAGCTTTATATAAAATTTTTGTATGACTCACGGTTCCCGAGATATCGCCAAAAAACTTTTGCACCCTTATTTTAAAAATGGCGGACGATCAAAAATGAATATCTTCCTACCAAAAATGTTTCATTAAACTACCATTTGCCTGGACTATACGGACATCTGAAAGAAGCACAAATGGCGCGGAGGTGCAGCAACAGCAGCTTATGGTAAAACTCATCACAGGTTTAAATTAAACGGGTAGATAGATACACAAAACAAAACTCAAATCTTTTGGTGACCGGTCAGCAAAGGTCAATAGACACAATTAAAAATATTTATAAAAAAATGTTTGGTTTTGGTCAATTGAGCACATATGAAAATTAAATTCACTAAAAGAAAATAAAAATAAATAAGAAATAATATCGTAATACCTGTTCAGTTTCTTGATTATACATATACGTGTTAACTTGGTCAGGTGAAGTAAATACACGTTTGATTATCCCATCGTTTGTAGCTAAGATGCCTCCGTCAATAAAATCATCTCCGTCGCCTAAGAAAATTCTACTGCTCAAAAACAAGATATCCATATTTTTAAGGAAACGATTAATAACAAAATAATTATATTATTTGCTCAATTAATTACTAAATATAAAGTTTCGAAAGATTTCACTTCTTTACAATTGCACAACCAAAATAGATTCTGATTTGATAGATTTTCAATGCAGCAACCGGCGAGTGGAAAACATCGAAAATTACTAAATCAGACGGAAGGAGATTTTTGTTTCAAGACGCCCGCCGGGCGATGTTATAGTAGAGAGATACAGAGCTTTTTTGAAAAAGAGCTATTTAAAGATTGCTCTTAAATTATAATTTTGAGTTCCTTCTGTGTTCTCGAAAATGTTTTTACAGTTCTGATGCACAACTTCAGTTTTAAATCCATTAACAATATAGGGTGAACTACTCAGTTTGGAGCCCTCATTCTCTCCATATAATAACTAAGAAATAATAAAATAAATAATAATATGTGAACACTTTTATGCTGATGTCAAATACATACATACGTAGCTCTGAACTTAGAATTTTGATCTCAACTTTGTTATAAATTAAAAAAGAAACCCGTTCAAAACTCGAGCGGTGAAAGAAATATTAAAATTTCTTAACACGAATCCTTTTACTTTTTTCGGTTTTTCTTATATTCAGTGTCCTTGGACATTAAAATATCGCAAATTTTAAATTTTACCTCATTTATTTTGAATTAAGATTTCCCTCGGCCTAAATTGATGCGACCTCTGAAAATATAATTATAATTTAAAGTCAGGTGAAACTTCGAACTCTGACTTGTTTTTTTTAATCGACTTCCCAAAAACGAGAGATTATAAGCGATTTTTTTTGTTATGTATGGCCGGGCATATGTTAAACCTAACTTTGTAACGCGAGTTACATTCCCAGACACCTTAAATTCCACATGCCACGAAAACGTGACAAACCGGCAAACAATCTCACAACAATTCCTCGAATTAATAGAAAGCTTAAACCTCAGCCATAAAGCTTAAGCGTGAGAAAAGCATAATAAGCAAAAATGGTGAGAACCTTGTGAGTTTGTTATACATTCGAGTCATGTGGATAGAAGTAAGTTAGTCAGTTGAAGTCAGTTAGTCAATTTCGTTACAACAATGGCCATGGAAATAGCGATAGAAGAGTGGGAGACAACCGACATTCTGTTGATGCTCCAGAGAGTCAAGGCCATCAGAGATTAAGGAATCGCCAATAAGTTTAATAGCCTTACGCTGGACTTTGTTTAAAGCGGACAATGCGGTGTGTCCGGCCCCTGCCCAAATATGTGAATTATATTCAAGTCTACGCCTGATGTGGGACTTAAAGATCAGCGCCAAGTCAGATGGGGTGAAATCTTTCACACATCTCTGTAGAAAACCCTAGTATTTCATCGCGCTGATAGCGATTGCAAATATATAATCAGTCCAGCTAAGATTGCTGAATATCTCAATACCCAAGATGTTTAGAGAGGGCGAATTGGGCGAATTCCTTCGACTGAAACGGGGTGAGGGTAAATTGGGCGGTTTTTAAGGGACATTAAACAGCATTGAGTTTTGGATGAAATTAAATGAAATAAATGGTGCTGTCGTCGGCGAAACTATGAATAGGATTTAAAGTAAGGGATAAAAGATCATTAATAAAAACAAGATATAAGGTTGGTCAAAGAACTGAACCTGAGGTACACCGGCTTTTATTTCGTAGGAATCAGATGTAATTCCGTCAATTACTACGCGGATTGAACGGACTGACAAAAAACTAAGGGTGCAGACCAAATGCTTGAAGTTTGGCTAAAAGGGCAGCATGCCAGACTCTATCAAAAGCTTTTGAAATATCAAGAGCGACGATTTCAAATTCACCAATATTATGGATATAATGGTCTATTAGAGCACTTAGTAAGTCTACGGTTGACCGGCCAACACGGAAACCGTACTGATGATCGTTGATGAGAGTTGATGTGTTATTCAAGAGAGTTGATGTGTTATTCAAAAAGTTGATGTGTTATTGAGAGTTGATGTGTTATTCAAAAACTTTAGATAAGACCGAAGTTAGTGCAATTGGCCTGTAGTAAATTACATTTGTCGATTCTGATTTAAAATACAAATTTTTTTAGTCGGCTTAAAACATCGTACAAAAGTGCATGGTGATGCTCTCTAGTAGATCCCGATACTAAAATGTCGTCAATATAAGGTGAAACAGTCTCCAACTCTGACAACGCGGTATCCATGAGCTGTTGGAAAAATCCTGAACCGGTTGTAATTCCTGCGAATTTTATTATTTGATTTTACCACCACAATTAGTGCGGAAATTAAACCCATGGCTTCTAATCCGGGCGTTTTGGTCTAAAAACGGGGGCAATATTATCTTTCTCATACAACTTCAATTTTGTCTTGGTACAGCATCCCAGTAAATTATCGAAAATTGCTGGAAAGTTAAATTGAATAGAAGTTTTTGTTTGGACCCTAAACTTACCTTATTACATATGAGACTTAATGGTTTATTCCATAAGCCAAACTGGAAACATTTCAGGAGTATTTTGCAAGGGAAATTTCAAAATTGGACTCACTCAACTAATGTCAAACACTAACTGGCTTTATTTACTTTTTTACTACTGTTGTACTATAATTTATCTTGAAGTACTATAATTTTAGGTAAACACAAATTTAGTTTAGGTGTATATGAAGCAATGAAATCTTAAGCTTAAGTTCTGTTCTGTTTCTGTTCTGTTGTGACATGTGATTCCGATGTAATCAAGGGCTATTAATTATCCTTGTAAAGTATGCAATAGTTTTCCATTTGGCTTTTGAAAATCTTTACACCTTGTGTAGACGACAGTGCCTCGTAGAACTGTTGCATAAACCATACCGCGAAGTCGTTGATTCATGTAAGGAGTTATCTAAATGATTCAAATAAATTTTTATATTATTTACATTAAAATTTGAATTTACAAAAATGGATCCTTACTTTATTTTTAAATTGTATAATATCTGCTGTTACAGTATATTCTTCATCTGGATCCCAAATACAAAAGTCAGCATCAAATCCTTCAGAAATTTGTCCCTTAACTTTCTCAAAACCGCAATGTTTAGCTGGATTTCGAGCCATTAATTTTACAAGGTCTTTTATCTCCAAGCCATATTTCTGACAGTTTGACCAAAATAATGAGAGACCTATAAGAGTACAAATGCCATATGAAGAAAAGGATGCAGTTCTTTAGTCTGATTCACACCTATGTACATGCTTCCGCCTTAAACTCAGAAACAAATGCATAAAATCTATAGTTTGCTATAAGTACTGAACTTAAAGAATTTTAGCAAATGCTCCCATGTTTTTTGTGTTTCATTGAGAATGACAACAAAGGTTTGGAATATTTTTGATATCGTAAATATTTGCATGTAGGTGCAACTACAATTAGAAGATTAGTTAACTTACCAAACTGAATTGATGATATTCCTCCCCACGCTTTCAAAAAATTTCCGTGCCCTTCACCTTCACCGGGTAGTTTTAAATCTGGTGTACAAGGAGAATGATCTGAAGCTAACAGATCTATGGTCCCATTTCGTACAGCTTCCCACAACTTTACTTGATTTTCGTTTTCCCTTATTGGTGGAGTACATTTGTACTCAGTGGCATAATCAGGAACATTTTCGGCAGTAAGTGTAAGGTAGTGATGACATGTTTCGACAGTTAAATTTCCACCATTTGCTCGACATTCATTAATTATCGGAACTGCGTCTGCTGAACTAAGGTGAACAATATGAAGGCGAGTACTAAAAGAAGTTCTCATGTATTTGGAATGTAAGTAAATAAAACTAATTTAATGTTACTTCTTGTATTTCTGAGCCAGTTCAGAAATTAGTGATATAGCAGCTATTTCCATCGACTGTGGTCTTGTTTTAAGGAAAGTGAGATACTTTTCGGGATGTGCTATTTGAGAGTTTTGAAGTTAATTTCAAATTAGGAAAACTTTAGAATGCACAACTTACCATCATTTGATGTCACTTTTTCACTTGGTTCCAATTCAGCATGAAACTCAGAAATTGTATTTTTTAGTAATATTCTTCGAAATGAAAGCAACAACTTACTGCCAGCACACTTCCTGTACTTTCCAGCTTTTTCAACGCCATCTCCACATCGTCCTTATTGACAAAGGGAAACTCATCTACTCCGCTTGGACATAAAAAGCATTTAAATCCTCTTATTCCACTTTCAATAAGCCTTGGGATCTCATAAAGACTGTCTGGTGTGACTCCTCCCCATAAAACTACGTCTACGTAAAGTTTATTTTCAGTTGCTTTTATTTTAGTATTCAAATTGTCGACCGTTGTCGTCGGAGGTATTGAGTTTCTAAAAAAAAAAAAAATTTTAAGTAATAGAATGCATTTTGATTTAGTATTTCATCACTACAGTGGCATGTCGACGATTGTGGTAAATCCTCCTGCGGCAGCTGCTTTTGTGGCTGTTTCGAAACCTTCCCATTGCGTTCGACCGGGTTCATTAACGTGCACATGGCAATCGATTAAACCGGGCATCAGAATTTTATTTCCAAAATCGAGTGTCTAAAATATAACATAAATTAGAAAATATATTTTAAATATGTTTCAAATAAGCTCTTAAAGACTACTAAGGTCGATCCGAAGAAGTCTGAAGGTAAAATAAATTCGACATTAATTTATGCTGCATTGCAAAGAATATGGATTATTTAATAAAATCGAAATAATCCATAAGCTTTGGTATACATGGCATACGTAGTAAAGGTTCAGAAAAGTAGTAAAATGAAGTCGAAAAGTTAGGTAATAAAATAGTTAAGAAAAATGTTCAACCCAAAAGAAAAAACAAAGGTAAAAAGCCCAAAATAATATATAATGTTACTCGTGTTACGATATTTTAAGTCGTTGTGTGTTTTATTTGTGCCACCGACCCCAAAATGTCATAATAAGCTTAAAATTAAGTATTGATTAATATATTTTCAAAATGTCCTCGTCACTTCGAATACACAGAAGAGCTCTTCTCACATTGCTCTTTTCAAGTCAATTGTTACTAGATTTTCTTTAATTTTATTTCGGGCTTCTAAAATTCTTGTCATGAGATCATCTCTTGTTGCAACTTCTGACCCGTATACCATTTCTTTCATGGTCCCCCATAAATCAAAATCAAGTGGGGTTAGGTCGGAAGATCGAGCTGGCCAAGGAAAAGTACCTCGTCGCCCTATACATCTACCCTGTAATTTAATCACTAGAGTACGTTTGGGTACGCAATGGGCTGGCATTCTGTCATCTTGGTATAAGGTATTTCTTCGTATTTCAAATGGTATACCTATCCTCTATTAAATCGATTAGATCGTTTTGTAGGAAGTTTAAATAGTTGTTGCTGTTAGCCTATCTAGTAAAATATGTGGACCAATAAGACCTATAATTCCTGAACACAAGTTTTGGGACAAGGTCTGTTGAGCAATTTTTGGGTTTTCTGAACTCTAAATTAATGTGAGTATTATGTTAATTTACTATGCTGCATTTAGTGAGTTGTGATTCATCCGTCCACAGAATGGTATTCAGGAATTTCCAGTTATCAAAGTCTTCTCTAATTATCCAATTGCAGAATTCTCTCCAGCTTATTTGGTCCTAAGCTTGACGTTCTCGTACGGGTGTCACATGGAAAGGATGAAATCCTTCTCTCCGTAATACTCTCGCTGCATTAAGGTGCCATGCGCCTTGTACTTGTACTAGGATCAACTCTGCCTGCCGTAAAAATTCTGTCCTCCATTTCTACTGAAATCGGCGCAACATTGACCTGAGTGAAAGTGTATGAAAGCTTCCAGTTTTTCGAAACTTTGAAACACTCTTTGAAAGACACCTCTAGATGGTGATATTCGCGGGTGATATTCACGCTCTGCTTCGGGGGAATTTCCGTTGCTAAATCCGTAATAGATAATTAAGTCCGCGTTTTCTTTTTTGTAAATTGCGCTATTTTCAACTGTTATTTGCAAACTATCAAAAGGACTTCTGACTGTGAAATATTACGTGCTATTAAAAATGGCGTTGCATTTGCATCTTATTTTATACGTGGAAATCATAGGACTTCCATTCCAAGCGCAACAAATAATTATAATCTTCCTGTGTAAATGTTTGCAAAACAATTATTTTAGACCCACAGTACACGTTTTACTACTACTCTATTCAAATTAGAGTTATTACCACAAAACAATTCTGAATAGGGATGGGGAATCGAACTGAGAAAATCGATTCAGTACAGATCGATCTATATTTTTTTCCTATTTCGAAGATCGATTAATCGTTCTGAAAAGATCGATGTTGATAGATCGATACCATTTACATTTGACATCTCAATTTTGAGAATTTATCTCACCACTGTCCTCTTTCGTGGAATAACGTCCCAAAATGAAGATGATTATTGACAATCAACAAACACAATACAACACAAACAACGACAAGTGAACAAATAATGAATTCTTTTTATTGGTGGTACTTTTTGGTACATGTTTACTCTTCGAAACGATTTGACGGTACTTTTTTGACAGGAGTCTGTGATACTCTCCGGATAAGAATAGAATTTTGACTGTAACTTGAGAATGGTAAAAGACCTTTTTGCTCTTGAAGTTTCCTTTGAAATAGAACACTTTAGCCTCTATTTTAGACTTGAAAATAAAACAAATACGGAAATTTTTCAAGGATTCTCCTTTTTGAAATGAAAAAATAGATTTTTTCCTGAAAATTCAAGTTTGAAAATCGATTTTTTAAAACCTGTTAGTAGAAATAAAACAAAATTACACAGTTTTTAACACCATTGTATTATTTGTCAAATGAAACATTAATGACGTATATAATACCAAAACTGTAGAAAATATGCGTTTAAATGTAAGACTGATTATTTTAATCGTAAAAAAAATTTCGGACACATGTATGTAGGAGGGAGGGGGAACACCTTGTATAACAAAAAAAAGGATCATCCAAATCGGTCTAAGGGTTAAGAGGTTGACATCCACGCGTTACGAAGTTAGACTACCCCTCACCATTCCCTCCCCACCCACCCTAGCACGTTTTCTTTCTATTATTAACAATGTGCGATCTTATTATATTATTATGCCCGGTCACACATAAAAAAGAACTAAAAAAAACATATACAGGTCGAACTTATAACCTCTGGTTTTTTTAGGATCTCGTCATTCTCATGTCGTCATTTAAGTTGACATCTTCGCCAGAGCTTTTTGAGATGATGTCTGCCCCCAATTTCTGGCCCGAAAATATCATTGCACACGAGTTTGTGCCCCGTAATAGGGTCGCGGGAAGCACTCAAAATAGAACCACTACTAGGAACCAAAAAAACTACGTACGCTATCCCTTTACTATCAAACAACAGGAACAAGCCGGTTATTTCAAGCTTCTCTTGGATGTTGTTATGACGTCATCGCTCTGACCGAGACCTGGCTTCATAGCAGTTTTAATGATGCAGAAATTCTTGACGAGTCCTATCAGATTTTTCGTAAGGATAGATAATCCGACTCCATGGCTCATGGTGGCGGCGTGTTGGTTGCATGCAAATCGCATTTGGATTGCGGCGTGGTTGATATACCTGCTTTTTCCGACACGCTCACAATGGAGCTCTTAGCTCTTAAGATATCTCTGGGGAAGAAGAATATTTTCCTGCTATGTTGTTATATCCTTCCGAACTTTACAAACTATGCTGATGCAGATGGTCGAAGTCTTTACGATATTGAAATTCTTAGCATAGATTTTATTAATAATATGACAAACCCAGAGGACGAAATCATCCTTCTTGGTGACTTTAACTTACCCAGCGTTCAATGGGTATTCAACGCTGATGATGATGACTACCTTCCCTTAAATTGTCTTAATGCTAAAGACTCCCATTTTCTTGACGCCATCTCCTTCTCTGGTTTACACCAAATGAGGAACTCTATGGGAAAACAGTTAGATCTTGTCTTTTCTTCTGATTCGAGTAACACTATAGTTGTACCGACTTCTCGTAACTTATCCGCTATCGACAGTTTACATTCGCCCATTTTCATCTCTTTTTGTTACGATGGTTCTAATATTGCTGACTCCAACGTAGATCAGTACGTTCTTGATTTTAAAAGGGCGGACTTCTCTGATCTTTCAAACCGGATCCTCTCAATCGATTTCCGATCCCTTTTTTATGATAGCGATATCGACGATTGTGTTTCCGTGTTTTATGATCTGTTTAATTCATGTGTACCACTTAAACGGTCGAGATCATCCTCTCATTCTCCCCCGTGGTATACTAGAGAACTACGGAGCCGTAAGATTAAAAAAATAGGTTGTGGAAAACCTACTTACGCTGTAGAAGCACGTCTGCTTATTGTGATTTCGTTTATTGTTATGACAGGTTTTTAGCGTTATCATCATCTTTATACAGAAAATACCTTCGAAGGAGGAACTTAGTACGGCTAACTAGGCTGGCGCCACACTTGTTCGGCTATATTAATCCGCCTGCACGGTAACCTCAGAGTCCAGACTTAGTCGGGGTTCTCACAACCCTCATTCCAATTCAGGTTCACATGCTGCCGCTCGATGGCAGCATGTGCGCATGCATTTCCCACTACCAACCGATAACATTTTGTTTTATTAAAATTCGAATACATGCACATGCATAACATTTTGCATTAAATAATTTCTGTGATTTGATTTTAGTTTTAGTTTTTGTTTCATGAGTAAAATCTTCTTAGTTAAAAATCCAAGTTTAAATACTGAAATGTAAATTTAAAAATAACACTGAAATCATGTTTTTTGCGATATTACACACAACATTAATCGTACGTAAAAAATTTCTTTCTTTTCATTTTGTTATAGAACTCATTGGAGTAAAAGAATTCCTCCGTACTATTTTTGTCCATTTATTAATGTGAGAAGTACTCAAAATGTTTTGTTTGACTGAAAATTGTTTGATAGCCTCACTATTGACTAAAGCTAAAGCTCAGCACTCTTACTCGGGAATATATAATCGGAACAATTCTAAACTTACCTCTACGACATTATTTTGAACTTTAAAAGCTTCAACTTCTCCTGAAGAAGTTATTACGCGCACTATTTTTCCGTCACAATTCACTGCTACTCCTCCATTGATAAAAGTACTGCCGTCACCCAAAAAAATTCTTTTACTCACAAATAGTGACACCATTCTAAAGTTTATCTCTCTAGACTGAACTATCGCACGCACTATTTACACTTCTCGTACTGAATGCTTGACCAGCGAAATTTTGTTTACAGTTTATTTTTAAGCACAGCTTTTGCTATTATTTACTGCGATATTCTTATAAATATTTACGCGCTGTAAGAGTCTTTATCTAAGCTTACTTAGTACCAACGCTTGCTAACGCTGAAACTACACCAATTGTTCAATAGCTAATGCCAATGAGAACTGGTTTCTAAGCTAGCTTTGCTTTTTCTATGGCTTGATGGGAATGTTCTTAATTTTTCAGTACGATAACATGTAAATGTGACCTGCTGAAATATTTATCAGATGCTTTTTTGTTTGGATGGCATAACATAACATAGATAACAATTTTCAAGTTTCTAAACACACATTCGTCTTTTGAAATTTTACTATCTCAAAACAGAGCACTTGTGATAATAACAGTTTTGAGTTTATCTTAATATGATAAGTGATAATTTATGTACAATCTCTAACAGTATGATTATCTCGCAGCCTAATTTTACCGAAGTAAACAATTTAAATTTAAAAATGTAGTTTAGTTTTGTTTTCATTGATGGTAACTATGAATCATAAGCCTAAAATGAGTCATATATTTTTCAGACAAGTTCAAATCGAAAGAGCGCTCGGCATTTGAGAATAAAATAATTCTCCTATTCAAGATCGCAATAAACCTAGGAAATTTTAACTAGTCGGGATAACCAAATAAATATACTGGATTATATTATAAAGGATATTTATAAGATTGCAAACACAATGACTTCATGCCTCTAATCTCTCATCCTTCTCCTTCAAAACCTTGCAGAGACTTGTAGATTTATACATTAAGGAGATAGTCGAGCCATCTAAGCTGCCTCTTTCACAGCATGCGTACAATAAAGGTAGGTTCGTCGAGGCAGTCCTGAATGAACTAAGCAGAAGTAAAAAACGATCTCTCTGGTTCCTGTAACCCCTTGTAGGGCATAGGGCGTCTATTAAACCGACTCTCCACCTAGTACGGCTCTGCGCCAACGCCTTTAACTGTGGCCACGATTTGTTGATATGGGTACCTTCCCTCTCGACGGATCCTCTCCATGTTTTTATTTATTTATTAACAATATTTCATCAAAGTGCTGACTACTACAAAATGCTAAAAAACAGTATAATAAAATATAAAGTTAAAGAATTACGAGAGAATTCACAAAATAGAAATACAAAATATAAAAATGCAAATGTGCAAAAAAAGAACAAAAAAAGTAAAAAGTAACTTCAACAAAGCCGCCTCCTCACAGATTTCATGATAGATGAAAATCACTGCGATCAAAAGAGGAAATAAAAAATCGCGACATCGATATGATCGGCTTATGTACCCCATAATTAGTGCGATTAAAAGGTACCTGAAAGAAGTTGGGATTCCTCAATACATGCCAAAAGAATAGAAGAGTCTATGGACCCCCGAATGCAGTCGAAAGTAAAAATGATCCTGGAGTTACAGGGTCTCTTTTCAAGTGTATACAAATGCATCAGTCCAATTCTATCAACATAAGATGGTAATATAAGAAAGTTATTCCAAGGAAGGCTTCGAAGAGCAAACCTAACGAACCTCCGTTAAACAGCTTAAATGATAATGATATGTGTCGCATAGAGCGGTGACCAGACCAGAGATATTCCAGAATAAGCCTGGCAAAAGTGCGATATAGAAGTTTTATAATGAAAGGGTCATCAAATTCCTTTGACCATCTCTTCGCAAAATCCAGAGTCATATTAGCCTTGGTAACTATGGCATCAAAATGATTCTCAAAAGAAAATTGGGAATTAAGCCAGACACCTAGGTCCTTAGACTTTGTAACTTTAGTTAAAGGACAACCCTCTATGGTAAATTTAAATTGAAAAGGAGATATTTTTCGTGACACTTGACGATATTTAGGGGAAAGTCGTTAATGGAACACCAATTCTGAAAGGCATCCCAGTCAGAATTTAAAAGTAGGCAATCGGCATTTTCTGACACAGTGCGAAATATCTTAGCGATCGAACCCCGCTGAGTGCGATCAGATAATTACGAATGAATCCAATTTACAAAAAACCGCGGAAACCCGAGAAGGCAGAGTTTCAGAACAAGAATTCTATGATTTATTCCATCAAAAGCTTTGCTGAAGTCAGTAAAAACCGAGTCAACTTGCTTTCCACCTTCAATTGAAGAAATACAAAAGTTTGAAAAAGCCAATAAATTGCTGGTAGTTGATTTACCCCTTATAAAGCCATGTTGAAACGGCTTGCAAAGGAAGTAAAGAACATCGCAAATAAGTGCCTCAAAAATCTGGATATATGGCAAAGTTAAGCAATTGGTCTATAGTTCGAAATTTAGCATTTATCTCCTTTTTTTGTGAAGAGGAATAATTAATGAGGTTTTCTAAGCTTGCGGAAAAATACCGCAACACGTTGAGAGATTAAATAAATAACACAGAATAGGAGTAAGAACGGAACAAAATGTTTTCACAAATGAGGCGGGAATACAGTCAGGACCAATTGAAAAACTATCAGTCAAGGTAGAGATTTTCTTGAAAATCGTAACTTAGTCAATTAAAAGGTCTTTGGATTAGAGAGAAGTCGGTGGAAACCCCGTCAAATGGGTAAAATCCTTAAGGGTAGGTTCTAGTCAAGCGGCCTGAAAAATAGCTGAAGTTTATGAACTTTTTTCTCACAGAAGAAGGTAAATAATGTGTAATTCGACTTTTTCAGCCATTAGTACATTTACTTAAGTTCACAAAAAAATCTTTTTTAATTCTTTAAATTGTAAAATTTGCGAGATATCCACGCCCTTCTGGAGCCGTTTAACGCGTGCAACGAGCTGCGCCGTGCAGGATTCTGCCTTCCTCTTTTATCTGAAACACAAAAATCGAAGTTATTTGCAGTGTAGAATAAATTTGCGGGGCCATGGACGTTTCTCTTCCTTGTGAAACTGATTTTGACTACTATATTCAAGGAACATTATTTTGTCCGAACAGAACATATAAAGGAGTTTTTATACCTGCTGCAAACAACACGACGCTTGTGCATCTGCATTTGGCCCGAACGTAGGCATGATTTTCGGCCGGTACGCGTTCGCACTAAATCGGCTGTAACTTTTACATTTTTCCTAACTTCGTCAAATCGTTGTAGAGGCTTATTCTAGACACTATAAGGATCGCAAAAATATGCAGAAAAAGAAAAATTAATTTTTTGAAATTGCTCGACTAGAACCTACCCCTTTAAAGCTAATATCACAGGTATGGTCCAAAATCGCAGTCTTAAAAAAAATCGGCAAAAAGATTTGCTATAGTCAAGGGCTCATTACTTTCGCTGCCTCCGAAAGACAAAGAAGATGAATAGCCATCAGAATTGCGTTTTAAGTTCACGAACCTCCAAAATCGGTTAGGATAGACGCGCAAGTATGCCCTCAATCTGTTAATATAATTATTATAAGAAGACATTAAGTCAGATAAAAATTGACTGCGTAAGTTAAATAGTTAGCGTTGCTCCTAGAGGAATAAAACTTCTTCCAGGCCATACATTTAACATTCTTTAAACGTTCTAAGGAGCTATCAAAGAAAGGCTGGTTAGAAAGTGAGTTCAAAAATGCACAAAATGTGCAGGAAATATTCACATGACTCGAGTAAATTTTTAAACTAAAAATCAAAACAAACTGCTTGTTAATCTCGAGCAAACGTAAGAAATATAAGAATTTCTTAACACGGTCGGCGTTTCTAATGAAGAAAAGTTAAGCTCCTTTGGCTCGTTATCAACAGCAGCACCAACGGGTTAACTTTCCTTCAGCTGCTGGACGCCTTCGCGACAAAACGAAAACTAGATGAAAATCCAACAAAATTTAACACCGAACTAGACAGCTGTATCAATTTATGATCACTTTCACTGTCCCACTAACCTTGCGGTAAAATAAAATATTTTCAAAAATGCACAAAATGTGCAGGAAATTTCTTAAGAAATTCTTATATTTCTTACGTTTGCTCGAGATTAACAAGTGTTGTTTTGATTTTTAGTTTAGAAAGTGAGTTATTCGATTTAGAAATAGGGAATTCGTAAATAAAACAGATAGGCAGTAAATTATCGAAAGATCTTACGGACTCATTAATGTCTCGTTCGTTGAGGACGCTGAGAGCCAGTTGTTAAGTCAGCCTTACTGAAGTTATAACAAACGCCATCTGGCACACAAGAAGCCATTATAACCGGATCAATGAAAAGAACGATATAAACCACAGGGTAATGAGCCAATTCAGGAACAAGGGGCACCAATCTTCGTTTTACCATAATAATAATAAGGTGTGTGCGAGGTCATCCAGACAGAAGCTAAATCTTTCATAGATATTAGACGCAGAGTCTGGAGGAGTGTAGGCGCTTGAAATGTACTCAGTTTTTTTTTGTACATCGCCATTATACTGCCGATAGTATAACAGCGATGTACAAAACCTTTAAGTCTTCGCAATGTACCCAGAGCTATACAGCTCTGCATCTTAAATTCCCCGGCACAGCCAAGTTTCCGTCAAACAAATCACGTTGTAGCATAAGTCGCTGGAGCCAGTTAAGAGTCTAGCCGTTTTGGTACGAAGATCAGTTACGTGTTGCGTGGTCGTACAATTTGGCGTCTGGGGGTTCCAATCTAGATGCTGTTGCCGCCTGCCAAAACTGGTGTCTATCCCGTCTTGGCCTGTAAGTCTATGTAGATCTTCGCTGTTAAGGACCTCCAGCCAATGGATGCTAAAGATGCTCCGGAGGGAATGGTTCACAAAGGCTTGTATAGCTTAGATGCTATTTGACAGGTCACTTTCCATGTTGAACAGCCGTACAATAGAACAGATTTTACGTTTGACTTGAAGATCCGCAGTTTTGTGCGTGTGGAGATGTTGGTATTGTGCCAGATCTCAGCAAGAGTATTAAAAGACAGGCTGAGAGTTAAAATTACCTATCAACAAGGCACAGGCACAAGTGGATTAGAAAATCTTCCATGCAAAAACGAACCGCGTGAGATTCCGGGCAAAAACGAACCAGATGAAAACTCCGGACAAAAACGATTTAACTAAAAAAGTTACGCAAAGTTAATGCAGCTAAGTAGTTAAGTCGTTTTTGCCCGGACTTTTTCTGGTACGTTTTTATCCAGAATCTCACGCGGTTCGCTTTCGTGCGGAACCTTTCCTAACCCACTTTTGTTCGGCTGTTGTATTTCTTGTGGCATCTTTCCTATAGTTTGGAAATTGTCCCTTATTATTCCTCTTCATAAGAAGGGCAACAAATGCGATGTAGCGAATTATCGACCGGTTGCTAGCTTTTGTTGTATTGCTAAGATTTTTGAGGTTATTGTACGCCGTGTACTTTATTTAAATTGTAAACCGTTTTTAGTTTTTTTCAGCATGGTTTTATGAAAGGGAGGTCAGCGACGGCTAGCCTTTTAGAAATTTTTTAACTTCTCTATCTCGCCAATCGAAAGTGGTAAGCATCTAGAATGCATATTTACGAATTTAAGTAAAGCATTTCACAGAATTAATCATGCAATTTTGATTTATGAGTTGACCGACCCCGAGGGCCTCGCAGTGACAGAGGATGTGTTCCGCTGTCTCCTCCTCTTCCAAACAGAAGCGACAGGTGTGATCATCAGCCAGTTCCAACTTTTTTAGGTGGTAGCCCAAGGGGCAGTGACCAGTTAGAAGTACTGTTATCAGCCTTAAATCTGGTCTGCTGAGTGAGATCAGCTCTTTCGTTTTCTCTTTTGAGTAGGTTATAAACCTCTTTGCTTGTCTTAACCCTGGGATATTTGTCCAGTGTAAGTGCTTGCGTTCGTCCTCCCATGACCGGATACGCATTGCTAGTCGGCTTTTTGAGTAGCCACAGAATGGCTCCGGTCCAATAAACTGAGAACCCGCACCTTTTTTTTTTGCTAGGTGATCCGCCTTCTCATTGCCTTTAATGCCCTCGTGCCCCGGTACCCATGCCAGCGTAACGCTGTTGCTCTGGGCCAGTTCTTTAAGAGCAGTGAGGCAGTCCCAGACAATTTTAGACTCAAAAGTGTAGGATCCCAAAGCCTTAAGTGCGGATTGACTGCCGGACATAATATATACTTTAGCACCGTAATTAATGGTAATTTCACGTGCGCAGATTTCGATGGGATCTATCTCTGCTTGAAAGATGGTAGGTGCCGAACCGAGCGATTTGTGCAGCCTTAATCTTGGTCCATAGACCCCGAGGCCCGTTCTGTCTTCCATCTTGGATCCATCCGTGTACCAAACCCTTGATATGTCTATTGTTGAGCGAATAATCTCTTCTCTCAAGGATCAACTTGAATGGTATATCAAAGTTGTGCCTCTTCGGCATGGTATCTGATATTGAGTTGATCACCGGATCATCCATAAATTCTTCAAGGATTTTCCTGTGACCAGTCCAATTGCTTGCTGAGAGGAGATTGGTGCCAAGCAGCCTTATTGCGCTTGAGGCAGCCTCCTTCTTTAGATGTAGGTGTAAAGGGGGGAGGTCTAGTAGAGCCTCCATAGATGCCGTGGGGCATGTGCGCATGGCACCAGTAACTCCTAGACATGCTGATCCTGCAGTTTTTGCAGTGTGGACCGCGCTGTCTTTTGTTCTACTTTTGGCCACCACACGAGAGCTGCGTAGGTGACCACGGGTCTTATGATTGTTTCATATGCCCAGAGGGCCATTTTGGGCCTTAGTCCCCAGGTATTTCCAAAGAGTCTTCGGCAGGACCATAGGGCAGTCAGAGCCTTTCCTGTGATCCTATTGAGTTGAGGATTCCATGTGAGTGTTTGATCTAGAATTACACCAAGATATTTGACCTCATTTGTGAATTCTGTCCGTGTTCCTTCAAGAGTAGGAGCCGCTAACCTTAGCTTCCTTTTTCTTGTGAACGGTATAATGGTTGTTTTACTAGTGTGGACTCTAAGCCGTTCCCTAGCACACCAAGATTGTTCCATATTAAGAGCATTTTGCATTCTTATTGATAAGGTCATGTCCTGCTTACTCGTGATGGTAATAACCAGGTCATCAGCGTAGCCCTGATATTCATAGCCAGAATCATTCAGCTTGACCAGGAGGTCGTCGATAACAAGTGACCACAGCAATGGGGAAAGAACTCCCCTCTGACCACAGCCACTGGTGGCCCTTACTGTTACCGATTTGTCTTCCAGCCTCGCCGTGATGTTCCGGTTACTCAGAATTGCCCCAATCCATCGGACCGTCGGCAGATCAATACCTCTGTCGGTGGCCGCTCCCTGGTAAAACTGTGTTAATTTCGACCGCTTATATTCTTCCAGGTTCTCCGTCTTATGTTTATGAAAGGTTTGCCTCCTGTCTGGATGACCTCTCACACGCCTTGATTCCTTCTGACGAATTATTGCTTCTTTTCGGTCTGCCAATCAGTTTGCTCTTTCTTTTATAGATGGCCTTGCTTCTTCAGGTTTAACACAGACTTGCAGTATATCTAACGATCATGGAAGGTTCCTCGACCTCGTTTTTTCTACTGATCCTACTGGTACAGTGGTAAGACGATGCTTGGTGCCCATTGTTCCTGAATCGGGTCATCACCCTGCAGTTCATATTGTTCTTTTCATTGATCCAGTTATAATAGCTTCTAGTGTGCCAGATGACGTTTGTTATAACTTCAGTAAGGCTGACTTCTCCGTAATCAAGAACTGGCTCTCAGCTTGTGATTGGAGTAGCGTCCTCAATGAACGAGACATTAATGTGGCCGTCAGATCTTTTTATAATTTACTGTCTATCTGTTTTACTTATTGTGTCCGTATTTCTAAATCGAATAACTTACGTTCTAACCAGCTTTGGTTTGATAGTTCCTTAGAACGTTTAAGAATGTTATATGTAAGGCCTGGAAGAGGTTTTGTTCCTCTAGGAGCGACGCTGACTATTTAACTTATTCCAATTTACGCAGTAAATTTTTATCTGACTTAGTGTCATTTTGTATTAATTATATTAACAGAATGGCAGCGTCCTTACGAGTCGATCCTAACCGATTTTGGAGGTTCGTGAACTTGAAGCGCAATTCTGATGGCTATCCATCTTCTTTGTCTTTGAGAGACAGCGAAAGCAATGAGCCCTTGACGATAGCAAACCTTTTTGGTAATTTTTTTAAAACTGCGATTTTGGACGATACCTGTGATATTAGCTTTAAGGATTTTACCCATTTGACGAGGTTTCCACCGACTACTCTCGAATACAAAAACTTTTTACTTGACGAAGTTACGATTTTGAAGAAAATTTCTACCTTACCTGATAGTTTTTCAATTGGTCCTGACGGTATTCCCGCCTCATTTGTGAAAACATTTGGTTCCGTTCTTACTCCTATTCTGTGTTATTTATTCAATCTCTCAACTCGTTGCGGTATTTTTCCGAAAGCTTGGAAAACCTCATTAATTATTTCTCTTCACAAAAAGGAGGTAAATGCTCAATTTCGAACTATAGACCAATTGCTAATCTTCGCTGTATATCCAAGATTTTTGAGGCACTTATTTGCAATGTTCTTTACTTCCTCTGCAAGCCGTTTCAACATGGCTTCATAAGGGGTAAATCAACTACCACCAATTTGTTGGAATTTTCAAACTATTGTATCTCTGCAATTGAAGGTGGTAAGCAAGTTCACTAAATTTTTACTGAATTCAGCAAAGCTTTTGATGGAATAAACCATAGAATTCTTGTTCTCAAACTCTGCCTTCTCGGGTTTCCGCGGTTTTTTGTAAATTGGATTCATACGTAATTATCTGAACACACTCAGCGGGGTTCTATCGCTAAGATATTTCGCACTGTGTCAGAAAATGCCGATTGCCTACTTTTAAATTCTGACTTGGATGCCTTTCAGAATTGGTGTTCCATTAACGACTTTCCCCTAAATATCGTCAAGTGTCACGAAAAATATCTCCTTTTCAATTTAAATTTACCATAGAGGGTTGTCCTTTAACAAAAGTTACAAAGTCTAAGGACCTAGGTGTCTGGCTTAATTCCCAATTTTCTTTTGAGAATCATTTTGATGCCATAGTTACCAAGGCTAATATGACTCTGGATTTCGCGAAGAGATGGTCAAGGGAATTTGATGACCCTTTCATTATTAGACTTCTATATCGCACTTTCGCCTGGCTTATTCTGGAATATGAATCTCCAGTCTGGTCACCGCTCTATTCGACACATATCAATCGCATTGAAGCTGTTCAACGGAGGTTCGTTAGGTTCGCTCTTCGAGGCCTTCCTTGGAATAACTCCCTTATAATACCTCCTTATGTTGATAGACTTGAACTCCTGCACTTTGACACACTTGAAAAGAGACGCCGTAACGCCAACATCCTTTTTGATTTCGACTGAATTCGGGGGTCCATAGACTCTTCTGTTCTCTTGGCTTGTTTTGGCATATCGGTTCCGGCTCGCTCCCTGAGGAATCACGACTTTCTTCACTTACCTTTTCATCGCACTAATTATGGATTAAATGAGCCTATCACATCGATGTCGCGATTTTTTAATTCCTCTTTTGATTGCATTGATTTTCATCTATCGCGTAATCTTGTGAGGAGTCAGATTTGTTGAGGTTACTGGTTTACTTTACACTTTGTGTACTTTTAACTTTTAATTGCCTTTTATTCACTTCAGCACTTTTATTTTCTGTATTTATATTTTGCGAATTCTCTCCTTATTCTTTGTTTTTATATAGTTTGTTATACTGTTTTAATTCTTTTTTGTATTAATCAGCACATTGATTAAATATTGTGAATAAATAAATAGTGGGCTTTTACTACGGTGGCACATCGCTTTCTCATCGATTGGACAAGAATGCGGAACATTTCCTCTGGTATTTCATTCCATGCAGCTTCAATAGATGTTTTTAATTCTGAAATATGTACTAGCGGAGCTTTTAATTCTTAATAAAACCCATTTCATATTCTAATTGTACAGACTGTACTATTAAACTCAAATCCAAGTATCTTAATATTATATTAGAATTAATCCTTCTAACTCAGAAGGCGCACTTCTTAGGCAGAAGCCTAGAAGAAATCAGTCTGTACACTTTGATTAGGTTGAATAGTGTGAAGCACGAACACTTTAAAAGGTTATAATAAATATTTGATGAAAGTCACACAATACTATAGAGAACAGTATTGTATTGAGGTAAAATTAAAACAAGTACTCTATGTAATTAATAGTTTTAAGAATAAATTGCAAAATTGTATTTGATTTTGGCAGTCTGAAAAGATACCTCAAAGTGAGGTCGCAAAACTAAATATACAGGGTGTTTTAGATCTGACGTGCCAAAATGAGTGGGGTGAGAAATCTCACCTAGAGAAACAAAAAGTTGTATGGCAGGGGGGGGGGGGGGGAACTCTCAACCGTTTGGGAGTTACCGGGTGATTTATAAATAAATTTCAGTTTTTCATGGTACGCATATTACTCTTTTATTTTTATCTTTTGATCTACCCAACATAGCGACATCGAACAAACGCTGAAAACTATTCTAATTACCTTTCCACAAATATTAACAATGTTGATCTCACTACTACCATTCCACGTACAGTCGACTGCAACCTTGTCGATATCGAGTTACCAAATACAAATTTCTCGATATCGACAAAATTCGACATCGAGTCGAGAAACCAAATACGGGCTCAGCCTCTCCCGTATTTTCGTCGCTGCATTCCCAATTCGGCCAACTCAATCCTCCCTATTGTTAACTGGGCTTGAATAAACTTCATACTTCATTCTTCCTCATAAGAAAAAGTCTAATGGGATAAGTTCTGGAGATCTAGCAGGCCAAGAAATCGTCCAATCCAGCGGTTAGGAAATTTTTCACTTAGTATTACCTTCACAATGCTAGCCATATGCGATGGTACTCCATCGTGTTGGTGAAACATTCTCCTAAGATTATCCATAGGGTTCTCCTCTATTAGATCTGGCAGTGTATTGTCCGAAAAGTCCGCATACATTTCATTATTACGCACTTGCGGCAAAATGAATGGTCCTACCAAATGGTTGCGTTGATACCAGCCCAAACATTGACACTGAATCTCTGCTAGAATGAGGTCACTTTTGAGCTGTGTGGGTTAGTGTTCGACCAGGTATGGAGGTTATGGAAGTTCCTGATATCATTCTTGGTGAATTCACATTCATCTGTCCACAGAATTCGGTCCAGAAACTCTCTGTCGTCAATGTCGGATTCCAGAAGCCAAGTGCTAAATTTCAGTTTTCTCTCAGAATCTCCTTCCAGTAGTCCTTAGGCTGGGTGATGATGATGTGAACGTAATCCCCCTCGATGAATACCCCTTCAAACCTTAGATGACGACACTCCTAATCGCCTTGCGATTCGTTTCGTGCTCGTCTGAAGGTCTTGCCTCACGATGGTGATTATTCGATGCTCGACGTCGGCAGAAGTTCCCAAAGTTTCGGGTCGTGTCTCAGTGTCGTGTGAAGTTACACTTCCTTTTTATCTTAACCTTTGGAAAGTTTGTGTAATTACCCTCTTTGTGGTGCTCGCCGATTAGGGAATCTTCCTTGATATTCCAGTACAGCCGCTCTATCTTTTCCGTCTATTACACCATAAATGTAAATAATATCCGCGTATTCCTCAAATGTAAATTTTACCATTTTTTACTAATTTTTGCTTAAAAACACCCGCACTTATTGATTTGTTTTTCAACTATGATAGGTATTCTTGTTTACTGACCCTTTTTTATAGCAAAATTTCCATCAGGTACGAGTAACAAAACGCCAAGATACAAGGATGTGAATTCTGGCAAACACATGCTAATATCGCCAATAAAACAAAATTACACTAACTAATTCTTCCTTATGTTGTTCCGGCCATTCCCCACATCTTTAATTCCTGCATTTCCTCTTCTAGTTTCCCCACTCAATGGAAAACGGCAATTGTTATTCCCATCCCTAAATATAAGCAAGGTTCATCACCAGACAGATATATATTTCTCGAGCAATAGGGCTCCTTGAGGATGGAGTGTCCAGAATTAATGAGGATCTGCTAGCCATTTGGGCGTGGGCGGAATCAAATGGATTAATACTTAATGAAAGGAAACCTCAGGGTATCATCATATATAAAAGAGCATTAGATACACAAAACTGCCACCCATTCTGCTTAATAACTCTGTTATAAACTTCGTAAATGTTGTCAGGAACCTGGGTCTAATCATGAATAAAACACTGTCCTGGGAGCACCATGTTGATTCAATTATTGGTAAAATTTATGGTGGACTACGTAGTCTTAGGTTTTTTGCATTATTTACTCCACAATTAACAAAGCTAAAGTTATTAAGTCTCTGCTAAGTCCACTGATAATGTTTTGGGTGGAGATTTATGGTTGTTTGGATGCTGAGTCTTCCCGCAAACTTAATGTAGCATTCAATTCCTGTGTACGATACGTATATGAACTACGTCGTTACAATCACATGTCCTCTTTTTCTAGTACGCTTTTGGGTTGTAGTTTAAACCAATTCATTAAATATCGTATAGTGGTTTTCCTTCGTAATTTGATGACCTCTGGGTGGCCGGAGTATCTCTTTAGCAAGCTTTCTTTTGCAACCTCGTCAAGGACAAGATCACTAATTCTACCTAGATTCACGGTCTTGCAGTCGAAAAGATCATTCTTTGTTCATGCGATCAGATTTTGGAACTCTCTGCCCTCAGATTTGAGACGCACAGCTGCAATGACTACTGTCAAAAGTAAAGCCTTAAAGCACTTCAAAACCAACTAAATTCTTCTGAACTAAAAAACTCCTTTGTTTTCCGCGGTTTTCAATTTCTTTATTTTTTTTGTTTTCTATCTTCTCTTTGTCGATGGCAGTTTTGAAGGAAAAATTTAAGTTATTTCAACAGAACAGTTCCTTAGTTAGCATTTTTGTAACAAATTTATTTTTCAGTCTTTCTTTTTTATTACATCTTTTGTAAAGTTAATGGATTTTTGAATTTGATTCTTTGTACATTTTAAATATAAGTTTTGTCAACTGAAATGTACTGAAATAAAATAGTATTCAATTGAATTGAATTTTGCAGCAATAATTAAAATTAATTACCTGTTAACCCAAAAGAAACATTTTCGACCCTTTATCATAAAAATTTTGTTTACTTAAAGAATTTGCTGCGTAAAGTGCAATAAAATGGTAGGCAAAGATTTCTAAAAATGCGGTTTTTCTAATTCTTTGTCTACCTTGCACCTTTTTGGAAAGGTAACAACAAAAATAAAAAAAGGTTTACTAATTACATAAATTTCGGAGAAAATCTGCGAAAATGCTGAAATTTTGGTAATTTCAAAACATTTTTTTCACTTTTGGCCGTTACTGTACCTGCAGTGGTAGTAGTGAGATAAACATTGTTGACATTTTTGGAAAGGTAATTAGAATAGTTGTTTTTGTTTGATGTCGCTATGTTGGGTAGATCAAAAGATAAAAATAAAAGAGATAAGAATAAAAAGAGAGTGTGCATACCATGAAAAACTGAAATTTATGAATCACCCTGTAACTCCCAAACGGTTGAGAGTCCCCCCCCCCCTGCCATACAATTTTTTGCTTGACTAGGTGAGATCTATCACCCCACTCATTTTGGCACGTCAGATCTGAAACACCCTGTATAAGGAAATAAGAAGTTTAATTCAAAATAAATTAACATAGTTTGAACTCATATAAATAATACCCCAGATTCTCAGGAACTTTAAATAAGGAGCTGTAGGTTGGAGGCCCGGATCTAGGACAGCGTACGATTCCCAAAGACCAGACGACTTACATACGGATATAAATATATATTTATATATCACGCCTCCAGAACAGCTTTACCTTTAGTATGTGCCCTATTTTCGACCTAACTCTTACTAAGGATTCGCTGAAACGATCCCTGTTCTCTGTGAATCCCTGATTGTTGTGTGTGTGTGTGCGTATTTCAGTTTTGGCTATTGATGTGTGTTGGTTTGGGAGCCTCATTCACCTCAATATATTGTTACATTCTGGTATATAGATAGGTCCATTGTTTCTTGGCTCCTGCTGAGAAGTGCGTCTTCCGAGTTAGAAGGGGAAATTCTATGTAAAATAAAAAACGTTTATATAATAGTGATTTTATTTTACAAACAGAAATTACATATTCCGTTTACTGTATACCTAAACTACTTAATAATAGGCAGCGTATAAGGGACGTCTGCGATTATGCAAATTTGCTTTTTATCGGAATGATTAAATGGGAAAATAAACTATTAAGTATACTTTGCGGACGAAAAATGTCTTCTCGGCAAAAATAACCGATATTTTCAATAGTCTTACACAAATATAATATTTGAAATAGTTTTTACAAATAAGTAGAAAATGGAAAAAAAAATCTCCAAAAGGTAAAAATTGCAGTAAGAGTAAATTAAATACTAAAAGTTTACAACAATACTATCAAATTTAAAGTGACTTCAGGCGATTTATTTATCATTTTCTTAATTTAAAGAATGAAACTGATGCATTTCTTGTACATTTCTAAACCAATCAAGATAATCTAAACGTGGTAACAAAAAACGATTTAAAACGATCGCTTTTAACCCTAAGTAATCACAGTTTTGTTACATAATTACACATTTTACTTTACTGTCTTTTTTATAATTTAAGAACAAAATTAAATTGTTTACCTTTATAAATGTAATATGAATGAATGGAATTCCGCTTGCTACCAACAATAAGTGATGGGTTAAGATACAAACCGTAAAACTAAAAGCAATCGAACTAAGTACATGCACATATATAAACTTAAGCACTTTACACTTACAATAATTATCGTAAATTAGGAGAGTTATCGTAAATTAAACATTAAAATGAAAATAGGGAAATTTTCAATTTCCCTTTTCCAGTCTCAGTACGAATGACATGAGGCAGCACGATTGGGATGACCATGCCAATACTTCTACTATAGTCATACTTTCGAAGCGTGTGGTTGCTGACCCGGCTGATGATGATATGGATGCTGTTGGTTGTTGGCTATCATTTGACTTTGATCACGAATTGTTACTTGAGTTACGAAGGGACCTCGACTTCTTCCACTCCCACTACCGGGACCAAAGCCATTTAGTGTTGCCGCTTTCCATTGTCGAGTTGGGGATGATGATGGTGGGCCTAATTTACGGGCACCATTAGGTCCGATTGTGTTGTGCACATTATGTTGAACAGTTTCATATTCGTAGTAACTGGAAATTGGCCTTCCTGTTTGTGACTGAGAATGGTGAGGATTGATATCCTGATTTCGAGTGCTTCGTTGAGAATGATAGTGCTGATGTCTACGGCTGAAAGGAAAGTTTATTTTAGTTCCATTACGATAACATTTAGGATATAATATTTCAAAAGCTTCTATAAAATATAGGACAAATATTAAGCTACTGAATTGGTGCAATTTACTTTTTTAACAATTACTAAAAATCATTAAAAAAAAATTCTAATTTCATAGAATACCCCACATCTAAATCAGGCCTTCTATTCTCTGGATAGGAAGAATCGGAAAAATTCTAAACGCCAGGAGTCGACTTTCTAAGGTTAACTTCGTAACGTGTGTACCGATTTGGATGATTCTTTTTTTGATGTGTAAAATATGTTACCCCACTGATACGACGACAACAATTTATGAGGTGGAGTGGTGTGTGAAATTGGCGTTACCCAATTTCTTAATTTACACGCCTATTTGAAAGATTATTTTTTGTTGTATACATTATGATCCCCCATTGCTACTATATGGAAAAATGTTGACCTAGGGTTGGGGTGCGGGGAGGGGTTACCTAACTTTGTAACGCGTGTACTGATTTAGATGATTCTGAATGTATAGAGTATCTATTGGTATTCTGACAAAAATTGTGGCTTATGGTGAGAGTTGGAGTATGGGCTGCGCTTAGCTTAATAAGGCATAGACCGATTTTGATGATTTTGATTCTGTTGTAAAGAATACGTTTCCTCATTGATAAATTGTAATTGTATTTTCTATCTAGAGTGACTACTATGATTCTCTGACTATGATATTTCTGGCTTGATGTATAGAGTATGGTGGCGCATTAGGGCCTTCGTGACTAATTGGATAATTTTGTTTCCATTCTTCCTCTGTAACTTTTTAAATTGCTTTATTCTTACGAGCAGCATTCTTCGAGTCGTATATGTATATGAAGAATGAAGACACTAAAAAATAAAATACTTTTTAAAAAAAGTTGAACCGACTTCACAAACAGGGCTAAAACGCATAAAATAATTTTTCATTTTATATCTATAACGACACTTTGACGTCGGTGCAAATTAAACAAACAAAACAACTACGCAAGCACAATTGAAGATTATATATAAAACTACCTGAACGTTTCAGCTCACGAGAATGATCTCGGAAGGACGAATAAATACGTTTCTTGTAGTTGTTTGGTTTGTTTAATTTGCACCGATTTCAAAATGTCGCAATAGATATAATTAAAAATTATTTTATGCTTTTTAGCGCTTTTTTTGAAGTCGGTTCAACTTTTTTTTAAAAAGTATTTTATTAAAATTTCGACTTGAATCTGGGCAGAACGATAACCACAAGCCACAAGAATCTGACAAATGTTTTTATTTCAGATCACTGAAAGGGCTAGAACTCTGCACACCGTGGAGCCGGGTTTTATTTTTGGAGGGGCCAAATTTAGCGCCCTGCAGCGTCCCATGTTTAGGTTATTTTTACCAAAACAATTGTCTCTTTGTACCTTATGTCCCAAATAAAAAGACACAAAAAGTTTAATATTTTCTACAATCCCTAATGGTTTTTTTTTAACATGTTGCCAACAATGGTTCGTCTCCAGTTGGTTTCGAACCTGCGACCTTCAGGTTAGAAGGCCGACACGCTATTACTGGCTCCACCGGCTACCGGCTTCATAGTCCTGTAATAAATTCATTTTCAACTTCTAACTCAATGCAGTAGAAAGTTATGACCTTTCTAACCATATTCTGATGCTGATAGACTAACTGATCATCAAAACATATTGAAATTTGGCACGAAGGAAAGTGTCATAAAAGTCAGCAAAGGAATGCTAATTCCGCGTGTAATCATTACATGACAAATTTATTTACCATCCCCACCTTATCTTTGAAATATTGAGGCAACAATTTTAAAATAATTTTGCACATTGAAAACATTTAGGAAGTTCAAGAAAAATTATAGTGGCCTTTGTATTGTTATTAATTTTTAAATAATTGATAAAAGTTAATTAAACCCCCATAATGTGAAAAACTGGCCTGGAAACAAACCCGGAAGAAAACTATTACTTAGAATGGTGTGAGTACGGAACCCTTGACTTGACGCATTAATAACGTTCATACTTCACTGATTTCTTCTAACTGATGGCACAAATTATCTTAATGGGAATCTAGTAAACAATCAATCTGTCAAATGGAGATCTCCAATAGATCTTATGTTTGTCAATTCTGCGGCCTTAGACAGCGGTGATAGAGCTTTTGTTTTTAGCTGCTGGACGCCCTTGCAATAAACCGAAAACTCGATAATAATCCAACTAAACTAAACACTGATCCAGACAGCTGTAGCATTCTATGATCACTACCATTGTCACAACAACCTTTCGGTAAAATAACTTTTCAAAAAGTACGAATTATTAATATTATATTAAATGCAGTTACTCCGAATGAACGTGATGAAAACAAGCTAACCCTTAGGTGCTGCTGTTGAGGAAGAGTCAAAGGAACTAGGCTTAATGGAGGCGGGAGGGGGGGGGGGCAAACGGGCAAGTTCATCTCTGTCTAGAAAAAGTAAATCCTACTACCACCATGATGTTTTGTGAAAAAGTTAATAATTTTTTTTTATTTACGCTTTTCATGTAACAAATTAGTACTTTTGCCAGGCCTGCAAATTTTCCAGATGCTTAATTTAAAATATGGTATAACGTTTATCTCTCTAGTTCCCGTAACCTCTTGTGCGCATGGGGCAGGAGAAGAACTTCATCCGATTCCAGACAATGATTGCAAGCAGGCCTATACCACATACGACTGGCATTTTCTCTGCAACCTCCATCGCCTTTTTATCGTAATCTGCTGTCAACAGAAAACAACGATGGGTCGCCGCCGGTGGTATTTGAACTTGGGACATCCGGATTAGTAGGCCGACACGCTATCACTTACTCCACCGACGACGGTGGTGATAAAAAAAATGGAAAAAGAAGGCTTAATTGAACTGAATTTTGTAAAAGTACTGAAGGAGGCTGGGACATTCTTTTCGGCTATAATAAAAGCTATTCTTATATTTATCGAAGTGTACAAAATATGTACATAAAAGTACTTGGCTCGAGCGAAATTCACGAAAAAATTTTAAAAAAAACCGTTTTTAATATCGAGCGGAGCAAGATGACGAGCCAAAGGAATTCAGCTTTTCTTTGTTAGAAACGCCAATCATGTCAAGAAATTTTATATATTTCTTGCTCCGATCGAGCATTTTTTCTATTCTTATATCGGGCCATGTACCAGTATTATTATCGAGAGGTCTTTCCCCATGTTGCGTTGCGTCAAAACGTGGCTGAGATCTACAATGATTGAAAACATGGGCTCTTGAAAACAAACACAAATTTAAAAGTGATAAATATTTTGGGAAAATTCGCGAAAGAGCCAAGACGCTTAGTTTTTAATTTAACTTTTGTGACTTTACTATTTTGTAATTGTAACTAACTTTCTTATTTCTATAGAATATAAAAAATTCAAACATAAATATAAAAACAAATGTAGCTAAACAAAAGATTAACTTTCGTGGCCCCCCGTCTAAAAATATTCTGGCTACGCCCGCTGAAAGGAGTTTAAGGCTTAGTTTCCTACAACATGCGCCGGGCATAACGAAAAGTCGAACGCAAAAACGCTGACAAGTAGATTATTGCTTGCATGCAAATGGTTTCCAAGCGACACGTTTGAGGGCGTCAGCGTTTGTAGGATTTGGTCATTTGGGTTAAATTAATTTAGTAGAGATGGGAACCGAATCGAAAAGTATCGATACTTGGCATTGCAATATATCCGCATCTTTCGTTGACTACTGGACAAACTCATTAAAAGTAATAAATCCTCCTCCTCATCTTCTAGTTCAACAAAATTAGCCAAATCTTCTGAACTCTTTTCCGAGAAATCTTATCGCGTTAAAATATATCAAGCAGAAATTTTGCTAAACTGCTCCAACGCGCAACACAAATTTTTATTGGAAACCACACAGGACGTTGCGGCCGGCGCAAACCACCAGCCTAATTCGCCCGGCGCGAGTTGTTGAAGCCTTAAGCCTTTCTTAATCAAAAACGCCACGCGTGTACAAACATTTAAATATTTCTTTCTATCTTGAGTATGCTTAATTGAATAGTGTAGTTTTGAATTTGTTCGTGATTTATAAGACAACTATTGATTACAAAATTGGTATTTCGGTCGAAAACGAACAAAAATTTGTCGCCCGCATATTTTGAACAAAAAGGAAGTCCGTGTTTTTAGTGTTTTGCATATGGGGCATTTCACGCGAAGCGGACAACCAACAATTTTGAAGAAGTTATGATTGACCTGTTTCAAAGGTAATTAATCATATTAAGAAACTTATATAAAAATAAGTAAAATAGTGATTCTTATAGGAAATTGTATGCTCTTCACAGTCGTGGTATCGAATTCGAAATTGGATATTTTTTTCATGTAAAAAATCCAAAATAAATATTTAAAATTAAATTTTGACAAACTTCGGCATTTTTAATTTTTTTTTTAAATAGCTCAAAAAATAACTTCAAATGTACAGTAACTGCTTTTTCAGTTTCATAATGGGATCTGCATTTGAACACAGTGCAGCGCGTAGTCGGCGTTTGACCAGTGCGATTGTTTTGTATGGAAACATGAAAAAATTTAACTTTAAATTCTATATCTCCGAAACGAATGCAGATCCCATTCTAAAATTTTACACATATTATTTATGAACTATAAGATACATTTTGAGATAAAAATAAAATTTTTTAAAAATACCGAAGTTAAGTAAAATCTGTTTTGATATGTTTACTTCCGGTTTTTTATACGAAAAAAAAATTTTTTTTCAACTCTGTAATAACTGCCAAGAAACACATTTTTTTGTCTCTAAGATAACACTATTTACTTTTCTTCTATCACTATGAATAATAGCAAACTTTTTTTTCAAAAAACCCACTCCTCAAATTTTGTCAATTCTTTACAGGCTTATAAAAGGGCAACTAGGCTTCATAGAAAAAAAATAAAAATGCACATTCATTCAGGACATATAGAAATACAATTAAACCAAATATGAACAAAATCCAGTACCTGACATTTTTTTCGCTGTCCGCTTCGCGTGAAATGCCCCATATGACTATTTCGGAATTCCTTAAGAACATGTTGCAGTTCTTTATGATTAAAGCAAAAAAAATACTTTTCCTTTTCGAACTCCAACATGACTAAAAATGATGGATTTTATACTGATACGCCATTTCCATAGTCGAAGTTGAAAACTATGCGGCATAAAAGGAAATGAAAATATATTTTATAACATGCAAATGAATCCTTTTCATATGATACCCCACCCTTTCGGCCCCTTTTGCAATAAAAATAAAATTAATATAAGGTGGACAAGCATGAACTTTTCATGGTAGCTATAATGCTGCTTTGCCGACGTATAGTGAATTTATTCTACTCGGGTATCCGGTTTTCACCCGGGTACCCCACTTAAGTCGCATACCCGATTCCTACTCGGGTATCCGATTCCAAAGGAGAATCGGTTCCATTATAAGAGTCGGTTCCAACGCCAGAATCGATTCCGTTACAGTAAACGGTTCCTCTTGAAATCGTGCAGTAATATCCATATAAATTCTTCATATTTAATTCTATTAGCTGAGTTGCTAATACTATGACAATTTAAATGTAACGCAAGCTTTGAAAGAATTAAGACTATATTTATTTAACACCCGGTCGGGTGGGAACCCGGGTTTTTGGGTTATCCGATTTCAACTGAGAGCTCTACTTTTTAGCGCTTTTTGTGAAGTCGGTTAACTTTTATTAAAAACAATTTTATTTTTTACTTTTTAGTGTCTTCTACTTTGTACAGAAAAAAACCAACCATCCAAATCGGTCCACGCGTTAAAAAGTTATGTTCACCCCCCCCCCCCAAGTTATGTTCAACCTCCCCCCTTCATCCCACCGACTTTTTTTCTCGTGGTATCAATCAGGGAACATACCCTTCCCAACAGAAAATGAACGATCGAAATCGGTCCACGCGTTACAAATTTAAGGTTCCACCCCCCCACCCGTATCCTACCAAAATATTTGTTCTCGTGGTATCAACCAGGGAACATACTCTACCCAACGGAAAAAGAATTATCCAAATGGATCCACGCGATACGAAGTTAGACTACCCCCCCCCCCCCCCCCCCCCACAACCAAGTTCATATTTTTTTCTCCTATTAGCAATGGGGATGATACTCTGAACAATAGAAAAGAACCATACAAATCGGTCCACGCGTTACACAGTTAGGTGTTACCACCACCCCCACTCCACTAACATTTTTTTGACATGGTACCCAACAAACAAAGAATCATTAAAATCGGTCAACGCGTTACGAAGTTATGATCGATCAGACAAAAACAAACAAAAAACAAAACAAAACCGTCCACCTTAGAACCTCGTCGGTTTTGGGAAGTCGGTTAAAAAGTGCAAGACCATTGAGCGGATTTTCCCCAGTTGCATTTCTCTGCCAATCTTTCAAACGTCTCAAAATTGTAAACATACGTTATTCAAATTAATTATCAGTTAAAATGTCATCTGACATTTTTTAGAAAACAGAATATTTGGGGGGGGGGGGGTCCGTCCCTAAAACCCCCTTAATACGACACTGCTTGTCGAAGGCTACACGGCTGCAGTTTTTTAGTGATTCCTTGGGCCAGACTCCCAAGTCCTTAATCTTATTGAGTTTTTCTAGTAAGTAACCATCTATTACGTAACCGAAGTCAAGGGGATTTTTGTTACGAGTAAACGACATAGTGGCACACTTTCAAATATAAAGGGGAAGACAACTAATACAACATTAATTTTAAAAGGCATTTAAGTAAAATTTCGCAGTCGTCTGCAGAGGAAACAACACGTTTGGATTAAGTTAGATTTCACAGAACGACGACGAAATTGTTCTCTAATCTTAACAATTTTTCTATCTCAATGCTTCTTTTCTTTCTTTTTAAATTTACTGATAATGATTTGAACTTTGGGTTGAATGAATCTTATATTGATTTTCAGAAAAACAGTAATTCTAGGTGCAGGTGGTAAAACAATGGTGGATTTGTCCACCGTGGTGTTTTAACTTACAACCTTAAGCCAAAGATTACTTCTACTAGATAAACGGCTTCAAACAAACTAGTGAACATTTTTTTTATTTACCGCATCGGGCAACCCTGCAGTCAGAATTAAAAATTTGTTTTCCGAGAGAGTTTATTGACAAGAGACACGTATACTTTTCATATATGCATTTACAAATATCAAATGTAATTCGTTCATTAAAAGATCAGAATACATTGACAGTTTACGCACCTAACTAACTAACTCAGTCATGTGCTTCACATGAATTCTTTTTATTGGTTGTACTTTTTGGTACATTCTTCTCTTCCACAAGATTTGGCGGTACTTTTTTGACAGGAGTATGTGATTCTCTCCGGATGAGAACAGAATTTTGCCAGAAGTAAGTAATTCTCTCAAATAATTTTGACAGGAGTAAATGACTACACATTACCTGTACTCTTTATTTGCATGTGTATTCTTATGACTTTAAAATCTGGATATATTTCGTTTTACTGTGGTGCCAGTGTTACTTTTTCAAGACTAGCTGGGTATTTTAGGGAGCCGGTTATCTAGTAGTAAGTAGTTTTTGCTTAAGCTCTTAATATATCTGTTACAAAATTTAATTTTTAGAAGAGAGGTGAAGGAGTGAGGCTTGAATAAAAATACATTGTTTATGAAATTTGGCAACCATACTGCGCACGTAAAACTAAACAGGTATCAATAAATTCGCAATTACTGACTGACTGAAAAAAATAAATTCAGAAAATAGCAGTTATTCACGACAGATAACAGTTATCGGCAACTGAAGAAATAAATGTTACAAAATAACAGTTAATTACTGATGACCGAAAAAATAGAAACTACAAAATAACGATTGTCGATAAAGGAAAAATTTAAATCATGATCGTTAAAATCAAGAAACGCTTTATGCTTAGTAATAATAGAGATTAATAACGATTATTATATCGGTAATGCGAGAATTCAACAGATGAAGTAAGGGGTGACAAACGTTTATAGTCGGCTTTCTCTCTGAGTGTTCTTTATATGTGATTTTTCATTTTAATTTCGACTAATAACTGTTATTTCTGGTCTCTGATTTTTTTTACCGCCAGTAAGCCTTGAAATAAATTATTATTTTTCAAAGATTTTCAATGTTTTTTCATGTTGACAAAGCTTACAATGGGTTGAGAAACTCTTGTTATTTGCTAGTCGGTTACGACAATTAAAACCATAACTTAATCATGACAGCTTCTTGTCTTTCTAATAGATCCTAAGCATGAAAGACCTAAATTGCTAAAAGTAAATCAAAATACCTTCTACTCAAAACTCATTAACATATACCTGTCACGCAAGAACCTTTTCTACTGAAACACTTGAAATTAGCGCACGCAATGAATGCAAAGATTGTACATATATCGAAATATTGGCAAAAGAAGGCTACATTTTTCATTAGTTTGTTTGCATTAATTTTATCTACGTTTACTACATCTCTCATTTTCTACCTAAAATAAGCAGGCAATTACCTTTCCTCTTCAACTTTACTTCGTTGATGCATTACTTGAAGCCTCATGTTTTCAATAGTGGATTCAGAGAGTTCGTCACATGATTGGTGTTTACTACATGAAAATCGAGCACGAGAGAAATATGATAAATTGTGAAAATGTTAAAAATTAGCAATCAGGTAAGACTGAATTCTACGTGTGGAATCAAATCGAAAAATTTATTATAGTAATTGTCGGAATTGTCCTTTTACTTAATCCATAAATTGTAAAATTTTTGAAAATGTCTTACTATTGTTAAATTTGAATCTAATAAATGAGCTCTTACCTTATTTGCTGCTGTAGCTCATCATAGTTGACATAATGTTGATATCTATGATTAAAAATATCGTTTTGAAGTATCCCTGAATTTGAGGAATTCGGAGGCGGAGGTGGCTGATAAGTAGGCGGCCCACCTTTAGGTCGATCAGTAACATTTTGAGAACTATGTTGCCCGACATTGTTTGGATGATGGGGTGGAGGTATAGCACCAAATTCGCTTGTTGTTTCAACCGGTGCTACACCATCTTTTCTGTGCTTTCCGAAACGAAACATGTGACCGATTCCCTTCAAAAGACTTGGCTTCTTTGATCTGTTTTTATGTTTTCCATCATTTAATGAACTTTGGAACGGCCCGTTGCGACTAGGAAATCCACCTTCAGAGTCACCTTCTTCTAGTAACCAGTGTTTACGAGGTTCTGAAAAAAAATCAGGCACACATTATGTAAATTTTTATTTTTAAGGCACTAACATTTACGAATTTATTTATTTATTGCATAAATGTATATGCATGTTATGACCCTATTTATTTAAAATAAATTTGAACTTAACTCTTACACAGACGGTTGCTGTATATTGTAATAAATGCAAGAAATACGACTGTCTGTTCGCAAAAATTATCATAACTGTCTGTTTATTATCATTTGATACGTAATTCCTATTGCCGTCTGTACGGCATAGGAATATTATCGTTTCCATTTATCTGTCTAGAGTGTTATAAATATTTGTTTTTTTAGCAATTATGTCCAATATCAAAAATTATTTCAATATAGCAATTAAAGGACCGACGTTGCGTCGATGTTCCACAAAATCAATATTGAAAGTAATCTCAGCATGACTAATAAATGAGAAAGCTCTTCTCTAAACTTTGTCCAACGTTGAGTACACAGTTAAATCAGAGTAAAGTATTTCTTACACCTTTGTAAGAATTTAAACAATTTTTTGCGATAGAAAATAGATGGTTTGTTCAGCAGAGGTTGCTGGATATTAATTTATGTTGATGGAGTAAATATAAGTAATTCACCTTATTAAAATGTCTGAGGCATTGTCATTCAAATGAAGCGAATTATTTATACTGATTTCATCGGCAGAAGTTTACTAAATTGGAGGTGGACTGGGTTGTAAGATAAACACAGTTAGAGGGTTAAAGGATATTACTACATTACTAAAGGATTCTGTTACGTATGTGTGGTTTAAGAAAGCAGCATGCAAACTCGATTGATACTAAGGGCCTGTCATTAGCAGACCTATGTATTAGGATGAAAGTGAGATAAAGGCCATTAACAAATAGGAGAAAAGGATTAGATGCAAGTCCGGAACCTTGTGGTATACCTTGAGGTATACAGAAATTAGATGTTATTCCAACCAATATTACTTGAGTTTAAGGATGAGATAAAATGCTCTTAATTGGAATAGGACCAAGGACAAGTGCTTGAAGCTTTATAAAAATCATAAAGGACGCTATCACTGTTGAAATATCGAAGACAGCAATTTTGGACTCCACAAGAAGACAGTAACTTTAAGGGTAGATTCTAGTCGAGCAATTACAAAAAATTAAATTTCCTTTTTTTGCATATTTTAAGTCGTTATAGTGGCTAGAATAAGCCTCTAAAATGATTTGACGAAGTTCAGAAAAATTTTAAAGTTACAGCCGATTAAATGCGAACGCGTACCGGCTGAAAATCAAGCCTACGTTCGGGCTACACGCGCGCTGTATTTTTTTTTTTTTTTTTTTATATATGATGTTGCCAAAGCTCAGGGGATGCCCTATGATGCTAAAGCACAGCCTTGGCAGGAAAGGAATTAAGGATGAGGGAAATGGGTTAGGAGGTTGAGTGAAGGAGGTGTCGATGTACGCCCCGTTTGAAAGTTTCAGGCTCATAAGACGAGGGAAAAACAGAAGATGGTAAACTGTTCCACATTCGTGTTGTTCTGCTAAGAAAAGATTCCCGAAATTTGACGGTACGTCCAAATTTGACCCGGAGAGTAAAGGGGTGGGAGCGACTTGTAGATCTTGTATCGCGCGTTGTAATGAGTCTACAAGGAATCAGGCTAGCGATTTCGTTAGAACAATGGCCATGGAAATAGCGATAAAAGAGTGAGAGACAACCGACATTCCGTCGATGCTCAAGAGAGTCAAGGCCCTCAGAGATTGAGGAATCGCCAATAAGTTTAACAGCCTTACGCTGAACTTTGTCTAACGCGGACAATCCGGTGTGTCCTGCCCCTGCCCAAATATGGGAATTATATTCAAGTCTAGGCCTAATGTGGGACTTGTAGATCAACGCTTAGTCGGGTGGGGTGAAATATTTCTTACATCTCTGTAGAAAACCTAAACATTTCATCGCACTTTTGGCGATTGCAAATATATGATCAGTCCAGCTAAGATTGCTGGATATCTCAATACCCAAGATCTTTAGGGAGGGTGAATTGGGTATATTCACTCCGTCGACTGAAATGGGTTGGGGGTGGACTGGGCGTTTTTTAAGGGACATTAAACAGCATTGAGTTTTGGATGCATTAAACGTAACACGATTTGCTCTGCCCCAAGCGAGGACCTTAGAAATGTCGTTGTTTAATGATCTAAACATGCGTTCCCGATTGACTTCTGTAGCATTTCCACGTGAATTCATTACAGAATCAAATGAGTACGCGAAATCAAGGGTGCTGTCGTCGGCAAAACTATGAATAGGATTGGGAGTAAGGGATAAGAGATCATTGATGAAAAGAAGAAATAAAGTTGGTGAAAGAACTGAACCCTGAGGTACACCGGCATTTATTTCGTGGGATGCAGATGTAACGCCGTCAATAACTACACGGATTGAACGGCCTGACAAAAAGCTCTCTATCCATTTAACGAGGGTAGGATGCAGACCAAATGTTTGAAGTTTGGCTAAAAGGGCAGCATGCCAGACTCTATCAAAAGCCTTTGAAATATCAAGAGCGACGATTTCGGACTCACCGAAATTATGGAGACAATGATTCCAACGCTCCGTTAGAGCCGTTAGTAAGTCTCCGGTTGAGCGGCCAGCGCGGAAACCGTACTGGCAATCGTTGATAAGATGGTTATTTTCTAGATATGTCAACAACTGAGAGTTGATGAGTGATTCAAAAACTTTGGATATGATCGAGGTTAGTGCAATTGGTCTGTAGTTAGAGGGGTCGCATGCCTCTCCTTTTTTAAGTATCGGCTGGACATGAGCAAGTTTCCATACACTTGGAAATATTCCTGTTGAATATGACAGGTGAAAAAGTTTGCGCAGAGGTTTAGCCAAAGCAGAGGCGCAGCATTTTAAAACAAGGGGCGAGAAACCATCAGGCCCAGTAGCTTTGGACACGACGAGTTTCGAAAGTACTCTAAAAACCTCCCGAGTGCGAAAGTGTAGCGGCTTTTGCCTACTAATGCACTGTGATAGAGATGGAAGTGGCTGCGATGATGGTGGCAAGTACGAGTTAGCAGCAAAATTAGCAGCAAACAGGTTGGCCTTGTCCAATGAGTCAGTAAAAACAGTCCCATTATAAATGAGTGGTGGTGTTGACGAACAGGTGAAATTGTTCTTTACGGTTTTTACTAGAGACCAGAAGCCCTTACTACCCTTTTGAGTAGAAAATACCTTCCGTCTGATGCTCTGGTCGAAATTGAACTTAGCCCGGCTAATTGCTGAATTGCAAATATTCCGCGCATCTCTATAGATACGTCTGGATTCCTCTGAAGGGCACAATTTATATGCCTGGAAGGCTGCTTCCTTCTTTTTAATGGCTGCGAAACAGTCATTATTGAACCAATTGGTGTTAGTTGGTTTGATGTTCTTGAAGCTATGAGGAATAAAGCGATGCATTCCAAACCATAGGATGTTCAAGATATAATCGGTGCTTCTGTTAACGTCCTTCATAGAAAAGCAATCAGACCAGTCCAGCTCTCTGAGATATTTATTAAGTCCCGCCCAATCAGCATTTTTATAATGCCACACTAATCTTTTGGTGGAGTTTAGATTAGTGGTTGTCAGAGAGGAGATGGAGAATTGGGCGGAGATTAGACAATGGTCCGAATTACCCAAGGGAGACGTCACCGAAACCGAGTATTTTTCTGGATGCGATGTTAGAAATAGATCTAAAAGGTGCGCGTTGTGCCCCGAAGTATCAGGAACACGAGTCGGACACTCAACCAGTTGCTGTAAATTAAAAGACTCACTAAATAACTCGACGTGTCTTCCAGACGGGCTTGTGGTAGAAGAATGCCTGAGCCACTGTGTGTTGTGGACGTTGAAATCTCCAGCAAGAACGATTTCAGAAGAGGGGGATTATTCCAAAATCTTATCGATATCGGAAGACAGTTTATCGAAGGAGCACACAGTGTCAGTGTCAGACATATTCGGGCTGCGGTATAAAAAGCAGAAGTGAATAATGTGCCGATAGAGTTTAAATCTAATCCAGACATAATTAAATTCTGGATTAGTAGAAGAGAATTGAGGGAGATAGGAGAATGGCACATCATTTCTAATATAAACCGCGATTCCCCTCTGAGGAGAGAAGAGCGGCACTAAGTGATAACCAGGGATGTGATACTGATTAATATCAGAATCGGAAACAACCTTGGTTTCGCTTAGTGCAAAAACTGCCGGATCTTCCGCGATCAAGTGGCAGTAAACCGAAAAATGGTTACTTTTTAAGCCACGAATGTTGCAAAAATTAAATAAAAATTTTTGCATAGTCCCGGTCTTAATTTGCCCAAAACAAAACAAACGAAAACGTACACAAACACAAGGACTGACGAACGGGATCCACAGATGCAAAGCAAAGCCGCCTCTGTGAAAACAAAGCCAGCAGCAGTGTTATGCAGTTATAAAAATTCTTTTATATATTCTGTTTGGATAAAATAATGTTCCTTGAATATAGTAGTCAAAATCAGTTTCACAAGGAAGAGAAAGGATTGCTCTATGGTCCAGGAGCAGTTAACTAGCTGTAAGAAACCAAAAATTATATATTTTCCCATCTTTTTTCTCTGTCAAACTTTAAACGCGTTTTTCTCAAAACCATGTTTTAAGATACGCCGTGCAAAGTTGCAGTCGAACCCTTCAACCGATTGACTTCTTTTTTCTACTAAATAAAGATTATTGAATTTAGGAGGCCAAGGACCATTTTCAACAAAAAATATTAATATTTAGTATTTTTTTAACCACTAGGAACAACAAAAAAAGGGAAAAAAGATCGGATTTTTTCTTCAAACAGTCGCTATTTTATCTAAAATGACTGAATGACCGCTCGACTAGAACCTATCCTTAAGGTACCTTGCGGAAATTTAGCAGATCTAAGGTAGTTTGGAATACAAAAAGTTCCTCCTCCTATTGTTCGATAATCTTAATGCGAATCAAGCAAACAATTGAGCGCATTATAAATGATGAAGATGCAGGTTTTCCTCTGCAGCGATCACATCAACATTCTCCGAATTTCATCGAGCAATCTGTCGAATAGAAGTTCACTTTACGTCGATTTCAAAAAGGCGTTTGACAGCGTTGATCGCCCGTATGTATGGGCTGCTGGACAGTCATTGGATACTATGGAGTTAAGACACTGGAGTTCGGTTTGAACAGCGAAAGTGAATGGTCGTACTTAAGGAAAGCTGTGGAAAGTTATAAAGTTTAAAGTTTTGTTTGAGCATTTTATGCAAATTTTATGCAAATTTAATTGCGCAATAATAAATTGCAAATTAGTTAATTCTTTTGGAGTGGTTTTAAACGAAATTATATGAAATAGTGAGAAAGTCAGCAAAAGTGAGGTTGTGAAAACCGGCGTCCTCCTTTGTTGAGGTAGCGTCGCTTGGAAATATGAACATGTTGCAACATGCACAACAAGCATTTAAGGGATTCTTTTGGAAATTGATAAACTAACTTTGCAATAGCTTAATTAAGTTAAGTTAAGGTACTTTTATGAAATTATTGACTTTTTTAATGATTCTTGGAAATATTACAAAATATTCTTAATAAAGCGAACAAACAATAAATTAGATTAAGTGTCTATCGCCCTAATGTGGGTAGTCTAGAGTTAATCTTCGTATAAGATTGGCTCGACAAGCGAGAGAATAACTATCTAGTATAGAGATAGTTCCCAACATTACTGTAGATGCTGTACCTGTAATAGGCAGGACAGTGGTTTGATTATTCCCAAGATACGTGAAAACAATCTCAAAAGTGTTAATGTGCTAAAATTTACACATCAGAAAGTATTTTATTGTGCCAAGAGGAAAAGTGCTCGCTTTTCTTATAAAGAAAACATTTTGTACTTAGCACCGTTGTGCTAATATTGTAATTTTCATCTAGTGAGGAGTCAAGATCCGAAAGTGGAAGAGGATAAGCATTTAATTGGTGGCAAGCCACCGGAGGCGGACCTCCATCCCTGTGAGGCAACTAATGTCGCCCAATTGGATAAACTAATTGGCAATGCAGACACCGATTTCCTACAATTTGAGGAATTCCATCCAACAACAATCAACAGCCTATACCAGGAGATAGAAATGACCGAGCAAGAAAGCGAAATGCTGAATAAATCGCAGCTATATAATAATTCCCAGCTAGCTACTTCTCAACAAGCTATGCCACAAGGCAGTAAAAACACCTTAAGCCAAGAAGTCTCCAAACTAAAAGAAAATAGCGCAAAAGTTAAGACATCGTCCAATACAACAGTAAACAAACCCATTACTAATAAGATTATTTGCAGGAAATCTACAAAAAAAAACAAAAGCAGGTACATCTACCGACCTAAAAATGGCAGCACATGAATTACTGGAAACCCAAAGTACACCTATTAGATTACTCAGCCAGCAGGAGATTCAAAATGCATTAGTGGCTGACAATATGGATCAGCTAATGGAAGGAGACTTCGAGGAAGGAGACTTTGTCTTGCCATCCAAAAGGCACACATTAAAGAGAAGAAATTCAACAATAAGCCTTGAAGGAGAAAGCTTCGCAACAAGCGAAAACAGGTACAAAATACTTGATTTTAAAATAAGCAATAAAAATAAGAAAAGCGAGCATAATAATATGTTTAATGAGAATGCTCAAGTAGTTAATAGAAATTCTAATATATTGAATAATCATAATATTGAAAATATTGAAAAAAATAATAATATAAATGCAAACTCTGATAAGAAAGGGGAAAAACCAAAAACCCCGAAATATTTGCCACCCATAATGTTCTGTGCCAGTGAAAAAACGGGAGAATTAATTGAACTTTTAAAGAAAAAGAAAATAAATTTCAAAGTTAAAACATCGATGAATAATCAGGCAAGATTATATATTAGGGAAGACTTTAAAGAACTTAGAAAAGACATTATGGAGGATATGCATATCGCAGGTTTCGCTGATATGTATACACATACTCCAAAAGATGAAAAACCCATTGTTTTGTTAGTCAAAGGTATTCACAGCTCGGTTCCAATTGAGGAAATTAATGACGAAATTCTGTACATCGATCCCAAAATAGAAATTATTTCAATTAGCAACTTTGAGACCTCTAGATCCAAATCCGAAAATAATAAATTAAATATATTCCGAATTGTTCTGAAACCAGGGACAAATATTGAAAAATTAATAGAAAAACAGTGCTTCTACCATACAAAGGTAACATGGGAAAAACCAAAATTAAACGGCCCAGTAAGGTGCAAAAAATGTCAGAAATACGGGCACTTGGCAGTAAACTGCTACAAAACACCAATATGCGTAAAATGCGCAAGGAGTCATCCAGATGAAAGATGTTTGCTGGAGGATTCAGAAAAACCAATCTGTACAAATTGTGGACAGAGAGGACATCCTGCTAGTTATAGAGGATGCCCTTACTATAAGAAATACATAGAGACAATCAATAAAAATTTAGCAAACAGAAAGACTAATAATCAGACTAGGCCAATAAATAGGTCAAACGTGGTCAGGGGTATAAGCTATGCCGATGCTTGTACAAATAACTTCCCAGAATTGGGAGCATCGAGATACAACATAAATAACAATACGAACAAAACAAATAGCAAACAATCATTCTCACTACGGGATAATGATTACAGTACGACTGAACCTAACTTCCAGAGCACAGGTATGGGAATAGGTAATGACTTCGAGTCTATCGGCAGAGAATTATTTGGAAATAATCACAATAAGCTTCAAGGGATAATAATTAACTTTATCCAAACCTACAAAACGCTGTCTCCTCAAGAGGCAAGGATGAAATACTTTTGCATTTATTCAAAAATTGCAGCTAATGATTTTTAAGTTAATAAACATTATATTAAAATATTACATGAGCAAAACCCTGAATAACAGAATATTATTTGAACTAGTAGCACTTATAAATGAGTATAGGAAAATTACAAATATTAACCAAAATAATAACAGTAGGAGGGAAAACAGACAGCACAGACAATGGCTGAATAAAGTTGTAATAAACAATAATGGGACATAATATATTAAAAATATTAAACTTAAACGTTAATAGTATAAGAAGTAGTGCTAGGAGAGCTCTACTCACAACTCTTGTAAATGATAACAAAATAGATATCTTTACCATCACAGAAACAAATATAAAACCAAATCATAATGTCATCATAGACAATTACAACCTTATTAGAAATGATAACGAAAATGGTACTACGATAGGAATACAAAAAGAATATAAATACGAGACTATTTATATTAATTCAGAAATACCAGTATCAGCAGCGAAAGTAAAAATCTGGAGGAATAATGAAGCGAAAACATTATTGATAGTGAGTGTATATATCTCGGCTAAAGTAACGGCATTGCAATTTGAGAACCTAATAAACACCTTTATTAAAATAAACACAGAGTTCGACGATATTATTATAGGGGGGGATTTTAATGCCAAACATACGCTTTGGGGGGATCCAAATATAAACTATTTTGGGAAACTTTTATATGATTGGCTTCAAGGGGGAAATAATGTGGACTATGAAGTAGTTTCACCATTCAAACCTACATTTCCACTCAGTGGATCAATTATTGATCTATTCCTAGTTAGTAATGCTATCATGTCAAATAGTAATAATACATGCAACACAATACCCACCTTTTCTGACCACTATGGTGTAATCATGACAATAGAATTTACAACATTAACAATAGACTTTAATGAACCAGAGACCAGATATGTATATAAAGACATGGACTGGAACATGTTTAAAGCAGATATTGAAATAAACATGGGAAATATAACCATCGTTAATAATAGGTGTCTTGAAAATGAAGAAATAGATAAACATATCACCGACTTAACAAAAAGTATCCAGAACACGCATGATAGGCTAGCCAGGAAAGAAATTAAAAGCCCAAAAAAATATAGGATCCTGCCGAGAGAAATTATTAATGATATTAGGGAGAAACACAAACTTCAAAGGAAAAGAAAACGAATCTTGGAAAGCACGTACAATCGTGAAGATACAAGATATGTTCAATTATCCGAAGAAATACTCTATTACAGGAAACTGATTAAAATAAAAATTGAAATACACACGGATGAATTGTTCAGGAAACAATTGGAAAAAATCAGACCAGGTGTAGATGCGTTCCGGGAAATAAACAGGATCACGGGTAGGAAGAAAGGAAACAGGATCAACGGCATTGTTGATAATACTAGCAATAACATTAACCAAGTTATCACTAATGACACTAATGAAATAGCAAAGACATTCTCAGAATACTACCAGGAATTATATAAAGAAAAAGACCCAATACATTGTTTAGAATTAAACAACAATGTTAAATTGGAGGTAATGAAATTCAGAGAAATCTATAAGGATGAGGACAACAACAGCAAAATCAGTAAAATCACGCGGTTTAACGACAGCAATCCGGCAGACAACCCAAGCGAAAATAGGTCACGATTCGTCCAACAAATGGAAGTGGAGGAAATAATCATTGCAAAAATGAATAGGAAAACTTCATACGGTCACGATGAAATACCTAACCTAGTCATTAAACACCTACCGGAAAGAACGATTAGATCTATGACCATAATCTTCAACAATTGCATCAATAACTCATATTTCCCGAAAGCATGGAAAATAGCGAAAGTAATTCCAATTCCAAAGAAACCATATGCTAAAAATGTACAGGAATTTAGGCCAATATCATTGTTATCGAATATGGGCAAAGTACTTGAAAGAATCATGGCTGATAAGCTGGATGATTTTACGGAATCTGAGGAAATAATACCAGCCTACCAGTTCGGTTTTAGAGCAGGACATTCTACGGTGGACGCACTGTCCAAATTTCAGACAGACACTATAAATAATCTGACAAAGTACAACGCAACGGTAGCATGTGCCTTGGACATTGAGAAAGCTTTTGACTCGGTTTGGACAGAAGCACTAATTTATAAACTTATCACGCTGGGGTTACCTCCTAGATTGATACTGTGGATTGACAACTTCCTCTCCGATAGGACAATGTCGGTGTCTGTTAACGGACGAAACTCTGAAATAACACAAGTCCGTTCAGGGGTACCGCAAGGATCATTGACGGGCCCCAAACTTTATAACATCTTCTTAGCAGATTTTCCACATATAGTGCAGGATGAGGAAGGGAATATCTCATCTAGAGCATTATTATATGCAGACGATACGTTGGTATATGCCCAGCATTGGTGTCCGTTAGAGGCAGCGGGAATAGTAAACAAACATCTTGAGGAAATAGATGAATTTTATAAATCTTGGGGGATTAAAATTAATATAAACAAATCAGAGTCGATATGTATAAGAAATGCATATAGAAAAGCCATCACCAGAGACCTGGTAGTTAAAAGTAGATTTGCACAGACTAAAATAGGCAATTTAGATATACCTTTGAAAGAGGAAATCAAATACTTGGGAGTGATCTTTACAAACAAGTTGAAATTCAACAAACAAGGCAGGTTTGCTTTAGGTAAAGCGAAAAAAGCATTCCAAGCTCTCAAAAGTCTATTCTATAACAAGGCACTTAGTGAAAAAACCAAACTACTAATGTATAAGCAGTTAATTAGGCCCATACTATGCTATGCATTTCCTATATGGCACTCAATCTCTCCATCTGTGGCTAAACAATTAGCAGTTTTTGAAAGAAATATTGTTAGACTAGCTATAGGGAAAAATTACAAATCGAGGCATAAAAGATATAGTAATGAATATATCTTTAAAGAAGCCAAAATGCTTCATCTTCTAATATATCAAATTAACCTGATGGACAAAAATAATAAAAGATGCGAAAAACACCGCAACATACTAATAAAAGAGGCGGTAGAGAGCCAAAAGTATTATAGGGCAAAGATGCAATACTATCTGTCCCCATTCAATTATTTAAACGAAGAATCATCTGCTTACTTATTCAAACTTGATAAGGCAAATACAATACCGGTATTCTATCAGAATAGTGGCACAGACAACTATAGAGGATAAATAAAATAAAATATATTAAAATATGTGAAATTAACAAAGCTATATCTAAGAAAACTGAATAAAATTAAATAAATTTTGCAGGGCTTTGCGGATGGAGTTATGAACGTTCATGATTCTGACTGCAAGGCTCTGTAAAATCAGTTAGAGAAATTTAGGAATTTAAAATAGGTTACTAATCAACAAATCATTGTGAATGAGAATAATTGTGATTCATCAACACGATGAAAAGGCTGAGCATTAAATAAATGGGCTGATGGTGTGCTGTCCGAGTTGGGTAACACATACGCAATTGCTTGTGAATGTGTTGCTCGGTTTGGACAGTGCAAGTCTTGGCAGCAATAAGGGAATCGAAATGTGATTTCCTCTCATAGGTTAGTTTAGTATAGGTTAGGTTAAGAATTATACAAACTCATAAAGAGAAAGAGAAAACTGATAGTATGGGTTTGCGTACATACTGATAAAGTTATGATAGGGGATATTAAGTTATAAAAGAAACAGAGTACAAATGTGTTGAATAAACTATATTATAGATGTATGGTACCTGAAAAGATTTATCAGTAGGTTATATTAAGCTATTGCAATGTTAGTAATAAGAAATCATACATGTATTAACTTGTCAAAAATCGCAATAAAGGCTTTGTCTATTGTCTATTGTATGGGCTGCTTCAGCTAAGAGAGGTCGAGAGAAGCCACACTCAGGAGCCCATGGCATTTCTTACAAACGGGAAACTGTCGGAGGCCTTCTAAGTGCTGAACGGAGTGAGACAAGGATCTGTCACAATTGCTTTTATTGATCGTCATTAATGCCACATTGTGCAGCGTCCTAGATGACCACCTACTTACGCATCTAGACTATGTCGACGATGTAAGTCGCCCTAATGTTCGAAGCCTTGAATAGAAAAGGTCGCAAAGCAGGGCTTAAGATTAATGCTGCTTAACGCAAATTTCCAGGAGACAAAGTAAAATTTATCTTGAAGATCAGCAAATAAACAAGTAGATAAATTTGCCTATCTCGGAAGTATAGAATACTCTTACTGAGATATGGCACAATAACAACATTTCCAGACCCAGAAAAAGCCGAATTTTCGATTCCAATATAAAATCTGTTCTGTTGTATGGCTTTTCAACAAGGAAAGTGACCTGTCAAATTACCTAAGCTACAAGCCTTTGTCAACCGGTGTTTTCGGCGCATCCATAACATCCATTGGCCGAATGTCATTACCAACGAAGACGTACACGTACCTTCAGGCCAAGACGGGATAGACACCGGTGTTCGTAGGCGAAATTGGCAACGGCTATGTCGCACACTAAGGAAAGAACTAAACAATATCGCTTAAGGAAGACGCCGAATTGGACGACAATGCAACAAATGCAAAAGATCTGCAAAGAGCGAAGGGACCCATATCAACGCTTCGTGGCACCAGTTAAAGGATTAGCGCAGAACCGGACCAGGTGTAGAGTTGGTGTAATAGACGCCTTATGCCGCATAAGGTGTTAAAGGAACCAGAGAGTTAACAGTCACAGATAAAAAGTTTTAAAAATGAATCTTGTAACAAAATTCTAGCTGCACGAGATACACTTTTCAGATAACATCAGTAACAAAGGCAATGCCAGGAATCACTCAATTAAAAACTTTTCACAGTGATCGATTAACAAAGCAATCGTATAGTTGCTTGCAGTATTCCTACACCGGTGGTGTTTTCAATCGGACATAAGTAAGTTTAATGCATAATATAATGGATTCATTTGCAAATGTTGTGCAAATATTATTTAAAGATTTCAACGTCAGTAGTAGAAAATCTTCAGACGTCAGAAATCTTATTGTTTAAGATCGGATCCTTTTATATCAGCTAGAAGACCGAAGACTTGATGGTTGCGACAGAACTGTGCGTAGAAGATTGAGAGAAAAAAGATTTAAAATTTTCAGCGAAAAAGTTGCCCTGAGGCAGAAAAGATTAATCATCGCTAGAAAGTATATTGGAAAGCCTCTATCTGTTTGGCAGAAAATAATAAAGTCTAATTAATATAAGAGTTGCGAAATCAAAATAGAGAAAACGTGTTTGGTGTGAGTCATCCAAACGGTTCCAAAGTAAGTACAGAGAAAGTACTGTACGACATGAGGAGCTATATTGTGGTTTGTGTCTACTTTTCTAAAAACGGTGTCAGAAACAGTGAAAATAGTTAAAAAAATGACTGCTCTTAAAAAAAATCTGGAAATATCTAACCGAATACCCGACCAGAATACCTCAACATTTTACCCGACCAGAGTACTTCAACAAATAATGGGATTTTTTTATACGATGTGGCCAAATTCTAGGGGCAACCCTTTGATGCGTTAGCATGGTTTTGGCTGGAAGGGAATTAGGGTAAGGGAAGTGAAGAAACGTGAAAGTCTTGTTTTTGCATTGCTGCGAGCTAGACAACAGCCCAGAGACGGAGTGGATTATTTTAATTTCATAATAAAAGCTCACGGGGAGACCTGGGCGCTATTGCGAATGTCCATTTGTGTTCGACTCGACTAGCCAAGACGCACACTCTACTAACAATTCAAATGAGGAAGTGTGCCTTTGCTAGTCGAGTCGACTGAAAATCGACACTCGCAATAGGGGCTCTGGTCTCGAACCCGGGACCCATGGAATGGTGGTCGTGCGGCTCAACGAATTGATCCAACTCCGTCTCCAACTCCGATTGAATAAGTAGATTGGCCTACGCAGTCCTCAGATGTAAAACCCGTAGAAACTATCCTAGATACCAATATTCCACTTTCTTACAGATCGAATGAGTAAATATTATGAACAAACTTGGAAAATTTAGTATATAGCATGCCAAGGAGATTGCAAGCTGTAATTGAGGTTGTAAAGTATACTGAAAGATTTCTGCATTTTGTCGTTATTTGGTAAGATTTTGAACTTTGTTTATCGTAGAATGGCGTACTCTCACATTCAGCGAGAATAAGTTAACTTTAACTAAGGCATTTAATGTTAATAATTGGTATTCTTTTTTATAGCATATCGCTTCTAACAGAAGGCGCACTTCTTGGTAGGAGCCAACAAAACAAATCAAATGGAATAAGCCTCCTAATTGATGGAATAAAACTTCCACACAAACATGCACAGAAAGAAAAACGAGCAAGAAAACAGAAAAAGAAAGAAAACATGAGAGGAAACCCAGCACAAAGAATGCAAAACAGAGAGTCACTGGAGCACAGAGAATAGGTAGTTTTTTAGTGACTCCTTGCTAAGAGTTAGTTCGAAATTGGGACATGCATAAACAGACCTACATAATCGGTTAATTAGTTCATGTATGCCATAATTTGATCTGGTGGAGTCAAATAGTGACAAAAGCAGTCTTCGGAGACTATATTGGGTCTGTCTAAAGAAAACCGTGCTACCAAGAGTACCTGACTTAATATTTGAATTCAAAAGCTGGTGAATAAAGACCAAGTCAGCGACTCTGCGCCCTTACTCAAGTGAGGGAAATCCGAGCAAACGGAGATGTTCGCCGTAGGGCGGGAGTCTAAGCGGATCGTCGCATGAGAGCTCACTTAACGAAAATCTAACAAAATTACGCTGCATCGATGCGATACGCTTGGAATGAAGAGCATAGTAGGGCGACCAGTTCTCAGATGCATATTCTAGAATAGGGCTAACCAAAGAGGAGTACAAACGAATCAAAATTGGTAAATCTGAGAACTCCCTAGGTCAACGCTTTACAAAGCCTAAGATTAAGTTACGTCTAGACACAATTAAAAAGAAGAGTAAAATCTACTTTTTTATGGAGTTTTACCCTAAGGTTAGTTACGGACAGCACTCGACGAAGGCCATTCCCCGCAAAGGGGTACTTAAAAACTTGTGACTCCTGGAACAGAACATAGCCTCACATTAGAACGAATAGTAGACGACCGACATGGCTGCCTTGCGGCACACCAGATGAAGCCCTAAAAATTCTTGAGATGGAGCCACAGAACGATAATCGATATGTCTTGTCTCTCCAGTCGAGTAGATGCGGGAGAGAGAGCTGGTCTCGAACCCGGGAACCATGGCATGGTGGTCGTGCCGGTCAATCGATTGAGTCAACTTCATTAAATTCCGGAAAGTTAGTAGACGTTGATGTACTGAGCAAAAACCCATGTTACAATATACTGCAAATACATTATCGACTCAAATAACTTGGGTATGCAGGATGGCTTTGCGATTAGTCTTTAAGTAGTTATAATATTCTTATGGCCTTTTTTCTGAACAGGAACGATAAAGGAGCCCTTACACAATGCAGAAAATTTACCAGCTTAAACGGACTTATTGAAGAGAATCGCCAATGGAGTGAGCAGGACATCGGAACAGGACCTAATGAATGAAATAGGGATACCGTCAGGACTGGAGGAAAATTCCGATTTAAGTTCTATGATTTTGGTCATTATAAGATCCCGTGATATACGGAGCAAAAAATCGGATGAAGCGGGACGATCCAGAATAGGACCAAAATTATTCTTACAATGTTCAAAGTTGTCGGAGGAGAAGGTACTCTTAAAAAATGAAGCAAAACTATTTGCTATAGTGGAGACGTTACTGCAACTAAGAAAAAAGCTCAAGCTTGCTTGTAAATTAATATATAATAAAAATGTCCACCTACTTTTGTAATCTAACTAAAATTAAAATCTATTTTGTCCACGACTGTATATACACAATTATTGTGAAATTGTTTTACTGGTATTTAATCTTGTGTATCTTAACCACGACTAAAAATAATAATTATTTATAACGTCTGAGAAGATACTTGACACAATTGGTGATCTACCAAAGTATTCGTTATATGAAATACGCAGGTTTAGGTTAATTTGTAGACATGAACTTGATGCTTTCGCTTCACTTTTCTATATAAGGAAGGTCTTCTTATCTAAGTAATCAATTTAATTTTGAAAAAAAACAAAGATTTTATTTAAAATTTGACGAATTTGATTTGGTTTTACTAAAATATTAATTTTGATCGAAACTCTGATTGACAGTATAAATATTTTTTTTCACACTACATCTGTTCGCTCATTTATCTGGAAACCGAAACAAGCTAGAAACCTTGGAGTAGCTCACATAGCCTCTACAAAGAAGTAGATAAACTGATTAAACTGTAGCCGTTTAAAAAACGCGAAGTAAGGTCTTAGGATATTGAGCATCCCAATTGTTTGTTTTTTTATGCATCTTAAAACTATTAAAAGAGAAAGGATAACTCACTATTTGTGTCTGGAGCTCCAACTACAGCTGCTCTTAAACCATCTTCTCTTCCGCGTCCTCTAGGCGCTCTTAAGGCGTTTGGACCTCGTGGTTCGTCTGACATTTGGATTTCTTGAACCATCGTTTGTAACGACTCTAAACTAGATGATTTTTTTAAGCCAAGAGAAGGCCCCAAGTCGCCTATTTGATCGAGTGCCTCTGACGTAAGATCCCCATTGGGCATATGTCTAGGTCCGTTATGTTGCGCGGCACCAGTTATTCGCGTTAGTGATTCTATTGAACCGCTAATGATGGCAGATTTTGTAAGTTGCATACGTCTCTCTTTTTCTCGTTCTTCGCGTATTTTTTTGTTCCTTTGATAGGTACCAGTTTCCCGGGCATCTAGAGCTGCGTGATGTTTTTCGGAAATGGACCTTCGACCGACTGCATCTCGACTAAAATGTTCGGCTGAAGTATTTGTATCGAGACTCAGCTGCGACGAATATGTTGCGTCGCAAATGTTGGAGCTCTGATTAGTACTAGTAGTATCATCTGGTCGATTGGGAAGAATGCTGAAAATTGCAATTTATGAAAATTTGAATGAGTTAATCACAAATTTTAGTAGTACTTACGGTGACAAAGGCTCAGGATCATCTTCTATTAAAACAGAGTTATTTATGGCGTTAGTGTGATGCATTTGTGAATGAAGGGATGAGGACCAAGAATCATTTGTTGCCATATAGTAACTCTCATTACGAAGCCCTTGTGTGAGAAGAGGGGATGGTCGCTTGTTATTTGAATTCGAAGAGCAAACACCGCCAGTTAGACGATCTAATACCGGGTTGCTCCATCTAAAAAATAATTTAGTTTATTTATTAACTTAACATTCCTTTTATTCAGTACCACCTACCGATTTAAATTTTCTTTTCCTTCTCGTTTTTCTGGACCAAGATAAATCACGGTAGTTCCAGAATTTTCGCTGTTATTTGAACTATTTTGTTGTTCTAAGATGTCCCCAGAGCTATGTGATCGCGTAATTTTCCTCGCAATTGTAAGGCTTATGACACCAGGATGTTTTCCAGGAGTATGAAGCATAGCTCTTCGAAGGGTTTCCATAGCTTCTGCATTATTTTGTCCCAACAGCGAAACACCGTTTACACTTAGTAGCTGATCATTCATTCTCAGTCGGCCATCACGTGATGCTGCTCCACCATGTAAAACGCTCTTCACAAAAATACCTAAATCCCCATCATGTTTCATTGAATTATTGCTACCATTTGACGAATTACCCGAGCTTGTTTTCCCTTTAACACTCACTCCAAGACCAGCTTTTTCCGTATCATGGACGGGAATGTGTAAAGTTAAAACTTCCCGATTGCGCCATGCAATACCTGCCTGAAGACTGTCCTGTATATATGAAGTAAAAATTTCAAGATCAATTGAAAAATATTTTATTTATTATTGTAAGAGCATATACTCGTATGTTTTAATTTTTTTTTATAAAAAAAGTTCTGAAATGTTAAATCTGTAAAAACAGAAAGAAAATAGTTTTCTTAAAAGACTGGAATTAATCAAATGACTTCTGATATTATTATGAAGGATTTAAATAAAAACGGTCCCTCCTCCCAATTCCGGTTAGATCTGATGCAAAAAGTAAATTCCCAATTTTATATAGCGGGTTATATTTGATATCATCAAAAAGTGTTCCCGTAAATTGTGTGTAGGGAATAAGCTTCTCTCTCCACAAAAAGGTCGACAGAACTGATGTGACAAACTAATGAGGAATTACCTTTATGAATACTACCGCGAAAGCTTTTGTGGTTCTTTTGGAAAGGATCAAAATTTCGAAAAAAAGTAATAGTATACTGACAGAATATTAAGCTGGTTCCCGCCCGGGAGATATGGATCTATAGATACATTTTTAATCTCCACAATAGTGAATTTGTATTGGCATCAAGGAAAAAAAAAGCATTGTTTGCCAACTTTGCAGCAGCGTTTGATTCGATTTCAGGGAACTCATTATTTTATAAACTATGGAATTTGGGATTGTCAGGTAGGGATGAGCGATGTTGGCAAAACATCGATATTGACATCGATTTCAACTTTTACGACTGAACTGACTGATTATCGATACTAATTGCACTCAAAACATCGATTTTTCTTCATATCGATGTTTAATAGAATGAATTTGTAGAATGGCGTTAGAAAACAAGATACTTCAATGTTATAAATAATATCAAATAAAGCTGTATTGCATTCAAATATGGCTTTTCTAACAACTTTACAACTACCTATTTATGCGGGTTCAAGACCTTTTCATGAAAAGAATTGTGGAACGGAGAATCACTAACATCGCTGGTAGCCCAGTGGTTAGAGTGATAAAGTATCATGCGTATACTCCTCGGTTTGAGACCAGATCTAGAAAGTTGCTGATTTTTCTCCGATTCCTACGTTTATTAGAGTTTTTAAAGTGAAACTTCTTTTTTCGCAGTAAGGTAAGTTCGCATGTTGGAAAATAGGAGCGTTACGAAAAATGAAACGCTCATAACAATATTTGCCTTTTCTTGTGGATTTGCCATCTATCATAACTCTATCGATAGAAGAACTGCTGTCACTATTCACATGGATTTTACTTCAAATCAAATGAACGCCTAGTCTACGAATGCGACAGTGTAGCATTGCGGAAAGTCTTCAACTGATTCTTGTTGTGGCTGTGAATATATCACCAAATAAAGAGATTTGTCATATCATTGATTTTATACACGAGATGTTGCTTGTATATGCTCCAGAGGGTACAGCTTTATTGAACAAAAATCAATTATATTGAGCAGTGATTTTAATGTGAACGTCGCCAAACCAGAAGACAACTAACTAAAATTAAAACTTAACAATGATCGAACAGTATCGAATACAAGATCCGGATCAACTATCGGCGTAGATATTTAGAAGTTTTGCTTCAACCGCCATGTCATATACACTTAAATTTAAAGTTATATACCATAATTATTATATCAACTGCATTTTATTGTCCAGAGTTGATATCACTAAGAGTATACATTTTTCTCGCAGCTTTCCTACAATAACCACATTTCATACAAGGTTAATAATGGAAAATGCCGTTTTGGACTGCGTAAAGAAAGTTTGATAATTGTTTTGTAACCAAGACTCTTTATTGCTTTTTAGTTAGACCGATTTTAGAGTACGCTTCCGCAGTTTGGTCACCCTTTTATTCGGTTCATATTAGTTTCTTCTGATATAACGTAGGTTCTTCGATTTGTGCTCCGTAGCCTTCGTTGCAGAAGAGACGCGAGTCTTTGGGGTTCTGTTTAGTTTATAAATGCTGGCTGTCTAAATATCTTGGTCCCTTGACTTGAATTATGACTTCCTTAAGATCTCTCGCACTAACTACGCTTTTAATGAGCCTTTTGATTCTTTGTCTCTGAATCATCACTGGGACGAAATTTACTTGAACATATCTGAAGCTCAAAAGCTGTTTTCTGATTTGATTTGTTTATGCATTTATTTAATTTTTTTTGTGTTATTAATAAAATGTTATTATTTTCATATAAAGATTCAGTAATGGACCGGACTGAAGGGAACACCGAAAAAACTCTATTAATTAGAATTGTGTAAGTACGGAATCCTCCGCATAAAACGTTTCATACTTGAACGTTTTTTTTAATAATGACCACAGGAACGTTTTTACTATTCACTTACTTGGAAATATTTCGAAGACATTTCAGGCCCTCGAGGCCTTAAATAAATTCCCTAAACGAAGGTTGTTTTTATGTTTTATTTTTTAAATTTACAACTATAGGTTTTTCTTATAATGTAGCCAAAGCCCTGGGGACAACCCTATAATGCGTTAGCATGGTCGAGGACAAAAGGGAATTAGAGTACGGGGAATGAGGGAAACTAAATGTCTTGATTTTTCATTGCTGCGAGCTAGACAACAGTCCCGAGACGGAATGGATTTTTTATTTCTTGTAACTGCAAATGAAAAACATATATGTAGGTAGACCGAGGCTCAAACCTGCATCCATGGCAGGTGATCATGCGACACATTCATTGATTTTTAGCTCCTACATTCTTCTCTAGCTGTCGCTTTTCGTTTAAGCGTTAGAAGACATTTAATGGTATAATGGTGGTTTAAGTTAATTGAAAACGCTGGTACTACTAAATAGTCTAAACTCTGGCCAGCTACTAAATGGTACACACAGCAGCAGGAGAATATTTCATTAACAATCTTTTTAAGAAATTCAATTTAAAATTAACTCTTCCTTTTAAGGATATCTTATCAATATTTTTCTATCATCGTGTGTATCATTAATATGCATCAATAATCATGAATTAATCTTATCCAGCTAGCACAAGTAATTGGTGTATCTAAAACGCATTGTCATGTTATTATGACGAAGATTTTGGGAGTGAAATGCGTCTCAACTCGACTTGTGGCAAAAACGTTGAATTCTCTACTTTGTTAGTTCGCAACGTTTTGTCAAAAAAAAATAAACCAATATCATCTCGTAAGGTCCATATTAGCTTGAATTGACGCCGTGTGACTTTTATCTGTTCCCAAATTCACTGCAAGCTCTTATGGCTATAACAAAGAGTGCATTCTGGAACGCTTTTGAGGAGTGGAAAAATTTATGTCATGTCCGGTCCAATTAGTTTTTCTTTGAAGGGAGCAAATATATATGTATGTAGTTATAAATTAATAGCTTTTGTTTTTGTTGTTAATTCTTACGTATTACTTTCGGAACTGACCCGAAATAGACCAGTGATGATTAACTCGATTAACGCTGGTATAAAAGCTACTAGACTACTATATACATTTAAGTGTTTTATAGAAAAATTACACATCAAGAATAGACTTTGATTAAAAATTAGATAAATGTAACCTACTTAGCCCAAAAAAGAAATTCCATAGGACTAACCCCGGGCTGCCATTACACAAAATAGCAGCTGATTGCTAGATATTACTATTCCATACTTACACTTGATGCTGCAGATTCACTTCCTGCATCAATGAAATGGTGATCATTGAGATTCAAAGATGTGTTTAGTTCGTTTGGTTTACTGCTACTCTGTGCCTTTTCGACTAAATTTGGAGGAGGGACAGGAGCTGGAGGTTTCGGTGGCTTGTTTGCTGCATCTTCTTGTTCTTCCGAGAAATTCTACAAAATAAGTTTTAACATTAATAAAGCATTTTAAAAGTTGTTAGGAATGTTCTTACGATTTCTCTTTCATCAACTTCAGCAAGTTCTTGTTGACGTGACACTACAATTTTTACAGTGGCACCAGCTTGTGTGGCACGTAAAATTGAAACTACTTCAGATTGTGACTTTCCAGTCATTAATATTCCGTCAACTTCTAGCAATCTATCGCCTGGCTTAAGTCGTCCGTCTTCAATAGCAGCTCCTCTAGTAAGGATGTTCTTAATATATATGGGACAGTGACCACCTGCTGGATTATCTCTAGTAGTTACACTAAATCCTAGCCCATGAGGACCTTTTTTCAGTATAATTTCAATTTTTCGGCCCAGCTTTCTCGTATTGGCTACTTGAAGTGATGATCCTGCAGGTGCACCGGGCATTTTCCTCGTCGGTGATACTGTAGCAACTTTAGTGCCCGACGACTTCTCCTCAGCCTCAATCATCTCCGAGATCTTTGTGTCTTTTTTGTTCCTCCCCGCGATTGTGCTGCCTCTGATTACCCTAACCCTTAGTTCGTTGGCTGAAAGACTTCTTTTTAGGTATTCCTGTACTTGGATCTCATTCAAGCCCACAAGATTTGTTCCATTTATTTCAAGTATCCGGTCGCCTTTACGCAATCGCCCCCTTTCCGCTCTACTTCCAGGTTCAACATTCTGAACAAGCAAACCTCCTTTTTCATGGTCCGGCAATGCAGTGAGTCCTAGAGGGCCCCCTAATTCATTTATAATTAGCAACATTTCGCCATCTTTTTCTCGAATTGATTCGTAAGCCTGGCCCAGTGGTTCCTTTCGTTTTCCTGCCTCTCGCGGTAGAGATTTTGTAGCATATGTATTCTGCTGCAACTTGTCTGCGGCATCCATCCATTTGTAACCATTTCCATCGCCAAGAAATTGCATTGATAAGCGGCCTGAGCGAGCGAAATTTTGTCCTGAATTATACGTGTGATGCGCGTCATCTTCTTCTTCCCATTGTGGTGATAAATAGTTGACTTTATCTAATATTCGATCCGGCGATTCTCCTCTACATGCTGGAGCAGCAGCTGACCATCTTTTTGTAGTTTCTGACTGATTTTTAAGCGTTTGGATTAAATTTGGATCGCTGCTGCGTCGGACTTGTAGTCCCAAACCAGAATGCGGGCCAGAAGTTGTGCTAGTCACCTCAATATGAGGTGTTGTAGCATCGATAGTGTTCCCTGTAGTTGCATCTGTATTTGTGGGATCACGAAAAATATCAGGACTACCTGTACCTACTGAAGAACTCCCGCTGGCGCCATCTCCTCCACCTTGTTGAACACCTGGATCCGGGCCCGAGTCTTCAAAACTAGCGAGAATTTGCTCGCGATCATCTACAACATCTTTTAGGCAATCATCCGGGTCAAGAATTCCGGACTGTGTTTGTAAATGGTGAACAACAACCCATGACTCAGGCTCCTAAAATGAAAAAGAAAATCTTCGATTAGAGGAATGATACGAAATTATTTTGTAGTTTAAGTAGGGGTCAATTGTGACGCGTGACAAATTGTCCGATTCGCTTTCATTTTCGCGTCACTATAGAATGAAATCGTGTTCTGGTTTTTAAATTATTTCAGTGCTAGCCTCGGACATCCAATTGCTATTCGCGAAGAGTTCTGTTTGGATGCGCAATTAGCACATTCTGCCAAATCTGCGCGTTCATTCTCAATTGAGTTAAGCTTTGTATATTTTCTAATTGGATCTTCATTTTGATTGATATATTCAGGCTGCAATTTATTCCGCACGGAATAGGATGAAGGCAGCCTTAAATGGGTCGTAAATTTTTATTTTGGTAAGTGAAAAACGAATAAATTGAAACAAATCAGATATAAAAGGAGAAATATTTTGCAATACTGTTCACGTTTTACATTGCCTATACTTACCACTATAATATTTATTAAAATTTTAAATAGCATCTTAGCAAAGTTACCTTTGTATAGCATTCAGTCTTCCTTGGTAACGTTAGGGAATATGATTTCTGCAAGTAAGTGTGAGATATTCCTTTATGCTTTTCTGACACACGATAGGTGTGCCGCCATCCAAATATCCCAGTTAGTTTGTCTGCTAATGCTGGGCATTTTGGAGGTACATCGAACATAATTCCAAACTTTGGTGTTTTCTGTTAACTCGTTCTATCGTAAACTTTGGTATCTTTTATTTTTATTACACTTTTCAAGACATTTTAGATATTTTTCTTTGGTTTTTCACATTTTAAGAAGCAATGAGCTATGAAAATAAAATATTTTTATATTAACGATTACGCGAGAAAATGAGCAAATGTTTGGTGCTTGCAATTCCTTTTATTAAACTATATATATATATATATATAAAACGCTGCGCCAAGTGTATGGAAACTTGCTCATGTCCGATACTTAAAAAAGGAGAGGCCTGCGACCCCTCTAACTACAGACCTAACTTAACCACGATCATATCTAAAGTTTTTGAATCACTCATCAGCTCCCAGTTGTTAAATATCTAGAAAATAACCATCTTATCAACGATTGTCAGTACGGTTTCCGCGCTGGCCGCTCAACCGGAGACTTACTAACGGCTATAACGGAGATTTGGAATCATGGCCTCCATAATTTTGGTGAGTCCGAAATCGTCGCTCTTGATATTTCAAAGGCTTTTGATAGAGTCTGGCATGCTGCCCTTTTAGCCAAATTTCAAACATTTGGTCTGCACCCTTCCCTCGTTAAATAGATAGAGAGTTTTTTGTCAAGCCGTGTAGTAATTAAGTAATTAATTGAGTTACATCTGATTCATACGAAATAAATGCCTGTGTACCTCAGGGTTCAGTTCTTTCACCAACCTTATTTCTTCTTTTTATTAATGATCTCTTATCCCTTACTCTCAATCCTATTCATAGTTTCGCTGATGACAGCACCCTTGATTTCGCGTTCTCATTTGATTCTGTAATGAATTCAATCGGGAACACTTGTTTAGATCATTAAACAACGACATTTCTATGGTCCTCGCTTGGGGCAGAGCAAATCGTGTTTCGTTTAATGCTTCCAAAACTCAATGCTGTTTAATTCTTAACTCTCTGAGTATAGTACAAACTTGGGTAAACAAAAATAAAATTTTATCACAACCATCACTAGTTAATGTGTTATGGAGACCCTACGGTGTGCAACAAATACGCCAGTTGCTACTTAAGTTTTGAGATATGGCAACACCAGTGTGAATATGTCAAATTTTACATGGTCATCGTAAAGTATGACATTTTTAACGTTTTGTCATACGAGTGCTATTTGTGTTCTTTACAGGTACTTCAAATATTCATCTTGTTTAAAAAATGGAATTAAATGCCGATCAACTCTCTTCGACTTTTAGTAATGAAGCCCCATCTCAAGCCACCGTATTTCGCTGGTTTTCCGAATTCAATCGTGGTCGCACTTCGCTACAGCACGAATTTCGTGAAGGTCGTCTAAATCAGTTGCTATGACAGAAAAAATCGATGCTGTGCCTCAACTGATATTGTAAGATCGTCATGTGACATACCGTGAGATTGAGGCATGCTTGGGCATTAGTTTCACTCGCATACATTCAATATTGCATAAACATTTGGCCGTCAAAAAGATTTGTTCGCGATGGATACCGCATAATTCGACAATCGCTCAAAAAAAGACTCGCGTCGATTGGTGCAAAAAAATCCTGAAAAAATTCAATCGCGGTGCTTCAAAAGACCTCTATGAAATCGTGACAGACGACGAATCATAGATCTATGCATAGAGCCCGAAATTTAGCAACATGGGTCTTTCAATAAGAGCCAAATATTTTTCGGAATAATTGGACATATCGCCACCGTGACATTACAGCAACGTAGAACGTCAATTCTGAATGGTACGCCACCATTTGTTTGTCAGAAGTACTGGGAAAAATAACGGAAATCAATCGCAGAAGGCGAATCATTCTCCACCACGACAAGGCAAGCTCTCACACATCCATCGGCTCAAACAAGTGAATTTTTGAGCATTCAAAACATCGAATTGATGGGTCATCCGCCGTACAGTTCTGATTTTGCACCTAATTATTTTTTATTATTCCCGCAGTTCAAAAATAAAATGCGAGGTCAACGTTTTTTGACGACTAAAGAAGCGTTCAAATAACATGTTTTGGAATTGCCTCAATCGGAGTGGAAAAAGTTCAAAAATTGGTTCAAACCTATGCAAAAGTGTATTGATTTTCATGGAGAATATTTTGAAAAACAATAAAGCCAGTTTCCATTATAAATATTTATTTTTACTTGTCTATCTCAAAACTTAAGTAGCAACCCCTGTATACTAAAACTTGGGGAATTACTTTCATCAAATTCTACTAATACTATAAACAAAGGAACAAAGCACTTTCTTGAACAAAATCAACACACCATTTCTTCGAAAAATAAAAAATATTAATCCTCTGATATCTATAAAACTACTGAAATTCTTAAGTTGTTGTCAGATGACAAGCTATAGAAATTCAATGGTTATGCGTTATGGGTCTCTGCATTCTGCTACGAAATGTTTTCTAATAAAACACATTTACTCTATTTTATCTTATATAACTTACGACAATGCTATTCTTGCGTGTGGTTATTCATTTCGTATAAATGTTATCCGATGATTTATTAGATAGCTGTAGATTCTTGGTCTTATATATCATATTTCTTCAAAGCACGGCACGTTCGTGTTAAAGCAAAATCACAAATATGACCTCGATCGACATTCTAAGCACATATAATATTTGGTTAAGTTGTAAGTAGGAGTATCTGATTTTGTCATGAGATGAAGAATCTGATCGGCATGAGAATTCCAACCGGATCAAGTTTAATTCTCCCTTCTGGGACAGGGTTTCCTGGCTTCGTTTTACTTTGCAAGTAAATGACCCTAAGTACATGTTACAGTTTTTTTGCAACTTCCGCCTTTATCACACATTTGCGACGTAGCGTGTATTGTTACCATGGAATGAAACTAGAATAATTACAATCATCATTTGTGTATTCATTGAATTTTTATGTTCGCATGTGATTGACGCAACGAGGTGAACACGACCTTACCTTGATAAAGGGGAAAAATTGGTTATTGTTAGCTGTTTTTATTAACTCATTTAGATAATGAGAACCCAGATAAGAAGGAAAGAAGTATTATTGTACGTGCTTTTGTACATTCCGCAAGAAATATTTTTTTCCCAATTATAATTCTTCGCCAGACTTGATTGCAAATGCAGAAAACTTAAGAGCTGCTTATTACAAAAGTATTTCAACTTCAGCAGCAACTGAACACATTCGGGTTGATTACAACAAAACTGTGTCAAGAAAAGCAAATTGAGACGTTAACAGCTTTCGACACATTCCCAGTTAAATTGGTAGTGCAAGGCAAAGTCAAACAAAAAGAAACCGCGAAATTCTTAACCTCTATGAAACTCCATTGAAACTAACTGCTTTGGAAGCACTGACAGTAGGAGCGAATGCTCGTAATAATATTCGCGTGATCAAAGTTCGGTTAAACTGAAAACTAGCGAACCTGCCGCACCTGTTTCTTTGCTGGATTACCGCTCAAGCATCAGTTCTTTCTTGCTCTAATCTAATCATAATGGAAATGCGTTCCTATCCGTGACATGACGATGATGGAGCAACCGCAGTAACCTGCTGATCTAATAAATTACGACAACTTCGTTAAGGACTCAGATGTGCCTGTCCGATTATGCACCGCCCCTTTAATCTTGTTCTTTCTGTCAAGACGGTTTAGTCGTTGAGAATTTGTTTTCGTCGCAAAAATTCTAACGAGTTTGAAATCTAATTACTTCCACTAGAATACATCGAAACTAGCCAGCCAGTACAATCGCCACTTTCTAGCTTCTTTGATGCCGGGCAGGTAAGATTAACTGTTAATAAGAATCAAGGTCATATACAATGTTGCTCCATAACACCATACATTAGCGATACACGTTGCAGACGGACTCTTTATGGATGCAAGGTATGCAGTTTATGTTCAAGCTTCACAATCTGGTGCATCACGCACAGTTACTGTTCCGTCAAGAGATGATGGACAATGGTCCATATTTGTTCACGTAGATGAAGTACGCCACAATGCATGACATCATGAGGTAGATTACATTGAAATTGGGGCAAAAGTGAATAACATCGGCTACCGACGAAGAACTTTTTTATCCACACTTATGAATATTGAGATCTGTTACATTTCACTTTGTTCAATTCTCAAATTTTTTATGAAATGTTTTTACCACTATTAAAAGCACTTAAGTATCTCTCTAGGTTAAAAGTGATGCTTATCATTATTTCTTCGCTACTTTCAATAAAACTGCACTTAATTTTAGTTGAATTTACTTGAAACTTTTCATGGATCACACAACAATTTCAATGGGTAATTGTTATCAACAATTGTTGTTGTGTCAAAAAGACATTTTATCATGAATATTTCTGGCGTACCTATATTGTTTACACATTCAATTTCTTAAACTACGAATTTTTTATTCCATGTATCGTTCAGAAATTTGGTGGTGCATAATTTATAATGCTTCAGAAAACACAAAACTTCTCTTCTGGCCTCGCTTAAATCATGTACATAGACATTTACTTTATTGAAAATATCTTTCAAAAAGATACGTATATCGTATCTTTTTGAAAGAGGGAAATACAGCCTAGTGCGGGAATACAATACAGTTTCTAAAAATCGCAAAATCAGTAAAGTCTGTACATAGGAGAAATTGCAAACCGTGTGCAAAAATGAAGGAACTGGTAGATCTAAGCGAGAAACGAAAAAAATTGTAGGGGAAGTGATAGAGGGTTCACCCCCCCCCCCCTAAACTATTATATATAGGTTTGAAATTGTATTACGGTGAAATTAAGCAGTCTTAGATTTTAACGCATATTTTCTACAGTTTTAGTGATATAGACGTTATTAGTATCTCAATTGATAGGTAACACACTAGCGTTTAAGACTGACTTGAGACTTGATTTTCAAACTTAAATTTTGGGAAAAAACTCAATTTTCTCAGTTCAAACTTAAAGATTTTGAAAATTTGTCCTGTAATGTTTTTTATTTTCTGGTTTAAAATAGTAGCCAATGTGCAAGCAATTTAAAGCAAACTAAACTCTTTTACTATTCTCAACATGGCCAAAGGCATAGCTAATACCTGCCCTTCTTAGAAATTCGACCTGCCTCCGAATTGTTTTTGCCCTGCCAAGTCTCTTTCGGTGATCTTCCTAATCCTAGCTGGAATTCTTGACTTAAGATAATGCCAAAAATTGTCAATGACATTGAGGTCGGGGTTTTGCGGCGACCATTTCAAAACATCTCGAGGAAGTTCATGCAAATATTGTGTATGAATAGGTGCGTTATCTTGCTGCAGGATAAAATTTTTATGAATTAATTTATCCCCCGCAACAATTGCAACATCATTCAGTATTTTCAAATAGTGTGACTGGTACATCTTTTCTGGACACCTTACAATTGGTCCAATGCCATTGTATGAAGTGCAACCCCAAATCATTATCTTGCCGCCACTGGAGTGACGCGTAGGCATAATTACTGTCCGGTTCTTTTTACCCTTCCGATCGGAATAATAAAATTTTTTCCCATAAGTCCCATCTAAGGAATATATGGTCTCTTCGGTCCAAAGGATACTTCTCCAAAATTCTGCCGGCTTATTTATGTGTTCCTTAACACACTTCAGTGGAAGTTGTCGGTTTTTGGGGGTTATACATAGTTTTTGTTGAACAACGTATGAGTTAATACCTTTTTCTTTCAATTGTCTTCGTACAGTTCTTTCCCTGATTTTCTTTTCTCATTGCTGCGAGCTAGAAAACAGACCAGAGACGGAGTGGATTATTTTATTTTCTTAATAAAAGCTCACGGGGAGACCTGATCTCGAACCCGGGACCCATGGCATGGTGGTCGTGCTGCTGAACGAATTGATCCAACTCCGTCAGTAACTATAGCAGCTCTTTTTTTCAATTGATAATTCAAAAGCTCTAGGCATTTTTAACTACTACAGGGAAACAAACAAAATTACATTGATAGCAAAAGCACCTACTTCATCAACATGCATTATTTGAAAATATTTTGCAAATTTTTTCTGTTACAGATTTAGCAACGCAAATTCCCTCGAAGTAGAGTGTGAATATCACCCGTGATTCCCAGAACCATCTCGAGGTATCTCTCAAAGAGCGTTTCAAAGTTTCGCGAAACTGGATGCGTTCATACACTTTTGCTTCAAGTAGCGGTCAATGTTTCAGGGGAAATGGAGGAGAGAATTCTTGAGGCAAGCAGAACTGATCTAGCAATATCCATGAGAAAAAAAATCTAAAAATATCCATAAGAAAAAGAGTTTTTCTGTGTATTCAAAATGACGGTGAAAAACTCAATTATTTTCAGGACTTCCAAAGGGTACAAAAAACAACAATTTAGGAGACAGGTAGAATTTTTTCTTAAAAGAAGTTTGGCCATGTAAGTTGAGAATGGTAAAAGATTTTTGTGTGTTTTAAATTGGTTTTGAAAGAGGATATATTGGCCACTATCTTTAACCCGACAATACAAAAAAATAAGGGGTAAGTTTTCAAATCAATTTTTTTAATTCATTAGCAGTAAACAAAATACAGTCTTTAACACCTATCAACTGAGATATTTAATACGTCTATAACACTAAAACTGTAGAAAATATGCGTTAAAATGTAAGACTGGTTAATTAAATCGTAAAAAATTTCAAACCTCTATAGTTTGGAAGGGAAGATAGACCCCCTCCCCTCCCATAAATTTTTTTTCCTTTTTGCGCCTAGATCTACCAGTTCTTTCATTTTTGCACACGACCTAAGAAGATAGCTAATGATGGAAGAGAAAACACCTTCCAAAAGGCCGGAAGGGGGTCTATTATTGACCTAACCTTTGTAAGCAGCTCCCTACTCCGGAATACAATATGGTGGGTCAGTGAGGACTAGGCACATAGCGACCACCAAGCCGTTATGTTTGAGATAAACTCTACCCAAAGACGCCCTAAATTAACAGACCCAAAATGGACAGATTCGTTGTTCGACAAGTAGTTCGAAGAAGTAGTGAATGCGTATCAAATGGAATTGGGTTCCGCAGAAAACGGAACGAAGCAATTGACTCAACTGATGGATAGAGCATGCGATGCAGCAATGGCACGCAGGAAACTCAATAGGAGAGGCTCGCCATGCTATTGGTGTAACGAAAAGATTCAGTCGCTTAGGGCAAAATATCTGAAAACCAGAAGAAAAGTTCAAAGGTCAAGAGGTAGACCGGAGTAAAACCCGCTGCTCAGTGCCTTTAAAGAAGAAATAAATGCTTTGAAGAATGCCATCAAGAACAGTAAAATAGAATGCAAATGCCTTTGCAAAGAGGCTAATATTAACCCATGGGGAACCGCCTACAAAGTCGTTACGTCGAAACTAAAAGGACAAATATCTCTCCAGATTACATGCCCAATAATACTGAGAGAAATCATAACGACACTTTTCCCACAGCGTCCAACGACTGCTGGGAGCTGGGGGGGGGGGGGGGGGGGGGGGGGGGGTTCTAAATATTCAAGTTACCTTCTACACTGAAAAACCATGAGGTTCCAAGTTGAAATACTTTCCGATTTCTATAGAAGAAACGTAATGGAATTGTATCGAGTATCTAATAGATATAGACATTTTGGGGCTCTACGAATTGATTTGAAGCATTTTCAGAATGATGTCTGCTCGCATATCCATCTGTGATCACTATTATTTACGAACGTTCAACCAACTGGAACTTTGTACATGGCGTAATAAGGAAATAGTAGAGGATTTTTTAAATTCGTGCTTACGTAGGCCAAATAGCTATAAATGTTTAGTAAAACAGAGATGGTTTTCGAAAACTTAATTTAGAGAGTATATAACTTCAGATACAATAATTTGATGAATTGAAATTCAGGCCACCCACTTTTGGTAATAATTCCGATAAATTCTCTTCACACTCTAGCTTGACGGTATGTCCAGGAGCAGGACGTTTTTGGTTATTATATTTCTTAGTTCCATGCAATTTTGCAGCTACATTTGTTATTTCGCATATTGATACAGAGACCATTTGTGGAGTTGTCATCATTTTTACTTTCATGTAAACTTGGATTAATATGTAATTTACAACACTATGTCACGTTATCGTTGTCACCTAGTACGCCCCTTGCGGGGCATGGGGCGGTAGAATTCATCCGATTTTAAGGGCGATTTCGAACCATCGACATTACGCTACAACCCCAATGGCCTCTATATCGTTATCTGTAATTAGCAGAAAACAACCACAGGTCGCCACCGGAGGGGACCACTGGTATGGAAAACTAACACGTTGTCACTTACTCCACCGACGACGTTCTGGAATGTTGGTAATATTTGTGTTTTATTAGTCATTTTCGAGAATTGCGTCTCAAGCGTCTACATCGAATCGACTGAGTCGATTGAGTTTCGAGGCTATAACTAAAGAATATTGTCTAAGGGCTTATAATCCTTCATTTTTCGAACTTCACTTACATTTTGCTTGGCTAACTCACAGAGTATAACATGACAAAAACATTCTTTAGACTCTTCCACTTCAACTCCAGATACAATAATTGGAAGCGTTTACCTGTAAAACTCAATGTTTTACTTATGTTGTTTTTTACTTTATGTTCTTATTACTTTTGAAGATCGCAATATAGGATGGTCGAATTAAAGTTCATTAAGACTTCACTTAAAACGGTTAATCAGCCCTTAAGATTGCCACCGCTTCCGCTTCCCCGGACATATATTTTCATAACACATAAGATTTTTAAAAAATGCAGTGGTGTCACTCCATTTTTATAAATGAATATCTAAAACCCGTCATAGCATAAATCGATTTGCTATAATGAAGCAACAGAAACCTAGCAATAATTGTGTTGTGATGAAGCAACAGTGCATTGTACGAAGTAATAGCCTCCGTCAGAATTCTAATCTTGATGTAACAGTGCGCAGCATAAATTTATAGCCTTAAACGTCGGCAGTTTGCAAATCGTTTACCAGATACAGTTTTCTACAGCATCTGCTGTCAAATTGTATTTCTTGAATTTTAAAGAAATAATATGAATAATTTTCTTTTAAATTATTGAGAAGAGTTGCCCCAGGTAGACATTACCTTTAATCTTTTCAGGTTAGATTCAGTTTATTGCGGGAACTGTTGGCGTACAATTCGACCAAGATTAATTGAATTATGTCCATCGGGTGAGCAGATACCGGATTCGTGTATTATTTACGAGCAAGGATGTTTATCTTAAAAATTGATTATATTGCAAAACAAATAACAACATATTTTATATAAAGTGTTGAATTATATGTTTTCTTGATTTAATGCCAATGTTTGGAGGTGCGTCAAATGTCCAAAAGGCTATCATGCAGCCTTGATTTAACTCATAGTCTTAAGTTCAAATGATGTAATCAGTTATAGCTTTTTTTGTAATCAGTACTATTGAGTACAATTGCGAGCAATAATATTAATTTTTAGCTCATAAATGCACTCTTCGCTGTAATCTAAGTGTAAATGGTGGATAAAGCAACTATCGGGGCTCTCAAGATGATATAAAAAGAGATGTGGGGGATCTCAAATCCTCAGAAATAGAGAGTCGTTTGTTGAATTTTGTAACTCAAGACAATTTGCAGCGTAGGCTCATTGTTTAAACAAATCAAACCTATTTATTATCTTCGTATTTTTAAGACAGTAGAACTGAGAGTTAGCTTGACTATATTGTTGCCTTAATCCACTGCGTATATTCTATAGCCTTGGGCACAAAGTCTAAGATACTGCGTCATAACGCCAATCAAAAATATAAGAGGGCTAAGAAATGCTTCACAAGCTGTGATATAGAATACGTGGAATCATTAGAAGGAATTACACAGTGGCTTTACGTGATGCAAAATATAAGAACAGAAGCAGATTGAAGATCGCATTAATTCTGCTAATGATATTGCAGTCAAACATCATCACAAAACTGTACACCGTTTTTACACAAGACGGAGTTTAAAAAAATCTTGGATGCGACAAGCGCATTTACATCAATGCAGTAGCAGAGGAAGCAAAGGATAGGGAGATTTGTACAAGATTGCGAAGAAAGTGGTACATGAAGAAAAGTTCTGGAATTTCTATACGAAAATTCCGGTAGAATTTACGGGTCTCTACTGTAATCCTGTTGCCATTAGGTCTGTTCACGTACTTTTTGATCTGAAATATTCTGAGTATAAATGTTAATAGGAGAAATTACCAAAAAACCAAGAGTACGTAAACAAGTTTGAGTAGTCGTGGACAAAAACTAAAACAATAACTGTCAAAGTGACAATGAGTGCCTTTATAACAAAAGTGCTCAACTAATTTCTTTGAGTAAATTTGGACTAACATTTTAAAGTAGGGGAAATGTTACGTCAGGAAATTTTCCCCCATTTCATGAGTACATGAACACGTTTGGGTAAAAATATCATAATTCATTTACCCAAAACTGAGTACGTGAACAGACCTATTATCAGCTAGCTTAATTTTTACGAAACAGCGCCGTAAAATTTCTTGAACGATGAGCTCTGAGTATCTGTTCGGTTTTAAAGGATATAGCATAGAATTAAAAAAAAAGCCAAACAAAAAATGTACGCAACTTAAGATGCAAACCCTAGTCCACGTCTTTATCACTAAAGCAATCTTTAGTTTAAAAAATTCATTTCCAAAAACATTAAAAGAGCTATCGCCGACACTTGGAAAATGAAAAAACTGACTGAGAGTTATTTAATGATTGAAATTCACATCGAAATTCAAAAACACAGAAAACTTAAGGCCGTGATAAATTCACTGCACTAACTTCAACTTCTCTGCTCATCGACTTCACCAAGTTTCTTATGTATTGAACTATTACTATTACCATTAACTATTGTTAACCACATCTCTGTAGCCGCTTCTAACCTGCTGCGATATTACTAATGATTCGGGCAGATTTCTTGACCTTGTGTTCTCGTCTGACCCTGACTGTACGACTGTTATGAGATGCCTGAACCCCTTGGTTCCTGAATCAAGTCACCACCCCGCACTTCTGATTGTCATGTGTTTCGACAGCGCTGACACGTTTCCTTCCCTATTAGGTGATCTCTGATTTCACGCCCATGAGTAACTGTCTTCTTTATGATTGTTCGAGCGTGCTGGAGGAGTGCGACGTCGAACTGGCTGTGAGCGCTTTTTACGATGTCCTCTACGCTTGTTTTACCCGATTTGTTCCTATCGGCACTTCTCGATCGGGTTCACCACATTTCTTCCGTCCCTAGCTTGACGGTACCTCACAACATCTGAGGAACTTAAAAAGTAAAGCTTGGAAGAGGTGTTGTGCATCTGGATGCCATGATGACTACTTGGTTTATTCTGATCGCTGCCTCGGGTACAGCACTCCTACGCCGAATACTTGTCTAATATGAGAGCCACGCTGCAGTTCTGGAGGTTCATCAATTCGAAGCGCAATTGTGCCGCTTATCCTTCCTCCTTGAGGTATCATGACTGTGAGAGCGGTAACTCGTTTACAATCGCTAATTTTCTCGCGGAATTTTTCCGAACTTCTTTCTGTGATTCCACCTGTGATATTTCCACCTCTAATTTTATCCGCTTGACGCGGCTCCCGCCTATTTCCCTTGAGTCTAAGGACTTAGTATTTGACGACGCATGTGTTGCTGAATCTCTATCTAATTTGGCAGACGGTTTCTCGAGTGGTCCCGATGATATTCCCGCTTACTTCTTGAAGAAATGCAAACTGCCTCTTGCTGGTGTTCTCTGTTATCTGTTCAATTTGTCCTTACGTTCCGGCCGCTTCCCCGAACTTTGGAAGACTTCTGTTTTGATTCCGCTCCATAAGAAAGGAAGTAAGTCTGACGTTTCCAACTATCGACCGATAGCCAGCCTGTGCCATGCTGCGAAGGTTTTTGAGTCCCTCGTCAGTGACGTACTCCGATTTCACTGTAGTCCTTTTTTACGGTCTTTCCAGCATGGCTTCCTTAAGGGAAAATCGACGACTACTAACCTTCTTGAATTCGTTAATTATTCTCTGCCGACCATCGAAGCGGGCAAGCAGGCGGACTGTGTGTTTACGGATTTTAGTAAGGCCTTCGATATTCCATATCTGGATTTTTTTAACATATACCTGTCCTTGGATATTCTTGAATCAAGGTGCGACAAGTCCAGGTTTGCTTTTGCTTTTGATTGCTTACATGAGGTTACTGATTCTCAAAAGTGACTTGCTGCTTTGAATATATCTATTCCGGTTTGAATCGATATCGCACTTAATACGACATGAACGAGCCACTCTTCAATAGCCATTCTGATTCTATTTACTTTTATTTGCCCAAAAATCAAATAAAGGATCAGCTTGGTTAAGGTTATTCTTATTTACTATTTTTATGTTGTAGCTTTATAGTAATCAGATTAACATTGATAAATTTGAGATAAATAAGTAAAACTAAAATACACAAGACGATCTCGATGGTGATTTATGAAGACTAAATACTGGGACAAGTGGTTTGTCTTTAAAGGTACTGTGTGGAGGACTGCCAAAAGAACTACTGTACACTTAGTTTTTTTTTCTGATGAAGAAGCTATAGATTTATTGTTGCGATGTTGAAAGAATGTATGCAAAACTCCAACGCCTACCACCAATGTTATCTGTTTTCTGACCCTGCAAAATCTGATGTTGTAAGCAGGACGATTTTGAATTTAAAAACTAAATTGTGATGAAAGTTTTTTCTTTGACTTTTAGGTTTTTTGTACATCTCTCAGGCCATTATTTGCTTATTTGTGTAACTGCTGGGCCATCATGTCCAAAAGTATCGTGCAAAAAGCTTGTCTTTACAAATCTTTTCGCATTTTAGTATTATTTAAAATTGCTTTTGCAAGCAAACTCTTTTTTTATGGACTTTGTTTGTTTTACCCTGGGCATCTGATTTATGAATTTCACTCGCGTGTAGCAAGTCGGCAAGTGCAAAGTAAAATTTCCTATAGTTTTTCAGTTCTCAAGTCACCACATTAACATTTTACAGCAATCGCAATAGCTTTCCCGGCTTCCAATTTTAATGTTTTGCAATCACGGTCGTGATTACTTCGTTACTTTATATAGTTAGCCTGAACTCGTAAAAGGAGGTTTATCTGCAAGTGAACTGACAATGACTTTAATGATTAGACGTGGCTAATTATTTTAATTAACTTGTAAATTTTAGAGATTAAAAACAAAATTAAAATTGCTAATTCACTGACTAGGTACGATTAGAAAGTTGAACACTCTAAAAGGAAGTGCAGTGACTGAGGAGAAAATTTTTATTTTCAAATTTCCCCATGATTGCCGGAAAATAGTGTTTGTAATCACGAAAATGCAAAAAACTGAATTTAATGGCTTTGAGCATTTATGTTTTGTTAATTTCAGTTATTATTTGCTTTCTGCCTTGTTTTGACATTTAGCCCTTACATTTTTCAGCTGCTATAGAAAACACTGCAGAAACTTTCCTTTTTGTCGTCGGCCATCACAATTCACAGGCTTGATTTCCCTTTCAATCATTTTTACAGTCCCGGGCACACTATTCTCTCTGGTTACCTAATAAATTTATAATGTCTTTCTCGCTTTTATAATAGATGAGAAAATTTCAGATACGCTTCTATTATTAACACTACAGTGCCCCTGCAGCTCAACAATGTCAGAAAATTATCTCAAAGTGTACCTCTATCAATGTAAGCAAGTCGTTTTAGTATAAAATTGTTGTTTTCTGAAGTAACAAGTCATCCATCCGGCCGAGCATTTATGAAAGGTAATAATGTACCTGAGTGTATTAAATGCTGGCTGAATGTTCGCAATCTTTATTTGAAATGAGATCTTCGCAGCAGGTGAAAATTGCTCTTTGGAATTTCTTTTTTTTTTAATTAAAATCACTGTTTTTCATAGTAAGAGACAGTTTCCCATTAAACTGTGTCTCTTTATCATTAACTTGTTTGCTTTTCCTTTCTATAAAAGCATTGGTAAGGTTGTAAGTTGAATAACTTAATAGCGAGCAAAAAAGAAGAAAAATAGCTTAAGGATGTCTCAATTTATAGTGGAAGTAAAAACTAATGAAGAGGTGTGGTTCGCGAACTGGCAGAGATATCTACAGGTGGTTGCTGTGCACTTACACCTAATGGAACCTTTTGATTACGGATCATTCCATTGACAAAAATTGAGCAAATCTCGACTGGTTTCATTGCGATTTTCGATGAACTTGGCAAGAAATTAATTGGTTCGTTTAGCGGGAGAAGAATTATTTTACGTTCGTAATTTGTTTCGGTCATTGCCTCCTATTAGACCTTTAATCACGGAAAATTTCATTTAGGAATCTTAAAAGCGGGTAATAAATAATTGAAATTTTTCCGAATTTAAACCTGAAAATAAAATATTTCTTTATATTCTATACTGCATACATTTATGACGCCAACTGACATTGATTGTATTACTAAAAAAAGATGGTACTGTATTGTATCCCAGCAACTGGATGTATCAAGAGCCAGTCTGGACTGTATTTTGTACAAACATCTTAGTCTTACGGCTTACAAACCGCAAACCGCATTGTCAGCCGCCATTAGGCTTAACTCAATCCAGACCTGGAAGCGAACTGATTTCGGTCACTCCAAAATATTGCACAATAGAACTGCCAGCAATATCGACTACACCTCGCCCAAGCCTTTCTTTGGAGCAAAACTCGATTCCTTCTTTCCCACCAGATCGGTGTGGGAGAAAGGTCCTCCCCAATGGGAGAACTCAGTGCATCTCTACACTGACGGCTTCAAATTGGATGGCAAAGTGGGTGGAGGAATATTCTCGGAACACTTGGACCTCGATGTCTCATTTCGCTTACCTGACTACTGCAGCGTGTTTCAAGCAGAAACCATGGCTATAAAAGTAGCTGCGGACCGCCTGAATCAACTAGCGCAACCTACAGGAAATGTATGTATTTTCACAGATAGTCAGGCAGCTATTAAATCCCTTTCGGGAGTATACACAACCTCCAAAACGGTCATAATATGTCGCTCAGCACTAAATGACACAGTTGAGCACCTGAAAGTACGGCTCATCTGAATGCCTGGACATAGTAATATTCCGGGTAACTGCAGAGTCGACGAACTAGCGAGAATCGGTAGCACTTGTCCTGATTCAGACATTAACCACCAGTTCGGGAAACCGCTGTCCACTTGCAAACTGGAATTCTTACAGGAATCTCTCAGGATTGCAAATATTAATTGGCAGGTGGAACACACCTGCCTGATTACCCGACAGATATGGCCAAAGCTTGACCTTAAGCGGTCAAGAGGGCTCATCCTACTCGGACGCAAAAAAATTAGCACTACAGTAGCCGTAATCACGGGTCACTGCCTCACACACACGCCGATAGGCTGGGCGTGCCCTCAAACGACTTCTGTAGGACTTGCCACGACGAGGAGGAAGAAAAAACCATACTTCACCTCCTCGGTAGCTGCCCGGCCCTAGCCAACCGTAGGAACCGGCTTTTGGGCTCCCCCTACTTCAAAGAGCTAACCGAGCTAGGCTCCACAGATGTCAAAAACCTGACTCGATTTATCGGGAGTTCAAAATGGTTCCCGACGACGAACTAAGGATAAACATCCTTCACAACCCAGTCAAAATAATTTTGCCTTCCCCTGAACTAGTTCCACTAGATACAAGAAACTGGTTCGGTGCACAGGGGACAGAATGTTAACCCTCCTATTCCTTAGGTAATTTTATGGGGTTGTAAATTTCAAGCCTCAACGTGGTAGCACAAAGGGCCTCTTAGGCCTCAGTGTGCCTTCTTAGGCAGCCACTTTAACCTAACCTAACCTAACCTAAGGCTTACAAGGTCCGGCTGACACAACAATTGAAATCAGCGCGAACCATTATTTATCTATTTGTTTAAGGGAGGGTTTTGGAGGTCCGCTTTACTTAAGGTAGAGGTATCACTGTAAGCATAGGGTGTAACAAGTGCATTGGGTTGGGTAAGCCTGAGGATATTTCTCCATCTATCCCAGTTCTTGCTGGCGAGCACGTAGCGCTTCAGGGATGAACCTTAATTCCAGAGTGACTTGGTATCCAACAGAATGTAATCAGCTGTTGGGGGGAGGGGTGTCGACGACACGAGTATAGCTTGGTTGGTAGAGAAGATAGAAATATCAAAACAGTCTATACAAGGAATGCGCCGAGAAATTGATCAGTTGACTGGGTGTTGAAAATAAATGAAGGTACCCCTAATTTTTAAAGAGAATAATTTTAACGACGAGGCTCGCAAAGAAATAGTCGAACAATCTGTAAAAATAAAAATGACTCTAAACTTGAAGGTAAGAACCTGTAAAAAAGAAAATAAACAAATTTTACAATGCCTCCAAGTGAGTGCCAGATTTAAGAAAAATTCCTCAAATTTTTTGCAAAAAACAATATCGAAACTAAAGGTAGAACTAGAGGTAAACCTAAATGAACTAACAAAATGAACCGAAACCGAAAAAAATACAAACTAGAACATGATTGTCTCAGCGTAGATGCAGCACGGGGCAAAGTTCCGACTTCGAAAACCCCTGGTCCCAAGCAAACGATGTCGCCATAGATCCGTTTGTCACTTTTGTAGTCCTCTGGGAGCACTCATTCGAAAATGTTTTGAACAAAAGTTCGAACCGCTTCGAGCCCCGCAGCATAAGTCTGCGGAGTCATTGACTTCTGCAAACTGCTCCCATTATTCTTCCAGTTCTACCATCTCAACGTGAAACTTTTCCTTCCTGCAGTACTTGCAGTAATACCAAAACGAAGAGAAACTTCGTGGATAGTTTGCTGCAAGTCTGCGATCTGTCATTCCCAGTGAAAGATGAGGATGAGGCTTCCGTTCCGCAACGACGATAAGGGTTTCCAGGTGCAGTTGAATGTGTCGGCTTCCATTGCCCAGAAAGTCTAGTCGTAATCGTCCCCTCAATCTATTGTTCAGTACTAGTTCCATAGTTCAATGCTAGGTTCTCTAGTAGACAACGACTGAAACGCTATCGTAATGTATCAACCAATTCATGGAATTGCAGAAGTGTGTTCCCAGAAGCATTAATTATGTCTGAAGAACGGTAAGCTCTCCTGTATTGGCCGTTACACCTCGAGAATTACTAAACACCAAATCTACTAATTCAGGGTTTACCGTGATCGCAGTTGATGAGAATTTCGCGTACTCAAGTTCATTCCATCGCAAATGGAATGGTGGACTTATTCTGCCCCAGGTTGTAATCGTGGAGATCGGATCCTCGGACCAGTCAGGCGGATATGGTGGACGGACCCAGAGCAGATAGTAGTGTTCCTCTGCGCCGTTACCCCGCATTGAACTTACCCGTAGCTGCGAAATTAAGTTATCTTTGCGACAGAACACTCTCTGGAATGGCCGTACCTGACGCCAACGAGATTTCACATTGTAAGAGAAACCTGTCGTCTTCCCATCATCTTGAATATCTCTACAGACCACTGATGATCTCGATCCACTTGGAGGGATGCCCAAATACATCGATACTAGTCTGAGACGCTATCAAACGCCTTTTCTTGATCTAGAGAGATCATGGTCACTTACGAACCAGTTTTTCATGGCAGGCGAAAAGATTTTTTGCTACGGCGATGTTGCGATGTTGCCGTAGATACTACGACCTGGAACTTAGTACTGAAGCAAACACTGAGCGAAGTAGAGTTCCTAGAGTTTTGTAAACTATTTTGTAGTCTACATTGCAGAGCGTAACTGGCCTCCAGTTTTCCGTCCTCTGAAGATCTCACAAAGTCAGAAATGAAAAGATTCCTAAAACGAATAAAGAATTCTGAAGTTAGACCATCACAACCAGAAGAAGTATGACGTCAAATATCCTTCGTTGCGGTAAGCATATATCATCAAAGCTCTGCCCAGTAATTCTCTCTTTTATCAGAGAAAATAGGAACATGATGAATAAATTCACCATTCACCATTGGACGAGAACGTTAGCAACATCAATGCAATGCCTCCATTTAGTTTTCGTAAGCCTTTGTGTGGCGAAAGTAAAACTTCATGCAATTCGAGACAATGATAGCAAATGGATTACGAACCGCCTACATTGCTCAGCAACCCCCTGCCTTTTTATCGTAATCTGTTGTCAGCAGAGAACAACCGTGGGTCTCTGATGGGGTTCGAACTTGGGACACAGAAGGCCGACACGTTATGACTTACTCTACCGACGACTTATAGATAAAATTAGAATACGAAAATAATATTTTTGAATGATTAATTATTTATCCAGCAACGTGAATGTAGGTTCATTAAATTTACCTAATTTCGTAAGTTATATTTACAACCAAAGTCAATGTGACGATTTCATTCGAAAAACCATTGCCAAACTTTATTTTGCAAATACCAGCTCCGTTTCACTTGTTTAATTGCTTTTGTTTGCTCTACAATAAATGCATGCGTCAGACTGATTAATCACCAGAAAGTTGTAAATTATTTAGGTTGAGTAAATAAAAAAGCTCATCCAAGCGCCTATTCATCACCATAGCGTGGAGAGTTGTTACCGTTTTTAGAGATGTGCTGCTTACCTTTTTCAGGTTTCGCAAGGAATAAAATAAGCTGAAGTCCATCAGACTTTACTTTTTTCAAAAATGCATTTTGATGTCATACAAATATTGAATAACGGCCAAATGACTTCATTCCATTTTTATTTTATTTTATCTAGTTTCGATATTTCATGTATTAATACTTAACATTCTACACATGAGTTAAGACACGACATTTGAATATTAAACGATCCAATCAAAATTAAGCCTTCTAGCGCTAGATTAAGGTACTCTAAGCTACTCTAGCACTATAACGAAAACTTTAAGGTATCTTGTTGCTGGCTGAAAATGAATGGCGTCTATTTTTGGTTTGTAATAAAAAGCCTTAACCACGTTAACCTGCAAACAGTAATTATGACGACGTGACTTGACAAGATCAAAGTAAGCAGCAGAGTAGTTATCATGGCATTACGTTCCAATCCGCAAGACGCCAAAGTTCAGGTGATCCGACCCGAGACAAGTAATTCACGTGCGATTTCGTGATTTTCCACCTATGAGTAATATTACATACTACGTAGGTTATAAATAATCCAGCGAAATTTTATTCATTTTATAACGAACCAATTGATTTCAGGCAAAACACGTTTTGCAATATCCGATTGGATCTGGTTACATCACGGTCTAGGTACATTGCTGCCGCACTTGAAAGATGTAAATAAGCACCCATTTCTTGGCATTGTTTACGATTTTACGTATGGCAACCACTTGTACTATCGATCTGATCGAATTTGATAATAAACAATCTTACTTTCGAAACGATCAGATCAAGATGAAAATAATGCGATCACTCATGCTTTGCGTTGAAATGCTTACTGGTTCTCCGTATTTTATATTGCTAGAGAATTTCGTATGCTTCACTTTTACTGTGACCTAGAAACGCGTCATATTTGTTGGAAGTGCACAATTGTATTGTGTGGATTTTATCTTTTATTAACACACTTCATGATATGCCTAATTGTATTTCAAAAAGATGTTTTTTAGATGTCAAGTAGGACGTTTCAGGGAATAGAATCTTATCGCAAAAGTAAGTTATTTGCTGATCGTTTAGTCAACCAAATTTATGTGCATAAGAATAGTAAAAAGTTTGTATATAGGTTATGTAGACTGTAAGGATATTTTATTTTTCTCTCTCAGAACAACTCATATACTTGAAATACTCTCTCTCTCTCTCTCCAGTTCTGTTAACTCCTTGGAGGTACACAACACCCGATTTGAGACAACGACTGCAAGTAGATCTACAGTTTAAGGTGGATTCCAGACCACTGACATTACTCTGCAACCTCCCCCCCTATTGTCAGCAGCATGGGCCGCAGACGGAGGGACTTAACACTGGGACCTCCGAGAGGAAAGGCCAACACGTTATCCACCGACGAGTTTTCCATATACATACATGAACTAAATCAAAAGCCTTGAAACGCTTTTTTCCAAAACAGACAGAAAGAACTACGCCTCGAAAGAACGTGAAAGATTTGCTATCTCCAGTTTCGGGAAAATGATCTTAAAAATTTACTTAGAGTAAAGTATAATAATGTCAAAACGGAGATCAACATCACTAGCAATTCCATCGGTTATATCGCCCAACCACGAAAAGGACGCGAAATCGGCCTGCTTTACCCTCGCGTGGTATGCCTGAATAACCAACTACCGGCAGAAATACCAAGGCTACGATATAAGTATAAATGAAAATATAAGAAGCTCCTCCTTTAAAAGGAAGTTACCTCTGCCTTTAAAGGAGGAGCGCTTCTTCTTATATTTTGATTTATCTGAAAAATTAGTATACAATGAAAGTATGCCTAATGATAATGATTTTGCGATATCGACTTTTGGTTATAAACATCGGACTGTGAAATGTAAGGACTATGTGAAGCGAGCGAGAAATAGTCTAATATAAAGTAACCATCTTATTGTTGAGCCAGGCTAAATGGAGAGGAAGTAGAGAGTTAAGATCACCGTAATCAAAAACTTTGTTGTTTAACTGTGGCCAAAAAGATAAGTAAAGATCTCCTGGACTGGTTACAATAACCGACCGAATCCGATTCAGAGTGTACAGCACTTTAATAATTCAATTCCATACGCCGACCGAGCAAGCGAAAAAACAAGCAAACAAAAAGGTGTTCTAACAACTTCTTGCCGGCAGATTTGGTAAGGCTCCCAATCCCAAAGTACGGCTCTCAACAAATAAGAATCCTTGTATAAACATAAAAAATGCCACTTGCATCTTGAGTTTCTCCAGGTAAAGTGTGCGAAGTCCAAATCTGAATTTGAAAGAAGAGCAATTTTTAAAGTTGTCCTAAAATATAAACTAATACAGGTAAAAACGAAAAGGTCTTAGGATAGATTAAAAATTATTAAATAAGAACTTTAAACGATTTGGGAAAATTTTGAAAACTTTGCGACTTAATTCATATTCCAAAATGGGTCTAAGGAAAGTTCAGTAAAGAAAGCTTAGTGATATGCGGATCATCAAACTCTTTTGACTTATGCTTAATGAAGCCCCAAGGACGCTTTTGCCTAATTAATTATGCCATTAAAATGACCGTTGAATGAAAAACGGGAATTCAGCAATATAATTAGATCCGTGGTCTTTTCAGCGACGTTAAGGGGCAGCCATCGATGGTGAAGCTCAACTTTACAGGATTCCTATTCCGATAGAAGGACATATTTGTAGATTAACAGTCTCTTACATAAGAGCGTGGTCACTGTTACATGTAGAAAAAAAATCGTAGCGATCTATTTCTTTTTCTATGATATAGAGGGCACCTCAGTCCTCCATGTTTTATGGAAGGAATCAGCTGTTAGTCAAATTCAGTCGTTCTTCGCGTGTGTTTTGGAAACGAATTATTCTTACGCCTCGCGCTTCGAGGCAATTTTTTTATGTTCGCATGAAAAAGGACCCAAATTAACGCAAGCAGCCGCTGCGAAATACATGGGGAAGTCGAAGCAGTACGTAAGCAAGTGGGTGAATCGCTATAATGGTAATTTCGTACTTTGGAACAGCCAATGTTAAGTGAAAAACACGGCGAAGGAAAACTTGGACCGCGATTGGAGCAACGTGATATTTTCTGATGAATCTTCCTTTTGGGCATTTCCGAGCATCAAACACGCCTGGACAACCTCCACTAGTAGACTGCTCCAACGGACTGTTACATAAACACCCCGTCAAGGTCCATGTTTGGGGGTGCTTCTCAAAAAAGGGTTTCGGAACTTTGTTCTTAATTACAGACAATTTGAATGCCGAAAAAATGAACAAAATCTATCAAAAGGCTTTGTTACCATCTGCTAAGCAATGGTTCATCAGAAAAAATGAGAAGTGGATCCTTCAAGAGGACAACGACCCAAAACATCGGAGTCGAGCGTGTAGCGAGTGGAAAGGGCAAAATGGGGTTGTCACCTTAGATTGGTCATCTCAGTCACCAGATGCAAATCCAATCGAAAATGTGTGGGCTCTAATAAAAATGCAACTTCGCAAACGCAAGCCATGTAATTTGGATCAACTTTTTCGACAAATTCGGAAAAGTTGGAGGTCTTTTCCAAAAAAAATATGCCGAAAACCTCGAGAAAAGCATGCCCCGACGATTTCAGGCCATAATTGATGCTGGAGGAGATTTGACTTGCTACTAAGGTATTTGAATTGAGTATTGACGACCAATTAAACAATAAATGTGCGAATTTTTAAAAAATCTATTGTTGTTATTATTTAACAGTTACCACGCTCTTATGTAACAGACTGTACTAATGTTTAGAGGAAGGACTTTGATGGAGCACCGGCTGTAGAAGGCATCCGAGACAGAATTTAGTAGAAGACAGAAACGTTCGACAAGATTCGGAAAGTTTTGGCGTGGTCAGCGTAACGAAGAGTTCTAGAATAAAACAAAGTCAAGGATACATAATTGATGTAAATAATAAAAAGTATAGGTTCGAGATGGCTGCCTTGTGGGAAACGAGACCCGCTGAGTACGATCAGACAGTTACGAACATAACCAATCGATAAAAATAGATAAAAACCCGCGGAGAGAGAGCTGAAAAACAATAATACTGTGATTTATTCTATCGAATGCTAGTAAAAATACCGTCAACATGTTAACAATCCTCAATAGCAGAGATACAGAAATTGGAGAATTTCATAAGTAGTTGGTAGTGGTCGAATTGCTTTTCATAAAGCCATGTTGAAAAGACTGCGAAAATGGTTTGCAATGAAAGTAAAGGGCACCACAAACCGAGGCCTCAGAAATATCAGAGATACATTTGAAATGCCACAGGTCAGGGATGTCACGGTTAATTGCACAGAGATACTGCGAATTAAAAAGTTCAGCGTCCATAACCCCAGGGTGCAGCAGCTACGTCGAAGGAACAATCGCTTGAGCCAATATCGAAGCAAGTTTTCTTGCGGAGACTTGCGGTTGGCAGACCTCTGGGGGAAGAAAAATCAGGAACAGATTCTCTCCGGAATGAGAACTTTGAATGAATTACTGAAGGAACACGGTTGGGTTGGGATCAATTCTACTGGCCGCAGTAGTATCAGGATGAATACTGGATACAAAAGCTTAACGAGGGAGGTTAGCTTGTTTCAAAATGAAGGCCTTCGTAAGTGTAGCCAAATCAGAGGCTAGCGCTTCAGTGGAATCCGGCATAGATGTAGAGGGAGATACTGGATCATCCACTTGATAAACCGCAATCGCCGCATCAAGCGGAACTCGGCGCAGATAAAGGAGAGATCACAGCGAAGCAGAGACAGGAAGGCATCAGCGGGGTCAACTTCGTTGAAATTCGTAAAACGTCTGATGTCGGAAGCGGTAACCTCAATATGCTTAGCAACGACCGTACATCAGGAACAAAGGTCTCCCTTAACATTCTTAACACATCATCGGCTATCCTCCACGATAGGCATGATTCGTCCAGGATGAGTAATAGAGGCAGAATCGTGGTTCTTCAACCAAAGATCATCAAAAGAAGTGGACAGGCAGGTGACCTTAGACGAGAGCTCATGAGATGTTTTAAGGAGGCCACTGGAGTTAGAGTTAAGCGCTTCGGTGGTGGAAATTAACTTCAATCTTACTAGACAGAGAGTCGACTATACTTCTCATGAGCCGAGTAGGAGGAGTAAACGCAATTTCCACGGATGCCATCACAAGCGATCAAATCATCGGTTGAACCAGAAGCGCAGAACTTGCAATTAGGTATGATATTAAAGATGAACAAAATATTGTGCTGTGTGACATCAATGACTCCGACCAAAGGCATTAGTGTGGCAAAAACATTAAAGAGAATTATTTAAAAAGACATTTTTGGTGAAGTTCACTTGGAAAAGATTCATTTTTGTGACAACAAAGTGAAGTATCTTTTTATAGGTTAATATGGAACAAAAAGTATTTCACTTAAAACGCCATAGGAAATAACCTAAATAAAAGCAAATAAACTAGATTGAGCACGAAAAAATGCCAACCAAAAGTCATAATCATGTTCGTTTTAACTAAATTTTCCGAAATTCGTTTAATTTGCATATTCTTCAGTGCATTGTGCGTGTCACAAAATGTTTAAAATTTTTGAAAAGGAACCCTGGCAGCAAAATTTTTTTCGCCTACGCCAATGAGTTTTTTCTCACATTTAATTTTTTTGTTTATTTTCTTAAGTTATTTAGTTTATTATTTATTCAATTTTTTATATATGCTATGAAAATGAAAAGTTAATTAAGATAAGAAAAATTCAAGGTTCTTAGATAATATTTTTTTTGAATTAAAGCAAATGCCGACCGTTGAACAATATCAAATTTGATACATGTCATTAAAAACCATTGCATTGTGAGATTCAGCAAACAGTTTATAGTATCGTTGTCATTTGCATTGAAACAAGCGGGCCGGGATAGGAAATTTGCAAATTAAAACAAAGATGCACAGGTATTACAAAAGGTACACTAATTTGGTGACTGTAGCAAGCACGCATCATGTCGCATCTCTGGGCGTGCTTATCCAATGAGCTTTCTGCATAGGAGGACATGGTTTGCGTTGCCTAATAACTGATAGGATTCTAGACAATATTATTTGTCTTGCTATGAATGTTCTGCGTTAGTTGAAGATGGAATATGAGGAAAATTTGGAAGTTGAATTCTAAAGAGTTTCTTAAATTTGCGAGGTGGTGTATTTATAATTAGTAATTCTGATTAGTGAAGGTATGACGAGGTGGGTAATTGATCAAATATTGAAGAGTAGGGTTACTTTTGGCAAAGGTTAGGAGGATGGCTAAGTTTTTATTATCTTAGATGATTAAATTTTCAGAGTTTTCATAATTAGCGACATAGTAGCATTTTCTAAACAATAATAAATGAATGAATTCCAACTAATTAGCGTAGCGAGTCCCAAACCCGGTTTACAAAGGAGAAAGGAAATCCATGCGAGAATCTATGCGCTGTACAAATACAATCTCGGTGATTCCCAGGGCGCTCCAAGGAGGTTAAAAGAAACAGGGAGATATTTAATCAAACACTCATAATTGAAATTAGCATATACATAGTATCGGAAATATCAATCATGAAATGAGAGAAAAAACTGACGCTTTTTAAAGAAGCAAATACAGGTGATTTACATTCCATTTGCCCCACCTGGGCTACATCCTTGGTTCCCTTCTTTCAGTTCTTTATTTGTAGGTAGGAATCCAGTCCCATTCCCGGTGTTTAGCTTAGGGTTATTGTTGACGCACCACCACCATAGAAAATGTGTAGCCCTGATTGCAAAATCTCACAATCAGCATTAGATTTGATTGGGAGAAAAATCTTAATATCGTCAGCATATATAAGAATTTTACATCTTTGAAGCAGATACGAAATATCATCAATAGACAATATTTATAATAATGGACCCAGATGACTGCCCTGCGGAACACCAAAATGAGACCCAAAATCATCAGAGAGTGCGCCACGAAAATGTACTCTATAAGTCCTATTAGATAAATATAAATTAATCCAAACAATGAGAGAGGACGGGAAACCCAATTCAAAAACAATGATAGAATGAGACAGCTTATCAAAGGCCTTACTAATATCAGTATAAATGTAGTCAGTTTGGCAACCATCCAAGAATTCGCCCACAGTGCAAGAAATAAATTCAACCAAGTTTGAAACCGTGGACCCACCTTGAATAAAACCATGCTGTCGGGTAGAGATTAACCTTTTACACACTTCGGATAATGGGGATTGAATTAATAGTTCGAAAAGTTTAGGAATACAAGACAATTTAGCAATTGGCCTGTAATTTTAGATCTCTCTTCTATTGCCACTCTTGAAAATAGGAATTAAGAGGAATGTCTTCTAGAGTGATGGAAAAGAGACTTTCGGAATAGAAATAGTAAAGGTCATAATTACGCCGAAGAATATTTCTTTATGACTGCAGCAAGAATCCCGTCAGAATCACTAGAAAAGTCAGTTGGGAGATTAGCAATATGCTTCAACAAAATCTCTTCCGTGATAGATGGAACAGGTACCATGGATTGTGCGAAAAGTTCCTACTACTCGTATCCGGATAGACATCAGATGATTCAAATGCACCCTTAAAAGATTCAGAAATAGGTTACAAATAATATTAGAATCATTGCTGGAAATCTCCCCGAATTATATAGTCGATGGATAGTTATCAACTTTTCTCCTCAAGTTGACATAGGTACTCGCAAAATACACGGGGCCCAGAGAATAAGCTGCTCCTTAAATTTTGAAGGTATTTTTCATATAGGGAACGAGAGCAGCTTATAAAATGTTCATGGCATGTTTTAATTGTTCAATATCTTTTTGGAATGTGAATGTACGTGGGTTGCTACTTACGTTTTGAGTATGTCAACACCAGTGTGAATATGTAAAATCTGACATTGTCATCGTAAAGTTTGACATTTTTAGTGGTAATCGTACTCAGAACGTTTTGTCATACGAGTGCTATTTGTGTTGTTTACAGATACTTGAAACATTCAGCTTGGTCAAAAAATGGAATTAAATCGCGAACATTTTCGTGTGATAATTTTCTATGACTTTCGACGTGGATTAAACCAATAACAGCGTGCCGATCATTTCGCTTCGACTTTTAGTAATGAAGCAACATCTCAAGCCACCGTGGTTCGCTGGTTTTCCGAATTCAATCATGGTCGCACTTCGCTACAGGACGAATTTCCTGAAGGTCGTCCTAAATCGGTAACTGTGACAGAAAAAATCGATGCTGTGCGTGAACTGATATTACAAGATCGTCATGTGACATACCGTGAGATTGAGGCATGCTTGGGCATTAGTTTCACTAGCATACATTCAATTTCGCATGAACATTTGGCCTTCAAAAAGATTTGTTCGCGTTGGATACTGCATAATTTGACAATCGGTAAACAAAAAGGATCGTGTCGATTGGTGCAAAGAAAGATTGAAAAAATTTAAACGGGAAGCTTTAAAAGACGTCTATAAGATCGTGACAGGCGACGAATCATCACGGATCTGTGCATATGAACCGGAAAATAAGCAGCGATCGACTATATGGGTCTTTCAAGACGAGTCAAATCCAACAAAGGTTGTTCCGCACGAAGCACTTCGAAGCAAATGGTCGCCTGTTTTTTCGGAAGAATTTTACATGTCGCTACTGTGCCATTACAGCAACGTAGAACCGAAGATTATTTACTACTAGATAACCGGCTCCTTAAAGTACCCAGCTAGTCTTGAAAAAGTAACACTGGCACCACAGTGAAACGAAATATATATTGCTTTTAAAGTCACATGCAAATAAAGAGTACAGGTAGTGTGCAGTCATTAACTCCTGTCAAAATTATTTGAGAGAAACCACTGACATGTATTAAACTGGACTGACTTATAAGCTATCTCATATGGGTACAATTTTACTTTCAGTGGAGGAAAACAATTTGTAATCTCCAACGTTTACTGTGAATTTGTAGCCATTCAGAGTAGAATATAATAACCAAATATATACGAGGAGACATATTTAATTTTAATCTTCTATATTGTTGTAAGGAAAATGTAAAAATCATTGGAATTACTGGAATACAAATTATAAATAAAAGGTTGTTTTAGCCTGGATAATGCTTACCCAGAAAGAGATGTAAGATGATTGTGAATATTGTCATCTATTTCTAACGCCAGCATTTAATAGGCGACATGACGTTCGCAATTAAGAAAACCATGTTGAAAAAAAAGATGCTTACCCAGAAAGGGACAACTAGCGAAAAGTGATACCATTTTCTTGAAGAAATTTCATGGCACCAGTCACTCCAGTATAATATATTTCAGTGAGAGAAACACTCACTCCTGTAAAAATTCATTCATCCGGAGAGAATCACAGTCTCCTGTAAAAAAAGTACCACCAAGTTTGTCGAAGAGTAAAAATGTACCACCAATAAAAAGAATTCATGTGAAGCCCTTGACTGAGTTAGTTACTTGCGGGCGTAAGAAACTTTCAAACTGTCAATGCATTCTTATCTTTTAATGAGTGAAGTACATTTGTAAGTGCACATAAGAAAAGTATACGTGTCTCTTATCCACAAACTCTCCCGGAAAACAAATTTTTAGTTCTAATTGCAGGGTTGCCCGATGCGGGAAATATATAAAAGCAACCACAATTTTTTTAATACTTTGTTCGAAGCCATTTATCTAGTAGTAATTATCTATGGTAGAACAGTCAATTCTGAATGGTACACTACCATTTGTTTGCCAGAAGTGTTCGGAACATTTGATCGTCAAAAACATTTGTTGGCATTGAATACCAATGCTGAAAAAATTCAATCGCGGTGCTTCAAAAGACGTCTATAAGATCGTGGCAGGCGACGAATCATGGATCTACGCATATGAACCCGAAACTAAGTATAATTGGACATGTCGCCACCGTGTCTTTAAAGTAACGTAGAATCAAAGATTACTCTACTAGATAAACAGCTTCGAACAAACTAGTAAAAAAATTTTGGTTGCTTTTGTATATTTCCCGCATCGGGCAACCCTGCAGTCAGAATTAAAAATTTGTTTTCCGGGAGAGTTTGTGGATAAGAGACAAGTATACTTTTCTTATGTTTGTTTACAAATGTCAAATGTACTTCACTCATTAAGAATGCATTGACAGTTTGAAAGTTTCTTACGCACGCAAGTAACTAACTCAGTCAAGGGCTTCACATGAATTCTTTTTGTTGGTGGTACATTTTTACTCTTCGACAAACTTGGTGGTACTTTTTTACAAGAGTCTGTGATTCTCTCCGGATGAGAACAGAATTTTTACAGGAGTGAGTGTTTCTCTCAAATAATTTTGACAGGAGTAAATGACTGCACACTACCTGTACTCTTTATTTGCATGTATATTCTTATGACTTTAAAATCTGAATATATTTAGTTTTACTGTGGTGCCAGTGTTACTTTTTCAAGATTATCTGGGTATTTTAGGGAGCCGGTTATCTAGTAGTAATTAATCTTTGGTAGAATGGTCAGTTTTGAATGGTACACCACCGTTTGTTTGCCAGAAGTGTTCGGAAAAATAAGGGAAACCAATCGCAGAAGACGAATCATTCTCAACCACGCCAATGAAAGCACAATTCGGCTCAAACAAGTGAATTTTTGAGCATTCAAAACATCAAATCGATGGGTCATCCCCAATCGCCGTACAGTCCTGATTGGGTGCCAACCCAATGATTTGTTTTTATTCCCACAGATCAAAAATAAAATGCGAGGTCAATGTTTTTCCACGCCTGAAGAAGCGGTTGATGCGTTCAAATCACATGTTTTGGAAGTAGGTACCTCAATCGGAGTGGACAAAGTTCAAAAATTGGTTCAAACGTATGCAAAAGTGTATTGATCTTCATGGAGAATATTTTGAAAAACAATTAAGCCATTTTCGATTATAAGTATTTATTTTTACTTGTCTATCTCAAAGCAACCCTCGTACATATTTGTTTTAATTCATAATCCTCATGAGGACTCAACGAATGACAAAATGAAAGTGACAATGTTTTAAAACTCCAAATCAGCATTAATTACCTTTAAAAATGAGATCTAAATAACTCTTTCCACAAAGGGTATACTATAGTACAAGTAGGCGTAACTTTATTTTGTATTTTTCTTGAACAACTAAGATAGACAAGGCCAGTTTTGATATAAAATGCCTTAATTGAATTACACAATAAAAAATTTTCTTTTCTTCAAGCCATATCGACCATGAACCCAAATAGGGCTTTATCTACCTAGTTGTCAAATATGACTAAAGAAAAAAGAGAAAGGTATTACATTTAGGGAGCTCGATAACACTATACCACAAAATAGAAAATATTCCTAATGTAATCCATTACATTTATGACATAAAATATAATTACTTTACCTGCGAATATGGAAGCAATTTAAAAGGACGCACCCTTTGATTTGGGTCGTTACCTTATAACAATTATTTTACTCAAAAATTCTTTGTTTCTGAGGTTTTCAGTTACTGAAAAGTATTAGCACTGAAAGCCTTAGTCAGTCATGTTGTTTAAATTTAAAAGAAAAATTTTGAAGAGAAATCCATTTCAAACCCAAATAAGAAAATTCCAAGAAAGGTGCGTATGTTTTCCCACACAACAGCACCGACACATGTTAAGAAGGCTTAAGTTAGCCAGGTAAAATTCCGTCACAAATGATATCTTTTCCGCTACCCTGTTATTAGTCTATATGGCTTATCTGTAAAGGCTCAAAGAAGGAAATATTTTTAATGTTGCATTACTCTAAAGGTAGTCGAAGTGGGAAATATGAATAATACATGAAAGAATTTAAAAGATGGAGATAATAAATACTTGCAGCTCTAAAGAGTAACTTTCAAATGTAAAATATTTTACAATTTTCAAGGTAAAAATGCATTCCGTGATAAACAATTCCACAACTTTGTACTAATCCAAAAAATTCTTGTGAGTGCTTCTTTCCAAAATCGAAAAAGAATGAATTTCTTTCTTCTTTTATTGCACTAGTTAAATCGAAATATATAAACATTTTGCTCAGCCATTTAATAAATGCACCAATCTCAGCTATTATATTGCAAGCTTTGCAAAACACCAAACAAAATTGCTGATTTTCACTTTATTCACCACAAACTATTCTGATGAGCACTGAATTAAAAAGCCACAAATTAATTCCACTCGCGCTTTAATTGTTAGATGCGAAGATCGAGTAAATACCTCTCCTATAAATGTCGTTTTAAGCGACGGAAATACGATTTTTTTCCACTAACTGACAGATCAAGTAAACAACAAACAAGTCGAGATGAATAAATCCGCGTCTCTAGGTAAACTAAGGTGAGGGCACCAGCAAAATTCATTTCAACCGTTCGAATGAATGGAATTGTGAGCCGTGAGGTGGAATGGAGGATCGGAGTTGAAATTGAGAACCACTGGAAACCCGTAAACAACTCGAAGTGCTTTCTTCGCTCAGGCACAGGCATAGCTTGTTTTTGCGGCAATTGTGAAGTAATCCAGAAAATGTAGGGGAAGCAAAAGTATGGCTGCGGGTGGTTTTCGGATCAGCTTTCAATTTCGGAAATGAATTTTTTTTGCTATTGCTTCGTGGTGGCTTTGAGAGGTAAAATTATTTGTTATTTTGCAGAAGTAAAAATATTTTTAGCAATTTTCGATTATCAAATCTTTTCTGACGTTCGTCGGTTATAAATAATTAAAATGACATTTGAAGGCAAATTGGGATGATGTTCTAGCGCGATATTTTAGGTTAAGTTTTGTTTGTCACACAATGTGACCTTTCTAATTAAAGGAAAATATTTAACTACTTCCGGCACTAATTTGCATTACCCTTGTACGTCAAATTGGCACAACTAGACTCTAAATACAAGTCAAGAAGCTGATACGAACAGCTGAGCATTGGTGGTGAGAAGAAACCAAAACTTGCTATAGTAAAGTATAGGAAAAGTTTGGGAAATTCTACTTTTTCGTAATATTTCCCGCAGTATTTTTAAAGTCTCAACTTGGCATTTTCTTGACGTGAACCTATAAATGTTCTGAACATTGTGGTCACGATAAAAAATTTCTCATTTACAATTTTCATATATTTAAATGGGAAGGCTCTTTTTTGTGTTCGTTTTGTTGAATTATTGAGGTTAGAATGCTTCAATGACATCAGCATTTCTCTTTAGTTTTCGTTCAGACAGTGTGCAGCTTTATATGCGTGGAAGAATTGGCTAATCTGTGGTACAAAAATAAATGAAATAATAGTCACCCGCTTGGTGGTAAAATGGCTGAAATGTCATGTTATTCGGCTTGTATCTAGAGTAGGCTATGCACAATGATACAGAAACAAAAGGAAAATAAATAGCTTAATTGGTAAAACATTTTATCAAATGTCAAATGTTTTAAAAATATGCAACAATACCTTGTCAAGATATTAAATCAATTTTCTACGAACATATTTTTTTCGCTTTACATCATCAAATGGTAAAAAAGGAATCCTTATTTTGCGACTTCGTCTGCCTGGCTGGCTGTCACACCTGCTTATTTCACCAACTACTAATGCTATGGACTAGAAATTTGAAATAGTTTTAAATAATGTTTGTTCAGAGGAAAATATTTAAAATATTTGAATTTTTATTGCAAAGGGGCGGAAAGGGGGAGTCAACATTTTAAAGTGGGATATCATATGTAAGGGCTTAATTTGCACATTATAAGATATATTTTCATTACCTTTTATGCCGCATGGTTTTCAACTTATGATGAAAAATGTCTAAAAAAACACCATTCCCTCACCTTATCTCCGAGGTTTGCAAAGCAAAAAATCTAAAATAATTAGAGTTTATAGAGGATTATGTAAATATTACAGGAAAAACTAAGGCTTCACGACACCGAGACAAGACCAAGACTTTGGCATATCTCGGTCCGGGTCTCGTAAAGGTGAAGACGATCTTACTCTTGTCAAAATTCGGTGGGAAAACGATGAGCGAGAGCAATTGAAACATCTGTGTATATATGCATGTTCTACTTATTCCCCTCACCCTGAACAAAGTAATAAAGGCTCTACTTTGCTGCTACTAGGGATAAAACGCAAATATCTAAAGAAGGAAATAATGTAGGAAGAAGCGAATGAGGAGAGCAATGTATACTTATGTATATTCCCCATAAATTATACAATTGTGACTTTTCGGATCGACATAATATTATAATGTAAGGGTCCGTTCAAGTATTACGTGACGCAGTTAGGGGGGCGGGGGTCTTGTGAAATGTTACAGTGCGTTATAAAGGGGGGGGGGGGGGTTCAAACAACGCGTTACGTAACATTAAGTTTTCGTTAAAATTAAAAGTCCTAACTCTTAACTCGTGACTCACGGCTCAGTTTATATGGTATATCTACACTGCACATATTTTTTTACATACGACAAGAGTTGCGTCACTGAGTATGCAGAAGTATATATATGGCAAATAACCGCAATAAATGAAATGTAAAAGCAATTGTTTTACTTCCACAAATAGGAGTAATAATTTCTTTGGGATGGTGCTCGCTCAAAAAAAATGATGAATGTTTCGACCGAAAGTGCAAGCTGGTCATCATCAGCGTGGTACTTGCACTTTCCACCACTGACATCTATGACGGAAGGTCAGAGGTGTTTGCCGAAAGGAAACTTTCTGATTAAATATTGTTGTTTTTTCTTTTGATGTTGTGTTATATTTTGCATAAAGAATAATTTAAATGCGCGTCGATAATCTTATTCAATGTCAAAAGATCGTGTAACAAGAACCAGATCATCTTTCATCACAACAACGCGCGTCCTCATGTCGAGCGTCGGGTAGTAGAACCCATCGTCAATAAGGGATGGGATCTGCTACCCTTACTCTCCCACAGAGGTCCTCACGTACTACCACGTTAACTGCTCGCTGAAAAACTGGCAAGTGGGTAAAGTCTATGAGGATTTGGGTCAGTTGGTAGACGATGTCAAAGCGTGGATAATCTCGAAGAACTAGCATTTTTTTGCTCATGGAATTAATCCGCTACCGAGCAAAAGGGGAAGCAGTTATGAAAGTAGACGGTGAATATGGTCCAGAATGAATGATCTATTAAACATGTTATAAATGTATTTTAATGTTTTGTTTCAACGTTTATTTAAAAAAATTTCATATTCTTGTGTTACGGGATGCTATGTAACCGCCTTATTTTATAAGTAGTGTTTCTTAGCCTGTCACATAAAAATTTAATGTATGTGTTCCATTTAAGTTTGTCATTTTGTGTTTTAGATTACTGCTCGAGATAGAACTACTGAAAGTTATTCATTTTGTTTTATGAAAATTGACAGTAAGCTTATTGTCCCTCATCCAATATAAAATCTGCTTAAGTCCTAAGTTTGCCTGAGTGATCGCCAGAGGCCAGGCTTGGTTTCTAATTAATAGCACAGTATCATCCGCAAAGGAAACTATATGCCCTTTGTATTTCCATATCGCCCACCTCATTTATGTTAATCAGAAACAATAAATGACCGCAAACAGTGCCTTGTGGTAGACCACAGTTTACAATCAATTCACTGATATTGTCTTCTACTCTTACATATTGCAGCCCATTGAAAAGGTATGTTTTCAGCAAGGAGTACACTGTTTCAGTATTCCCTGAGAACTTTATTTTTTTTAGAAGAATTTGATGATTCACTGTATCGAAAGTTTCTTTTAATCTAAAATCAGTGCACATACCTTATCATTGTCATATAAACCTTTGTTAATAAAATAAGTGACGTCGAAAAGAGCATCCGAAGTACTGAGGTAATTTTTGAAACCATATTGGTACGATACTAGTACCTAATTTGTTTTCAGATAGGACATCAATCTCTTCTTTATACATTTCCCTAATAACTTTGCAAGAGTCGATATAATATAAATGTGACTTTTGTTTCTCGGATCTTTTTTGTCTTGTTCATTATAAATGATATAACTACAACCTCCTTAAAAAAATTTTGGGAAGGTATCTTACATCAAAACCATATTACAAATGTGATACAAGGAGTGTACTATGAAAAGACCTATTTTCCTCAGAAGTTTAGCAGATAGGTTATCAAGCCTAAGTGAAGTACTATTTCTGCAATTGGAGTATTAGAAAAGAAAGTAAGCTGTCGATTTCGTTTGATGTTTCAAATTCAATTGTGCCTGTATTGCCGCATAGTTTTTCTCCTTAATCTATATAATAGAGGAAGTTTTTTTGATTGAAATTTTCTCCATCGACACACTATCATTACATTTAACATATTGCGGCATTGTCTGTAATTGGCTTTCTATAAATAATTTAAAGGTTTATTTTTTACTTCTCTGGCTAAATTGTCGCGGTTTCCTATAGATGTTATTATCCCTGTCGTTGCCCAGGTCTTAACCCTTTTTAGCTTTTGTTTTATCCTTGCATATTAAAATTTCTTATATTCTTATCCTTGTTATTTAAAATTTTATAAAAATGATATGAAGCTGTATCTAATTCAATGCTATTAAGATTAATGTCCGATTTTCCTGTTTCAAAGCCACTGAAAGTGATTCATAATTTAACTTGTTTAACGATACATTCCCTATTTGTGAGATTGAAAAGTGCTAAGGTTGTGAAGGTTTATTCTTGCCAAAGTTGCATAATGGTCTGTAATATTGGACTCCCAAATTCTGAAGTCCGCTGATACGTTGATTTCTGTTTTACAAGTACCTTAACGTACTCCTAACATGACTCCAGGGGCATAGTGGCTAGCAAGCTGCTAGTTACATATAAGCTAGATATCAAACAAGACGGAGTTGGATCAATTCGAGACCAGGTGTCCCCGTGAACTTTTATTAAGAAATTAAAATAATCCACTCAGCCTTTGGACTGTTGTCTAGCTCGCAGCAATGCAAAAACAAGAATCAAGTTTCCTCACTTCCCTTACCCTGATTCCCTTCCATGGGTTTAGCATGCTAACGCATCAAAGGGTTATTCCCTAGGGTTTGGCCACATCGTAAAAAAATATTCATAAAGGAGGTTAACGAAAAATGGAAAAAGGAATATACTTGCCTAATCACCCGCCAGATTTGGCCATCTTTCGACCTAAAGATGTGTAAAGAGTTTATTTCGCTCAGACGAGTTGACATGTCTGTTATCACGGGTCATTGCCTCATTTGAAGTCAATTCAATAGACTCGGCGCGCCCTCGAATGACTATCAAGATGCAACTCTATTTTAAGGAGCTAGTCGAACTTGGATCTGCTGATCCCAGAGACCTAACATAGTTCAGTTTATTAGGAGCTCGAAATGGTTCTAGGTATCTGTTTTAAAGGGAAGGGATTCTAGTCCCAACGTGGTATCGCAATGGGTCTTTATGGCATAAGTGTGCCTCCCCTTGGTTGCCAGTCCAACCAAACTTAACCTACACTCCCGCACAAAAGATTTCGGGCACATGAGGAGATTTCTTTCGAACCGGATTTTTTATGAATAATTCCCGGAAAAATTGCTTGAAATTCATTCAGAGCATGGGTGGAATCATAAACACACTGTCGAGCTTGTATTTTTTCCAAACCTTTCAGGGATATCCAAAAAGTATATAATTACCTTTTCAACAGAAAAATTGTCTCTGATAAATTGGGTATGATTCGGAGTTCTATTCTCCCCCTGCACGGTGAAGGATATTCAGAACGAGAAATTGGAAAAAAGTTAAAGATTATGAATTCAACAGTACATGACACAATCAGTCGATTCAAGGCTGCGGGTACTTTTGACGATAACAAAAAAAGTGAAAGGCCAAAATGTATGATAGAAGAGGATAATACGATAAAAGCAAGAGGAATCGACGATTGAAGGCACCTGAAATATGCGCGGAATTCAACTGTTTTCACTCGACAGATATTTCAGTGGCAACCATAAAACGACGACTTAATGCAGCAAACTTGAAAGGACGAGTTGTCGTGAGAAAACTAGCATACAACTAGACGCATTAAACGCATTGTGAACGGATGAATTCAAGTTCGAAGACTTCGGGCAAAAACGAAGAGTTTATGTCCGATTGTCGACATTTATGAAAGATAATGGTCCAAAACATTCTGCCCACCTACATATGTCCGGATTATCTTGAACAAAAGGAAAGAAATGGGTGTCTTATGAAGTGGCCAGCTCAATCGCCTGATATTAATTCTATCGAGCCTCACTGGGATGAACTTGATCACGAAGTGAGAAAATACTGTCCTTCATCGAAGGAACATCTTTGGGAAATTCTACAGAGTGCTTGGAAATCAATAACGGCAGATAAAATAAAAAAATGATAGAATGCCTAGCTTAGCAAAGAAAGTCGTAAAAGTAAGGGGTTGTTTCTTTGATGAAAAGAATGTATAACACAACTTTGTTAAAAGAGATAATAAAAAGTAAAATAAAAATAAAAAAATGATTTTTCCACCTTGCTTTAAACTACACTCGTTTATTTCTCCTAAGACAATTTAAAGTCTTCATACAAAACAATATTTTTTTACTAATTTCTGAAAAAGGTGTGCTGCTCGGAAACTTTTGAGCGGCTCTATATATTCCCTTGACACCTCGCCAACGTACTCTTGTATTTATCGAGACTAAAGCAATACTACGGGGTAGAAAACATTTTTAAAAGTGAGGTGCTATTTAAGCTACATTTTTTGATTTGAAAAGGAAATTTAATGATTAGAATTACTTATGCCTTTCATTTAACACTTTATAAAAGGACATATCTTTTACCTACAGTTTAATATAAAAGATAAAGAAGTTTGTGAGCAACCCATAATTTCATTCCGCTCACGACAATTTATTATAATAGATAATTAGCATTCCACGGGTAGAGATATATCACGACTTTAAGCAATTTATTTCCTCGTTAGAATTATATATTCTAGAACTTGTCTAAAGTACTTCTCTATTAAATATAAGATTACATACCAATAACCACAGTAAAAGAAAAGGTGATCACATGAAATTTACCTGGAAGAATAAATAAGAACGAAATTAGATGTTATATTTATCTAAAAAAATTAAATATCTGAAAAATTTTTACTTAAACATTTTGAGATGCAGTGGAAATTAGAAAACACTTGTCGGGAACTAGATACCTATCTGAAAATAAGCCAACCGAGGGGAGGTGAATTAGCAGACATTGAGAAGGTAAACAAAAGCATGAAACCCACCTGAGCATTGACGTTCAGCAGAAAAGCTTGTTGTTTTTTAAGCAGTTAAATTTGCAACTCTCTAGAGTTTAGCTTTGTCGGTACATTTTCCCCCGTGCTGTAATATATCGATCACGGTTGACTGCTTGTTCCCACATAATTTTTCCAGTCAACTTAAGAAGCCTTTCCGAGATTTTCGCTCATTAAATCAAAAAAATTTTCCTTCATTAACCGACGATCTTCGTTTCGCCGTTCAATTGAGTTTTCTAAGAGAAACGAAATAATTAGACGAAGAAAATTTATTCGTACAATTTCATTTCCTTGATTTTAGTCAGAGGAATGGAGAAATGAATCTATCGGAAGTGTCGAGTGGGCTATCTGAGAAAAAGCGGGCAGTGCAGTTCGTTTCCAACGTTTTTTTTTAAAGCCAAATTGATTTTTTGGGCATTTCTCTAGTCGTAATACGCCTGCGCGAAAAGCCTAAATAGCTCTGAAATGCTATTGTCGTACGTTTAACGAAATCTTAGGTATTTTGTAGGGCAACTAAATAGTTGGAATTTAATTTAATGGTTAACACGAGCCAAAAATGTCGGCATTGATCTATTTGTAACACTCGAATGAGAACATGCGTAATCTTACAATAGTTAAGTAATGGGGAATGCTTTTATTTGGTGTGAAATAAGGTGGAGAAATTCGTCAGTTTTTTAATGGAAACGAATAGTGTTTTACTTACTTTTAAAGGTGTTGATTCACTCATGTTAAAAAAACGATTACAAAGCAGTCGGATTAAGTCGGTCAAATAAATTGTTCTCTTCGGAGATCTTACATTGACACGGTAAAAAGTTTAGTTATTTCACGTATTCTACATATGTGACTTATACAGGGTGTTTCTGCTGGAGAGGTCAATGCATAACGAGGTGTTAGAAGTAATCGAAATAAGCAAGAAACTGTATGATAGGGGGGGGGGGGGGAGGTAATATTATCGGTTTAAGATTTACATAGTGATTTTTACGAGTAAATTTTTAATATTTTAGCGGTTCGTTAACCCGTTTATTTTAAAAATTATGTTGCTGGAGTAGCCTAGCAAATAGAAACCCCTTTCGAACAAGGACACAAGATCCATCTTGCTACAGTAGCATTCAAAAGCACAAAACTTTCATAATTTTACGTAATAAGCATATGTTTTTTTTTCTACAACCTAACATTAATATTCCAGTACAAAGATTCTAGAAGAAATTCACAAATCCTCTGCATTACTACCTAGAGTTTTAATATAACCGTTATTATTTTAATAAAACCCTTTTTGAAGAAGGGATGAAGTAAAGATTGTCAGGTTTTAAAAAGAGCGGTGTGCAAATATCGTGGAATTTGGATAAAAAGTTACTGAAAAATAAATTTTCCCAAATTTCATTTTGAATTTGTTGATGAAATTTTGAATTGTACTTTACCAAGATGAAACTAACTGCAAATAGCGCCTTGAGAGTGCAGCTCAAGTCGAGTTCCTGGCATAGATATGTGCACCGTAACGAACCAAATGACTAAGGAACTGAGCTTTGCAAAAGGTTCCGGACTCTCTTTTCCGAACGAGTAGACTGAGACAACAATGTCCAAGTCTGAACTCTAGAAACCTAAATTGTTTCACATATGTCTTTTTGATAATGAAAAAGCTTAGGGGATACTCTATGACACTAAAGCACAGCACAGGAATGGAATTAAGGGTAATGGCAATGTGTTAAGACTTTGAGTGAAGGAGATACCGATGTACGCCTCGTTTGACAGTTTCGGGCTCATAAGACGAAGGAAAAATAGAAGATGATAAACTGTTAGAACAATGGCCGCGGAACTAACGATAAAAGAATGAGAGACAACCGAAAGTCCATCTTCTCTTAGAGATTGTGGAGTCCCTAATAAGTCGGATAGCCTTTTTTGAACTTTGTCTAATGCGGACAGAGCGGCCACTGCCGGGAAATTATATTCGAATCTAAGCCTGTCGTGGGAAGTTGCGTTCTCGACTGATTTCTGCACAGTTGCAAGCAACGAGAATTTATTACAGAATCAAAAGAGTACGCGATATCAAGGGTACTGTCTTTTGCGGAATTATGAATATGATTAAGAGCTAGGTCATTAATAAAAATAAGAATTAAGGTTGATGAAAGAACTGAACCCTGAGGTACGCCGACATTTATTTCGCAGGGTTCGGATGTAATTCCGTCTATTATTTCACGGATAGAACGTCCTGACAAAAAACTCTCTATCCATTTTAAGAGATGACAGCATGCCTGTATCAACAGCTTTTGAAATATCAAGAGCTCTAATTTCGGAGTCTACGGTCAAAAGGCCATCGGGGAAAGTGTACTTGCGCTCGTTTATAAGATGGTTATATTAGATTTGGCTGGTTGGTTGTCACCGGTGGTAAGCCAGTCGACCTCACGTAGACCTTGGTATGGTCCGCTGTGATACTACTACTATATTTAATTAATTAATTTAGCTTAATACAAGCTATAACATAATAATAATACTAATACTACAAGCTATACTAGATGATAAATGATGGAATTATAAATAAATTGAAAAAGCTACAATATGAGCTCTCATTAAGGAACAAACTGGCTGGATCGATTTAGCACTGCCATGCAGTTATTAGTTGAAGAAGCCGCAGCAATTAAGGAACCTGGTCAGCTTTTTCAGCTCTACGAACTCCTGTAAAACGTTAAGGAAGTACTCGCCAAAGGCCTGAAACCTTCTCCTGGTTAGTCCACGGCATTCGCAAGGTAATTGATGAATGCCTTTAATCATCTCCTTGTCCAGGAAAACTCTGACAGGAGTTGTTGGTAGGAATGCGCATGCGGACAGAATGACTGCCAAAAAGGCAGTGACCAATTATAACCGCAGTGATATTACGGAGAATCCGGTGGCTTTCCTTCAGTAAAAACGACACTCTCTTTTAATTCCAGATAAGATGATTACTTTCAAGATGTTTTATCAACTGAGAAAAGAAAGTAATCAAATAGTACAAGAGCCAGGTAACAGACAAGAAAAAAAGCCAACCCGAAAAGAAACATTGATGGTAACGGTCCGTGATTCCTCAAAGAGCGCGCCATAAGCGAAACACTAACAGAAGTAGGCAGTCGACCGAAGATACAATACGGAAAATGTTGCTTCTAAGTAGCCTCATGATATACGGATTGTCACATTCCTTAGACCACCTTTTAATAAAACCTAGGTGGACCCAACAAAGCCGCCACAGACCTTCTTTGCATGTTGACCCCTCCAGATCAAATCACTTGACAAGAAGTGTTCCTTCTGTGTTAGAAGGGAAATTCTATTTAAAATTTCAAAACTAATGGGTTCATCTTACGTATAAGGGAAGTGGTAGTGCATTTTCCGACATTCCGTTATTGTGTGGTAGAAAATTAGTGGAGCAGAACATCTGGGAAGTGCTCAATTTAGATTTAAAGAGGGCACAATCGGCTACATCAGCATAACAAAGAAGCCTAGAATCATTCAAAATATTCGATATCTCATTAAAAGAAGAAGAGAAAAGAAGAGGTCCCAAATGGTTGCATTGTGACCTACCCGAATTATATAGACAATTTCGGAGAGACCGCCCAGAAATAAAACACGCTTAATACAACAAGTCAGCCAGTCAACAAAAAGAGATGGAAACGCAAGGATATGAAACTTGTGTGTAAGAATTTTGTGATTAATTCTGTCGAAGACGTTGCTGAAGTCAGTAAAAATGCAGCCCACTTGCCTACCAGACTCGATGAAAGGATACAGAAATTCTAAAACACGAGTAACTTTATGGTAGTTGAATTGCCTTTTACCCAGAAATGGTTTCATGTAATTTAGAAATACAGAAAAGATTGGCAATAACCCCGTATTTGGTTAAATAAATGAAAGCGAACAGGGACAAGAGACAGTTTTTAAAGCTGAAGTAGGGATGCCGTCAGGGGCAGTCGAGGAATTAGATAGGTGGGAGAAGTTCTTCAACATCGAAGCCTCGTCGAAGATCCTCGTCAAGTGAGTAAAATTCTTAAAAATAATGTCATATTAAGACTCCAAAAGGCAGTTTTAAAGAAGTATCCAAAGAGGTTGAAAATTGTAATAGAAAGCCTCGGCGATCCTAGAGTAACAATCAGTTTATAAATTGGCGGAACCGCCTAGGGTTGTCTCGCTCAGTCAAGTTTAACCGAGTAATGTACGGATTGTATAAAGACGCCGGAACGCAAGAAAGAATAATTGAAATAATCTGCAACACTCTTTAAGGGCTATGCATTAAGCTAAGGTAAGTAAGACTGCAACCTACAAGACACAGAAACCAGAACACAGTGGGTAAAGCATATAGCCATAACATCATAGAATAATTTAACCCGACTAGAATTTAAAGGGGGAATGCCTCACGTAGCGTGTGGGCCACATGTGGCAAATGAGGGGCATGCCGATAAAGGGATTTCCCCGTAGATTCCTCATGAGGGCCCTATAAAAAAAAATCAGCAATACTGAAGTGAGGTATGCCTTATGAGTATGTCATAAGGGCCTTATGAGGCAAACCTTACACTTGTGTGAGCAGCCATGATGGTACTTGAAATTTGAATGTGCCCCCCTTTTTTTATTAACAGTTTTTTTTACATTTTATAACTCCTTATAACTATTTAAGTTTTTTACTATACTAATCTTAATCCTAATAAAAGAATCTCAGTAGTAAAACATATTTTTAATTCGATTAAGTTTGCCTTTTACGTATCAAAAGTTTAATCCGATTGATTCTCCTTACAACGTTTGAATCGGGTAGCAATAATTTTTCCTCACGAGGGCCGCATGCGGCATTCCTAATTCCATAAAATAGCACAACGTGAAAAGCAGGATGGTGACCAGATTGAGAAACCAGAGTCGCCTATCAAAACCTAAACACGACAACATTTGGATCAGTAAAAAACTCAGGGTCGAGGAATCTACCGTAGTCGTTATCGACTCCAAATATCTGTGACAACCCAGAGGACACGACACTGTTGACGAAGGACGATTTGCTCTGAGAGGCAGATAAAAAGATGGCAGTTCACTATTCTCAACGTCAACAAAATCACTATTGGGTGAAGTGTTTCTCGCGCCTCATTCCCCAAAGGGGGTTATGGGAACTAGCAGGAAGGAACAGAAGTTCAATTAGTCTGTAGTTAGTGTGGTCGCATGTCTCTCTAATGTTTTTAAAAAATTTCCACATAAAATCCCTAATTGTGGCCAGAAAAAGTATTTATGGGGAGCCGGCTGTCATGGTTTTAGTTGAAATAGTCGTCGTACTGACGTTGGGTTCGACAATGTGCACAAAGTACTGATTCGTTCTTGTGAAGCGGTAGTACAAAAAACTAAATCTTAGTTTAAAAGCAATTAACCTCAATTAAAATAAGCTGTAAAACAATAGGATTTTTTTAAATAAATCCTAATATTATGGCAGCAGGTTAAGTCCACACCAAGCACAATTGAAAGTTTCACCTTAAAAAAGCTTACGTAGCATTGACATTTTAAGATTTGGTGTGTTTCTCAATTATGGTTTTCAAAGGAGACGAAAAGAGTAGACAACCAACTGGCATATTTATGCAATATGTTGCCATTTCCATAATAACTCAAAAGTTAACTAATGACGTGCATCTTCTTCACCAGCTATCGACAGACGTATTCACTCTCAGCATGTGTATATTGTCATTATTCAGAGTCAGTATCTCCAGTTTTCAGATGTTTCTTACGACAGCGTAGGATACCAAGATGTTGGGAAAAGTTGTTAATTACATCTTTGCACCTCGCAGATTCATAGATTCGCTGAAACACACACATTTCATAGCGGTTTCTCACCTAACAGTCTCTAGCATCAAATTTTCTTTCACTTCTACATTTGTATTCAAATTTAACCCCGCTGAGTCTTAATTGCGGATGTCTATCTACTTTACATAACTTGAGACTCCCACATCAATCCAACTGACAAGTGCTCTGAATGTGATATGCACCAACCACCCTGAAATAAGTTGCATTACTTTTGCAGTTATGTATATGCAACCGACTGCCCTTATCAATACGAGCAAGAACTAAAAATATCGATCGCAAGCGGATATTATAGCGCATTTTGTCCCGTCCGTGCAAGCTGATCTGTTTTTGAAATCCGATAGTTAGCCACATAGTTTACAGTGAGAAATTAGTTTTCGATAATTCAATATTCTGCAGATTAACGGCGCCACATTCCTTTGTTGAACAGGAAATGCAAAGTAGCAATACTTGATAAAGAAAATTTTCTTGCTTTCTCAGCAATTTTATAAGCTCGTGATTAAAACCGAGGACCGAGGTTGCGTTAAAAGGGTTTAATGAGAGCATGACTAGAATATTGATCTACGAGAAAAGAAGGCCAAGGACATTGTGTGTTGTAGCCTTTGGCGGATACTAATTTCACTGATAAGAAATTTGTTAAAACTCTCGTTTTGTTAAACATAAATACTTTTCAGCTGATTTCAAACAAAAACTGAAACGATTGTAAATCCCAACGATAACGCCACGATTATTTCGCAAACAATAACTTTAAATCGGACAAATCAATCTATAAAAAATATCTGATATCCAGACGTTACTAACTGATAACAGCGTCATAGGCTATTGTTTTTTCAAAATTTCATGAATACACAAAATGTTTATCTCTGCTGAATTGTGCGTCTTAGAAACAATATTTATGTGGAGCTCTATTTGTGGTATTTATCTCCTTCATTTTTTAATTATTATTTAGGTATTTACTAGAAGACTATGCTTGGCATATGTTTAGATGAAAATGTAAAATTTGCCAATAAATTCCTTGATTTCCGCCTAAAACTAGTTAATTGAGACCAGAAAAGAGATTATTTTTAAAAAGGCAAAGGTAAGAAGTTTAAAGACTAATTTTTACTGCTAACGCCATCTACCAAATTGTGTAAAGACTACGTACTAGAAACCTTTCAGGAAAATATAGCAAGTGAAGCTTGTCTGTTTAGTTGTTGAGAATCTGTCGTTTTGAACCACTTGTTTGTATTCCCCTCTGTAACAAGATTGAAATAGATGCGAAAAAACGACTATATGTCACAATCAAATTTTACTGTTTTGAATTTTCGGCCTTTTTCCTTTCTTTCAACATTTGGGGCACAGAGCGTTTACTGCACTATTCGTCCTGGTCCGGTTCTCTGCTAACGCCTTGAGGTCATATCACGTTTTTCTTATTTGGACTTCTGTACGGGTATCTCTCGCTGTTTTCGTCAGCTATTTATATGGCATAGAGCGGGTTAGAGATGGGCGATCTTCGATTCGATCTGGGCGAATCGATCTTTTAGCCTTCGATCTGCCGATTTTTGAATCGATTTTTCGCGGAACCGATTCGGCTCGAATCGATTTATTTACTTCCGATTCACATCCATTTAAGACAAGACGCTACACGCTAATAAAACTGAGCAAGCTCACGTGGAAATTTTTTCGCATCAACATTAATCTGTGTAATAATCCTGTAAATTGAAAATTTCGTACCTAAAATATTGTTATTGTTATTACATATACTGCCAAACATTGTAGTTGGCAGCATTCAATTTTAGTGCATCCCTGATTAAATCTTAAGCCCTTGAAAATTTTTCGCTGCTAACTAGGATAGGTTTTACGTCCGCTCACTCCGTCCTTCCGCTATATGGTATCCAGTCTGGAGCAAGGTCTTTTTCTGAACAATCATCACTGATTTTTATTTTTTTTAAATTGCAAAATTAATCACTTGGTGAAGAAAATACTTGGTGTCAAAGTAAATGGAATCGATCTACGAACATCGATCTTTTTAGGGCGATTAATCGATCTTCGAAATCGGAAAAAAATTGCAGATCGATCCGTACTGAATCGATTTTCTCAGTTCGATCCCCCATCCCTAGAGCGGGTACTACACCGACTCTCCACCTCGTCTGGCTCTATCTCAAAGCCTTTACCTACTGCCACGATTTGCTTATTTCGGAATCTATTGCGTCTATTGCCATTCGGACGTCCAATCCGACATCTTCCTTGGATCCATTGCGGGTTTCCACTTCACAGCCTATTCAGTGACTCTGTTTGGTGTTTTCCTCACTGTGTAGCTAGTCGTTTCTTATTCTAACACCGATCTTTTTTTGAACTGTAAGTCAATGTCAGCCTTCATTAGTTATGACCTCCAGCCGGACGATTAGGATACGCATATTTTATGTTCGATTCAAAGATCTGGAGTTTTGTGCGTCTGAATATATTATTATTGCGCCATATCTGGGCTGCTGTATTAAATGTAACCTAACCCATTTTAACACCGGCCTATACATCAGCTTTAATTATGCAATCTGCTTTACTATGCTTCAGAGATACCAACATTTATTTAAACGTTCCTGTCCAACCTTACAAGTGACTAGACCAAGCTCATACGTTTGGTTTTAACATCATTTATCTTAACACCTGAAAGATTTTACTTATTCTTTCTGCGATCGTAAATATAAGAAATTTAAAATTAAATAAGACTGAAAAAAGATATTGTACTTGTGTGAGTTGCTAGCTATAAGTCCCTTTAATTCTAAATTTTCTATATTTACGATCGATGGCAATCAAATCGTATTCAGTAAAAAGGCCCCAGATCTGATAACGTAATGGGTTTCATTTAGATTCCACAACTCACAATCATAACTGCAAGCAAGATTCGTGCCATTACATGATAGAGCATAAAAATTATATCTAAAAATCACACTGGTTTAGTGCGGTTCTGTGTTGCGTTGTGCTTCCAGTATGTTTAAAAGTGGACTCAGGCTTAGTCAGTGAAGTGGCTCAAAGCTTATAAATGAATGAGTCTTTAGTAAATACCCGAATTGAACCTTTTCGTTCAGAACATGGACTCGTTATTTTGGAACGAATCCGTCGAACCTGACCCATCTCTAGCCAAAAGTATTTAAACATTTATTTTGTCCGAAAGACGGTCAATTATGACTAACGCATGACTGAAGGGCCGTGAACTAATTTACGCCATAGTTCTATTACCTCCCGTAAAACGCGAGATTCCTTCATCGTTCCTGAGCAAGCTGAGCAGCATTTAAGTTAACTGTTCGTACTGTTTCAGAAGCCCATCCGATTAAACAAATAATAGCGGACGTATATAGTTAGCTGAGCGCATTCCTGGGTCGGCCTGAATCCCACTGTGATCAGTAGGGAGTATGTCCTTAGATAACTGCTCTACTTTACTACTACGTTATGTTTAAGCACAGTGCCTTTATTGTCGCTTTGCCGCCAATGTAGACACATATGTTGATACCAATTGAATTTAGGCACCATTTTTTCTATCAATCAGGAAGGAACTAAGTATCATCAACTAAACGGTGGAGTAAAAGTCACATGGAACTCTAGGTATAAGCAGGAGTGTACAAAAAAATCATTTCGAATAACATCACACGTTTTATACACAAATAGTAATGAAAGCAATATTTCGAAATGAAATGGATACAGGATCGGTTTAGGAAATTATATTTACTAAATACCATATGCTTCGTTAAAGTTTGAAGATAATAGAAAGAAACACACGGAGAGAGAAATCAAAAAAGAAATTAGAAGAGCCATACGTACTGTGAATTCGTTGGGGGTACAAACGAAGCCGTCAGGCTCAGGAAAATTCTTGCAGTCAACGCAACGCCAGTGTTCCTTCTTTTCTGATGCAAGGTAACACTGTTACGTTGGTCGACCGTAGATGCCGACGAATATCCCTATTGGAGATAATTTACCGAATATCGTAACACAAAATAAAATAGGCCATCGAATCATAAGACACCTGCAAGTCGCCAGGAATTATGCCTTGTCAGCTCCGAAAAGCTTAAGAAAGTTGCCTGAAGACAGGTCAAAGTGATCTTTATCCCTAAGACCGAGAGGAACGGGCACATAATGGCTAAGTATTTTCGGCCAATTAGTCTTTTAAAAGCCCGTAAAAAGACTCATAACACCTACGTGCTGCCCCCCCCCCCTCCCCACCTCTTTTAGAGGTGTTATCGATGCTCAAACACGCCTATACGAAGGGGAAGTCAGCTGCACCATTGAAATGTCACTCAGATGTAAGGAGTTTACATTGGGTACTTTTTTGGATATAAAGGATGCCTTTAACAACGTTAAAACTGAGGCCATTAGAGATGCGATTTACACGTCTGTCAATGGATCGAGGCAATGCTGAGTAGCCGACAAATCCATGAAAAACTGGGAAACTACGATATTGGAGAAGCTACAAGAGCTGGCTTATGCAGACGACCTGATTTTATTGGTATCAGAGAAATTTTTAAGCGCCATGAGCAAACTAACAGAGAGAGCTTTTAGCATAATACACAGACGGGCAAATAGCTGTGGTTTAGTAGCCAATACACAGAGGCCCGAAATGGCTCTGTTCGCAAGGAGTAGACGAATCGGACGCTTTTAACCACCCAAACTTGGGGGCAACACTTCAACGGCAAAGACCCAAGTTAAATATTTGGGTACCATTTTCGATTTCAATCTAAACTGGGACATCAACATTGAGGACCGCGTAAAGAAGGCTTCAATAGTGTTTTAAGCCTGCAAGAAAATTATAGGGTAGAAATGGGGAATTATCACTGGATTTGTAGTCCAACCCTAACTTACGCCATCATATTTTGGTGGGCCCCTCTTGGAAGCAACTATCAACTTAAGAAGCTCACCAAAGTTCAGAGAGCTGCCTGCTTGGGTATCTCCGGCGCGGTAAGTACAACGCCAACCATCGTCAAGCTAAAGGACCTAAATAGATTCCTAACCTACACGGAGAGAAAAGTTCTGGAATTTTTACACAAAAATTCCGTACAAAATTACGATACAAACCTGTAATCGCACCGTAAAATTTCCTGAACGATGAGCCCTGAGTATCTGTTCCGTTTCAAAGGATTCAAAAGGCTTAAAATTAATCTAATTAATTCAAAAAAAGTAAATAAAAAATTTACGCAGTCTGAGATTCGAACCATATTCCTTAGCAGCACACTCTACGTCTTCACAACTTAGAGATTAAGAGAGCTGTCTCTATAGAAATTTAATATTTATTGACACTTGCAATAGTTAACAAATTGATTTGAAGCTCTCTCTAGTTCCCGTAATTCCTTATGAGGCATAGGGCGTGAGAAGAACTTCATCCGATTCGAGACAACGATTGCAAGTGGACCTAAAATTTAAAGTGGATTCCAAGCCAGTGACAATTTCTCTGCAACACCCATGGTCATTTTATCATGATCTGTTGTCAGCAGAAAACAACCATGGGTCGCCGCCGGTGGGATTCGAACCTGAGACCTCCGGATTGATAGGTCGACACGTTATCACTTACTCCACCGAAGATCACATCGAACTTCAGAAATATAGAAAACTAAGTTGTGTAAAGTTACGGAGAATCGTCAGTCAATTTTTCCTAAATCACACAGTAAATTGTACGAGTCACGTAAATTTTACGGTACCGTTCCGAAAATTACCATGTGAATACATTAAAAATTACTCAAATTTTGTAATGCGGCTGCTTAAATTTTGACAGAATATGTTTGACGTACGATGAGTGGAACGGTACTTTTTCCTGGAATTTCCTCTATGTGCAGGAATTTAATTATTTTCGTTGCAGAGCTATAAATGTTAAATGAATTTATGACGTATTTAAACAATTCATTTAAATTTTACTACGTTCAGTGAACGAAAAACTGCAAGTCCTACCCAGCAGTTAGCATTAAACAGTTAAAGTGAGTCCAAACACCTAAGGTAATAGGCGGATTCAAATGAGTTTAATTAACCCTTCGCGGTCGGCTGACTCGAAACTTCAAGAAACAACATGAAAACAGACAGGTAACAAGTGAAGTTTAAATAATATCCCCATTCTTCTAAATTTATCATGGAATTTTGTTTATTTGAACCGACCTGAACTGTCTCCCAAGGTCGTATTAAGACCTTTTCAAAGCGCCACAAAAAGTGGCGCAAATCTGCAGACAAAAGGCGGCAATGACATGCAGCAATATTATGGCTTCCATCTTTAATTCTAGAGCAGCGATTTTGTGCGCGCTCGCGCATGATCCGTTGCTTTTAAAATACCTATAAAGGCAAAATTTACTTGCTCTTTTAGCGGAAAAGGTTCAAATAATTACCTGAAATTTGTCATGGACACCTTAGAAGAAGGAGGTAATTACCGAAACTTACTCGTTTTCTGTTCAGAAGAATTGCGATTAAAACGCCAAATTCAAGGTGAAGTGTATCGTTTTTTTGGAGGAGAAAGTTTTTATAAACAGACTGTCATTACTAATGTTAACGTTCTCATTCTTCCGCCTTCTGAAAGTAATATAATAATTTGTCAAAACAATTTAACTAGATTAAATTCGAAATTTGTCACACCATATTCAAAAGTTAAACAAATGAAGAAAAAACTTCCCACCTGGTCAAGCAGATAAACATTAACCTTTAGGAACCGGTTCAGAACTGCCTTAATAAATTTCGCAACAAAAGAAAACCTCAAAATCTCGAGAAAGTGACAAATTTCATCTTTCGTTGAAAAATTTTCACATTCTCATTTCTCTTCTGAATGAAATTTATAGTGGAAATTAATTTACGGGATGACAGACGAACTGGAAGTTGGCGAAACCGTAAAATTCGAGTTCAACCAAAACTTAAAGAGGAAGTAACACTCAAAACGCATTCACTTCCTCCTCGTTTTGACTCTTCAGACCGGTTTCAGGTGTTTTTTCAGCTCCATCAGAAACGCCGCTAGCGCAGAGGTCTTCTACATAACAATTTGCATATTAACCGAAATAAGGTGAAAAGGACATGGCCCCACAGAAGTCGGACTTATGTCAATAATCACAATTGATTTGAGTGTGATCAATGGTTGAAGCCCTCCCTCCCTCAGCGCGTTTTTAATGAATCGCGGTTGACCCCAGAATCTCAATGGTTTCGGCAGGTATACCGTATTTCATTTGGAGAGAAATTTTACTCTTTTTTTCATTTTCAGCAACGTAATTAATAGATTTGATGGCGGCGAGCCGAATTAGAAATGCTAAAGTGAAATGGTATCGAATTGATGGGTTAATATTTGATTAATGGTTTAATCGGATATCTTAAAATCTCTTTATTAGTATTTGATCTTAGGTTGTGTGGTAGATTACTCCAAGGTGAAGGTTGAATAAGCTCAACAAAAGAAGTTTGCCAATCCTAAAACAACTGTAGATGAACCGGCTTAAGATTTTATGGGCCAACTACTTTTTAATGTTGATTAAGGTATTCTTTGCCTCATTAAGTTGTTAATTTCGGATTTCCAAAGGAGCACAATAAGAAAACTTTCATTATTCTTTAAGTCTCTATTTAATTTTATTATAATAGAGAATAAGCTAATTGTAAATGATTGCATTAAATATAACCTAATTTTCGAACAGGGAAGTTGGGATAGCTTACATTTAACAACTGGAGAGTATTCAAACAGGCCTCTCTTCTGAATACTCTTTGATGTTACAGACATAATATGTTGTGAAGCTACTAACAACCTTAAGGAGTATTCCCAAAATGAATCGGCATTCTTGGAGATGGTTAAGTGCAGATGGATTCTCTCCAACTGACAGAATGCCAACACGATAAATAGCTGACATTACTGTCAGCGCTATAAAGGAGTCATAAGTAATTGTAAGTAATTGAGAAACGAAATCATCAAATTCTTAATTACTACAATTCTAATACAATGGAAACGGAGACGGAGTTGGATCAATTCGTTGAGCCGCACGACCACCATGCCATTTGTCCCGGGTTCGAGACCAGGTCTCCCCGTGAGCTTTTATTAAGAAATTAAAAAAATAATCCACTCCGTCTCTGGGCTGTTGTCTAGCTCGCAGCAATGTAAAATACAAGACTTTCCTCAATTCCCTTATCCTAATTCCCTTTCGGCCAAAGCCATGCTAACGCATCAAAGGGTTGTCCCCTAGGATTTGGCCACATCGTATACAAAAAAAAATTTATTAAACAATCAATTGCAAAGAGATAAAGTAAGTTTAACTAAACTGATCCTCTATCTGATTTTTCAATGTAGTCAAACTTGTTATTAAAACACGACACCGATGCCAATGGCTCACTTACTTAGTGCAATCATTAGGTTGTCATCGGTTTGCGGACTCTATTTAAATGTATGTACAAGGTATAGATAGACCCAAATCCTGTATCCTCATAAAAAATAATCTTAATGCCTTCATCCTTTTTCAGTTTAGTTATAAGAACCTTGTAGTAGTCAAACTGGAGCTGCAACCCTATTCTATATGCTTGACTCGGCTAACGAGAGGATATCCCTAGTATATCCCTAAGAAATGTGGTTAGAGAAACCACGAAGCAAAGAGTGACGCTGGCTGGCTATCGGAGCCGACACCAATCCGCACCACACAGTCTGTGGCAGCTGCGACATTAATAAAAGGGTGATTTCATTCTTGCTTCGAACCTCCATATACGTAATGCCGGAATGGAAGCCACCATTACTAACTCGATCAGATGGGAAGTTCTGGACATTACATTAGTCTGTGAGCAATCCGCAAGTCCGTGTTCCCTACAAAAATAGACATATAACTAACTGGAACTTATAAATATAAAACTGTCCTGAGTAATAATCTACCTGCCGAAGGTCCCCCTTTTCTCGACAATAAGCAAACCAAGGTGATGGACACTCTAACGCTTGTGTGTAATACGGCGACACAGATTTTATGTCCCTAGAAGTAAGCCTAGACCTCCATAATGGTCGACGGAGTGTGTTGTAAACTCTCCAATCAAGCAAAAAGAACTAATGTATGGATTTTCTGTACGAATGCCTCAGCAAATTTAAGAAGTTGATTAGGAAGGCTAAATGATCTCCGTGGGAGTGTTTCTGGAATAAAATTGAGAGAAGCGAGTCGTTTGAGAAAAAGTCTCTCAATGACACCCAGCATCCTCAGCCTCTTAGTTTAACAGGATAGAAACTGAACCTTATCCAGTCTTGAGGCTCTAGAGCTACTAGTTCACACTCACATTCCGGGCTGTTCTACAGCTAATACAGCTTAGTCGACAGAGACTCCGATTGGTCACGATCTATCTGGTCCACAAGGTCAGTAGGAGAGACTTATTGCCGTCTACATTAAATATACAGTCGAGTCATGCAAGCTGTCTCTTTCACAACATGCATACATTAAAAGTAGATCCGTCGAGACTGCCTTGCATGAACTTATCGCAAGTATAGAGAAATCGTTAACGCACAAAAAATGCAACACTTGCAGTCTTCCTCCATATTGAGGGTGGTTTCAGTAGCATCAAGCCAAGTTGGGAGGAAGGTCCTCTGATCGAGCTTATTGATCTCATACTTAAAAGCAGGGTCCGTAACTTCAGCTTGGGAGAATCTAAGAAACAAAAGGTTGTTACTAGAGGTACTTCCCAAGGTATCCTCTGACCGCTCTTGTGGAATTTGGCACTTGATGTGCTACTTCTGGATCTGGAGCAGTACGGCCACAAGTATCAGCCACGGTAACACATTGTAACACTGAAAAGGTTCAGAGGATGCCAACACTGCTAAATTTGAATCCTGTATTCTTCCCCTCAATGGAGAGTGTCAGTGCATCTTTACATTTAAGCTTGAATGTAGCTTACCTGACTACTGCAGTGCTTTTCAAACTTAAATCATGGCTAATAAGGTAGGCGTAGACCGCCTGAAGAAGTTAACGGTATAACTCTGAACGGCATGGCTAAGCATCTGAACGTACGCCTCATATATGGACCAGTGCATAATGACATTCTGGGTAACTTTAGAGCTGATGAGTTAGCGAGAATATCGCATATAAATCAACAGCTTGACAAGATGCTAGTCACATGCATGTTGGAGATTACAGAAGCATCCCTCAGCATTGCGAATGTTAGATGGTAGAGGGAACACACCTTATTACTCGCCTTATTACTTATTCCGCCTTATTACAAGGCAGATCTGACCGATTCTTGACCTAAAGCGGACAAGAGAGCTCATATTGCTCGGGTGAAATATTATAAGCATTGTCGTAGCCGCTATTAAGGGCCATTGTATCATAGATATACACGGCGACAGAAGGCGCGCCAACTTTAACTGACTTTTCTAGGAGTTGCCCAGATGAGGAGGAAGAGAAAACCATACTTCACTTCCTCTGCAACTGCTCGGCTCTAGCCGGCGAATTAGCTTCTACTGATATCAGGGACCTAGTTTAATTTATCAGGAGCTCTAAATGGTTCCCGACTACGTGACAGGGCTGCAACCTTGCTCTCTATCCAATAATATTTGCTGGCTCCCCGAGAACTAGTTTCTACTGGTGTCAGCGATTTAGCTCGGCCTTCTAAGAGCTCTAGGTCGATCGAATAACGAATAATTATTTGAAATTCAAATAATGAGAACCAAATAACAAATAACTGTTTGGCAATAACATGAGATATATTTTAAGCCAAATAAAAATTTATTTTATTTTATTTTTAAAAATTTTATTGAAAATTTATTTGATTAATGATCAACACTGAAATCAACCATAAGATAGTAATACCTACGTTTATGAAAATAGATAAAAACTGAATATTTCCGATTTTCGTTTTATTTTCAGCCTAAAATTCGAAAATAAGGTTATAAGTCTCTTTATTTTTATCGTATTTATGAGGAAAAATCCTTAGAATCGAAATGCAAAAATAAGTATTTTGTACGCTTAAGATAAATTATCGACCAACTCAATTACGCAACTACACGTAAACATTTGGTGTGTCGCCAGGTACCATAGTTGTACAAAAGCTTTGGTTCGCAAATTTCTCGATTTTCCAGAAAATGGTGCCAATCCTCTATATTCTGTCGGTATCTATCTGGGCAGCATCCGGCCGCCAGATTTCGTAGTATGGCATATTATTAAATAACACAAAAATTCAAGCTTAGTGTAGCTGATAAGTATAGAGTAATTATTTGTAGTTTGGCACAAGATCAATTTTTTTCTGCACTCCAAAGTCTGCAAACGAACCAGGTTAGGTATGTAAAATAAAATTTTCCCTTGCAACCAGAAACCCATGTTCTTAGTTGATTGCAATGTGAATCTTTTTACCTGGCATTCAATCCACTTGACCGATTAAACCTATAAATATAATGAAAAGAGGAAACCGAGCATTTCGCATGGTCAACAGACCGAGAACAATAGAAAACTGGACTGAATTTCTCACCTTAACTGGCGACGGTAGAAATGTGATATTCGACACTTTGAGAACCACTGACTCTCAGAATCATTTCTGTACTCGTACATCTGAACGCAATGTGAATACTTAACGCACCCTTATCAACTATAAGATCACAAATTACTTGCGCACCTGAAAATGTCACAAAACTTTTGAAGCAATTCAAATTGTTGTGCTCGAAATAAATTACAATTCGTGTTGCCACCTTTATTTGGAAAAAACATATTTTGTGTGTGTGGAAGACTTCGACGGATGAATTCTTTGGTAAGCTACTTCGGATTCAGATTCTTCAAATGAAGTGAGTTGTATTGCTATTGTCGTTGACTATCGTAGAATTTACTTTGCAAACAACTGACTCGTGAACGTCAGTAAATGCTGCAATTTACATGTAAAGCAGCGCGTTGTCTCGTTGCAGAATACTTGCAACGTTTTAATTTATTCATATTCAGTACGCCGCTATGATGATCATGTACAATGCACTTGTGCCAAATACTTTTGATTATCGTCGACCAACGCCCACTTTACTCTGGCTTGCATGCAATTTTCTTTGTATTAGTAAAGGTATTCCAAAACGGTATACGATTTTTTCTATTTTCATTGTCCCTCCATCGAACTGTGCAGGTTGATGTCACTTCCGGTCATTAGCTGGAAGTGGTTGTGTTTTCGTCTCCCATTTGCTCACCAAGAGCTACTACCTAATTTAGATTTCATGTTTGACTTGATAATTTCCTGAAGCAAATTTGATTTACGAGTTTAACTGGAATGCCTTAGTTTTAAGTTTCAATTAGAGTTCAATGTTTTCAAGAAATAAATATTCTTTTCAGTTATTCCATTTAGTTTTTGTTTGGTTTAGAGTTAACTTGGTAGTATTAAAGAGTCGCTAATATCTTTAATTATTGGAGTGTCTACTAGATGAGAAAAAGTAAGTAGTAGCAGTTCGTACCCCATCTTTTAGTTTTCTTTTTTTGTTCTGTTTCGAGTTTTTGAGCTGTGGCACACTAAGGGCATATCTCTACATGAATTTATGCTCGGCTAAAGATCAATGTCACAAACAGAAATCTGTTAGGGTAAGTCAGCCAGGGCTGGATCAGGCATTATTGCGTAGGAAACAAAGAGTCTCTACAAAGGTATTTCATCATGCTATGAGAGTTATGACCTGGAAGGTTGGAATAAAAGGAATATTTAATAAAAGTCTTCGAAGACTGTCGGCTTAATGACTACTGTATTGGCTCAAAAAAAATTTATTTTTTGCATTTTTCAATATTCTGAAGCCTTTACAATTACACTATGTAGACTTTTATATCATATCTGCCCTAAAAAATGAGTTGTACGCAATTTAAGACGGCCGGTCGGGTCAGGTCGGGTGTTTTTCGAGTTAGTGTGCAGTACTTCGGTATCTAAAAATTTTCCGATTCCAGCAAATCGTGTGATTCTCGTCCTGATCACATTCAGATTTTTCGCAATATTAAGGACAAAGTTACGACCCCTTAAAGATTAAAAAATATGGAAAATTCAAGGTGAATTTCTCGCCATTTCTACACTTTTAAAATTTCGACTTGAATCTGGTCAGAACGACAACTATAAGCCTCTACTTTAAAAATCTGAAAAATTTTTTGATTTCAGATCACTGGAAGGGCTAGAACTCTGCACACTGTGGATCAGCGTTTTTTTTAAAATTTTTTTTTTTGAGGGGCCAAATTCAGCGGCCTGCACAGGCCCTCGCAAAGCCACGACCGAACTTCTTTTATAGGGAAAAGACCTGTATAAAATAAAATACGGCGAAAATCACTGTAAAAATTACAATACTTAACCGGACCGATGGAGGAAGTCAGATATAGACTTATTTCGAAAAATCAATTCGTACTTTTTACAGTACAGTTAAAGAATTTACTTGATTCACTAAAAAAATTCCTTAGTTTTTCTACAAAACGTAAAAATTCCCTTTAACTATAAGAAATATTTCTTTTTTTGAATAACAAAGTTGTGTCGTACTTATGATATTAAATAATTGAACGGGATTATTTATAGAATAGAATTCGATATTAAAGTTTAGCGAAATGATCACATTTTTTTTGCTTGGCTTAGGCTTTTCTCCAAAAATTTAAGAAATACTCCTTCTGACCTGGCGCTGATCTACAAGTCCCACATCAGGCCTTGATTGGAATATAGTTTCCATACCGGCAGAGACCGGGCATACCGCAATGTCCGAGTTAGATAAAATTTAAACAAAGACTATAAAACTTATTGGCGACTTCACTATCTCTGAGAACGTTGACTCTCTAAAGCATCGAAGGAATTTCGGTTGTCTTTCACACTTCCATCGCGTGTTTCTATAGCTGCTTCCACGGCCATTGTTCGAATAGACGAAACAACTCCAAAACTGTTTTCGCTTTATACTGCCTTCAAGGCAATATCGATTCTCCGGTCTTACTGTCCTCTCTTAATATATCGATTCCAAGACGCTTCTTGAGAAACCGCTATTTTCTTAAATTACCTCCACACCGTACTAATTATGGCTTTCATGAACCAATCACCTCGATGTCTCGTTATTTTAATTTGCATTTTGAGAGCATTGATTTTAACTTATCTAAATATTGCGTAAAGAGTAAACTTTCTTGACTTCTTTTCTACTCTATAGTTTTTAATGTGCATCATTATGTATTGTTATATTAGTTTAATTAATTATTATTGATTTTATTGTAATTTTTATTAGCTATTTTTATTATTTTGTTGTTGTTGTCATTCTTAGTAATCAGTCTTTGATGAATTATGTATAAATAAATAAATACTTACAGTGCATCATAAGAGTATGGTAGATGCTAGGCATTCCCGTTTCTAAGCCCAATACATAATTCGGTGTAGTCGATGGTAACATGAATAGCTTTTTAATAACAAAGCGCTACAATTTTTCCACCTCTTCGTAAGGTTCAAACCCCCAAACTTGTGCTCCGTAGCACATTATGGACCGTGAAACATCCTTCTACATTTTGAATTTTACAGAGTGCTTCACTTGTGCATTTTTGACAAAGCATCCCCAGGTGCTATTTATGCTGCCTTTTGCATTCGATAACCGCGATATTAGATTCAACGACAGCTTTGAAGTCAAAGTAACACCCAAATACTTATGTTTGCTTACAACTTCTATTTCACTTTCTTCCAGAAGAAACCATTTTTCCCTCGCACTTTATCTGCCCCCCCCCCCCTATCCCCGCTCCACGTGATCACTCATTCTTTGTAGTTTCTGTGGATTGTCGGCTAACAGAACTATGTCATCGGCATACATTAATAGCTTAATATTAATATCATATATCTCTAATACCACTTCTAGGTGTTCTTCTATATCATTTAGAAAGATGGCGAAGAGAAACGGACTAAGCAACCACCCCTGCAAAACTTGGCTGCAAACTTGGCTGTTTGTATTTTTATATAATTCCTGGATAATATTTACGAATTTTGTGCTGAGTCCCAAATTGTATAATTTAAAGAAAACTAAACTTCTCACAATGGAATGAAATGCAGCTTTGAAATCCACGAAAAATGCGTACAACTTCTTTTTTTTTTTTGAGCATTTTGAATATTAACTATACAACTTAAGAAAAATAAATTATCCACAGTAGAATAACCGGTACGAAACCCAGCTAGACTTTCACATAAAATTCTTTTCTCTCGTTCCCATTCCACAACACGGTGGAGTAACATACTCGTAAAAATTTTTGGTATGGCGTCTGAAAAAGGTAGACCTCTGTAATTTTGCAATGAATTAGGAACTCCTTTTTTAAACAAAATGAAAATAATTGATCTCGTAAAGCTTTAAGGAACATCATTGCTATTGTTTATGTTTATTTCTAGAGATTCATCTAAAAGATTACTACAGGATATAATGATATAATGAAAACTTACAAACTAAACTACGAACTAGAGGCCATGCACGACCCCACATCAACCAAGACACTGTCTAAGCATACCCTTCAGTTGCAGCCTAGAGAGATTAAAATCAAAATTGGCGAAGTGTTGGTTGAAGAGCCGAGACATCGACGTGATGGGCTCGTGCATCCCATACAGAGTTCGATGGATAGAGACGTGCAGGAAGTTACGGTTCCTCAGAGTGCGTTGCGGGATAGAGATTTTCACGGCAGCCAGTAAATCGGATGAATTTATTGTTCCCTGCAATAAATCGAAGAAAAATAGTAATTTGGCGATGTTATGCCTCTTTTCAAGGGAGTCAAGAGAAATTAGCCCCAAACGATCAGTATAAGAGGGAAGTAACCAGGGATCAATCCAAGGAAGTCCACGGAGAGCGAACCTGAGGAATCTGCGCTGTACTGCCTCGACGCGGTCGACATGAACGGCGAAATAGGGAGCCCACACAGGGCTAGCATGTTCCAAAAGCGGTCTGACGAAGATGCAGTAAAGAAGCTTAGTTAGGTAGGGATCATCGAGTTCTCTAGACCATCTTTAAACGAAACCTAGCATCGAGTTAGCCCTACCGACGATCGAATCCACATGGTCCTCGAATGAAAGGCGACAGTTGAGGACCACGCCCAGGTCCTTCATCTTATCGACCCTACCCAGGGTAACGCCATCAACGGTGTAGTCAAAGAGGAAAGGACGCCTTTTACGGGAGAAGGTCATAACGGTGCACTTCCCGGCATTTAGAGGAAGGCGATTGCGGACACACCACACACAGCCAGGTCAGAGTGCAAAGTACTGCAGTCTGCTTCGTAGGAAACAGTGCGAAAAATCTTAGCATCATCCGCATTGAAAATGTTATTAAGATGAGAATGGAAGTTCTGTGGAGCATTCTTAAAAAATTCAAAGGGGACTCGATCCAAACCAGGAGGTTTATTGTTTTTTGATTTCTGGATCACGGCCAACATTTCACTCATTTCAAAATCTCTATCTAATAGTGGATCTGTAAAATGAGGGGCCGCATATATTACTGCATTTACGCTAATTGTTTAGGAGGATTTATCATGTTTTTGAAATAGTTGGTTAATTGACTAACAGTAACATTAGCACCTTCCGTAATTTTTTTCCCTGCAGTTCTCGGGCTATGGCCCACCTTAATATCCTTAACTTTATCCAGACTCTGCGCAATCGATTGATAATATTGGGATTTTTTTAATTTACACAGATTTTTGTATATTTTATTAACTCCTAGATATTTGATTCGAACCCTTTCCCTCATCCTTAATTCCTTTCCTGCCTATTTCCGACCGGTGAACTTCCTTCTCATTTCATTCTTTTGATATAAAAAAAAAACTAAGTGACAAAATCTATTTTCAAAGACGGATTCTAAAAGCAAAATGTTTTCCGAATTCAAAAAGAAATATCCCGTGATTCTCTTTATATGAGAAATATTTTTAAAAAACTATTATAAATGAAGGACCTCGAAATGCACGCATGGTTGTATTTCCGGCCATCAAAACTCTAACTTCCGATTACCGACCATTACTAAGCCTATTTCCGACCAAATAGAAGTGACTGTAAAATTTGATTTATTCGTAAATAATAGGGTATTTAGAATTAAAAATAGTTACTATTTGAAGTCAAAAAAACCACACATGAATATATCGGATTTATAAAATTTATTAATTTTAAAAACATGAAAATTTCTCATAAAACATTTTCTTAAATGTAACAATAAGATATAATTCTTTTCTATTATTACATAGCATTTAATAATGACTTCTTAACTTTATAAATGTAATGACACTTGAACTAATTTATTTCTTCTTTATTTCTTAAGGTTTTAATTTTAGGAAAATTATAAGTCCCACGATATGTCATCATTATGGGAGCGTCTATTTTGCACATTATTTCACTTATTGGATATTCACAAATGTCATCCTTTTCTGGCCATTTCCAGTAATGGCCACTCATTGTCATTGTCTGGATTTTGAATTTATCACTCTCCATGTGCAGTACTGTATTTATAAGATAAACTCGAGTCTCCTGGTTCGGCATTCATGTGTGAATCTTCTAGTTGTAATTCGTCGGGTTCAAATTTCAATCATTTACTTTCTTTTTTGTTGATTCTCTCCTCAGCTCTTCTATTTTTTTTTATTCTTCCTGCTGAATTTTTCCTGTGTTGATTCTTTCTTGATAGCCAATATATTCTTCACTAATCGCCACAGTTGTAATAATTTTTGGCGTTTTTCCTATGATTTTCTTCCCCGTCTTCTTCTTTTTTTCTGGCCAATAAAGTGCATTTTTACAGGTGTTATTTCTTTCATATTTTCGGTAATTGGCAAAATAATGTTCGCTTCTCCATTCGAGCCAATAGAAGCGTCGATGCAATTATGGCTGTTAGTCCAAATATCATCATGAATATCAATACCTGTTAATGATACTATACTTCCGTCCACAATGTTGTTGCCTGACTCATTATTTTATCCATTATCCTGTTAGACAGTAGCAAAATTGTCAAAGCTAAATATTGCACTTCACCGTTCCATTCATCCTGTGTCCCGAAAGGCTAGACCACGTATAACTACTTCACGCGAAAACAAATCACCTGTACGTGAATCTAAAAGATTCACAAATCGGTAAGGGAAAATAAGGCTGCAGTTTTCGGCGAAATTGATTGTGCACAATCTATTGATACGGTAAAACGTCGTTGACGAGTAGTTGGCCTTTGCGGACGTGTTTGCAAGAAGAAACCATTACTAACCAAAAAAAATCGTTTGAAAAGGATAGATTTTGCTAGGACGCATATTCAGTGGACAGTTCAACAATGGAAAAGGGTCTTATTTTTTGAATTACCATGAGTTTATACAATTTTTATTATTTTATTATAAGAAAATCCTGTCGCCGACGCTTCTTAACAAAATTTTCTGTGCACTTTAAAACAGAAATAAATTTTTACTTTAATCATAAACACTATTTCAAAAATGCTAAAAGATTTCCACTCTATATTCGTAGGTCGACAATACCCCCAATAAACCTTATCTCATCTACCGAATACCGACCAGGGGTCGGAAACATGGTAAGTTCATAATTTCGATGTTGCATTTCCGACAACAATATTTTATTATTTTTTTAAAAGTCCTCCCCAATGGGGGAACTGAGTGCGTCTCTAGACTGACGGCTCCAAATTGGAAGGCAAAGTGGGTGGAGGAATATTCTCGGAACATTTGTACCTCGATGTCTCATTCCGCTTACCTGACTACTTCAGCGTGTTTCAAGCAGAAATCATGGCTATAAAGGTGGCTGCGGACCGCCTGAATCAACTAACGCTACCTACAGACAGCGTATGTATTTTCACAGATAGTCAGGCCGCTATTAAATCCCTTTCGGGAGTATACGCAACCTCCAAAACGGTTATAACATGTCGCTCAACACTAAATGACATAGCTGAGCATCTGAAAGTACGGCTCATCTGGGTGCCTGGACATAGTGATATTCCGGGCAATTGCAGGGCCGACGAACTAGCGAGAATCGGTACCACACGTCCTGATTCGGACATTAACGACCAGCCGGGTATACCGCTAACTACATGCAAACTGGAACTCTCACAAGAGGCTCTCAAAATTGCTAACACTAACTGGCAAGAGGAACACACCTGCCTGATTACCTGTCAGATATGGCCAAAGCTTGACCCTAAGCGGTCAAGAGGGCTCATCCTACTCGGACGCAAAATAATTAGCAGTACCGTAGCCGTAATCACGGGTCACTGCCTCATAGGTAGACACGCCGATAGGCTGGGCGTGCCTTCAAACGACTTCTGTAGGAGTTGCCACGACGAAGAGGAAGAGGAAACCATATTTCACCTCCTCGGTAACTGCCCGGCCCTAGCCAACCGTAGGAACCGGTTTTTGGGCTCCCCCTTCTTTGAAGAGTTAACCGAGCTAGGCTCCACGGATGTCAGAGGCCTGACTCGATTTATCAGGAGTTCGAAATGGTTCCCGACGACGAATTAAGGCTGAACACCCTTCACAACCCAGTCAAAATTATTTTGACTTCCCGTGAACTGGTTCCACTGGATACAAGAAACTGGTTCGGTCTACAGGGGGCAACATGTTAACCCTCTTATTCCTTAGGTAATTCTATGGGGTTTGTTAAATTCAAGCCTCAACGTGGTAGCACAAAGGGCCTCTTTGGCCTAAGAGAGCCTTCTTAGGCAGCCACTTTAACCTAACCTAACCTAAGAGTAAATAATAGTAATTAATAATTATAACTGCATCTTATCAAAGTTTAAGATGTATACATACAAAAACATTAAACATATTTAATCTTAAGCTTGACAATGACATATTTGAAAAATTCAAAAAAAAGGACCTCCAAATTTAATGATTTCGACATGATTTTTTTTAGTAAATAGATTTTTCACTCTAAATCATTACATTACACAAGTTAATTATTTGTTATTTCCAATATTATAACATAAATAATATAAATACATATATGTTCTAATAAACCTCAACTCAATTATATGCTCCAAAAAATAATTATTAACAAAAGTAAAAAGTGGTCGGAGTTAGGAGGGTGGTCGGAGATAGGCAGGTTTACGTTAGAAGGATTTAGCATGTTTTTGAAATAGTTGGTTAATTGACTAAGAGTAACATTAGCACCTTCCGTAATTTTTTTTTCCTGCAGTTGTCGGGCTATGGCCCACCAATCTTTAGAATTATTAACTTTATCCAGGCTCTCCGCAATCGACTGAAAATATTGGGCTTTTTTTAATTTACACAAGTTTGTATATTTTATTAGCTCCTAGATATTTGATTCGAACCCTTTCCCTCATGCTTAATTCCTTTCCTGCCAAGGCGTGCTTTAGAATCATAGGGCATCCCCTGAGCTTTGGCAACATCATATATAAAATCCAGCACAGATGCATCAGCATATCGCAGCGCAAGCAAAATCAAACCAGTTTAACTTTTAGGCTGATGCTGGTCAAATACCATAATGTCTAATAAGCCTAAGGCAAGCGGGATAGGAACCTGATTGCAACCCTACATATCTTCGCACGGGTACGCTCAACGAATCTGGACTTGTTTTATCGCTTTTATTATTATTATATTTCAGTTACTGGCTGATAAAAACAACTATCACAAATAAGTAACAAAAACGCGCTATTCATGAACCAGTCCTTCTCAATTTGTACGAAACAAAGAACAGCTGAGAAATATTTTTACGCCGTGCAAATATTGTAATTTATTGCATTAAGGTGACGCAAAAGTTACCAAAATAAATCAAATTTTAAACAAAACATAAATGCAATCAGCAGAGACTATAAATGGCTGATCAGAAATTCATATTTGATTAAAAATTTGTTCAATATCGACGGGCTCCTCTAAAAGTCTCCTCAATGTCATGATCGCTCAATTGAACAAGAATAATAAATTCCAAGCGGATAATATTCATCAGAGGAATACTTTTAAGATTCAAATAAAAACGTAAGAAAGCCTAAGATGACATAAAGAGCCTTGAAAGGTAGACAAGCGGTCGGATCTGCAGCAAGTAATAGCGGGCGACAGTTCTTTTGCGTTGTCACGCAAATTACGGAATAAAAAATCAAAGGAAAAATTGGAAATCGTTATTTAATGCCGTCAGGAAAAATGCTGATCACTTGACTGATCACTTGAAAGAGCAAGTCTGAAAGTGAGTGGAGGTAATCGTTACGACGGTTGATGAGTAGGCATTACAGGTAGGAACAGGTAAGTAAGAAAAGCGGAACAAATTATGTTGCTAAAGTGAACTGATGGCAAAGTCAGCAACAAACAGTACCAATTAGATTTCGCAGCAACATAAGAGTAGCCAAGTACGAAACATTGTTCACAATTGGCTGAGGGAGGACAGACATCATTAACTTAACGAAAAAGTTTGCCTCAGCTTTCTTTAAGACACAAACCCAACTGGACGAATAGCTAACTGAATATGAAAGCTTGAAAGCGTTATAAGCTCACTTCCGATTAGGAAGAAACTTGGTTATCATCAGTCCTGCCAGGCAGTCCACTTTAATTCTTAAAATTTATAATTCAAGAAAGCAAGATTTTGAATTTTTATACTTTTAAATTGATATGTACATACATTGGAAGAAAGTTATGTTTTTGATGATGGTTAGTGGCGAGCAAGTGGCGAGTGGCAACACTCCAATTAGTACTATTATAGCGCGATTTTGATGCTACAAAAAGCAACCGGCTGAGTTCATTATAGGAAAAAGAACTGAAGCCAAACGGAGGAATTTAAGAAACTGACTATTTCCTTAATCTTTACTCCCGAGATTGCCTTCAGGTTTTCAAAGAAGTACTCTGACTGTCGGACGTTTACAGAGAAGGTGAATAATGGTTTCGTTTTCGTTCACGTCGTCACAACTGCGACAGTGTGTATAGTAACGGGCGCCCAGCTTAGCTGCACGCTCTCCTAAAAGACAGTGGCCTACAGACCGTACTGATTTTTGCGATAACAGCTCCCGGTCTGTTGAGCAGATTTGATGTCCTACTTTTATTATAACTTAGCCAGGTTGTCCTGGATATGCTACATGCTTTCAGGGTGCTCCATCTGGCATTTGAAAGCGCCAAGGAGTTCACTCCTAAGGGAACCTAGTGGGATATGAATATCTTCAACATGGTCACGTTGTAGAGCTGCGCCCTCTCTGGCAGGTTTGTCGGCCACCTCGTTCCCTACAATGTTCCTATGTCCGGGAACCCAGTGCAAGTTTACGTTAAGCAGACTAAGTAACTGCCGACCTTAGAATAAAGAACTAGACGAAGCGATGTACTGTATAAAACACCTATCCTATGAAGCTGCTCCAGGAAGTTAAAATTAGCTGTGGTTGTCCAATTAAAGAGACAAAAGCATACTACATAACAGAGACAAATATATTTCGTACTGTCAAAGGTTGCTTACTTTTGTGCATGGCAATTTTTCCTCGAGTGACTTAAGTTAAATTTTGTTAAATTTGTTAAGAAACCGCCTATTAAAACTGCATATTATCATTGTAATAAAATTATTATGTGATTTTTTGTGAACCGACATTGCTTAAAAGAACAGAATTTGTTTAAATAAAGCAGCACGAAGTGTTAGATTTTTTGGTGCCCAAATAATTAGAAATAGCATGACGGGAAATCGCTTTTCCGGTAAATACATTAAATAAATTACTTCTAAATTCATTCTATAAACATGTCATGTTCCATTAAAACCTTAATTTGCGGAAAAAAGTGAAAGGTTCGTATGAATGTTTGTGAGGTTAACATGAAAACTGATTTAATGGTCCGTGGTTGTTGGTTCTAGTGGTGGCGCTAAAGATTTAATCAATTAAAACCAAAATTGATGATTCGCTTAAATATTTTACTCAGAGAAGTTAAAATCAAATTATTCTTTAACGAATTATCAAGATTTTAAATTTACTTTTGGCCCCACTCTAAATCTGACTAAGTTTATCCCTGTATTGTTGCTATGACTACCTAGCTCGAAATTCTACCACAAAAGAAATTTGCTTTACTAAAATCGAGTTTCAGCTCTTCCTCTAGTTCTTTATTCTAAGCGTCGGGAGCTTGCACCACTCTAGAAGATATGGTAATTGAGTCAAGCGCCCTAATGGTCGCCTGACTATCTGTAAAAATGGCGATGTTCTGTTTCGGTGAATGGATATACAGAAGCACTGAACACGCCTTCATAATCGCAAGCAACTCCGCCTGTAAGACGCTCGATGTGTTCGGTAGACGATAAGACTTCGATATATTCAGTGTCTCAGAGAACACTCCTGCACCAACACCTTATTCCATCTTAGAACCATCCGTGAATATTACGGTATCATAGTTGCTGGCCGGTTCCGCCATTCTCCACTACCTTCCAGTTGGAATCCTAGGAATTCAGCGGTACGTCAACAACTTCTTCTCCAAAGCAGGGTCAGTCCTCGCGAGTTCATCTGCTTATTCATTCCCAAATATAGTTCTATGTCTGGGAACCCAAAGAAGGGGAAGGGAGTTTTTCTGTACGGACTCTCAATAGCTTCGTCGAGGTGGCTACTGAGAAAAGCGGTTTTATGGCAATCAAGTTTTCCGTAAAAATGCCAACATTCATCATCGGTGATTCACTGATCACTAGTTGAGAGCATGCTTCAGGATCGCAAACACCTCGCTAGAACTTCGATATATGTAGTGTTTCAGAAAAAACCGCACCGAACGATAATCCAACTTGTAACCATGAGTGAACAGGATGATATCAGTCTGATTACGCTGCATGATCTTCGGTTGGGGTAGTGCGTAGTACTCTAGTAGCACCAATGCAAGCAGTTCTTTGCACCTTATTTAATCTGGAATTTTTATAACAGGATGACCACTTTTTTTCAAGACTAGATTTCGCTAGAATCTGAAAAATTTTGCTGTTTCAAATATTCAAATCGTCCATTTACCTCCCTTGCTGTTGTTTCGCTTACTACTTAAATTCGCTGACTTTTCCCATAACCGGCCACCAAACTAGGGAGTAAATCTGTAATCTGTAGTAATCTCTGTATTTGATGAATCTGTTATGGGAGCTATAACTAAGAAAAGGACGTACCACTACTGTGTAACTCCACAGGTTCACAGCTTTTACAAGAGGTGCGACTGAAGACGTAAAGAACCAGATTCGCCTTTTTGACCGATTTTTCCATAAGGGGATTTTTCAACCGCAGGTTATCGCTGTGCTTTATCTTTCCACAGCGTTATCTGGGAAATGATCACCCATTAGAGGCTTGAGAGGAGTACTGCGTCCACGCTCCAATCCATCTTCTAAAAAAAGTATGGGTATAGCCTGCGGACAGTATCTCCAGAGTATACCCGATTCCCTAGGGCTCTCAGAGACAGAACTCCATCCTGCCTGTTACTTGGATTCTCTGATGGATCTTTTGATGGCTCTTTAGGCAATATAAGCTTGAAAGTAATTATTAACAGATGCTGAAGATTTTTTACTATACTTAAAGGCACAGGTGAAATTGAATTGTCACAAACCAAAGAAATTATTAAACTAGAGATGATTTGTCATGTAATGCAGTGATGTCCAAACCTATGCCCGCGGGCAAGTGAGCTTTTAAGCTTTTAAATTCGTATATGCACTGTTTGGCTGTATTCGGTTTTCTGTTTTTGCGTTTTTTAATCGTTAAAACATACAAAAGTTAAAAAGATCGTCATATTTAAGTTGTTTTGTAAGCAATTATACAATATCTAAAAATATACAACCTTTTACAAACATTTTAATGTTCGGTTTGTTTAAACAGTACGAAATGGTTCTAAAGCTTTTAAGCATTCTTTACATGAAGTAGTGTGAGTTTGGCCATCACTGATGTAATGACCCTCGTGTGAGAAAAAAATTGAAAAATAACAAAATTTTTCAAACTTTGTGAGGGATCTTGCAGGTATTGGCGGCTACCGAAGTTGGGGGGATGGCAAAAGGGTCGATCCCTGGGCACCCGCTGTTTTCTGTCATGTACTGTGCGCTTTTCAAAAAACTGTGGCCATGACCTTGTTAGTCTACAAACCTTGGCCATTTTCTGCTTCGATTTGTCCACTGATTCAACTATTTCTTACTCTCTGGTATATTGTGACGGATCCCGATTACGTCCACGGTTACGAAATGAAGCAAAAAATACTTCTCATCGCGGTTGAAAATTACCAAACACTCCTGCAAAATGGTCAGACGATCGCTTTTGTTGTCAGCAAATGCGGCACCCATCTGGCAGGGAGCTTCGTCATTCCCAAGTTGTATCCGTCAGATCTTGGACAACAGCGATGCTGTTCAATGGAGGAAAAGGCTGTCTTTTATTGGCATGACCTGAGGAAGGATGCCGAAGTTACTATGAGCCGCCATTTAAGAGGTGGCAGCATAATGGTTGCGGTCATAGACGAGAGTCTACTCAGTACGATTGAATCAAGACTCTCTTCTTTGTCGTGAGAACGGTCCAGCAACTCAGCCTCTCATAGTTAATTTTATTTATAAGAAAAATGTTTACCGCTTTTGTTGTGGAAAACGAGCTGTCTACAGTTACCGTGGTCAAAATAACGAATGAGGGGATACAGTTTTTCTAGCTTATTTTTACGAGCCTGAGTCGTCGGTGGAGTAAGTGATATTGTGAAGTTCTTATGCCGCCCCATGCCCCCATGCCGGGTACCTGATTGCGCAAACTGCTAAGATCTCTTTCTAACATAGCGAAAACTGGTAAGATCTCTTTTTAAAGTTTTGAATTGTGTCTACCAGCGGCATTAAAACAAATATACACAATTGCTTTCAATTTACAAGCGAAATCTTAAAATTCACCATCTTTGAAAGTCTCTCCAACTCTATCTTCGAGCGCCTCTAGGTAGATGCTCTTAGATTTTCGCACTCAGGAAGTTTATAAGATATTCGTATAAGTTGATGTATCCAAAGCTACTGAGTTTGGTGGTATTTAGCCCGTAGTTCTTATGTACCGCTTCTTTTCCTTGCCTGAACCTCTTTCCACACTTTATTACCTATCATATTTATCAGCAGACTTGCTCATCTTCAACAAACACGTATAAAAATAGAGGCTTATGATCCCTCCAACTACAAACCAATTGCTGTAATGCCTATTCTATTTAAGGTTTTTGAAAAAAAAATCTTGAAACTAAACATCTTCTGAGAGATTGTAACGATGGTTTTCGTTACCATTTTCTATAACCGTTTCTATAACTTTGGGGAGTCGTTGCTGGTAGGGCCTTTAGTGACTGGCTGCTCTATTATCCAAGCCTAACACATTTGGTTTTGATACGATTTTATTTAAATAAATTAAAAGTTTTTATCGCACGGTTCGATACAGGTAATATTGGACGAATTAACATCTAATTTCACCTACTCTTTTTATTTATGATCTTCTGTCCCTTAATTTTGCTGATGACAACACCCATCCTTTGATAACGCTATAGATATCAATCCACGTCTCATGTTTGATTCCTTAAACATATCCGAGACACTTGTTTGGAGCAGAGCGAATCATGTTTTTCCTCTAATACTCAATGTTCCCAAATACAACATTCCTTCAGTTCTATTAATTTCTGCTTATTTATCTATTGAGGTATTCAGTGACCCCAGCTGGTCAAATCACATATTTTCCACCGCAAAAAATGCATTCCATTACAAAAATGTAAAAAATACTATACTCTATCTAACCCAGCGCTGATACATATAAGGTCTACGTTTGAATATAATTGCAATATCTAGCTACGGAAACATCGGATTGTCCGCGTTAGACAAAGTTCAAAGAAAACCCTGCAGGCTTATTATTGATTTTGTGATTACTTCGAAGATTGAAGTCTCTTTTATTAACCACAACAGTATGAATTAGAAACAGTTTACCACCTTCTGCCCCACCCCTCTTTAAAGGCAAGGGGATTCAGGAAAAAGGTCCATAGTCATCTTCTTTTATTACCTTCCTAATCTTATGATCCCAAACTTACTTCCAAAGATGTTCTGCAGCATCATAGGGTTTTCCCCAAGCTTTGGCATCATTATAAAGTAACAGGTTTTGTCCGTAGTACTGTAAATCAAGACGACAATAAAGATGGTGGATAACTTCATTTTCAATAGAATTACAAAGTAAATGAAGATATTATTCCTACGTCGACAAAGGCGCATGTCTCTGGCCTATTTAAGAGTACCGAGAGAAAAATTTTATAAAAGAGCAGTAAACATAAAGCAATACTGACGGAGCTCAATCGGCGAGGAATACAGATCCGAAGTTACAGGTAGGTACTTCGCGATCTAGAATTCTGATATCAGAACTTTATAAGTTTGCAGCTGCGATTCAATATGGCACTATCAGCAGTGACTGACTTAATTGATTTCGCATGGTAAGGAAGAACTACGCGAAAGCCGCAATTTAACAGCGTAAACTTAAAGAAGACCTTCTGTAACCTTCAAGTCTCGCTCCGTTGTGCCGTTGACATTAAATTATCAAAAAGCATAGCATTTTTAAACTTTTAATTTCAGCTGAAGAATTAATTCGTTACTAGCATGAAGAAAACTGCTCCTAAGTAATTTCCTACAACGAGATGATCATCCAGTTTATAAGCTGATCCACCTGAACGAAAGATGTAAACAGAAAATAAGAGTAACAACCCCATGCCATATCAAGCCTTGAGCATGAAAAAAAACAAAGAAACAGGTAAGAACTGGAAAAAGTCATATTCCATATGTTGTTAGGATTCTGTAGAAGGAATAGTAACAATCGAGTTTCGGGAAATTGAAACAGGTGCATTTCTTTGGGTTTGCGTATTCTTTGTGTTTATGCCTGACTGGACGAGGCTACGAGTTTTATAGTGAATGTTTTGAGTCATCTGAATGGGGCTGCCTAATTATCAAACCGGTTTTGCACTTTAGGGAAACTATTTCTGAAGGAAAAACGGAAGATGTGTCTGTAGCGGAACTTATAGGGAAACGCAACAAGAAAATTCCAATGAAATTGTTTTTTTTACACGTGAATGAAACAGAATCCGAGAGGTAGATATCTTGGATATAATTTACATGAAACTGAGGAGTTTCTAATCAACTTTAAATAGTTTTTCTTACTGATTTTAAAATTTCTGTATTAATCCTAGAACAAAGGTGTTGAAAATAGTGTTTTATATTACAAAATTTTTGTAGTGTTGGAGAAAGTATCCTGCAATACTGAGGCAAGCGAAAGCAGGGGCCATTTGTAGTTGTTATCGGAGTAAAATTCACTGGAAAAATTTATAGAAACCTTTTGAAGTTAGGTATTTCTGGCGAATTTTGTATTTACTGATTTTTTTCCTAAATAAGGTCCTAAATATGGATGGTAACAACTTAAAGACTTTTGAACGAAGTACTGTTTCGGTTCTTTCTTCTTAAAGGTGTCATTAGGATCATTCAATGAAGCGTCGACAAGCTCCGAAACAACTTTCTGCAGGGATCTGACCGATTTCGCTAAAATCGGTAAGTTGGTTCCCTTATATGAGTTATTAAGATATTTTGCAAAACAAATCTGTAATTGTAGGAGTTGCAGGTCTTTGAAAATTGCAAAAAAAAGCCGCCCCGCCCTTTCGATATAATTTCAAAAATTTATATCTACTATTCTACTGGGCCAATTTTAATGATATTTTGCATCTATATCTTCGGGGATATTTTTGACCAAAAGAACAATAACGATAACGGTTATATCCCTTATGCTTGATAGGACAGCGATTTTCAGATTTTTTTTTCATGTTTTAAAGATCTACAACTAGACGAAAATCGGTGAAAATTTCAAGTTTGGATGTCCATGAGTTCATGTGCTACAATTATATTAGTGAGCAAAATCCGAAAAAAATCACTCGTTATTTGATTGGGGCTTCAATTATTAATCATAATACTTACCTGAGATGTGGTGATTAAAATTATAAGGAAGGCAAAGTGCTGGAAATACAAGTTATGAAATTTATAGTTTGTTTGTCTATGGTTTAAGTCAGAATTCTTTAAATTACGTACCTATCTGTATACATGGAATTCCCTTCCCAATGTTATATATAAATAAAAATAAATATCCTTAATAAAGAGGACAGAAAAAAGTAGGACATTATTTTAGAGAAGTAGCGATTTAGATCAGCGATCAACCTACAAATTGTGACAAGAGTGAAGATTTAGTCAGACTTTGAAATAATAGTGTAATAGTGCAAATATGTTGTTAAACTGCTGCAATCCCTTTTTATGTATAAACTCACAAGCCAAGTGAAAAGGACTTAAGGCAAATATTGCCTTGAATGGTGCAAAGAATGCCATCGTTGAAATTAAACCGACCAATTTGTTCTGTGTGCAGGAAAAGGTTGAAGTTATTGCCAATTTTTCATTCAACGGAAAGTGAAATGCCGGAAGCTACGACTGAAAGTTCTTCTCAAGATGGTGATCGTGTATCACACTTCATTGACAAGGATGCCGCACTGAAATCTTTTAATGAATATCTTCTATATGTTAATGAGGAACAACTTGATCATAGAAAACATCGAGACGAGAGAAATATGAAAATTAAATTGAAAAGTGTGCCAAAAATAAATGCTGAAAAAAATTTTCAAATGATATATCAGTACAGCGACATTAGTGATTTTATCGAAAAAGTAAAGCAGAAATAAGTGCAAACAGTAAATAAGGAAACTAAGCAATCTCTTTTATTACTGGTACCGGAAGAGTGGAGTGTGGAGAAATAGTGGAGGAGCAGCAGGAGGAATGAGAAAAGGAATACCAAAATCAATACCAAAGTTTGGATCCCGAAACAAAAATATTAGTGGAAAAGTTTTACTGCACTGACGAAATTAGCAGATTAATGCCAGGAAAGAATGATTTTGCGTCAGTTAGGGCAAGCATTTTTATTTTAATACGTGTGTACGATGAATTCAAATTTGTCCTGTAGATTGATGGTCAAAAGCATAACCTTCAAAGACTAATGCTGACTAAATTACGGAAGGTATACTGGAGGTTTAAAGAAGTTTATCCAAAATATGGTATTAAAAATGTTATTTTTGGAGAAGAAACTTTCATCAATGATTATCGTACATGTATCGCTCTGGTGATGTGGAATCCTCCAAGCATTGAATGCTATTTGGGAAACTGTAATATTTGTCACAAATATCCGAAATTAAAGCGGCTTTATGAACACGCTTTCAAAAGAAATTTCGTCGAAAGTATTACATTTTACCAGTGGATCTGCACAGATCTTTCCAAGCTTGAGGTGGAAATTCAACCTGTTGATGAAGTCATTACCAGCCTCGTGAGTAGTTTACCAGAATTAATACGTCATGTGTTCATCGCAGAACAACAAAGTCAATACCTCAAGGATATCAAAAATACCTTCCAGAATAAGGAAGCTGTGGTATTGCTAGATTTTTCGGAGAATTATTCATTTATTGTGTGTAGTGCTATTCAATGCTGTCACTGGACTAATTGATCAAGCTACAGTTCATCCCTTTGCTGTATATTTCCGCAACCGAAACGGAAAAATGTATAATGCAGATTAAGTCATAATCAGTGACTGCTTAAAGCACAACACTGTGGCTGTACATCTTTTTCAAGGACACCTCATGAATTTTATGAAAGATAAGTGTGGAGAAATTGTAAACAATTTTTACTTCTCCGACGGATCGGTAGCGCAATACAAAAACCGGAAAACTTTTTACAATAGAATCCATATCAAATCGACCAATTTAATTAGTAAAGGTCGCTGACAAAATTAATAAATTTTTTATTTTTTTACCTAAATTTGTACTATACTTAGAGAGTTGAAAAAAGGTATTCATTAATTTTTTAGATGTTTTGTTTTTTTTTTGTATTGGTGCCTCAGCCTATTTTGCATTTTACAGAGGTTTGTATTAAACGCATATAAAAGAATAACAAATAAAAATTTGCTATATTTAAACATTTATAACGAAAAAACTAATAAAGTCCCGGTGATGAAATTTTAAACACATGTAACAACATAATGAAGGAATGTTTCCTGAATATTTTACAACTAAGACTTTATTAGTTTTTTAGTCGCCAAACAAAACTACTATCCCAATGGCCTTTCCAAAATTGTTAACAATGTTGATCTAACTTCTACCATCGCAGGCACAGTCACTTCCAAAAGTGAAGAAAATGGTTTGCGATTACCTAAAATTCAGCATTTTCCCAAATTTTTTCCGAAACTCCTGTAATTATAATAGTATACTGTTTTTAATTTTTATTAGATTGCCCATCTTATTACCTTTCCAAAAAGGTGCAACATGGCAAGGTAGACAAAGGATTAGAAAAACCGCATCCTTAGAAATCCCTAACTACCTAATTATTTTATTGCACTTTAGGTAGGAAATTCTTTAAATAAACAAAATTTTTAAGATAAAGGGTCAAACATGTTTGTTTAGGGTACACGGATAACTAATTTTAATTATTGCTGCAAAAAAGTTATAAAAATGTTGGAATTTTCTTTTATTGCCGATAATAGCTTGTGTTAGCTAGAATTCACACCCTTGTATCCTGGCGTTCTGTTACTCGTACCTGATGGAAATTTTGCTATAAAAAAGGGTCAGTCAGCAAGAATACCTATCATAGTTGAAAAAGAAATCCTTAAGTACAGGTGTTTTTAAGAAAAAATTATTAAAAAATGGTAGAATTTACTTTTGAGGAATAAGCGGATATTATTTACATTTATGGTGTAGTAGACGGAAAAGAGAGAGCGGCTGTACTGGAATATCAAAGGAGATTCCCTAACCGGCGAGCACCCCAGTTTTTACACGGACTTTCCGAAGGTTAAGAGAAACAGGAAGTGTAACTTCATACGACATGGAGACACGACCCGAAACTTCGGGAACTTCTGCCGACGTCGAGCACCAAATAATCAACATTGTGAGGTAGGACCCTGAGACGACCACGGGACGAGTCGCAAAGCGGTTAGGAGTGTCTTCATCTAAGGTTTGGAGGGTTTTTATCCAGAGGAATTTCGTCCATAAGACCATAACCCAAGGACTACTGGAAGGAGATTCCGAGAGAAGAATGGAATTTTACACTTGTTTTATTCTGGATCGAATTCTGTGGACGGATGAATCACAATTCACCAGGTATGGTATCACGAACTTCCATAATTTCCATACCTGGGCGGATGCTATCCCACACAGGACACAGATGCAGTGTCAATTTTTGGGCTCGTATCATCGGTAACCATTTGGTAGGACCATTCATTTTGCCGCAAGTGCTTAATAGTAATCGAAAGGACATATTTTACCAACACGTTAGAGCACCAGCGCATACTGCTAACAATACTAAGTGAAAAATTTCCTAATGGCTGGATTGGACGAGGGGCACCGATTTCCTGGCCTACTAGAACTCCAGACCTTACACAAATGGGCTTTTTCTTTTTTGGGGAACAATGAAGGATGAAGTTTATTCAAGCAAGGATTTAGTTAGCAGAATTGGGAATGCAGCGACGAAAATACGGGAGAGCATGTCTGCAATACGACATAAACAGGGACTTAGAATGAGATTGTTGGCATGCATCCACAGTGGCGGTGGACATTTTTAACAGATTTTGTAACATACTAAGATTAATTGTAATACGTTTTGAATTCATTAAAAAGGATTTTAGAGTTAATATGAGTTTAGTTTCTTTAAATTGCAGATTCTCAACTATTTCCCGATAAGTTTTCTACTTATTAATTTCTACACTCTTTCTCTAGCCAGGCATGTTGTACCTTTATGGAAAGGTAATAAGAATTTGGGAAAATTCTAAATTTTTGGTAATCGCAAACCATTTGTTCACTTTTGGTAGTGACTGTACCTGCAATGGTAGAAGTTAGATCAACATTGTTAACAATTTTGGAAAGGCCATTCGGATAGTAGTTTTTTAGCGTTTGTTTGATGTCGATGTGTTGAGTAGATCAAAAGATGAAAATAAAAGAGTAATGTGCATACCATGAAAAACTGAAATTTAGGAATCACCCTGTAACTCCCAAACGGTTGAGATTGCCCCCCCCCCACTGCCATAAAATTTTTTGTTTGTCTAGATGAGGTCTATCACCCGACTCATTTTGGCACGTCAGATCTGAAACACCCTGTATACTGGAAAACGAGGAGAAGTCAGGGAATTTAATTATTCAGGAAAATGTCAGGTACATTTCATGATAACATGTAGGGAGTCCCAAATGGACACCCCCCACGTTAAGGATGTTGTTTTAATTACGCCTAGAAGACGATAGGAATTGAAGCAATTATAATGTTTTTTTTATTCTATTTCCTAAAACAATGCAGTTTTACTCCCACATTCTGGTGCTTTTTTTACAATTTCCTGTAGCTACTCTATGGGTTGAAAGTGAAATGACTGGCAAGCCCAAAACAAAAAGGACATTTGCTTTTAACCCAGCAGTTATAAACTTGAATTTGTGCTGAAATCTCCATTCCAGCTAAGTCCTTACACAAAGAAGTGGGAAGTGTCTCGGATGCAGAGATATGGTGACGGAACCTTAGGTGGAACCAATCCACCTGACGGAGGATACGGCGACAAGCTAAGATGCTGGCACTGACCTAGTAGGGTAACCCGTTCGTTATGGGAGACTGGGAGGGGTCTGTTTCGGCTAATACCCGGAAAGGTGTTTTTAGTGATTTAGAATTTTACACTGTCGGAGGGCACGTGCTGTCTGGTGTCTTATGGAAGAATTCCACCTCTTCCGCTAAAAACTCAATATATTCAATATTTGTGATTGTATGTACATAGGTAGATGTTTTGTTGTTTTTTAATATATGATAACGTCAAAACTCCGGGGTGCTCTATGATGCTCTTGGTGGGAAAGGAATTAAGGATAAGGGTAAGGGAAAAGGAAGATGGTAGGGATGGTCGAAACTGATACTTAACAGCGGGGTATCCATGATTTTTATTCGATGTCCTAATGACCGATATTATCAAATATCGACCACGTAGGAATTGATATGTGAAGACAAAAAAAAATATCGATACCTTTTATTCATATAAAAATGCTATAAAAATTAAAAAATTTGAAGTTAAGAACCACCGAATATTGAAAAAATTTATATTGTTTTATTTAAATTACCGACAATCTTCATCGATAAGTATTATTGTTGCGTTGGTAGAACTGATTTTATAGATAATTTATTTTTCCCGCTCGAGAGCTTTGTGAAAAACGTGTATAAGCGTGAACGACGTTGACATTGAGGGTATAAGTATATACAAAAGATCTGCAATATAATAAATTTTCCTATGTTTTGCTAACTCTAGTATTTCTTTTGGTATTTTCATTTGTACTACTTATATCTGTGGCGGCGAAGGCTAATAACTTACGTTGTTTTAAGAATTTCTCAACGGGGTTAGCAACAGAAACTTTAAAATTGGAATTACTCAAAAACTATATAACAAATCATTAGTATGCAGCTTCTTCATATGTTATTTTTACTTTTACTCAATTATTTTTCAATATTTAGAGAAGAATTGGAAATTTTTTCACTATTATCGATATATATCGCGATATTTTATATGATATATCATGATATACCCGATGTATTTATACTATAGCAGATATTTGATGGTATCGATATTTATTTACTAATAATATCGATGTCGATATATCGATAATTTGGCGGGAATTGTAGATCAGCGCCAAGTCAGACGGGGTGAAGTATTTCTAGAAAACCCAAACATTTCATCGCATTTTTGGAGACAGAAAATATGTGGTCGGCTCGGTTAAGGTTACTGCAAATCTTAAAACTTTTTTTTAAAAACAATTTTTGTTAAAAGGCTTCGTAAATAAGCATAATTTTCGCATCGTGTATATACACAACAATTAGCTGATTGGTGTGCATGTGAAGGCGTAATTGTGCCCTATTTCCTTGAGAATAAAAACGGTAGTGCTGTTACCTTAAAAGAAAAATACTGCTGAAGCGCAATTCAGATTACTTCTGGCATCCATTGTATCAGTTTGATAATTTACATGATATTATTTTCAAACATAATGACATAAATAAATAAAATAAAAAATTAGTTACGTTGATATTTTATAGAGTTAACATTTAAATCAATATGATTGCCCCCTGCCATAAAGTTTTTCATTTGTCTCGATGAAAGCTATCAGCTTCTTAAGTATTGAACCCTGAAATGAAAACAACCCGTACATGTATTTACTTAGACTTGTACTTCCCGCTCTCAATAGTTTTTAAAATGAATTTTATTTGCAGAATGGAATTAAATGCCGGGCATTTCAGCTATAAATTGAAAAACATATATTTTGCTGTCACTTAAATGTAAAATTGCTAGAACTGTCGACCTTACAGGCATCCTTGATTATTTTCACTACAAAACAAATTTTTTTTCAATTTACTACACAACTACACTTTCAATTGAAGAGCTTGGCCATTAGTTATAGGGTAACACAAAGGAAGCCTTATGAAGCAGTTTCCGCATATTGAAATGCGTAAAACAAAACAAGGGGATCAAATAGTTGAAAATAAGAGCTCGTCAATGACATAATATATTAAAGAAATCAACTATGTAACAACATAATTAAGCCATGAAAGAAATTCACACATTGGCTCAGTAAATGAAAGATAATTAATTCAAATGAGAAAATAATTACGACAACAAGAATTATGTGTTAGTTATGCACATGAAATTAATTATATAGTTTCAAATCAATTTCTGCGATGCTCACTTAACTGACGCAACATGTCTAAAGTGAGTGCATTCACTTTCGTTCCTTTTTCGCTTATCTTAACTTCGCAGTCTGACTAAATTCTCTCTTGCAAAACGCAAATATTTGAATACGAGCTATTCGAGGATTACATAATCATTTAAAGCATGGGAATGATAACAATGTTTTGATTCATTACAATTCCACAGACATAAGATAAATTGGTCAAATATTTGCTAAATGTTGGGGATTATTCTCGCAGGACAATAGACATTCTGAAAGTCTGAAACGAGTTGGAATGTAGACTCAGACTCAGAGTAAACTCGGATTTTAGAATTCATAAAAGACAAACATAAGGTTAGGAAGTATGTCAACTGCATATTTTCCAACTTACTGCATCTCAGCGTTAATTTGAAGTGAATTTGTCCACATACCTGAAAGTGAAAGAGAAAAATTATTAGTTATGTCACGGAACAATTGCTTATGTTTAAAATAATTCCTTAGTTTACAAAATATTTTCTTTTAAGGCCAAAGAATTCTATTTTACTAAAGTCTGGCTGTACATATCGCGATTCAATCCGATTTTCATATCGATTTTATATTATGAAGCCCTACCAACATTTTTCAGTGATTTGTTTCAACGAACAAATGGAAAAGCTTTACGGCATCGGTAAATTACCCTTCGAGGGAATTAGTGTCGGGGCCATTGAACTTATGAGGTAATACATTTATAGGAATTGTGCCTTAAGTCATAATATATCATAATAGTTTTACTCATATTATTACCGAAGAGTCGTTTTACAGCGTTTTACAATTCTGACTACTTCTGGAAGTTAATGGAAATAAAATCAATTGTTTTTATATTTTGAATAACAATTACCAAAGAATTTTTACTTCGATTGGTCATCATAAATTATCGAAGGTTTTCTAAAGATGGCAAGACAAAATGATTTGTTTCTTATCGGAATGGAAAATAATGCAACGTGTTTAGTGTTTAGCAAAACAAAACAATAAAATCGAAAATGGGCATCAACCCAGCGCATAATTCCAAATTAAACCAGGAAAAATAGATATAAAAATATTTAAAGTTCGAAATAATTTGTAGTGTAGTAGTGGAGTGAGCGTACATTTGTACATTAGACCGTGCTGAAGAATGTACGGCTGAGGAGCCAAAACCAGCCATTAACGAGCTTCCTCAGATGACATAGCAAGGTTGTTTATATAGTATAAATGCCTTACGCCGGTATGTCGAATCTGCCAGGGTGGACCTTACTCGTGGGACTCAAAATGGATTAATTAAAAAATTAAACTAAAAATTTACCCTAAATCTCATCGGAGATTACGCCTTCGTCAGAAGACGAGTTGTACTCCCGTGAAACCTAAGCAAGCCAACCAAAAACCTATACCGGACAAGGCAGACACCAGCCTTAGTGAAAGGCCCAAGCCAGCGAGAAAGAGTACGTCTGCCGAAAACATGCTCAGGAAGCGATACTAAAAGGACAAGTTTATTCTAAGAAAGATAGGAAATATTGAGGGCAGCGGCGCTGTTAAGGAGCGTGACAAGGCAGACAAGATCAAATACTCGGCCATAGTTGCGGAATTCGAAACCTTGGCTACAAGAAGGCATCTTGAAGAGAGCAAGCGTTATAGGTCTTAGGACGAGCCAGCCCTCTTATGCGCAAGCCGCTAAAACAATTCGGGTAGCGCACGGTAGTCTCATACCACTGCTGGTTGGCAACCAGGATCCAAAGAGACTGTTGAACGAGGTGGTCCTCTTGTGTGTTACTCTAAGTTAGGAATAATTTCAGCTGCGGAGATACCGAGTAGGCCTAGGGCCCACATTTAGTTGCTTGAAGTTCTCATACCACTGCTGGTTGGCAACCAGGATCCAAAGATACTGTTAAACGAGGTGGTCCTCTTGTGTGTGACTCTAAGTTAGGAGTAATTTCAGCTGCGAGAAGGCCTAGGGCCCATATTTGGTTGCTTGAAGTTCTACAAAACCAGAGACGGATTGGATCAATTGGTTGAGCGGCACGACCACCTGACATGGTTCCCGAGACTCGGTCTCCCCGTGGGTTTCTAAAATAAAATTAAAAAATTCACTCCATCTCTGGGCTGGCATTCAAGTTTCCTCACTCCCCGTACCCTAATTTCGTATCAAAGGGTTGTCCCCTAGGATTTGGCCCCATCCTAAAAAAAACCAAACTACTGTAATGCCTTAAGCCGAACAATCCCGCAGTTCCCATGGATAACGGGACGGTCATCAAAGCTGAGGAACCGCAGAACATGTCTCTTCCTCTTCTTATTAACGAGGAGTACCTTGCGATTTTAGAAAATGCGGACTTTAATCTAACTAAACTAAGGCAAGCCAAATTGAAGGTTTTCCGGTCCAGTAGGCAGCGTACTGAAGCCGCCGACTAGGTTGGTGTATTGCTCAATGAGATGAGGATCGAGGACCCCGATCCTTCAAAATATGTTTAATGCTGAGGTTCGTACATATTAATCTGCAACGCTCGAGATGGGCTACAGAGACCTTGCCGGTCTTCCTAGGAGAAAAGGACATCGACATCGCCCTCCGCCCTCATCACCTTTGGTCAGAAATCTGACGACGAGGGAAATGGGTGACCCCAACCATAACCGTTTTTATAACCGGAACGTGGGTCTGGGGAAGTAAGTAAAAGTTTTTCTTTGTCCCAATTACAGCTCCGCAGACCTGACAGTTGTTAAGTTGAAAGATGGCGGTAATGGGGTGATCTACATTGCCGCGGCCTACATAGCTCACGATCAACCGGGCGGAGTTGAATCAATGGTTAAAGGTCATGGACTCAGGTTCGAGCCTCGGATTTCCTGAGTTCTTAATTTGCAATTGCAAACAATGAAAACCCCATCGTCTCTGGGCGATTATTTAGCTCGCAGCAATGCAAGCTAAATGACGTTTAATTTCCCTCATTCCCTAATGCATCATAGCGTTGTCTTCCGAGCTTTGAGTACATCGTAAAAAAACCAATCCCATACCACCGGAAGGGGCGACGCTGACAACCAATCTTAAAGCTGAAAAAGAAGACTTGCTTAAGGGCTATGATGCCAATGCAAGACATGTATTATGGGTCAGCTGGGAAAATAATAAATGAGGTGAGCTACTTTTTGATTTCATAATTAACAATAACCTCCTAGTCTGTAACGAGGGTCCCTCCATCACCATCAGATTTCCAATCACGGAGACTTTGCTTGTTGGCAAGCAGTAATTGATGTCCCACCTGCATTATCCAAAAATAACTGTCAGAATTAAGATCATTCTTCGATACCTGGATAATATTCGATCTTGATCTGGTAGGTGAAAGACCTAGGCAATTCAGACGACTCGGGTTGCTAATCACCGAATTTTGATATTTCCTATATACGTTTAACTCAAAAACTCGGGTATCCACAAACCCATATAGAAGTCGTTTCATACTGTGTATCCAGATCTAGTTGAGTCTAAACAGGGAATTGTTTCTCTGTTAACAACTCTGCTAATACCATACAATTTAAAGGAAGCAATTCCTGTAGACAGGCAAAACATAGACTTTATTTGAATGTAACGAAACTATTATTGTATAATGTTTAACATTTTAACCCTAAAAGTGTCGGCGCAGTGAGTAATTGACGTGGTAAGGTTGTCAAGGTATTTTCCAAATGAATGTACATTCTGGTGCTTGCGATTTTGACCTGAAATCAAAATATACATGTTCTTTATAGGTAAAACACACAAGAACAGTTTCACCAGTTCTTCAATACCACCAGAAAATGGGAAAGTTTGTATTAGCTCTTTAGACAAAGCCAACCCCCCTTGCTGCTAATTATTACTTACCGCCTTCATCGAAGATTCTTCCATCTTCGCCGTAGTGCTCCAGCAAAGAAAAGCCGCTGCACTTTTGCACTCGGGAATATTTTAAGGTACTTTCTGAACTCGACCTGTCCAAAGCTACTGAAACTGATGGTTTTGCACTTCTGATTTTAAAGTGCTGCGCTTTTACTTTGGCTAAATCTCTGCGCAAACTTTTTCATCCATCATACTCGACAGCAGTGTTTCCGACTACATGGAAACTTGCTTATGTTCAGCTGACACCTAAAAAAGGAGAGGCATGTGACCCCTCTAACTGCAGACCCATTGCACTAACTTCTGTTCTTTCTAGAGTGTTTGAATCACTCATTAACTCTCAGCATTTGGTCTGTACCCTCACCTCGTAAAATAGATAGAAAGTTGTTTTATCAGTCCGTTTAATAATAGACGGAGTTACATCTGATCCCTACGGAATCATGCCAGAGTACCTCAGGGTTCAGTTCTCTCACCAACCTTTCTTATTCTTTTAATCAATGAACCATTCATAGTTTCGTCGACGACATTGTGAGTGAGTGAATATACTCAATTCGACCTCTTAAAACATCTTGGGTTTTGAGATAACCAGTATTCTTAGCTGAACCGACGATATATTTTCTGTCGCCAAAAATGCGACGAAATGTTTGGGTTTTCTACAGAGATGTAAGAAATACTTCACCCGGTCTGACTTGGCGCTGATGTACAAATCGGACATCAGGCCTTGGCTCGAATATAATTACCAAATTTGGGCAGGGACCGACACACCGCATTGTCTTCATTAGACAAAGTACAACGAAAGGCTATTCAATTTATTGGCGATCTCTCAATCTGTGAGAGAATTGACTCCCTGGAGCATCGACGGAATGTTGGTTGTCTCTCACTTTTCTATCGCTATTTCCACGGCCATTGTTCTAATGAAATTGCTAGACTGATTCCTTGAAGACACTTCACAACGTGCGATACAAGAGCTTCAAGTCGCTACCACCCTTATAATATCCAGGTCAAATTTGGACGTACCGTCAAATTTCGGGAATCTTTTCTAAGCCGAACAACACGAATGTGGAACAGATTGCAATCTCCTGTTTTTCCCTCTTGGTAGAGCCCGAAACTTTTAAAGGAGGTGTATATCGATACTTCCTTCACTCAACTTCTTAACCCATTTCCTGCCCAGGTTGTGCTTTAGCATCATAGGGAATCCGCTTAGCTTTCGCATTAACATATATGAAAAAAAAAATCTACAAATATTAAAAAGTTTTAAAAATTTATTCTATATGTAAGCTTTTGAAAAAATCTAACTTTGTTACATTTACACATTTTGAGCCAAAGTAGTCTTTTTTAAGATCTTTTTTGAAAATGTACAAGGCTTAGTAGTTTATAGGCACGCAACCTAAAAATATTGTTAAACAATACAAAGCTTGAAAAATTAGAAACAAATAAAAATTGCGAGCTACATTTATTTGAATTATAATTATTTTGCCAGAATTACATCATTTCTCGATTATATTAAATACTTACGTACACGTAAAACATCAGCATCATTGTGGATTCACATCTGATTCTTGGATGGTATTCAAAAAGTCCGCAATTGAGAAAAATGTCATGGTTAGTCCATATGCGGTGATAATGGAATATTAAATGAATTCGAATATGGTCTACGCCTCCGGTGAAATTTAATTTTAATAAATGACAATCATCATTTGTCCATATACTTTAATCGCATTAAATGTACGGAACTTATATATGCGATGTAGAAGGAAAGTGCTTACAGTTTAAGTAATTTAGATAGTTTATGGAAATGTTTTTAATTTCTAATTTGAAAAGGATAAGGTCGTTTTAGGAGGCTAGTAGCAATGGCACTATATTTGGGAAGATGCTACTCGAAATACCATCAAAGAATGAGATGCCACGAGTTCACAAAAAAGTAGGTGGGTTATAACGAGGAAAAATATTACTCATTTATACAACCCAATTGAGACTGTTGTATACTTATGCATCATTTTAAAACTTAAATAGTTCTTGCGATTTTCTATAATACTTTTAAGACAGTTTTATAAAGTCTATCAAAAGAGTAATGACTGATTTTGTGTCATAAATTGTTAATGAGCTCAGATAAAGAGCTAACTTAGGTTTTTCCACCTTAATTATATTTCGTTATTTGTCTTCTTAGAGTCTGCAATTAAGATAAGATATTAGATCAATGTCACAAATTATCGTGGCAATGTTAAGATTTCCACTATTCCTAGTTTCGATTCAGTTTCGTAATTTAAGGGGTTTAATTTTGCTTAAATTAAAGGTTTTTGGTCATAGAAGTATATTTCATATTTATTAATTACAAAATTCGAATCGCATTAGAGCTAGAGCTTACTTAGTGAATTATTTTATAAAGAAAAATCGCTTACAAGAACTTAAAACTGGGGCTGGAAGCTACATCCGGGTTCTAGGAAATCCGATTTCCGGATTTATGAATTTTTCAAATTTTCGAATTCACATCAACTTGAATACTACATATCCGGAATTTTGCGAATTAACGGACAGCCTGGATTCGCGAACTTAACAAATACTTCACGACTTAATGCATAAACATCAGAATAAGACATCGTCAAAAAAATTTTCCATAAAGAATAAAGTTGCCTATCACTATATCATGTGAAAGGGAGAGGTGAATGGGAAGCAAAGGGTACCAGTTTAGAAAACGTTATGAAAAAAACTTCCAACAATAAGGGTGATGAATTAGCAGGCAGAATTCATTCGTGTAGAACGAACAAACTGGAACTTACTATAAAAATAATCATGTTTTTCATAATATAATATATTGTAGAATAGCATTAAGATTCGTTAAGATAAGAGGCAATAGAACATCCAACAACAGAACAAACATAAGAAGATACATGGTCATCATCATCTACGAAGCCCATAAATATACCGTACAGCCAAATTAAAGCCTACATTTAGTTTACGTGATGAAGCTGAATCCATCCTTCCAGCATATGTCTTACAACTGTACGTAATAATAGCGGAAGAATTGACGTCCGAACGAGCATCAGTTTAGTGGAAGTAGCGGTATGTGGTGATGAGCCAGAGATCATGCGAAGGATGCTGTATATTTTAGAAACAATACTACTAATATAAGTATTCCAAGTCAACGTTTTATTAAATATGACTAAGAGTAATTTGCGGAAAACAGGAAGGATTTAGGGCGAGTAAGTTGGTCCAGGAAGAGACAGCGGAGAGGTCAGCATTAAGCTTATCTATACCATCATCAATAAGCCCCAGAGGCGTTGAGATATATAAATGTAAATTATCAGCATAGAGATGAAGTCTTGAAAATTTAATAGTATTTGGCAAATCAATATCTGTGGATCTCTGTCGCACACCACAGTTAATTCTAAGAAAACCAGATGCCAAGTTATTACACTCCATCATTTCCATTCTACCACCTAAGTAGGATGCCACAAGCTTACAGGATGGGCTTGAAAAATTTCAGCTTACTAATTAGGATATTATGAACAACTTTGTCAAATGCCTTGGAGAAATCCAAAAGGACGAGCACAGTGATATTATTATTATGCGAATGTCATCAGTAACTTTTAGGAGCGCTGTAGTACACCTAAAACGAGATCTAAAGCCAGACTGAAAAGGATTAATAATATTGTTGCTATCCAATTGTGAAGAATACGTTCGAACGCTTTAGATAAAAGTGGCAGAAGAGATATTCGTCTGTATTCAGCAATAACAGCAGTTCTTAATTATTTTAGTCACTTGTCCATACAAGAAACGAAAAACATGGGTAGCGAGGATGATAATGATCACATGTGGATAAATAAAATATATTAAATAAATAATTTCTCGGTAACTTAGTAGCAACAGTTGACGAAGCTGAAGTTGATCGCATCAACAAGACTCGACTACTCTCGCTTACCTCAGTGAGATAACAATCCTACACACACAATCGATTCTGTTTTAAGGCTATTTAACATGAAAAGTGACCTGTCAATTAAAATCTGGCATCTACAAGCCTTTGATAACCGGTGTCTCCGGAGAATCCTGAACATCTATTAACCTGAAGTCAGCACAACCTAAGCCCTACATGGATTCAGAACCCGAGGCGGGAGAGAATTTGGTGTTCAAAGGCGAAAGTGGCATAGATAGTACAAACACAGGTGCCCTTAGATATACACCTTCAAAAGTCCTGAACACTATTCTCTATCTTCTACCGTTAGATCTCTTTGGAAAGCAAACCGCATCCTCAGCCGCCATTAGGCTTAACTCAATCCAGACCTGGAAACGAACCGACTTCGGTCACCCCAAAATCCTAGACAGAATAACTGCCAGCAATATCGACTATTCCTCGCCCCCGCCTTTCTTTGGAACTAATTTGACTCCTTCTTTCCCACCAGATCAGAATGGGAGGAAGGTCCTGCCCAATGGGGGGAGTCAGTGCATCTCTACACTGACGGTTCCAAATTAGAAGGCAATGTAGGTGGAGGTATCTTCGCGGAACATTTGGACCTCGATATCTCATTCCGCTTACCTGACTACTGCAGCGTGTTTCCGGCGGAAGTCATCGCTATAAAGGTAGCCGCGGACCGCCTGAGTCACTTAACGCTATCTAGAGACAACATATATATTTTCACAGCTATTAAATCCCTCGCGGGAGTATACACCACCTCCAAAACGTTTATAACATGTCGCTCAGCACTAAATGACATAGCTGAGCACCTAAAAGTACGGCTCATCTGAATGCCTGGACATAGTAATATTCCGGGTAACTGCAGAGTCGACGAACTAGCGAGAATCAGTACCACTCGTTCTGATTCAGACATTGCTCCACTCACGTCAGAGACCTAGCTCGATTTATCAGGAGTTCCAAATAGTTCCCAACGACAGGTTAAGGCTGAACACCCTTCCCATCCCAGCCAAATTTATTTGGGCTCCCCGCGAACTGGTTCCACTTTAGACAGGAAACTGGTTCGGTGCATAGGGGGTAACAGGTTCACCCTCTTCATCTTAGGTATTTTATGGGGTTTTAAAAACATTTTGCAGCCTCAACTTGTGGTATCACAATGGGCCTCTTTGGCCTAAGTGTGCCTTATTAGGCAGCCACTTTAACCTAACCTAACCTAGGACAAACACTGAAAAAGGAGTCAAAAAACATTGATAACCTGGCGCTTGATTGGAACCCTTACGGGATCCATGAAAGATGCCGAACTTGACTACCGTGAAATATGTGGAGAAGATACCTAAATAAAGAAAGTACCCGAATTTACAAATCTTGGCAGAAATCTTGAGAGCGTTAACGCAAAAAGGGGCCAGGTAGCAGGTTGGTGTAGTAGATCCTCTATGACTCACATTTCCCTTACCCTTAATTCCTGTTCTCCCAACGCTGTACTATAGCATCATGAATTAAAAGAAACAGAGAGAGAACATTTGGCGGCGTAGTATTATTTCGAATTATTGAGAAGAATGGTTCGTGTAAAAAGAAACGCCGTAAATACAAATTACCAAGCAATATATGATAAAAAGTAATAATTAAGCCTTCGATTTGTGTTGTGTGAGTGCACTGTGAAACCCGAAAAAATAAAAGTACATAGGGAAATACAGTCATAGCAAAATTTTCCGGATGTAGGTAAATACTTTAATCAAGAACAAGACAAGTTTTAATCAGCTAAAGATTGACCACAGAAAATTCCTTTAGCGAAACAGTCATTGGTTGCATAAGAATTCTCTTCAGCGCCATCGTGCATACCTTCCACTTGGCACTATCATAGTTGGAAAAATTTATCCGCTTGACCCCTCCGTAGTTACTCAACGTTCAAACACTTCGAGCTACCTACCAGCCAAACACTATTTGAATTGGTATCAACAAAACCAGTTTCGATTATGAAACTTGACTAAACAACAAATCTTGAGCCTGCAAGATGACCATCATTCGCACTCCCCTTGCCGCAACTTTTCAATGGTTTGGTCAATTTATTTATAGTAGTACTTATATTGCATCTCGTCTAGCCACCTGATCAGGTGAATTTAAATACATATAACTGTGACGTCATCGCTCATTTCATGAATCTCAACATATTTCACCTTGCGAGCTAATTTGAATTTTTTGACATTGTAATACTTAGGACGCAAGCTGACAAACCTTTCTTAAAAATAATCTTTATACAAACTCCTAAGCATAAAAAAATGTTTTCTATAAACAACCCTTTTCATACTCATCTTGATTAGCAGATATTTTCGGAGAATTTTCAAATAGTAATCGCAAGCTGACGTCCGGTATGCGGATTTTATCTCAATACAAAGCTTAGAGTGGCGTGCCTGTCCCGTTGATTCATCGAGGTGTGGTACTATTGAGCATTAAATTCACATTGCCGGCAGAAGGAATACCGAGAGAGCAGTGCTATCGCAACAAAATTTCCGCTTTGACTATCAATCAGCTTCAATTCCAAATTCTCAGGTTACACGAAAGTCTCTTATCTCGGATTATTCATGCTATCCAAATTGGTTTAATTCAAAATGGCTCTATATGAATCCCCATATCGCGAGAATATTTTTTAATTTAAAATAATAACTGAAGCCGTAATCATAATGCAAATGGAAGTGTTTCAGAGAACTTAAGCATCGCATGAATTTATAAAGAAACAGGTTTGTCATGCCTACTTTCAGAGATATCATGCAGTTAAGTTTTGTTTTATAAAAGCAGTTATGTATGAATCGAAACCAGTACGTAAATAGAATAGATTTCAATGTCAAACTCTCTAAAATTCCAGGTCCAAGTTCAAATTTTAAGTTTGGTGTTTATACATAAACACTAAAAATTATGAACCCACGCATTTGAAAGGCAGGAGAAGCAATAATGTCATGGTTGCGCTTCTATTGTTGCCTTAACAATACTGGAACTAATAAATAACTCTCTTAATTAACGCTGTAGAATTGAGTAACTTATGAAAGTGGTTCAGCAATGGTAGGCCTTTTCAAAATTACTTCTTGCATAGAATATCTACCCAATTTCATTTTCAACTATGGTCAGCCATTCTCTGATGTAGCCTGTTGTTATGAGATACTTGAAAATATTAATGTGCTAGGTGGCCTGATGGATTATCATGTTGAACAACGAAATTACTCCCACTCTATCCTCTTGTTTCAAGAGTAAATTTGGGGAGTCAATGGTGACATGCTTTGCACAAGAGATGGATTTTCAATCCCAGCGGAAGGAAACCATGGTTTCTTTTATGATGCAGCCAAAGTCCAGGGCACAACACTATGATGCGTTAAGCATGACTTTGATCGGAAGGGAGTTAAGGTAAGGGGAATAAGGGAAATTGAATATCTTGTTTTTGCATTGCTGCGAGCTAGACAACAGCCCAGAGACGAAGCGCAAATTTGAATTTCTTATTAAGAGCTCAAGGGGACACCTAGTCTCGAATCCTGGAATCATGTAAGCTGTGTTACAGAACACGTGGGACTATTAGAGAGCGAAAGAGGACCATAGAGCATTGACGCCACATGGTCCAAAATACAAGAACGGAAGCAGATTAAGGACGGTATTAATTAAAGACGTTACAAGCGCAACTACATCAACGAGCTTGTCGAAACGGCAGATGAAGCGGCCTACCGCTAAGAAAGTAGAGATCTATCCAATATTGCCAAGAAACTGGTAGGAAAGACTCTTACAACTCTAAGAGATACCAACGGATCACTACTCGTTACGGAGTAGCATCAGCTCCGGAGGTGGAGAAAATATTTTGTTTAAGTCGTAAATAGCACTTTTGGACCCTGGATATCTCTTCACCAGAGCCTGAACAACCGGCAGCCCTACATTAATATCAGAACTCCGACAAGATTGGAGGTAGTGGACGCAATAAAGTTGATTGACCTCGGGAAGGCCCCAAGCATTGATGGAATACCAGCGGAATTACTTAAAGCAGATTTTTTGGCTGATATTCTTCTTCCCGTAATCTAGGAATTTTACCAAACCGAGACCTATCTCAGTGAGTCCGTTGAGATAGCCTTACATGAACTGATCGACAAGATAAAAAATCCATCATGTACAAGGAACTCACAATAGTCGCTTTTCTCGATATTGAGGGTGCCATCAACAACGTCAAAACAGAGGTGATAATGGCATCCTTAAGGAGGCTGTATCTAGAGAGTTCACTCATCGAAGTTGAAGATCTCAGACCCAAAAGCAGGATCGTAAACTCCAGTTTAGAGGAATCTACCACACAAAGATACGTAACAAAAGAAACTCCCAAGGAAGCATCCAATCACCGCTTCTGTGGATTTGCTCCTTAACAATTTACTTCTGGATCTAGAACACTCCGGCCATAGACGTTGACTAGCTAACATCGGGCAAGCACCCAAATATCCTAGTTGAGATGAATCAACAAGTCGTCTCGAAAGTATGCTCTTAGAGTACCAAGTTCTGGCTATAACCCGGATAAAGCAGAGCTGATACTCTTCTAACGGAGGCATAGAGTTCCTACCATTAATATTACAATACTAAACAGGATCAAACTGAAACTAAATGAGCTTTGATCTGGGTAGGAAACGTATTTAACCAACCCAGCATGCAAAAACGCAACAGGCAAAATATGGCTCATGGAACCACGAATTGTGTACTGACTCTATATCAGAGTTATTAGACCTACACTTACATACATACGGGGCGGTCGTCTTGTGACACTTGTGTGCACTGGAAAAAGTGTCCCGCCAGAAAACACAAGAGAAAGTTCAAAGGATGGCAGTACTACTGATCATATGTAGAGAGTTCTGGTAACTCCAAATGTCCTTAACACCTCTTCTGCAACAAACCGCATCCTCAACTGCCATTAGATTTATTTCAGTACAGACAGGGACAAGTACCAACTTCGAATATTCTAATATTCTGGATGGAAGTATGACAAAAAAATATTGACTGCATCACACGCAAGCCATTTCTACACTGACGGCTCGAAGATGGAAGGTAAAGTGTGTGGAGGTGTCTACTACACCTGAACCTAAACATTTCTTTTCGTTTTCCAGACTACTGCAGTATTTTCTAAGCAGTAATTATGGTTTTACAGGTAGCAATAAAAAAGTGATGCCGCCGAGCTTAAGTGTTTTGTATCCAAATTTTCGAAAAAATGTATCCAGTGACCCAAAAATGTATCCACTTCTTCTTTTATGATATAACTTGCAAAATCACAAGACAAGGTTAAGAATTTATTTATTAACTTTTACCCGTTATTATATTATTGTAATACTCCTACAACTTTTTTTTAATTCACTCATGCACAGTGCTCGATAGGAAGCAAATGTACCTGATAAAATAAAATCCGTAAACCTCATATGTAAATTAAGATTTAATTTTATTTAAAAGCTTTTCTTAGTTTTAACATTCCCAGAAATCTATCTTGAACACAAGAGCTAGTTTCATCGAAAATCTTTGCAACTAGCACAAGGGCTTTGGACGTACTAACATCCGCAGTTTCGTCCACTATACGAGACAAATGCCTCTTTTCCAGTACTGTAGAAATCTTCCCAAGGCCTTGTCTTCCAAAGAGTACTAGTCAACAGTACTAGTCAACTATAATGAAATTGAATAGATTTGCCACCGTCGTGTTTTCATAAGTTCAAACGCTTTTTTAAATTTTTCTCACTACTTTAACGGAAAATGTATCCATTGCGGAAAAAAAGTATCCATGTATCCAAAATAAAAATTCTACAAAAAATTTATCCAAATGGATCCATTTGGATCCAAATGGCTGAGCGAATTAACGTACACCTCATTCACAGCTTGGCAAGCCGCTAGCCATATGCAAGCTGAACATTCAGCAAACATTTATCAAGATTGCTAACGAAAAATGGCAAAGGAAACATATGGACCTTCGACCTAAAGTAGTGCTTTAGTCAAAAAAGATCATCTTGCTGAAGCGAAAAATCATTAGACTTTTCGTGCCTGTTATCACTGGTCATTGCCTTATGGGCAGGCACGCTTAAAAAACTCCGAGCGTCCTCAAATGACTTTTGTAGGAATTGCCAAGATGAGAAGGAAGAGGAACCCATCTCCTCTCTCATTTCCTCTGTATGTGTGTGTATGCTTTTGGAAGTAAGTATATTTATTTTTTTAAAGCTTAATACAAGCTATTACATAATAATACTACAATTACGAGCTATAACATAATACTAACACTACAAGCTATAATAATTGATGACATAATAAATAAATAGTAAAAGCTACAATATGAGCTCTAATTAAAGTAGATACAGGCTGGAAGGAAGAAGAATTAAGAAAGGCGATCAAGATGGGCGGGATCAAGATATAAGGCTTTGTGAAGGGATGATTTACTTAGATGGAAGTCAAATGAGGGAAGGTCGTTGACTTTTCGTAGCATCCTGGTAATTGGCTCGCTTTGACCGTAGTTTGTGCGATGGCGGTCGAGTCGGAAAAGAGAAGTGGACCTAGGGTTGTGGAAATTGCTATGGATGGGTAAAGATTACAGGATTGCAGGGCAGTCTATGGCACCACTTAATAGCTGATGAATGAAGAGAATGTCGGAAACATCACGACTTTTACTTAAAGGTTGTAAGTCTTTCAGTTTCAGACGGTTTTCATAAGGTAGAAGGCTGAATCTGTCTACCCACGGAAGATCACGTAGAGCGAAGCGAATGAACCTACACTGGACAGATTCAATCCTGTTAATGTGGGTTGTTTGTGTAGGTGATCATATCTGGCTGGTATATTCAAGGAGAAGTCTAATGAAGGAGATATAGAGAGATTTGGAAACATAAGGATTGGAGAACTCTCTGGACCAGCGCTTCACAAACCCTAGCGCGGAGTTAGCTCTGTTAATTAATTATGCTGTGAATGTGGGAACGGAAATTGAGTTCACTATCACAGATTATTCCTATAGGTCACACAAAGAGGTAACGATAGGGACTGGTACGTCGGTTAGCATGTAGACTCTCGGGGTGGTGGTAAGATGCTTGCGGGGATAAGAGATGGACCGGCATTTGGAGACATTGAGTTCAAGAAAGTTTTTCATGCACCACGTGGTGAAGGAATCGAGATCTGTTTGCAGGAGAAGAGAGTCAGTTGTAGAGGAGATATGTTTAATTACATTCATGTCAGCTCTGAGCTCTGAGTGATTGATGACACATTCAACATCATTTATTGTAAGGATTAAAATTAATGGACCGAGGTGGCTGCCTTGGGGGACGCCGGAACGAGCGACAATAGGATTAGAAATGGATGAGCTGAAAAGAACATGGTACCGACGGTTGTTGAGGTAGGATTGAATCCAGGAGATGAATCGGGAGGGGAAGCCTAGGCGATCAAGTTTGAACAAGATAACATTATGGAAGATCTTGTCGAAGGCTTTACTAAAATCGGTGGCGATAACATCAACATCTTTACCGTTTTCCAGGGCACATAGTGTTTTGGAGACGAAGTCAGTAAGGTTGGTGGTTGTAGATCTTCCTTTGAGGAAGCCATGCTGGGAGAGGGAGAAGATAGACTTACAGTGGAAGAACATGGAATCAAAGACCAATTTTGTCGAATAGTTTAGGTATGGATGATAAATTAGCGATGGGTTTTTAGTTTATTTATTTAAGATTCATCAAAGGGCTGATTACTTAACATGTATGTAAATATAAATAGTTATAAAATAAAATAAGAATCACAATAATTACAATAATCAATAATTAATATAAATAACTAGAAAATAATTAATTTAAAACAATAACTAGAAAAATAGAAAAATAATTAAGTAGAAAAACAATTAATAATACATAATAATTACAAAATAATAACAGAGTAGTTAGGAAAGTTTGGCCTTCACAGAATTTTTCGACAGATTAAAATCAATGTTGTTAAAATGCGAATTAAAAAACCGAGACATTAACGTGACGAGCTCGTGAAAACCGTAATTTGTGCGATGCTGTGGAATTTTAAGAAAATCTCGATTTCTCAAGGAGCGACTCGGAATCGATATATTAAAAGAAGACAACAAGGCTGGAGAGTCAACATTACCTTGAAGACATTCAAAAGCAAAAACAGTTCTAGAGATGTTACGTCTGAATTCAAGAGAGTCTAGTTTTATGAGCTTAAGCCCATCTGCAGGATAAGAGGGTCGCTCCAAGGAAGCCCATGAAATGCAAAGCGAACAAAACGGCGCTGGACTGCCTCTACCCGGTCAATTGAGTCACGATAAAATGGTGACCAAACACAACTATCATACTCCAGAATAGGCCTAACAAAGGTGCAGTAGAGAAGCCTGGTGATATAAGGGTCGTCAAATTCCTTTGCCCATCTTTTTATTAAACCCCATGTAGAATTAGCCTTAATAACTATCTCATCAATGTGATCGTCAAACGTAAAACGACTGTTCAAACAGACACCCAAGTCCTTGGTCCTATTAATTTTTTCCAGAACAAAGCCATGCATGGTGTAGTTGAAGTCTCGAGAATTCTTTCTACGAGTAAAAGACATAGACGTACACTTACTAATATTGAGGGGAAGATAGTTATCAGAACACCAGTCGTAGAAAGCAGAAGTCAGAATTTAAAAGTTCACAGTCTCGAATAGAGGACGCAACACAGAAAATTTTGACGTCGTCAGCATAACAAAGAATTTTTGAATATTTCAAGAATAAAGATACATCATTGATGTATATAATAAATAAAATCGGGCCCAGATGACTTCCCTGAGGTACGCCAGAGGAATTAAAAATAAACTTGGATAGTGATCCACGGAAGGACACACGCTGAGTCCGCTTTAGTAGGTAAGAACGAACCCAATCTACAAACAATGAAGGAAACCCGAGGGCCGTCAACTTGTGAATCAAAATTTGGTGGCTTATTCTGTCGAATGCCTTGCTAAAATCTGTAAAGATACAATCCACTTGCTCTTGCTTTGAGAATTCCAGTAGGTTAGTCGCAGTAGGCCTACCTTTCATAAATCGATGCTGGAAAGTTCCAAGAAAAGATTTGCAATGAAAGTATAGTGTATCACAAACTAATGCCTCAAAAATCTTAGCAATACATCACAAGTTTGCAATGGGTCTGTAATTGGAAATATCACACCTCTTGCCTTTCTTGTGAAGAGGAATAATACGAGATGATTTCCAAGATTTTGGAAAGACTCCACAAGAAATAGATAAATTAAATAAATAACAAAGAACAGAAACCAAGGAAGAAGAACAGTTCTTATAAAGGGAAATAGGAATACCATCAGGACCGCACGAAAAACTATCTGCCAAGTTGGACACATCGTTCTTGCAACCTTTTTTGAAGATGGGAATAATATACGGGTTTTTCCATAAATGAGGGAAACCCCCTTGAGTGACCGAGAGGCGGAAAAGCAAGGTAAGGGGTTGAATTAGATGCATGGCACACTTTTTCAGAACGGGATCAGGGTCGAAAGACGTAAACGACGTTTGAGTGCATTTGTCCAAGAATGAAAAGTAGTTAAGGTCAGGTTGTAGGGACTTGTCGCTGAAAGATTTACTGAAGAAGTGTGCAAAGAGGTTGGCGATAACCTTAGGATCAGACGAAGAGGTATTCTCAAGTTTTAGGGTAGAGGGGTAACCATTGGATTTCTTCTTGGAATTAATAAAGTTATAAAAACGCTTGGGGTCGGATATGAGGCTAGTTTCCATCCGTTGGAGGTACTCATAGTAGAGGATATCACAACGTTCAGATGGACTGGACTGTAGCCATCCTAAAAAAGGAAAAAAAATTGTGCTTATTTAGCTCCAAAAACGCAATTTCAAAATTTTTCGAAACTTCTTTTTGCCTACATCCAAGTCCTGGGCGAGGAAACGATAGAACTGCGCATAACGTTTTTAATTGGCTAAGAACTTTATTAAATTTGTATTTGATTCGAACAGATAAAATGTAATTAAAAAAATATTACATTGCATTTTTGGCGCCAAATAAGTAAAACTATTTTCTTTTCTCAGGTACACTAGAACTATCACTTTTAGACTAAAAACTGTACAGAACGTTTTGATTCGAACAAAATACATTTCATTGAAAAAATTTTTAAATTGTATTTTCCTCGCGAAATATATAGATTTTTTCTAAAGTTTCTGAGCACAGAACAGTCATTGAAACGTGAATATTTTCCTTATTTAATCCCTTTCAAACGATAGCCCACACAGTATATTAAACACAAAAACTAGCACTAGTAGTTACTGAGAAAAGCGGCCGTGACATATAGACAGGCAGACACCAAAGTCTCACCATAAGGGTACTTTTTACCTTTTAGGTGCGAAACCCTACAAGGTACTGTCAAACTCAATGACTGTTTCATAATTTATGTTCTTTTTAAATTATTTCAAATGAATATGTCAAATTGTATTTTCAAACAGAGATTACTTTGAAATTACTTGATATTATTAACATCTAATAAGTTTCACTTGAAGTTATAAAGAAAATATGAAATGCAACTGTAATATATACATAAAACAATTACTGTAATTAATACATAAAATTATGTTGTTAAAAATGTATTTGACCTATAGCTAACAATCAGATTTATTTAGTTGCATTACAATCAAACCACTGTTCACTTTTTAATGTATTAAATAGATCAAATAAGTAATATGTACTAATTAGCTTAAGGTTGGAAATGAGTCATTAGACTTAAAGATATTCATTGTTGAGACAGTAATAATGACACACATAGTTCTTTTTATGCATTTACTTAACAATATGAGGTCTGAGAGAAGGCTCACACAGGTGGCATCTGCAGTTGTTGAAATCGCAAGTTTATAGGACAGGATATGTCTCTAAACACAATTTGCAATTCAATACTTTAACTAATTTCAAATCATACTTTTATATTTTTTGTCTGTCAAAATGTCATCATAAGTGTCTCCTTCTCCAAGTAGCTTATCTCTAAAATTCGCGTCTGGCATTTCGACGAGAAATTTACTTGGAACTCATGGGAAACTTGATACCTGCAACGACACGCGCAAGATACTTGAACCTGATTGTTATGGACAACGATAAACTCAATGGTCTTAAGTTCATTAGTTATGCATCTCGAGTGTCATCCCTTCGGTGCAATTTGAATCGTTAAGAGGTTCGTCTTACAAAAGAATAGGCGCCTCCTCCTCCCATTCTGCACATTTCTTTGGTCGCACAGTATTGCAAGTAAAGGAACCAGCCGTCATTACAAATTGTAAAAAAATTGAAAAATAAAAAGGGAATTCTTTGTGAGCAGACCCGCCATCGACAAAAACTAACGCAATGGATAAGTAAAATAAATACGAAATGCGTTGACAGCACTTCTTGTCGTTAAGTTGTACCGCAGCCACAAGCGGGTATACAATGATCCTTTCTAGCCATGTATATCTACGCTTTGTATGCCGCGGAATCTTACCTATTCAAGATTTTTCAATGGGTTCTTGTAATGATTTCCTTTTGCTCTTTCAGAACTTCTGTAGAATAGACCATCGCTGATAAAGACATCCCTCATCAAAAATGCGATGATGAACCTTCTGTAGAACTTCAATGGATTTGTTCGAACCGGTTCTTAGTTTCATTACGCACTTCATCAAATCTCTTTTATTCGGTCCCGGGAACGCATTCTTACCCAACAAATTGATGAACATTTCCTGAAATATATTTCTTCTCAACTTGTTCTGTTTTCTTCTGCTAACCTCCTTCCGAGGTTAATGCTCTATTTGAATTTTTGAGATCAAACAATGCCAGCAGGAATTTAAAATATTTCTGTTAGGGATTACAATACCACCACATTAACGTTTTGGTATAGTCACGTAATTGTTATTGAAATATCTAATCATTTTTGTTTATAGGTATCGCGCTATAATCTTTCGTCGCGATTAACGAAAAACTAAGGTCTTAAAAGGACAATTTATTTAATAATACAAGTGTTCACAATTTTGAACATTTCGTGCCCCTGGACAATGAATAGTTGTTTCCGAAGTAATTTTTCCCGCTGAATCCAAATCCGAGCTCAGAATTGCTCTATCACGTCTGGTTTTTGATATATTCTAACCTAAACGTGTGCAAAAAACACTGTCTTTGTGCTTTGTACAAAGTACCGTGATTTTTTTTTCAAAAATCCATTTGTGGGATCTATAGTACAATTCTTACTCTTTCAAATTCCGTTGAGTTTGCTCAAATATCTTTTCTTTTCGTCGAGATATCGCACACTACAAGTATCGCACTGTACAAGTAGGCAAATGACATTCAAATCTAGGCCTGATATACGACTTTTAGACCAACGTTAAGTCAGATGGAATAAAGTCAATCTTATATCTTTGAAACCCCAGATTTTACATCATTCTATGATATCATGGCTATACAGGGCGTTTCAGATCTGGTGTTCCAAAATAAGTGAGGCAATAGATCTCATCTAGCCAAACAAAAAATTGTATGTGCAAGGGGGGAGTTTCTAGTATTTGCTCTACCTTGCCATGTTGCATAAACATTTTTTCAATTTTGGAATTGACTGTACCTGTAATGGTAGGGGTTATATCAAGATTGTTGACAACTTTTAAAAGGGATAAAAGTGTTTTGGCGTTTGTTTGATGTCGCTGCGTTGAGTAGATCGAAAGTTAAAAATCAAATAATGATGTGCATACCGTGAAAATTGCACTGTCAAACGGTTGAGATTGCCCCCACCGTTGCCATACAATTTTTTGTTTGTTTAGGTGAGATCTATCACGCCACATATTTCGGCACACCAGATCTGAAACACCCTGTATACTTTGCTCACTGTGTTCTGTTATGAGCAGCTCGCGGTCCTAGTTACCCCGTTTTGATGCCTCGGTTCAAATTTACTTTACGATACAATCCTAGGCGGTTCTGGCGATAAGTTAACTATAAACGTAAAATTGATGGTTACCCTTCTTCATTAAGCCTCAGTGATAGGTGTAATAGCAATAGAAAACTGCGTTCTTGGAAGACAACGGTGATATTAGTTTTAAAGACTTTATTCACTTGACGAGGTTCTTACAAACATCCCTTGAGCATGTGATCTTCGATAAGGCTACAGTGGTGAAGAAGATATCCCACCTAGCTGAGTTACTCAACTGATGCTGATGGCATCCCTACCTCAGTTTTGAAAAACTGCAGTTCACACTTGTGGTATCGTCCCTAAACCTTGGCAGATCTCTATAATTACTGTTCGGCATAAAAAGGATAACAAGTGTGGCACCACCAATTACAGGCAAGAAAACTATCTCGAACTTACTCGACATTCCGAATTTCTGTATCTCTGTCATCGAGTCTGGCAGGCAATTGAACTGCATTTTTAGTGATTTCAGTAAGGCCTTCGACAGAATTCTTACACACAAGTTTCATCTCCCCTCTCTACAAGGATTCGTTGAAAAAGCAACATTGAAAAATTCTTACGATTATTACTGATGTTTGATATTACGGTGTTATAAGAAGCCAGAGGCGATTATGTTAGGGTAGGTAAGTTGGCGGCTACTAAATTGTAACCGTTTGCCCCCCATATAGACCTTATTTTGGTGCGTTGTGATACCACTTCATAGAAACCACACCTAAATCGATTTGGACTGTTTTTGCAGTGGTTAACTGAACCAAACGCAGATGTTGAGGAAACTGGTTAGATCCTTTAGCTCGACGCTGACGATCCCTTCTAGGCCATTAAGGAAATGTTTTCCACGGGCCTGAACTTTTCTCCAGGACAACCCCGAGCATTTGCAAAGTAAATGCTGAATGTTTTCGATTTCCACTTCATTCAAGCAACTCCAACAAAAGTCGTTGGCAAGAATGCGCATGCGGTCAGCATGACTACCAAAAAACCAGTGACCCATTATAACCGCCGTGATATTACGAAAATTCGGCCGTCTTTTCCCCAACTCTCTCTTTATTCCGCTTAGAGCACATCTTTCGTGATAGGTCGCAGGTTGTCAAATCGCTCCATCCGTGCTCGGCAAGCTGAACAGCTTACGGATCGGTTTCTCCTTCTACTAATATTAGAAGCCGGCTGACCGATCTGTCTATTGGTAAAGTGTACAACTGCGAACTTTCCTTGACCGGAACACTGACTACCTCATTACTCGGTACATTATTATGACCAGGTACCCAGCGGAGAATCACCTCTTCTAAATCCCCCAAGGTTTGGACACCACTCCTGCAGCTACGCACCAGCTATAACTCAACCGTATTAAAGTCTGGCGCCTTGATAGCCGCTTGACCTACCAAGGTCCTTATGCGGCAGAAATACTCTTGTCGTCTTTTCAATGGCCAGGGCGGTACGATTTTCGTATGTTTAGTCGGTCAGAAAATACCCGAGACCCCACTCCATTCCTCACTTTTGAGCAGTCCGTGAAGGCCCGAATTCCAGGCATTGACAGCCTTGTCACTTTTCCCTACTAGGTATTCTAGTAGAGAAAGCTTTTTTAAAGCTTTTCATAGAAATGGTGTAGTCAGTGCTCACCTGAAGATACTCTCCCAGGTAGGCCGTTAGTATACTGCTGTGGCCATAGTCTGCAGTTTTATAACTTTTGGATTCTTTCAGTCCGATGACATTATGGGCAGCTATATTTTTATCGTGGATTTCCAGTACAGCGAGGTGAAGCATTAGCCCTAATGCAGAAGTTGGTGTTGTACTTATCGCACTGAGGTGTCTAAGCAGGCAGCTCTCTGAATTTTGGTCAGCTTTTAAAGTTGCTTTCCAGTTGCTGGGCAGAGTGGCCCACCAAACTACGATTCCGTAGGTTAGGATTGACCTCACTATCGACGGATACATCACAGTAAACTATATGGGGACTACTTTCCATTTCTTTCCTAAGGTTTTCTTACAAGCATATAACGCTATCGGAGACTTCTTAAGGCGCTATTCAATGTTGATGCCCCAGTTTATTTTGGAATCAAGAATATGCTAAGGTATTATTACCAGAGGGATCTGATTAGTCTTCTTCTTGTGAACAAAGGCATTTTAGTATTCTGGGCATTGATTATTAACCGTTCGCTTATGTTAGTTCGCTGATACCAATAAGACCAAGTCATTCGCTCAAGCTACCACTTATATTTCAATTCTCTCTAGCGGAATTAGGACTTTATCAACAACCAATAGCCAGAGTAATAGGGTCTGCCTACAGGCGACTGTCAGAGATAATTATACAGAAACTAGACCAGTGCGGTCACAGGACACCTCAATCAAAACTTGGCATATTGAAAGCAAAATATCATCTGACTTAAAAGTCTATTTTCATCGTTCAATCGAATGAATTGTTTTCTCTCACCCCATGCCCCATAAAGGGTTATGTTAACTAGAGTGGATAAAGTGGATAGCGATAAAGTAAAAGAAGAGAATATATCAACCGTTAAGCGCACAAATGTAGTTCTGAACTATATTTTTTGTGCCAAAGTCTTATATGCATAAGTGAACTTCATTGTGCTACCGATTTGACAAAACAACAACATAACTTTCAATTATTTTACAATTAAAGGTTTTATCTTCATTTTTAAATGTTATATATTTTTCTCAAAGAATCAACGCACAAGGACTAATACCTTCTGTGTCTGATTAGTTAACATCTTGTTTATTGAAAGACTATAAGGAAGTTTGATGGGATTTCACCTTCTATTTTTCTTTCCACGTTGTTTTCAACTTTCCAAACCTTTCAACTAACTATCGACGTCTAGAAGTCCATTTACATTTGCGTAATAGAAGGAGGCCTCCTCTTTATAGGATGGCAGGTTTATATGCATAATAATATTTGTAAAGAAAATCACTACACTAGTGTTGTCGCTTTTCTTAATTAATCATTTTGAATTTGCCGCCTTATCCACAGAACTTAATTGGTATCACATTTGACAGTGACACCGTCACAATTGTCACTGTCAGTCTGAGGGTTAGGCCCGAATTACAATTCCGACTGATCAGTTGACTGCAACTGAGTTTTCAGTCGAAGTCAACGCTAAATCCAAATTTCAAAATTAAATTGCAGCTTCAGCTTCTGCCATTTTCAGAGATATTTGAATGTATATTTCAAATGAAGTTGGCCGCAGTTGAGTTTTGTAACTGCGACTTTGCACTTTGAGCAAAGTCTACGTTCAGTCGCAGCCTTAGAATATATAACAACAGGAAAGGCCCTCGTCTGTGAAACCGTGTACGTGTGATCGGCACTTTTCTTTTAGGCAAGGTGAGGACGGAGAGCTCTTCTCCTTAGTTTGCGAACTGTCAAAGCTATTACCGTGAATTGTCCGATGGTTTAACAATTTTGTTTTGTAATTCCATATAAAGTTCCGAGTGTTTTTTAATCTTTATTTTAGTGCAATATATTAAAAAACTTTAAAGCTAATAGCTTTCAACTTTTTGAAGGGTAGACAGTGTACTTTAATAGTAAAATTGTTGAAATGAAGTGCGCGAGTTTGTGTTGTGCAAACAATCGGCGTTATACACGTGAAATATCGTTTTTGAGGGAAGTTTTTGATTAAAATAATGTTTTGTTAGTTCTTAAGCTTTATATAAGTGCGTTGACACGCTAAGAACAGCAACGGAACGAAAAGAAAAGTGAAGTTTTCTTGGAGTTCTTAGTTTGTTTACATTTTCTAAGATCGAATTTTTTGCTTCTCCTTAGCTCGTGATTTAACTTTTATAAAGGGACACTAAAAGCTTAAATTCGTGATTAAAATCTTTAAAATTTTTTATTTAATTTTGTTATATAGATTCGCCTAAAAAAAGAAAATCATTCGCAATTCATTGCGGCAATTGTAAAATGCGATTACGCTCTAATTTCCAATTTATGTTGGCCCTCCTCTAGAAATGTCGCTGTTTTACTACTGCCATGACGAAAACAAACACAACTCAACGATTCAACTACATCAAGAAAAGTGCCGAGGTTTTTTGGCTTTAGGGCCTCTCCTTATAGTTATATACTCTAAGGTCGCAGCGGACTGAGATGTCAATGCTGCAATTTAATCATGTCACATGCATTTCCCATTTGCGCAAAGTCGCAGTCAGCTGCTCAGTCGGAATTGTAATTCAGGCCTAAATGTGAGGTTATGTTAAAGAGTGTGATGTTATTATATATTTATGTATATGCAGGGAAATAAAAAAAACTTAAAATCGACCAATACACAGTTGTTCATGGCTCCATGCAAGCTCTTTTCTAATAACAAACACTTACATTACATAAAGTTACAGTCAACTATGATAGCGGCCGTCACCTTGTACTAAATTTCTTTTTTATAATTTAAAATCATAAAATTAGCAAAAAATAGTACAAATTTAAGACGCACGACTGTAAATAAATGTATTCACCTTGAACTCAGCTTGTAAAAAAAGAAAATTTTAGAGGAAATAGTCATCGCAACCAACAACTACCACACAAAGTGGCAACGAACAAATTGAGGAACCTTTTTGACGTAAATAATCGTCGCCATTTGTGGAACGTCACTGCTTGCTATAATTGATAGAGCTTACAAATTTCCTCCCACAAAATACATAGTTATGTGAGGTTTTGTAACCTTAGGCAAAACAATTTTAAACACATATTGTAATTAGTGTGCAAGGTAAGAAGTTATCGAAACCACAAGTCGAAAACAAGAAAGTTTTGATTAAGAATTAATCGAATGTCCGGCTTCTATACGCCCACAAAATTGTATCGCCTTTCAAGACTTTTTTTTTTTAAACAAACTATCGATTTAGGCGAATAAATTCTTTTAACGTCCACTTCCAGCTTATATATAAATACTTCTCGCCAGATTATCTCAACTCTGTAAAAAATGCAGAAGGCAGAGTCAAGGTCACCTGTATGCCATCACAATATCAATGGAAGTAAATAGACTTTTATAAAAACTCGCTGATGCGATAAATCCCACTAATGGCGATGGCATGACTTTTAGTCGGTGCAGATGTGAATAAGCCTTCCAATCTTAAGTCCATTGAGATAATAACCGTCACAGGTAAACAAACGCTAGCTACATATGTGCAAATGAAATAACGTGCATCAATGTCAACCGGTGTAATTACAAATCGAGCTCAATTGTGGTGATCACCTATTTTACTGCGATTGGCTCAGCACGTTCATAAATCAGGTGGAAACTGCGTCGGTCGCGGAATTTAAAGGTAAGAAAACAAGTTCTTAATGAGACGCTGACAATGACTGACGGTATATCTGCCTACAAACATCAAATACAAATGAACTTTTTAGTGCATTCATTCAAAAAATATTAGTCATAATTACTGCACGGAATATGTGTTTTCAAGAACTTTAAAGGTGACTATGATTCAATGTGGGAGTGCCTTAACTTCCATAATGAGACGAATTTGATAAACATCTCAATTTCAGGGAAGCATCGTTATTGTTTTCTTATTGAGATGTACTGATATGCCCTTTTGCATGTTGTCATGTCAAAATTATTCAACATATTGGTTGTTCGGTCATTTATACCGTCATAGGAAAAACCCATTCCTTGTTAAGTTTTCGGATCATTCTTCAATTTCTAAATTATTTCACGAGGCAGAAGAGTCTGATTCTGATCTATACCCATTACAAATTTGGGAATTTTTTTGTTAATGTTGCTGTGATATTTCCCCGCAGGGCTTACTAAATTTTAGGGGGCGTTCATTACATTTGCTTGTTCTACTCATTCTATAAAATGTGGCGCACAAGCAACATTAATTAGCTTCTTTTACTTTGATACAGACAATTTGTCTTAACACATTCCGTTCTGCTTCAGCCCATTATCGCTTTTCGATACTCTCTTTTTTCTAAAAAAAAGTCGATAAGGTTCCTTACATATAGATAAGATCTCAATAGAAAAACTTCCTACACTAAAACAGAGAGGCTACACGACCTTATTAAGCAATGCAAAAACAAGGATAATTTTTTATATACGAGGATAGTTAAAAAAATATTCGGTCTGACAGAGAGATGGCGCCAAATATGAAGTGCAAAAATGTTATTTTTTACACAAAAGACGTAAATGCGCTACATAATAACTTGGTAACGCTTGAATCGATTTGAATGGATCCTGTTTTAACATACGCTTCCTAAATAATACCATTACAAGAACTTTCGCCGAAGTAATCGTGAACTTAGAATAAACTTAGAATATTAATTCAATATTGCTCTGATTTGGCTGACACTCAGTATTTGGCGTGTTTGACCCAGGCACAGCCTGCAGGTATTATGCTCAAGGATGCTGATCATCTTTAGATGCCACTTGAAGTTTATATGTCCTGTCACTATTTCCGTCAACTATCCTAAAACCCTCTGATCCATATCTACAACCTTCCTCTGTCCACACAATCTTAGCTTGGCTGCACTTTCTCATACGACTCCCCAGCAGGTGATCCAGTGCATAGATCTCCGCCTAGTAGACTGAGGTTAACGACTCCAGGCGCTGTTCCAATTCAAATCCCCATCCATTTGTGTGCACACGAAACACACACACTCCTTAGTCGCACATGAGTTGCGTACGTTAGTAAAGGGTGTTTTAACAGGTGTTTTCATCTTTGGTTTTTTCTGTGTCAAAGTTGCAGCTCAATCTTTGACATTTGATTAGTAAAACTAAATACGGTTAACGAAAATGGAAACAAATACACGCTTCAAATTTTACATTACATTAAGTTTCATTTTGAATTTTTTCATTACAAACACAGTTACCCCCCCAATTTTTCTATTTAGTATTTATGAGGTAGGAAAAATGTAGTTTACCCTAGTACAGACTATCATTTACAATAAATTACAAACAAATATTTTTTGGAATTTAAAAAAAAAATCGTTCATCATTTCTATTTAAAAGTTTTCTTTTCTTATTCAGTTAACCTTTTATTATTAGTACATGTCATTATAACGAGGCAAATATTAAAACCCTAGAGAAACTTCGGGGCCTCCAGAACTTGTCTCTGAACTTGATTTACCCACTCTTCAAAAGTCATCAGATTGGATCCGATTGCCTCAATCAATTAAACATCTCAAAAGTAACCAAAACACAGAAGGCACAGTTCAAAATTTATTGAAATACTTTCTCCAAATAGTCCGAACATCAAAAGTACCGTTCTAAGTTCGTCGAGTAACGCGTTGGCCGTTTTTTTGGGTAGAGTATGTTCACCGATTGGTACCATGTCAAAAAAATTTTTGGTGGAGTGGGGGTGGGTGGTGGTGGTGAAACCTAACTTTGTAACGCGTGGACCGATTTGGATAGTTCTTTTTTTGTTGTACAGAGTATGATCCCCCATTGCTAATAGGAGAAAAAAAATTGGGGGAGGGGAGGAGTAGTCTAACTTCGTAACACGTGGACCGATCTGGATAATTCTTTTTCTGTTAGGTAGTTTTTTCCCTGGTTGATACCACGTGAAAAAATGTTGGTCGGGTGGGGGTGGAAGCAAACTTTTTAACGCGTGGACCGATTTGGATGGTTCTTTTTTCGTTGTATAGAGTAGAAGACACTAAAAAGTGAAAAATAAAATAGTTTTAAAAAAAGGTGAACCGACTTCACAAAAAGCGCTAAAAAACATAAAATAATATTTAATTTTATATCTATTACGACATTTTGAAGTCGTTGCAAATTAAACAAATAAAACAACTAGAGAACCACAGTGGAAGATAATACATAATACTACCTGATGATAAGAAAGGACTATTAAATACGTTTGTTGTAGTTTTTTGGTTTGTTTGATTTGCACCGACTTCAAAATGTCGTAATAGATATATATATTATTATAATTAAAAATTATTTTATGCTTTTTAGCGCTTTTTACGAAGTCGGTTTAATTTTTTTTAAAACTATTTTATTGTCAGAAGTATTTTTAATTAAATCAATTATTATTTAAAAAAAAATGTTTTATCGTTTTCGTGGAAATTGATTTCAATTAACTACATCATTTTTTAGGAAATAAATATTGATCTTTTCATGTCATACCGGTACCCCAAAGATCTCCATATCAATGTTCTCCAAATTTTACAATGAATAGAAAAAATTTTTCTAAGTAAATTTTATGAAACACACGACTAATATTTTTCTTATATTCGAAGTAAAAGTAATAGGTGGTAGCGAAACTAGGATTTAGATCGGTCTACCCAGTATCTGAAGGCATCAAGAATTCTACGAGAAACTATATACAATAGTTCCACAAATTCACTACAAAAAGGGCGAAAATTTAACGGAGACAGTTCGGTACTGCGTTCGGTATAAATAAAGCGCCTCTCGTCCAACAATTGTGAAATTAATGTAAAAATTTTAACGCCTCGGTGAAGTTGCGATGAAACGAAAATATTGTTGCTGAAGCTTGGAGTATAACCAAAGACCTGTGTATTTCAATTCGAAGACGTTTACAGCAATTTAGTATCAACAACTAGCACGGTGCACGCCGGTTTTTACACGACGATCTTAAGGTTTACTAAGTCCAGCTGATACAAGGATTGAAACACCATGTGTTCTTTGATTGGTCTTGCAGCTGAAAGGTGATACTGATTTTCTAATGAAACTCATTTTGAGTGACGAGGCTCATTTTCATCTCTCTGGATACGTAAATAAGCAAAACTGTCGCATTTGGGGGTCTGAAAACAAACCCAAGAGAAGTAATCGCACATCCTCACCATCGACAGTTTGGTAGGTTTTTTGGGCTGGCGGATTCACTGGACTATTTTTCTTTAAAAAATTAAGCTGTGGATTTAACGCCTCTAGACTAGTACCTCTGGGGCTGCGTCAAAGATAAATTCTATGCCAATGCTCCAGAGGATTTTGCAATTGCGCAAAATTACAATTGTTTACATTACAATGCTTCAAGAATTCATTTGTTGGCATAGACTAAAAACTTAATAAAGTCCCATAGAAGATCAAGATCAAATCGCATGACCGTAGAGGCTAATTAAAAGGAAGATTTCTGGAAGTAATGTTGTCGCCAAACTCGTCCTGCAGCTCTATTTCGTTAGAACCATAAGTTGTCTATGTTAATGTCATTGTTTTTGGAAATAGCAACTTCAGTCATTCATGTTTAAATAAATAAGGACCGGCACATAAATCACGCCATAGATCAATTTTTTTTTTATGTAAAAGCACATCAACTGTCTCTCTAAAACCCATTTTTGTACATAATAGAAAATTGGAATTATTTGAAACAAAAAAGTGTACCAGTTTGAAAAATTATAGGCTAATGAATTTACTATAATCTGTTCCAAAAAGATTGGCAGTAGGTACACGCTCTTATGGAGTATTGCTGTCTGCTTTATTTTCTCATCATTTTCCTATGCCGCTCATCCCCCTTCCTCAGCACGCTGTTGCCACGATTTCATCTCAGAACATTTTCTTATTTTTCCTCGTGGCCTACTGCTAAAAGATATAATCTGGCTACACTAAATGTGCTTTCCGACCATTCCAGTCACTCGAATTCGTATTGCATCGGAGAACTTCGCGTGTAAAACCACCTACCACCCACCACTGAGTGCTGCTCACTGTCGGTCGACCTTGTGGTTTCTCGACCAAGAAAGATCGAAAGGATGCCTGTACACGGTTTTTGGCGAATTTCTGAAATTTGACACCATAACTTCCCATTTACCGTGTACTGCCAATCTTTTTGGAACAGGGTATAAATGAAAGCTATTTGACACCGAGTTAGCTTGAACTTGCTCAAGACACCAGTTCTTGGTCGTCTTCAACAATTATTTCTGCAAAGGAAGGAATCTTTAACTAATAATTTTTAAACTTTTTGCGAAATTTTAATTAGATTACCTAAGAAGGCCATTAGATGTTGTGTTATGTAGCTGCTACAAGATGGTGATCCATCAGCAGCTACATAACACAACATCTAATGGCCTTCTTAGGTAATCTAATTAAAATTTCGCAAAAAGTTTAAAAATTATTAGTTAAAGATTCCTTCCTTTGCAGAAATAATTGTTGAAGACGACCAAGAACTGGTGTCTTGAGCAAGTTCAAGCTAACTCGGTGTCAAATAGCTTTCATTTATACCCTGTTCCAAAAAGATTGGCAGTACACGGTAAATGGGAAGTTATGGTGATCCATCTTGTAGCAGCTACATAACACAACATCTAATAGCCACGGCTCAATATGCAGAGGCCGCAGCGCATATATGCGTCATAACACATACGACTCCACTGACCAAAAATGGGAGACGGCGAAGGAATGCTTTGTGAGCTGTAGTATAGAACTCCGACACGATTGGAGTTGTAGTGGACTATACCGACGATGTATATCTTGTAGCCCAAATGTCCGAAGCCCTGACTAGAGAAGATCACAGAGCAGGACATAAGATCAATGCTGCTAAGATCAAACTTATGAGCTTGAACTACAGGATACAAAACGAAATTTATCTTGAAGCGCAGAAAATAGAGCAAGTTGATATTATTTGTATTATACATGTTATCTCGAAAGCATAGTTACAGCAGACGACGGAACTGAATCTGATGTACAGGTTCGCATCAAGAAAGCTGGAGTTGCATTTAATACTCTTGCTGAGATATGGCGCAATAACAACATCTCCAGATGCACAAAACTCCGGATCTTTGAATCGAATGTAAAATCTGTCCTGTTGTACGGCTGTTCGAGATGGAAAAGCTTTTGTCAGCTGATGTCTCTGACGCATCCTTAACATCCATTGGCTCGAAGTCGTTACCAACGAAAACTTACACAGCCATACAGTTCAAAATGAAATAAACACCAGTGTTAACAGGCGATGGCTAGGTCACACACTAGGAAAAGACCCAAACAACAATGCTCACCAGGCTCTAGGCTGGAACCCGCACGGGACCCAAGTAAAACGAAGAAGTTGACGACTGTGCAACACATGGAGAAGATCCATAGAGAAGGAAGGTACCCAGATCAACATATTGTGGCAACAGATGAAGGCGTTAGCGCAGAACGCAGAACCGGGCCAGGTGACGAGTCAGTGTATTAGACGCCCTATGCCCCACAAAAGGTTAAAGGAACCATAGTAAGCGAGGTATCATATTAATTTCACATGAAGGCGTTAAATTAAATTATTCTCATGTAGATAAGAATGCTTACCTGGCAAAAATTGAGAAGAAGATAAAAGATTGTTAAGAACTAGAAAATAAGTCTCGTCGTGATACATACCTGAAAAGAAAGAAAACGGTTGATTAGTGATTTTTGTAAAAAAAGCTTTCTAGATATATTCATAATAACATCTAAGTAGATGTAACAAGAGAGATTATAATTATTGTGTTCTATATGAACTACCTTTATAAGTTCATTATAATACTAAATGGATATCAATGAATTTAAAATACGTAAATAAAATCAAAAAATATGTAAAGTCAGTATCATTAAAATCTGTAGAGTACTGACCGTTGACTTAGAATTTCCCAAAAGAAGGTGTCATAACACAAGTAAACAGCAAAATCCAAAAATCATTAATTTCTAATTCGATATTGAATTATTACGTGAAAAACTTATTTACCGAGTTACCCCTTTATTTCCGAAAGTATTGAGTCAACATTTTTGAAAAAATCTGAATTTTATGGCAAATAATGGCAATATTTCTATTTATTAATTTTTAAGTTACTGATCAAAGCTAAAGAAATCCAAGAATCGAGATGAAATCGAAAAAAACAACTGTGACAATTTGAACTCCTCGGCGCATGAACAACGTTCATACATGATTGATTTTCTTGCGTTATTTTCAGTAGTTGTCAATGTGATTTAATGTATTGTTTTTTAGATAAATTAGATAAATTACGCTTGTTGTTTTATATTTATAACAAATAGGTATGCGAAAAAATTATTTGTTGTAAATTTATACAGCGTTTAATCCCTTCGTTAACTTTATTCACAAGTAATTTTTTTAATGCTTATAAGTCGAAACTTAATTTTCAATCCTTCATTCATTCCTTACTTCGCTAATTATACCTAAGAATTTTGACGAATATCTAAAAACCTAAAAAACTCGCTAAATTCTTTACAAGATTTCGTTAAATTCTTTATAGGATTTCGTCCATGCACAAAGCGTGCGAGCGCATTGTGTGCAGGCGATTTTCTTGATGAAATTCAGAACTATTATATTCCCTCCCATACAAAGAGCTGTGATCGTGCGAATTTCTTGCGACAAACGAGCGATTTTCTAAACTCCAAGTGGATTTATTTTATAGCGTGAAGTCTGCGATAAAAGTTGAAAGCATTGTCAGTTATCAATTATGAAGCAAAATGACAAAATGAGCAGTTAAATTAATAAAGAATTGTTAATTTCAAAAGTTCAGTGAAAGCCTGTTTTGTGGCAAGATAGTCTAAGGCATTATAGAAAAAAAAGGTTACTGATAAAGAATGGAAGGAAGTTGCTTCATCATGCAATAAAAGAAACAAATGATTTCAAACTTCCAACAGTTTTTTATGTTATTAGTTCATTTACAGCCTTTACATTCTTAATTGAAATAATTAATCGCATAAATTTTCTCTGTCTATCACCTGATTTGCTTCCGTTATTTTCTGTTTCGTGGCTTTTATTGATGGGATAAACTCCACACCTTCTTATGTAAGTGAAAAATAAATTCCACTTAAAACATGAATTATCTTGCGGTGAAAATATTCATTTTGATCTTCTCATTTTTCACTCTTGCAGATGATATAAAAACTATTATAAAAAGAACATGGTTGGCTGGTTTACGTGGAGAGTGCTATCCAGCAAGGTAAACACGCCAATTAGCACTCTACGCGTTGTTTTGATGCCACAACCTGAGGGAACCCACAGCATCACAGCAGCTGGGACAAAGACCTGCTTAGCAGCTCCGAAGTTCTATTTTTTACTAAAGTTGGGCCATGCCATTCTAGAGACGGCGCAGGTTCAGGACGCACTCCATCTAAGTTAGGTTGTGCTAAGATGTACGGAAATAGTTCCTTTTTAAGGCAATTAAGCGGGATATGAATGTGAACGCTCTAGGTGAGTGAAGAGCAGAGCCATTCCTTGCCAGTTCATATCCCTTCTCGTTCCCTGGAATGTTCCTGTGACCCCGAAGCCCAGAGAATGGTGATGTTGAGCCTACCTGCTAGAAAGACCAGTTCCTCTTTACAGTCTCTAACTAAATTTGAGGAGGTGGTGGGTGACTCAAGTGTCCTAATGGCAGTTTCGCTTTCCGTTATTGGAGAGTCCTTAAGTCCCAGCAGAGAAGATGCCTTCAGAATCACAACCTGCTTGAAATTTTTTGGTATCATTTTGAATGTGGCCTGTAAAACACCAACACCGCCAAATATTTTTATTCAATTTCTGGGCTAATTTCCCACTGAGAAAATGCAAAATTTAAATAAGTACTAGCTCTTGCGGTCAAGAATGGTTTTTAATAAACATACCAATAAATCGAAAATGCTTTCTACTGGGAGTTTTCTGATAAGAGGATAATCCCGAAGGTGGTGATAGTGCTCATTGAGGCAAACAAAACATTGTACTATTAAGTTCTGTACTCTTTACTGTTTTTTCGTTTCATCCCCATTAAATGTTAATAACTGATGCAAATAAGTTGTTGATGATGCTAAAAATCGTCAGGACCTCCAGAACTCTTCTTTTTCTATCGGCTTATGCACTCAGAACTCATTTTATCAAAAAAATAAATAAAATAAGAAAAACATAATTAATACCATGCAGAAACTAAGAGTATAATCTGATCTAATTTTGTGAACGATTAAAGTCAATAGCGTCAGAGTGGCAATTAAATTGACGAAATAGGATCATTAAAACTATAGTAGTACGGTGATAAGATACGTGGGGGAAATCATGATCCCCCAAGGTATATGTTGGAATAGACATGTTAGAAGCGCTCTAAGGCTCAGTAGAATTGACAGTTCCCATCAGGAAGTCAAAAGCAAACACAATTTAGGAATTGTCACGTCTCTTTATAAAAGGCTCCAGTGATAAAAGTTTAAGTTCGTCAATGCGGACTCGTACTCAAGAATGTGTAGTGTGCAAAGGTACAATACAGCAGTTTTGTGGCTTTTATTCGATTGTTCTATTCCTTTGACTACCTCTTCAAATCTAAAGTAGCAGTGGCTTTATTCACGATAGAATCGATATGATCAGAAAATTAAAAGTTCGAATAAAGGATAACACGTAGGGCTTTGGTTTTGTGAAGCCTAGATAATAATCCGTCAATAGAATAGTTAAAATTGAACGAAAACTTCTCTTGCACAACAAAACAGTGCACTTGTCAATATTCAAGAAAACGGGATTGTTTAAACACCATAGAAGGCGTCCACGTCAAAATTAAAAAGAACGGAATCGCCATCACAAGAGTTAGTACGAAATATTTTAACGTCGTCAGCATTACAACGTATTTTCGAATTTGTGAGAACAATACATACAGCATTGATGGATATAAATAATGAAAAGCAGTGGTCCCAAATGGGTCCCCTCAGGAACCCCTGACGAGTTACATATTTCACCAGAAAATGCGCCACGAAACAGTATACGCTGAGTGCGATCAGGCAAATTAAAAGATACACAAAAGAGGAGGGAATCCAAGACACATTATACCCATTATATTCTGAACCATTCATCGGAACTATTCAACCTTTCTATCTAGAACTCTAGAACTATGTTAGTTCTACCGGGAACTCTACAAAAAATCTGAATTTTCAAAAACAGTGTGACAACTTCAGAGAAGTATACAATTATATGCAGGGAATAAGATAAGTTTTTCTACCCGTTGTTCCATTTTATATAAATTCAAAAAATTCAAATTAGATTTCCAAAAATTAGCTTTTCAGAGAGTTTTCCCTGTTCCTATTTTAATTTCTGTATTAACATTTTGTTTTCTTTCTATATATAACTTGTTTTTCTAGTACAACGAGTTTAAAAATATTAGTCGAAACCTGTTTATCCACTAACAATTTAATAATACCAAGGAAACAAGTTAAGCAATATCTGCATCTTTACATACAATCAGGCTGCTTCTACATCTCTTCTGGAAATATGTACGACCTCTAAAACTACCCAAAAAATCTCGCTTAGCATTGAACTGCATAGCTGGATACCTTAAGTTACGCATCAAATGGGTACCGGGGCATAGTGGTATTCCGAGTAACTGTAAAGTCCATAAGCTAACGAAAATCGGCACATCGGCATAACTTTACCAGAGTCGGATATAACTCATCAGCTTGGCAAGCTGGTAGCCACACGTAAGCTGGACATTAGACATACATTCATCAAGATAACTAACGAAAAATGGCAAAGGAAACATACCTACCTGATCATACTGCAGATATGGCCGACCTCCGACGCAAGGCGGTCTGAAGGGGTCATCTCTCTAAAGTGTAACAACATCATAGTTTTCGTATCTTGATTCACGGATCTTTGTCTCACAGGCTACCATATTTGGCAAATGACTTTTTTAGGAATTGCCAAAATGAGAAGGAAGAAGAAACCATCCACCATCTCTTTGCAACTGTCCTGTTCTAGCCAATCGTAGGTGCCAGTATTGAGGATCCCCGTATTTGGAGGAGTTATCCGAACCTGGAGCTGCGTATATCAGAGACATAGTTCCGTGCATTACGGACTTAAATTGGTTTTTAGTATCTTTTTGAAGGGATGGGAATCTAGCCTGAATGTGGTATCACAAAAAGTCATTATGGCCTAAGTGTGCCTTGCTTTAGACTGCCACTGCAGCCTTATCTAAACGTTGGCAAATAACTTCTGTATATTAAACAGCAAAATAAAAAAAAATAGGCCGAAAGAGGAAAGTAAATCACATTTCTCCCTGTAACAAACTTTTCATACTTTAATAGACTTCAAAGATTTTCAGCAGCGTTGCTAGTCGTCTGAAACCAACCTGCTGATCAATTGATCCTAGTTGCCAGATGTACATGTTTGTCTTTGCTATTATACCTATTATAACCGTTCCAACTTCTCTTAACACGTTATTCGAAAACCGTTTTTGATATTCTCGCCTAAAATTCATTTCGGTCAAAAATACATGTGAATAAACAGTTTTTATTATTTTTAAAGCCGTTGTTCCAAAATAAACAGTTATAGCTATTGCCTTGGAAAGGGTATAAAATAAATTGCCATTCTTTCGGAAGAAGATTCTGACAATAACGTAATTTCTTTTTTAAATACCAATTGGAAAATCAGTTTTTGGAAATTTTATTTTGTATTTAGAACTTTTGTGTGAAACTGTACCAAGATGAAATCAGGTAGGAACCTTATGTGCCATCCCTAAAAAAAGATATTTTTGGTCAGCCTTGATATGGTATTAAAATATCGGTGCTAGGTTACTCCAGTGAAACCAATTCACGCACCCCAAATATTTAATTTTAATAATCACCCTGTAATTTCTAAACTGTATGGTGAACCGTACAATTTTCTGCTAATTTCTATGAATACTAACACATCCTTTAGTATATAAATATAATAAATATAAAAAAAACTACTCTTTTATGATGTAGCCAAAGCCCAACCCTATGATGCGTTAGCATGGCTTTGGCCGGAAGATAATTAGGGTAAGGGGAATGAAGGAATTTGAATGTCTTATTTCCTGAACTCCTGCGAGCTAGACAACAGCCCAGAGAAGGAGTGAATTTTTTAATTTTATTAAAAACTCTCGGGCGGACCTAGGGTCGAACCCTGGAACCATAGCGTGATGATCGTGCCACTTAACCAATTGATTCAACTCCGTCTCCAATTAAACTTAGAAAAATTAACTATTGAAAGAAAAATTGCTTAAAAGCGTTTTAAATTGTTCATAAACTATTTCTACTGTAGTCCTCGTTATAACTTTAAACTACAGTCAGGAATTCTTTCAGATATTATGCATCGCTAGTTTAGAAATTAGAAGGTGTGACGATTTGGTAACGACTTTGAAAGCAAATATATCGTGACTGAAGGGTTCAAATCAAAAGGTCTTCAACATTTTTTGTTGCATTTTTTATGAGAACTATCTAAAGACACCCCCACTCAATGGGGTAAGAGAAAAATCCTTTCACTTTATGGAAGGGGATCCAAAAAATTATTTTTCCAAAAATCTCATAATTTCTGTTTTTCGTATCAATCTACGTCCATGTACCAAATTTCATCTTAATAATACAGACAGACGGACATACCGAAACTATTATTACTATTTATTTATTATTTATACAAGTATATTTCATTTAAAAGAAATTTTAAATCAATTAACTAACAGAAAAGTGCTACAAATTAGCAATAATTATTACTTACTTTGTCTATTGCTTTTATGATTGTGTTTCGTTTCAGTTCATTTCGAGTCCAGTGCTGATGCTTGAATGTCATTCATAAACATTTCAAGCATCACAAAACGACAGCCGGTTGCGGCTGTTACAAAAAGTTAAGAAAAAGAGGTTTCGGTACAAGAGAAATATTATCAAAGAGCCGTGCATGAAACCACACCAAACCGAAGGGTACAAAAACGCTAAACAAATTTCTTGAGGATCAAAGAAACGTGACTAAATGAGAAATAAATAAAATCTTGTACTTTTGTGTTATTTTGTATATTTTTTTTTAGAATTTTTTGCACCTTTTGCAACAAGTTCGGGTTGGGATATTATGGTTACTGGAAATGAGTCACAACGTCAACGAAAACTGAATACGCGGTAAGCTTTTCTTTAAAAATTCAATTATATTTAATGAAGACGACGTTCTTAAATGTGTTAAAATTCTTATAAGACTTGCAAAGAAAGGAACAAAAAAAATTTTTGACCTTCGCCTCCTAGGATGGGTTGGCCGTATTTTAAGTTATTTCTGGAAGTTTTGTGCGCACGCACACATCATAACTTTGGTCAGTAACGACTTGATGGCGTGCTTCAAAAAATCAATGGATGGACAAAAGATTAGGTACGTTCCCAAATTTATCATGTGGATTCTCAGAATTATTTTTAATTAAATGATAATAGCACCTCAATTTGCAAAAGTATTTTCTTTAGAAATCTTTGCCGTTTAGTTACGTTCGCAATTTACATAACTACGTGTTCAGGTTTACTACTCCTTACTTTTAAGTTTGATTATCCAGTGAATGAAATATAAAGTGTTTAGCAAGGGTAAACAAACTTCAGTGCAAATATGTAAGCGTAAGTAATCAACGTTGATGGCTTCTATTTGTCAGAAACGTAATCTAAATAAGTTATAAATCTAAATAGCAAAAATTATCTATACATACATCCATCCCAACTAACAATTTAGAAGGCTAAGCTTTTGGAAAAATTAAAGTAATGCTTATAAGATTTTTGTAGAAGATATGTTTCGTTTAAAATGTTAATTATGATTTTTGCTGAAAACCAACACTAATAGCTTATTTAATTGTGACTGTTTTAAATTGTGATTCTTCTCTGGTTCCTTTAACCCGTTGTGGGCATAGGGTGTCAAATTCTGATTCTTATGTGAGCTTTTAAGTCTTTCATGAAGAGTATACACTCAATAAAATCCCTTAGCAATCAGTTTGTCTTTTCTGAAGAAATCTTATTTTAATAACATTCTTCAATAGTGTGTTATCTTAGTAGTTAGTAATATCCTGGTCTCAATTGAAGACGAAGGCTTATGCAGACGACTTGATCTTATTAGTCGCAGGAAAGTTCCTAATCACCATCAGAGAAGCGCGTAAAAAAGGCGTAGCGTTCTATGACTGCAAAAAAATGTTTGGTAAAAAATGGGGCTCAAGCCCTCGTAATGTACACTGGATGTACATTCCCATTAAGAGACCAATCCTTAGTCATGGAGTAGTAGTCTGGTGGACTGCTATAGAGGAGCAGAACAACCTTGATTTGATTTAATTATGGCTCTGCCTATCTTTACCAGGTGCTTCCTTAGCTGACAGTGGCCGGTAAGTAGGCCAGCCAGAGTTTCAACATCCGACCTGCTCAGCTTGAGGAGCTCCCTGGATCTACCCGACTACGGTGAGGGCATAAGGCTTTTTGAGTGAACGTGCCCCTCAATATTGTTCCAATACAGCCTATGCTCCTCACTTTCGCGGTTTGCTATTAGCCTTTTAGCCGTGCAGAGAGGAATTCCACAGACCGGCTCCGGCCCTATGAAAGAACAACCTTAAGAAGATAACCAAAATTCAAAGAGCTGCCTGTCTGGGGGAACAATTAGGACAATGTCAACTGCGTTATTGGAGACCATGCCCACCTGCCACCACTTGGCGTCTAATGTAAAAGTATAAAATAACTACACGCAGCGCCATAGGACTGAAAAGTCTAAGTGTTGGAAAAATTCTGACGACGGCCATAGCAGTATACTAAGGATCCAAAGGCTGTCTTCAGGAGAACACTATCTACACTACACACTGAGCTTTGGGAAAATCTTCTCTACTAGAATCCCAGACAGAGAGGAGTGAAGGGAGGATAGCGTTGTCACCATGGCGGATATACCGGTCTTCACTGATAGATCGAAAGTGGACGACGGGGTGGTAGCTGAGGTGTACTCGGATTGCTTAAACATACGAAGTCAGCATCGATTGCCGGACTACTGTAGTGTGTTTCAAACAGGAATCTTGGCCATAGAAAGAGCGAAACGGATGTAAATACCACACCCAAAACTACCTAAGGGTAGCTACACAGGAATTTATACAGTTAGTCAAGCGGCAATAAAGGCGCTGGTCTGAAAGGTAATAAGGTCACAGTTGGTATGCAGTTGTCAAAATAGTCTCCAGAACTTAGAAGCAATACACATAGTGGGATAAAGGGGAATGAGGTGGTTGATACGCCTGCAAATGAAGACACTCGAGAGTATGCTTCCTGTATATACAAATCGATCGGCTTGCCTCTATAGTCAGTAAAAAGAGAAGTTTACCTCAAGACTATTCAGCGTGCTAAGGAAAGATGGAGCGGTCTGACAATATCGGCAGAGCAACGACCCCCCGTTTTGGTGGCGATTTTTTTCACCGCCTTCTTTCTTACTTCGTTCTGTGATTCTGACTGTGATACTGCTTTCAGCGATTTTACCAACTTGACTAGACTTCCCCACACTTCTCTTGAACCCAAAGACATAGTTTTTGACGATATTACCGTCACTGAATACTTGCCGAATTTTTCTGACGGATTTTCGTGGGGTCCAGATGGTGTTTCCCTGGGCCTTGGAAGGATAGTTCCCCTTCACAAGAAGGTTGACAACTCTGGCATCTCTATTATAGACCCATCGCCAACTTGTACCATGTTGAGAAGGCGTTCGATGGCTTAGTCAGTGACGTGCTCCGTTTTCATTGCAGACCCTTTATTGGCTTTTTACAGCTTCATTACGTGTAAATCTACCACCACCGACTAACTCAAATTCGTGCATTACTCTGATTGAGTCAGGCGTGTAGGTTGATTACATATTCACAAATTTTAGTAAGACCTTTGACAGAATTGATCACGAGATTCTTATTCATAAGCTTCATCTGCTAGGGTTCCCACCGCCTTGAATAAGAATCTCGATCCACCGCTCTTGTGTTATGCCGAAGACGCCAAAATATTCCGTGTCGTCTCTCGCGGCGACAACTGTGCTCTGTTTACCTCCGACATCACATTTTTAATGACTGGTGCTCCAGTAACCGTCTCCCCCCTTAATGCTAACGAATGCATCGTAAGGACTTTTACCCGCAGGAAGTATCCGGTTTTCTCTTCGAATACATTTTAAATGGCAGTGTCTTGGGCAGGCTTGATAGGGTCAAGGACCTAAGGGTGGTTCTTAATTCTTGCCTATTATTTGTAGACCACACAGACTTCGTGGCGGGTAGGGCTAATTCCACGCTAGGCCTTTTTGAAAAGGGAGCTCAACGATCCCTACTTAACTAAGCTGCTCTTTTGCACATTCGTTCGACCCATTCTGGAATACGCTTGCCCGGTATAGATTTCCTACTTCGCTGTCCATATCAATCGGATCGAGGCCGTTCAGCGCAGATTTTTTAGGTTTGCTCTTCGCGGCCTTCCCTGGCGCGATACTTTCTTCCTTCCATCTTATCCTGCTGGAATTCATGTCTCTCGGTTCCCTTGAAAAGAGGCGTAGGGTTTATAATATCTCTTGTTTGTATGATTTATTGCAGGGGACGATCAACTCCTCTGAATTGCTGAATGATGCAGGCATTTCCATTCCGGCCCGGTCCTTGAAGAACTTTTTCCATATTCCCTATGATCGAACGCTCCATGGAATACGGAGACTATTGCTTCAATGTCCCGCTCTTATAACGATTACGCTGCCTGCATCGAGCTGGGTTGTTGCAAGCGACAGCTGAGGCTACTCATTTGAATAATTTTTGTAGTAGATAGCTTTGGCGAATTTGTTTTATATAAATAAATAATGAAAACATCCGGTATGTCAAGGCAGCTGTGGCCTGTTTCGGACATTAAGAAAACGGCTTTCCTGCTAAGGATAAGCCGCACCGTTCTCCAAAATATTGTGGCAGTCATTAATGCCCCCTGTGTCTTCGAAAGGCACGCGTTAACGCATGGCCACCCATAAGTTTTGTAGAAGTTGTCTGGACGAAAAAGAAGTGGAAAGCATGCCCGGTCCTTTAGGCGTGTACTTTTTTAGAGGACTGGACGATGTTGCTAACATAGAGCTACTCAGATTTTTTAACAGTTTTAGCTGGTTATAAATAAACCCTATACTACCTAACATTGAGGTGCGGATGTGGTAACACAAAAGACCTTTCTTAGGTCTATGTGAAGCAGTTCGGCTTTCCGGTAGCCATCATCCTCACCTAACCTAACCAAATCTTAAGAAACTTATAACGAAATGTACAAAGATACTAAATACTGGCTGCATGAAATAGGTCTGCGAATTTTGCAAGGTCCCAAATATTTTTAGGTACATGCGATGTCTGTTTACGCGATGACTAGGTGATAACTTACCAGAAATGTTATGTTATAGTCAGAAATACAAATTAATACATAATTTACAATTTATTAAATATTGTTATTTACTTAAGGTCTGTGTACCGATTATTTTCAAGAAGAATCTTTAAAATTAACAATAAAGCACCTATACGAAACCTTTTCCCCCGTTATAGACCCAACAGATTTAAAAAAAATCACAATAAAAATGTTATGTTTGTTTTTGTTTTGTGTACAGCTCTGGATAAATGAGGCGCTGTCGAGAGTACAGAGGGCCGGTCTGGGTACAACAGGATATCTGTGTACCACGCCCACAGTGATTTTAGAAGTTATGATCTACCTCTTGCCATTGGGCATATACTGCAAAAGTATGGCAACATAAGCGCCTTCTTTCATCCTTCTAAAGTTAGACTATATCAAGAACATGATTGACATAGACTAGAATTAATTTTCCAGTTTGGAAAGAATGCTGAAGATTATTGAAAAATGAGTACGTTACCCCTGCCTTGCTGCCCGCTCATTGACATTTTCCATCATTCGACGGTAAATACTATATTTACAATTCTACACATACATATCATATAAAACAGACCCTGAGCAAGTTGCCAACACTGGCGCAGGGATGTTCCAGCCTTGCAGCAGAAACGCGCCAACTACCTCTTACTACTGATTTTAACGAGGATTTTGGGTTCTTTTATGGCAAACTTCAGGTATGGTATATGAACGATAAGTGTTTGTTCGACGTTAAATTCTGGAAAGGTTTAAAACTTGTATGTTGCATACTTCCCGATGGTCAGCATCTATTCGATTCAAACATTTTCGGAAAATAAATAATAAATTATTCGAACTGCACAAAAAATGTTAAAACGAGTTTGTTTTGATATTGTTTGAATTAAACTACACAAAAAACTAAAGATAAATAAAAAAAGTTAATTACGCTCGTCCTGTAAAAAAACGAGGAATTCCATTTTTCCACTTGAAACCGCACCTTTGCTTTTTTGACAATAATTCGTACTTATCTCCTTGAAATTGTAGTGCGTGTCCGGCAGGCTTTACCTATCATAACAGCAGGTGAGTTCTGCTCCCCTGTCAATGGCAAAAGCAATTTTCTTTCCACTCGAGTAATCACCCCTTTTGATAAATACGTTTTTATAAATTTTCACCCTTCCACGATGTAGCTCAAGAGCCAGATGTGATTTATTCAAAAATTCGTTACAAAAATTAACAAGACCTCATACCCTAGTTTAAATCACCGGTTGAATTTGACATTGTTGCTCATTAAGTTAGTGCAGTTGCTTTCTTCTCTCAACGTCTTTAAGTAGAATTGCTTCACTACAAGAATGCACGTTGCCGTAACAATTTTAAAAAGAGAAAAAATAAGCAAATTTCCCAAGGTGTCGCCAAGTCAAGTAAATTTCATGCCGTTGAACTTGTTGCGTACTTTTCTCGTCGAAAATCTAGCGATGTTGCGAGAAAGTCGTGTAATTTGACAAAAAAAATTATGTCGCAATTATACTTTGATTTATCTTTCCCTAAATTGGTTGGTTTTTCAAGTTGTGATTCAAAGAAATGTTAATTGAAAAAAAGTGAAATCTGCTTTATTATTTTATATGAAATTAGTTGCGTGTGCCTGGCGTTTCTCGGGCTTTAAGTGAGTATACACTGGTTTTATTTTTACAATGAACAGCTGCGTGTGCCTGTACTAATGCTTTACTACACTTTTATCCAAAGGCGTTCATCTACTCAGAAAATCGGGACAATTTTCTGACTTCAAATTTCCCCTACTTGCACATTTTTAGGGCTTCACGGCACCGAGACAAGACCGAGACTTTGGCAGATCTCGGTCTTGGTCTCGTCAAGGTGAAGACGATCACGCTCTCGTCGCAATCTCGGCGAGATAAAGGCAAGTCTCGGTGCGATCTCGCTTTCGGCAAGATAAAAAAAGGGTATTTCGGTGGGATAACGGGGAGCGAGGACAAGTAATATATCTATGTATATATGCATTTTCTTCATATTCCCATCGCCAAAATAAGGTAGCAAAGGCTCTTGTTTGCTATTAGGGATAAAGCGCAAATATCTGAAGAAGGAAATATTGTAGAAAGAAGCCGTATAAATCACACAATTGAAATTTTTCGGAGCGACATAAAAGCTGAAACAACTTAAAAAAATTGTCCACAATATGATATGATAAATACTAATATCTCGTCCACACTCGTCACCTCAATCTCCCTCTCGGTATCGCCCTGTTACCAATGATATTGGTCTCGCTGCCGGTCTGGGTATCGTGTCGAGACCGATACCGGCAGCGAGAATTATCTGGAGTATCGTGAAGCCCTACACATTTTAATACCAACTTAGTCGAAGAAATAAATTGAGCACTTTCTTTATTACGTTCTACGTTTATATACACTTAGGCGCAAATTATTGGAGTAATAAAACAAAAATTAAAAATGTTGGGGGAGTGGGGGTACATAACTTCATAAGGTGTGGACCGATTTTTCTTTTTTCGATGTGGCAAAAGCCCAGAGGACAACCCTGTGATGCGTTAGCATGGCTTTGGCTGGAAGGTAATTATGGTAAGAGGAAACTTGAATACAACAGCCAGAGACGGACTTAATTCTAATATAAGTACCCACGGGGATACCGGGTCTCGAACCTAAAAACCATGGTGTTGTTCTCCAACTCCGTCCTTCTCCGTTGTATAGAATATAATCTCCTTTTGCTACTATGATAAACCTACCACAGCTACGCTATGCTGCTATGATAAACGTACCTAGGGTAGCTGTGGGGAAGGATGATACCTGCTTTCGTTAAGCGTGGACCAATTTGAAAGCTTGTTATTTTGTTTTACTTAGTTGTAGACTTGTAGTATAGATATTATTTGACAGGTCATTTTCCATGTTGAGCCTTACAACAGAATTTTTGTTCGATTCGAAGATCTGGAGTTTTGTGTGCCTGGAGATGTTGTTATTACGCCATATCTCAGCAAGAGTATTAAATACAACTCGAGCCTTATTGATGCGAGCCTGTCCGTCGTCGGCTGTAACTATGCTTCCAAGATAGCCAAATTTATCCACTTGTTCTATTTGCTGTTCTTAATGATAAATTTCGTTTTGTCTCCTGTATTCCAAGTTCATAAGTTTGGTCTTAGCAGCATTGATTTGAAGCTCTTCTCTGCGACCTTCTATACATAGGGCTTCGAATACTAGAGCTACATGACTCTGCTTGTTGGATAGGAAGCATATATCGTCTGCATAGTCCACGTGAGTAAGGTAATTAAAAAGTTTCCATCTAATCCATCCCGATGTGTGGTCCTCTAGGTCGTTGCACAATACGTCATTAATGACAATCAGGAAAAGCAAAGGTGATAGTATGCATCCTTGTAAGGGCTCCGAAAGCTTTCTTTTTGTAGGACATGACATTGGGCTCCTGAGTAGGACTCCTTTATTGAGGTGATAATTTTTTCTGCGAAGCCTCTCCTACGTTAAGCTGCCCATATATACTCGCGATCAACGCTGTCAAACAACAAATACAGTACATCCAAGAAAAAAAAACTTGTTCATTGAAACTATGGCAGCTAAAAATCTAATACATTACAATTATTATGTTATATATTAGATATAAAACCGGATTTTCAGATGAACGGAAGAATTTAAGCCTCCTAGGATACGGTTATCCTCATCTGAACATTTTCAAGTATTAGTTAAACATCCAAGCGGTAGTAACCGGTCAATGCATCCCAGAAAGTAGCCAAGTAACTAATGAGAGAGAGGATAAGCTATTAAAAAATACCCCTGATCATCGAGGGAGTCTACGGAACAAGGAGTAATTGGGTTCGCGAATGGTGTCGCCTGAGGCGCTTCTGTAGAATTGAAGATGGAGGATTTGGTAGACCTTAATAGGTTGCATATATCCACTATACCCACAACAGAAGCAGCTCTGGGGAAATTACCTTCCGAAGGTTCTGCGGCGGCTATGGAAGCTGGACTTGAGCCGGCTGAAAGTGCTGTAGCATTCCTGGACGAATGTACCTCTTGCAAAATAATGACAAGCACTTCCTCAGATACATCTTTTGTGCTTTTCAAAGGGCTCTGTACTAAAGCTTAATGGCCCGGAGCCCTTCACTGCCGTGGGCGGAGAATGAGTGAAGGTTATGATTAGCGCATGGACCACAAAGTAAAACTGGAGACGGTGGAATAACATGGATTCCTCCAGATAGGCTAGGATTCTAGCATTGACCCAGGGAACCGAGGGTAGCGGCGACAGTGGGATAACTCAGTTGCCCCCGCTAAGGGAGACTGGGAGGGAACGAAAAGGAACCCGCTCCTATGTGGTCTGTTTTGGCTAATCCCCGGAGAGATGTACAGTGTCTTTTGGAAAATTTTCGCCTCTCCCGCTAAATAAATGATTCTGTTTTTCCATGGCTGGACAATAGATACGCACCCCTTCCCTGTAAATAGTAAAAAAACATTGTTGAACGTTTTATCGTAGTAATAGCCGGAAACGCGTGTTTGGAAGAGTATAAGGAAAAGGATAGGTTATGGTAGGGGGAGGACTGTAGCAAACCTTGGTTGCTGAATCAACCCTACCAAGAGTGGGCGGGGTCTCAGGGGTCGGAAAATCAAATTTGTTTGTTTTCCATTTAATCGGGTCAGAATTAGAGTCAGCATTGATCGATTTTCCATAGGTTGGAAAAATCAATTATCGATTCAGTCATGTTGCCAAGCGTTACGTCAGCAATTATGTATAGTCATCATTGGTCGATTTTTCAAAAAAGTTATGATGCTGACTCTGTTCGTCTTCTGTTCGATATCCCAATTTAAACTGAAAACAAAAAATATAGTTTTTTCAACCCTTGGGAGTGTTGTTACAAACCTTCCTCAGTCATAACCCGGGCTTCTGTATCCCGACTGAAAGTGAAGAAATATGATTTTTCCAAACCTTAGAGAGTCGCGACAGACCTCTTCTGTTTTAGACCTTTTAAAAATCTATCAATAATTACATAAATCGCCTCTCTTTGATATTTCGATTGAAAGTGAAGACCAAAAAATTATTTTTCCACCCCTTGGGAGGGTTCACACACCAAGAGTTGTTATCATAACCTTTCCCTTGTCATTAAATCCCTTTGAAAATACGAATTATTCTCCTTCAAACACACGTTTATTTTATTTTATTTTATTTTATTTTATTTATAAAGAAGATTTGCCAAAGCTGACTACTACAAATGTGATACATACTTATAACAACTCCATGTGGTAGTGAGGATTACCACGAAAAAACGAGGATTGCGGATGATAAAAACTTTTTTTACTATCTTTTCTCATTTTCTGCACCCTTGAAAACGGGTGGTGGAACAAGTAGGTCTTGTAGCTGCAGCAAAAATTAGCATGTTCTTCCGACGACTCATTCACTCCCCCTACCCAATGCTCACATGGAGAAACGGAACCTGCCAAGTGTCAGAACATTACTATTCAGTTTTTCCATCATCTGAGTCACGGCGACAATCCGGGTTTATCTCTTGGACTATTTACCTTCATACCGACGTAAATGAGTGAAGTCATATAATATGGAATATTTCCTTTATATTTGCAATTTAATTTCCACGAAAACAGGCGTAAAATGGTAACCGAGCACTTTGAGGGAACCCTCCATCCATCAGTACACATCACTAGTTTAAGATCGAGACATATGGAATAAAACGGATGTATTATCCTTTATACCACAGGTGACATCTTTTCTAGTCCATAACAACGTAGTAATTTGTACACCGACTTCGGGGCTGTTTTTATTGTTATGCAAATTGTCATCTTCTTAATGGAACAATAAGACTCCATTACTGCATTTCAATGCTTGAAACACCTGAACCGTCTACTGTAATACATCACGTTCAAAGCGGTATCCTTTTCAGGTTACGAAAAAAATATTTTAGTGAAATAAATCGACTTTCCTAAATGGCGAAATTATTAATCAATCAATTATGACAAACCAAAGTAGAAAAATTCAAGGAACAAACTCAGGCAGAATGCCAATATCTTAACAATTCACAAAGTAACTAGGCAGCAATAAGATACATAGATGCCCATATCGGAGAGCTATGGCCCATGATAGCGCCAAACATGGAAACACCAGTTGGATTTATTCACCGACAACGACTACACAGCACTCACAATCAGTCTTACCTTGCCTTTGTTTATTTGTTTACGTGGACAAAATTTACCACGTAATTCTGCATTTCTAGTTAACCGGTTCGCATTCACACGCTGGCTGTGAGTCACCTGGTTTCCGTGCACACATGGAAGTGGAGCCAACGAATTTTCACAATGGAACCTGGCGATTATATTTTTGATAAAGAATTCGTCAAGCAAAACTCGTGGATCGTTTACATAATTACATGGTTTATAAGCAAATTCTTCTCGCGACCTATGTCTAGTTCAGCGACATTGAAAGCAATTTTCACTGGCAAAAGTTAGCAAAGAATCACATTTTTCCGGGTGTTTTATTGCACGTCAGTTTTAATTTGGTGACGTGTTTAAACAATTGTGGTATGCCGTAATTCTGAGCTTAAAAGCGGATAGCATACACCCACATTAACAAAACGCGGTTATCTCGCCCACAGAATTAACTTTGTCATGGATAACGAGGGAAATTACGCGAAAGATGGCTCTATTCATATCAGTGCTCAATTCAACTGCCAGAAGGCCCCCAAGAAGAGTTTTCCAGTTAAAAACCTTTGAATCCGGCCTTGTTAGCGATGGTGTTGGCAGAAGCATACTTTTAGCACTTTATTACTCTTTCACAGATGCATTTTGCTAAGAACAAGCATCGCACTTAATCTGGCGAGAGATTCTTATCGAAAGTGAAGTGCTTGTAACTGTTAAAAATAAGTGCTTTCAGGTGCAATTATTTTGATAATCAGGTAATTTAATTAGCAGGAGGCGTGAGAATTAAGTCGCTCAGTTAGTAAGGTACATAAGATACGAGTTTGTAACTGTTTAAATAATAACATTTTTAACAATAGGTGGAGAACAATACCGCTAACAAGGGATCAAAGATTAGAATGCAGTTATTTGCGATATGTTATTTTTAACCGACTTCCCAAACACGAGAAAGAAATTTTTGTAACGCGTGGACCGATTTTGAATATTCTTTTTTTGTTGGGTAGAATATGTTACCCGATTGATAACCATGTCAAAAATTTTGTTGATGGGGTTGGGAGTCGCACCTAACTTCGTAATGCTTTGACCGATTTGGGTGGTTCTATTTTTGTTGGATTGAGTATACTTCCTCATTGCTAATAATGGGAAAAATTTGGACCAGGTGTGCTCGGGGGGGGGGGGGGGGGGGGGGGGGGCTAGTCTAACTTTGTAACGTGGACTGTTTCTTTTTCTAATGTATAGAGTATGTTTCTCCAGTGGTACCAGGAAAAAAATTAAGGAGTGTGGTTGTGGTTCTTGAAATAATATATTTAATTTTATATCTATTACAATATTTTGGAGTCAGTGCAAATTAAATAAACAACTACCTAATTACAATCGAAGATACTACATAAAACTACCTAATATTTTAGCTCACGAAAACATAAGGAAGGAGAATTAAAACTTTTGTTGTTGTTTTGTTTTGTTTGTTCAACACCAACTTCAATATGTATATTTCATGCTTTTTAACACTTTTAATGAAGTCGGTTCAACTTTGTTTTTAAAAACTATTTTGTGATTAAGTAAGTGCTAAAACATAGTAATTGATCAAATTTAACACACTTGCGGTTGCGAAGCAAAACGAAATTTGCATTTGTACTGACATTTGCAAATTGTTACTGCACATTAGTGTGTTGAAAAAAAATGATTTTTCCATTTTTATGAAGATTACACGATGTTTGAGATCACAATTCTTGTTCCTTTAATTTTTTCCAAAACTTTGACCGATCGGGCCGAAGGAACCGTCCAATGGATCGATCTGCGGATTGACAGGGCTATTGTGCGTACATTGAGGTGTAAAAATTCCTACAAACCTTAGCCTTTCCATCAGTATTTGCAAAGATGCGGTCAATTTACCAAAACAAGGAAAAAAGTCACTTTTTTTGACTTTTTCAAAATTGAAATTACGGATAAAAAAAAATTATTATTTTTTATGTCTTGACGGATTCTTTTAGGAAATATATTCCAGTTTCCGAAACTGCCCTTAAATTTTCTGGTTCAATACAAAAGTGTCCTTTTTCGTTTAATATCGGATATCTCCGCGACAAATCGACGTATCAAGGATTTCGAAAAAGATAATTAAAGCTGAATTAACAGGCTATCTGGTTCATAGGGTGGTCAAATAAAAAAAAATTTTTCCGAGTCCGTGCACCAAAAAAAAAATGACTACAAATTTTGAAATTTTTTTCTTCCGCTATTCCTTTGGATTGCGTGAGCACCGTAGCCTTTATTTTTTTGGCTTAAAGTTTCAAAAACTAGAGTTCTGGAGCTTTAAGATGTTTTTTTGAGATCCTCGATACGATTATTTCTCGCTTAGATACAGCCCGTCAAAAATCACTAAAAAATTTAGATATTTTTTTTGTTCCCTTAATTGTTTTGAGCAGTGTATATTGTTTATACTCATATAAAGTTTTTTTAAGCTAATATCATACCGATTAATATTCAATTATAAGTTTGTGCTTTTGCTTAACAAAAATATTCGTTAGAAAGCATTGAATTTTTGAGAAAATGCACAACTTGCTTCTGGAAGCAAAACTCGAACGTCTTTTGGTAAAAAAATTATTTTTCTAAAAAAGTAATTTTCCTGTTTGTAGATCAATGTGTGAAAATGGGTGAAATTTAGTCCCAAGGTACTGGAAGCGAAGCTGTTGGAATTTTCTGTTTTGTCGATTTCTTATACGTTAACCGAAATAAATCCCCATTGCGATGTGAATTCATTGGGTTCTAAACGATTTTTCTACAATGACAGAAAATGGTAATAGAAGAATGATAAACAAGCGACGTTGGATCGATGTCCCTAAGAATCAATCATCAGCTGTTATCTATAAGCCTAAGGGCTCCTCGTTGAAGTATGTCTAACACGGAGAGCGCAGTGTGACCTTCCCACCCCAAATACGGGGATTACACTCAGATCTAGTCCTGGTATTTTATTGTAAATCAACGCTTTGTCAGATGGAGTGAAGTAAGCCCTACATCTTTGTGCTGCCTCTATTAATATCTGTGACGTCACAAGATTCCGCTACAGAAGAAAAGGTTACACGAAATCAAGGATACTATCATCAACGAAGCTACATATGTAGAGGATTGAAACTTACTAATAAAAGTTTATTAATGAATCCGAGAAAAAAGAGTAGGTGAAAGAACAGGACTTTTCTGTACACCGGGTTATTTCGCATGGATTGGATGTTACTCTACCCCATTTTACCTGAAATAAACGACGAAATAAAAAGATTTCAATAAATTGAATTAAAATAGGATCAAGACAAAATACTTGTCTAAATAGGCATAATGCCATACTCTACTAACGGCTTTTGAAATATCTAAGGCAACGGTTTGGATCAACTAAAGTTATGAAGACAATGGTCCAACGTTAATAAATCTTCTGGGCGGTCAGGACGAAAACCATACGGACAATCGCCAGGTTATCGAAAAGTATATTCAGAGAATTGAAACTGGTTGCGCGAGCAAAGCTGGTAGAGTCTGGCATTTGAAGTTCTCAATGGCAACGTACAAATTCCTTAGCCACTCTTCACCTGGCAGAGAATTTGCTGATCAAGTTTCAAAGGTTTTAAAGCAACAGAGTTAATCCATATCAAATCATACAGGTCATGAAACCCATGGTCTCAGATTTTTATGATTTTTTTTATATGTTCCATTTGCCATCCTTATTAACCATATAAAATTTTTTTGTGATATCTTGAATACTTTTTGAGATATTAATTTCCAAAAATTTACGGAAAAAGATGTTTTTGCATTACCGAGAACTGTAGCGGTCGTGACGCAGTTTAAGTTAAACTTTCATAACTTTGGCAACTTTCATAATATCACAATAATTGACGAAAATGTTCATAACAACCTGCAGAATAAGAAAAAATGCATCTGGCAACATATCTATTAAATGGTGCAGTCGTTACCAGCTCAAACCTGACTTTTATAAATATGTATTTTGAGGAAAAAACATAAAATTTTAAAATTTTATTTAAAGTAAAAGGCGCTACATCCACCAACAAGTTGGAGGGTAGCATTTATTTAAAAAAAAAACTAATCAGTAAATATTTAAACAACAAAATTTGCGGGGTTTTTATATTTAAGCGTAGAAAAAAATTATTCAACGTTAAGGATGGCATTAGGGGGTGGTTCCTGCTGCACTTGGAGGGTAGGATTTATTTTTAAGAAATACTTCTCTAATCAATAAATATTTAAAAAAAAAATTGCGCAGTTTTTCTATATTTTAATGTGGAAAAAAATTAATTAACGCTAAGGGGGGCAAGGGGTGGTTCTGATGTACTGGCACTCAAATTACCACCAATTTTATTCGAGAACCTATTAGTTTATAATGTAAGGATTATGTTGGTTACTGTAGTATCTTTTAGTTTAAATAACATTTTAAAATTTTATGTTTTTTTTTTTAAATATTCATAAAAGTCAGGTTTGAGCTGATAACCAGGGCCGCCGAGAGGGAGGGGGCGAACGGGGTAACCCCCCCGGGCCCGGGCTTTCAAATGGGGCCCCGTCATCTAAGTCATCAACAGAAATTTTTTCCATTTTAATTATATATATAAAAAAATGTTTCACGATCGAAAAAGTGTAATATACAACACAGATTTTAAATTGAAAGTCACTCATTTGATTGTATATGGGCCCGTAAACGCCCCCTCCCGAAAATCCTTTCCCGGGGGCCCGTACATGGTACCCCCGGGCCCGAATTTTGTCTCTACGGGCCTGCTAATAACGACTGCACCATTTAACAGATATTTTGCCAAATGCATTTTTTCTTATTCTGCAGGTTGTTATAACATCTTTTTCCGTAAATTTTTGGAAATTTATATCTCAGAAAGTATTCAAGATATCACAATAAAATGTTATATGGTTAATAAGGATGGCAAATGGAACATATCAAAAAAATCATAAAAATCTGAGACAATGGGTTTCATTTTCATCTTTGGCTGGATGATTTGAAATGGAATGACCCAACAGCATACTGATCATATCAGCAGCCCACTGTACATCATTAGACAACAATTCTTCTTCAACGTCTGCGAACACTTTTCTAACTGTTACCTTCCCGTCAGAAATTGTAGCACAGTCCCCATGATCCTTTACTTTTAGCAATAGCAGCGAGTGTCCGTTGGTTAATATTATAACTTTGGCAAGTCCCAGTGCATACTGCATTTACAGCTTGCAGAAAATAAATAACAAAACAGTATTAACCATGTGCAAGAAATAAATATAATGACTGTTTGGGTTAAGACGTTAGTGGAATAAGTGATAACGTGCTGGCCTTTTATCATGGAGGTCACAGGTTCGAGCCTCGCCGACAGAAATATGTTATTTTCTCCTGATAATAGATTACGATAAAAGGCTATTAGATGGTGCAGAGTAAGTCGGTGGTTCAGAATTGCGAAGCGATAAGTAAAGTAAAGTTAAACGGTATATTGTGAAGAAAAATTGTAATTGTTCCCTCACTCCCCTTACTCTAATTCCTTTCCGGTCAAAGCCATGCTAACGCATCAAAGGATTGTCCCCTACGCTTTGGCCTCATCCTAAAAAAATAAAAATTGTGAAATGAATCGAACCGAGTAGTTAATAAAGACTTTGAAATTTTGTGATTAAAAATAAATGTCTTAACGAAACCGCGCAGGCCAAAGAACCCCAACGATATTACAATATTTTGGGTAAAACTTTTTGATAAACTCAAGCATAAGAAGTCAATTCTGCCAAAAAAGTTTGTCGACTTAGTGACAGGAAGGAATAGTTGTGAAGCAATTTATGATCGTTATAACGAAAATTGAATTTATTTTTATCGTAGACAGAAGTTCCAACAGATTATTGACGATCTGCAATTATAGGTCATAAAGCATTGTATAAGTGAAACATTACCACTTTTCTGCCGAGACCAATAATTTTCTATCACTAAGGTGATCAAAAGTAAAAAGGTAGTAAAATCGCAGAAATAAAACTATTAACAATATATAATGCAAATAGGTACCTAATAAAAAAAAGTATTAAAAATGTGGGCGTTTAAGTATCGCGCTCTATTTACCCAAGCAAGAGATCACAGCCGTGAGCCGATGCGGCACACAATGACCTGTTAATCAGTGAAACTGCAGCAAATTGCAGAAAGAGGTATCACGCAGAGAATAATGGAAAGTCCATCATTACACTAAATTTTTTCCTTCTTTTCCAATCAACATTTTTTCGAAAGAAAAAAGATAAATTATCACCTCATCCAATTTCCCAACACGGTTGCAGCTTGGATAGCTTCCCATCCAACTCGACCACCTTATATGCATCCACCAAAGGAATTTTGATGTGTGATAACCACCAAGTTCTGTTGGATGCACTGAGTCACGCTTCTATTATTTTTCCTCCACTTTTTCTTGCAATCGCTCGATAAAAGCCTTTTATTGTTTCGACGTGAAATCTCCAGAGCCGCGATAGAAATTTTTTTCCAATTTCTCGAGCAAAGAGTCAACAAAATAATTAACTTAAAATTCATTCACGCAGCAGGCACGCGTTACAAATTTTCTTTGTTCAGTGCATCGCTATCTATGGGCAAAATGCTCAGTATGTGGGTGGCAAGAAGGTAAGAAGAAGTCAATTTTGTGGACCCCATTGGGCTCCAATCAGCCAGGAATTCTTCGATTCTTGATGAAAGAAAGGGCAATGGCACCGAGCAAAGTCTGATGTAATAAGAATAGCAGTTAAGCTGTCATATTTCAGGCACTAAATTCAATCTAAGACGACAGTCGTGATTCTTTCTTATGGTTGTTGGTCAGACGAATGCGAGAGCTGATGAAAGACGTGATGCCTTTTCATTTGTATGGAAATTTTGTCCAAATTGAATGGGGCCCTATGTAATTTCGTGCAGTCGAAAATGTATTCAATTTTAATATTACGATGAGGCAGCACCTGGTGATTGATGGATGCAATAAACTGATTGATAATTACAATAATTGAAGTTGTATCGAAAATCCACTGCAGCGATTCGCTACTGACAAAAAACGGCATACTTTAAGGTAGCCTTAATATATTAAGCAATCAATTTTTAATTATTTTGACAATGTACTTCGGTAACTTATTTGAAACTACCTAAACACCCTGCGATTTTTTTAAAACAATAACAGCAACATTTTTCCACAACTAATTAGCCACGAAATAGAGGTAAATCACGTGCCTATTTAGTTCGAAAGTATTATAGACATGGCTGTTCACGTAGTGGTACTCCGGCAATGCGTTCTAGAATACAGCTAACTATTAATGCCAAAAAATACACAAATGGAAAGTGAAAAAATTCTATTCCTTGTGAAATGCACTGTCATACTGAAAATCCACACATCTCCTCAGGGCAATGAGATGCAAATGTCTGATTGTTCAATTTTGCTGTAATAATGGGTCCAAAGGGGGTGTGAAGTTAGCCCCCACGGACGAAATTTTAAAAAACTTACAACTTTGATTTTAAACAACTTAAGATTGTGGACCAACAAATTGAGGAGTGGGTTAACGTTTTCTAAGGCTGATCAAACCTGGGCAGAAGTCTGATTTTTCAATTTCGCTCTAATAATGGCTACAGGGGGGGGGGGTGGTACTTTTTCGAAGGCTGGTCAAAAATGGGCGAACGAATGATTGTTCAATTTCGTTCTAATGATGTCTCCAGGGGGTGTGAAGGTAGCCCTAACGGAGGATTTTTTTTGAAAACTTGTAATTCTGATTTTAAAAAATATGAGGGTGTGGTATCAAAATGAGAAGTCATTGAGCAGGTGATATGGATTATTAAAACTAAAAATGTGTGGCAAAAATAAAATTTTTATAACTTTTTTTGAACGGGTGGGTCAACAATTTTATCTCGTTTTCAAAAAGTTGGTTAACAAAACTAATTGATGAGTCAATATCGTCAGTGCCTGGTCAAACGAATGAGCTATTCAAATCGAATTTTCGTTCGATTCGGTGGCTTACTTCACAGACCTTTGACACTACGCAGGCTTACTCAACGTAACATTTCACGTACCCACGAATGCAATTTTTACAATAAATGTTAGCCTGTGGAAAAGTCATGCGCGTTTGTAATTGTTATGGATTAACATATGCAAAAATAACAGGACTTTGTAAAACTTTTGAGACAAATAAGTCCACAAACTATTCCAACGTGCAAAAAGTGTAGTACATAACTCTTTTAAAAGTACAAAACAATGATTTTTTCATATTAGACATCCTAAATTTATAAGCAAATGTAAGTGCAGTGCGAAATCACATTGTTCTCGTTTTGGAATATTGTAAAAAACCTTGTTCATGTTTTAGAATACTCAATGTAAAACTTTCAGCGTTCATGTTTCTGGATAGTTCATGTTTCTGGATAGTCATGTTTTCGGCACAGGTCTACAAAAAATGGAGCGACGATTGGTGTTGGGCAGCTGGGGGTCACTTCTGAAGTAGTTTTCTGCGTAGAATCCGATTCCGAGGCCAGAATTGGGCCACCATGTCAGGATATTAAGATATTTCAGGTTATGTACAGGTGGTTTTTTTGTAGTTGCATCATTTAATATTACTCTTACCCTTCAAAATAAGCGATTGAGCGGTCACCTATAATTTTTTCTTGTAAAGTTACGACCATTTTAAGTTATGAAGTTCATATTTCATATAAACATAATATATAAATTTATATGAAATATGAACTTCATAGTTTGAAATCGTCGTAACTTTGCAAGAAAAAATCGCAGGTGACCGCTCAATAGTTTATTTTGAAGGGTAAGAGTAGTATTAAATGATGCAACTAGAAAAAAAACGACCAAAAAAATTTTGTGGATACTACACGTAACCTCAAAAATAGCCAAAAAAAACCATTTTGTGAGTGCATAACCTTAAATATCTCAAAACCCTGACGCGGTGGCCCAATTTTGACCTTGGATTCGGATTCTACGCAGCAAATGACCCCCAGCTCTCCAATACCAGAAGCTTGTATAACTGTGTTATAAGAAATTCTACCGGGGTACCCGAATACCTGTGTACCTCAGCAATACTCGCGCGAGACGGTTACTTCCAGGTACTCGAGTACCCTATTTATTTATTTATTCGTTCAGATTTATCATACATGTGACAGCGGTTGACAACATGCAAGATCGCCGCGTCAACTAAGACACTGGCTTAGTATGCCCCTCAACTGCAACCTGGAAAGGCTGAGATCAAAATTATTCAAAATTGGCGAAGTGTTGGTTGAAGAGGCGAGACATCGATGTGATGGGCTCGTGCATCCCATACATAGTTCGATGACTGGAGACGTACAGCAAGTTGAAGATGTTCACAGCCGCCAATAATTAAGTAACCAAGGAGCAATCCGATTAAGTCCACGGAGAGCAAACCTAAGGAATCTGCGGTCGACGTGTACGGTGAAGAACGGAGCCCATACAGGGCTGGTGTATTTAAAAATCGGACTAACGAAGGTGCAGCAACGGAGCTTGGTTAAGTAGGGACCATGGAGTTCCTTAGACCATCTTTTAACGAAACCTAACATCGAGTTAGCCCTACCAATAATCGAGTCCACGTAATCCTCGAATGAAAGACGTAAATTGAGAACCACGCCCAGGTATTTCACCTTATCAACCCTACTCAAGGTAACACCATCGACGATGTAGTCGTAGGTGTCGCATCTTCCACATAACACAGAATTTTACTACTGACCAGGTGGAATGAAACAAAGTTAATATAAATATAGGATAAAGAGGAGCGGGCCAAGGATACTACCCTGAGGCACTCCCGACGTGTCAGGGATTTTGTCGGCAACAGCTCTCCGAAATAGGACGCGATGTGTACGACCAGACACGTAAGAGGTTAGCCAATTGACGAAGCACGAAGGAAATCCCAGAAGAGACAATTTATAGACTAGGATACTATGGTCAATCCTATCGAAATCCTTACTAAAATCTGTGAATACACAGTCCACCTGTTTGCCCGCTTCGACGGCTGGCAAAGAATAATTAATGAATTCAAGGAGTTTGGTTGTCGTAGATTTCCCCCTAAGGAAGCCATGCTGGAAGGACCCCTTGTAGTGAAATCACTTGTAAGGGACTCAACAACCTTTGCGACATGGTATAGGCTGGCAATCGGTCGGTAATTAGAAATATCAAACCTACTATCTTTCTCATGGAGAGGGATTCAACGCAGAAGTTCCAAAGTTCGTGAAAGTGTCCGAAATGCAGAGATAAATTGAACAAGTAACAAAGAACACTGGTAAGAGATAGTTAATTAGTATTTATTCAGAAAGGAAGCGGGAATACCATTAAGACCATCCAGGCAGCCGTCCGCCAAATTAGATAGATGTTCAGCTACGTGGCAGGGAGGCAGGCGGAAGCCGCGTAAAGCGGGTAAAATCAGAGAGGATCACAGAAATAAGTAGGGAAAAATTCCGCAACGAAATTAGAAATTGTGAGATCGTCATCACTATCGCAATCACGGTACCTCAAAGAGGAAGGATAGGCGCCACAATTACGCTTCAAGTTAATAAATCTCTAGGACTCTTTGGGATCGCTACGCAACGTAACTCTCATATTAGACAAGTACTCAGCATAGGAGTCCTGCAGACGAGCGGAGAATCGGTGGCTAAGGTCAGAGTCAGAGCCAATTAGTCATCATGGCTTCCCGAGGCGAAAAACCTCTTCTAAGCTTTACCTATCTAGTTCCTTAGATGTGTGAGGCACCACTAAGCCAGGGACGAAACAGGTGTATCACTGCAAAGGTAATATTGAGCATATCTTGTTGTCTAAGTCTATACTTGGGCGATGGGTGGAATTGGTGATAGATAGATAGATAGTAGCTAATTTAATATCTATTGCGCTTTGTATTTTTATCAGTAACAACATAGTTGACACAATCCATATAAATACCTATAGAAAGCGATAATTTTCTTTTCTCTGAGAATGTTTCCGGTAGCAAGTCCTTAATCACGTAAAAGTGGACCGGTCAATAACGTGCAAAACTGTCCTTTATTATATAAGCGACCAAAACCCTTCAGAAGCTAATCCTGTTTCCCGCTTTTAATTTAATTAATTTTTCTTAGTAGAATATTGTTAATAATAAATGATAGTTAATTAGGCAAATGTCGAGGTTGCCTTTATTGAATGTAAAATGTAAAAAGAGAAGTTGCTTACCTTTCCTGCCGCTTTTTTGTATCGCCTAGTTGCTTCGTGAATTAAATCCTTGACGAGGAGATCTCCAGTTCCGCACGGAACAACCACTCGAATAGCACCGAAACACACGGTAACCTTCATATTTCACGTGCAATTAAAAAACTCAATTATTTCGGATAAAATCACCACTAAACACTTTGGTCAATCACTCGCAAGTTAACTAAAGATTTTTTTCATTACAAGAATCTGAAAACTTCGCGTAAATTTCCGACAAACTACTTTTACTTCATGAACACCTTGTAAACGTGCAGTAACTCTACATTGCAATTGCATTGGCTCTTGAATGAATTTCTAACACAATTTCGGGAAATTTTCAAATTTCGATGTAACGGCGACGATGTTTACGTTCACCTGTGCGAAGGATGCAGATGTAAACCACTGATAAGACCCCGAGAGGCAGCTGAGGAAAGAGGATGAGCAATTAAATTCCTTTGTTTATCTGCCGTCGTCATGGCAACGCCGCGTATTTTGTAACGTGCAAGCTGAAGTGCACATACACAACCAAACAACTTTTGGCAAAGCCAATTCGAGTTAGAATAAGATTTCAGCACTTCATCGCGTGGGAACTTTTGACACTTATTAGAAATCTTTTCTCGGAACAACTAGAGGACTGTAACGGAAAGCATTTGCATGCACCCTGGGAAAAATGACCGCGAAGATAGCACCACCACATGAAAGCCACTTTGAAAACTTGATTTTCCTGACAGGTAAATAAACTGAAAGCCAACGTTGTATGGGTGCTGTTAATTCACCACATCGCGAAAAAAAAACAAGAACCACTCGCTGTTATTTATTCGTACTGAAACGCCATTATTTTTCGATTAATTCGTTCGCGATTACGTGAAAAGTAAACTGTTTCGTTAATTTAATCGAATGTAAGTAGTTGCGCGGACATAAGAACGCACGGGACGAAGCAGCAACAAAAAAGACGCAGCCACTTTGACAACTCACTTCGCTTGGACAGACGACAAAATGTACTAAACAATACCAACAACCATCGCCTGTTCCGAGGTGATTAGGGAATTCCATGAAATGAGATGGTGGGGTCGCACACCTGTCCTAGGTGTACTTCCATACTGGACCGAAGTTTGCTCCAGTTCACGTTCAATTGCAACGGTCGTTTATTTGAATTATTTATGATGCTTTATGTTTAAACTGAAATTGCAACATACTTATTTTAGCAACGAAGGTGGTAATTTCCTTCATTAATCATTTTAAAAATATCTTGTTTTTCAATTGAAACTCTAGCCAACTTCATGAGTCCGCTCCGAAAAGCATATTCACCAACCCATTTAAATGAGAGCTTCGGAGGTTTGTGTTTTTGCAGCACTATATATTTAAAATGAAATTGGTAGGCAACCACACGATACATTAGGAGAAGAACTACATGCCCCAAATGTATTTCCTTCAATAAATGCGAATTTCATTTTAAAAATAGCATATAATAAAAATGACGGTTATTTTATTTGAAATGCAACCAACTTAATCTGCCTAATGAGAGCTTTCAATTTTACGGCGAAATCGCTCTCATTTGTGAAGAGCTTTATCTTAACCATAAACCGTAATTGGGCGTTCTTAACTAATTTTGTATTAAAACGGTAGATGGCTGAAGTTGCGTAGCAAATATTATCACCCGATAGCTTGCAGAGAAATGTGACGACCATTTGTCCGATATAGCGAGGACTCCACTAATGTTGTTATACTTGTTTACAGATAGAGCCACAAGAAGTTATTCAATCTTTTAGAATAAAAGTCGGAAGCACATTTAACCATTGAAAATAAATGTGCTAACAGCGCAAAAAGGATTGTCTCTTTACTTCCTTTGGTTTACATTTCTTCACTTTCAGATCAAACCTCTCCCTCTAGTGTAACCTGCGGAGAAGAACTTCGCCCAATTCGAGGCAGCGGTTACAATTGGACCTACAATTTAAAGTGGATTCCGAGCCTCTGTATTCCCCCCATGGCCCTTTTATCGTAATCTGCTGTTTAGATCAAACAACGGCCATTAAAACGCTTACGCACGGCCATAATCAATTCAAGAAATACTTCACTTTGTATCTGTGTGCAAATTCTTAGAGAACTGGAAAGTCTTATATTACCCTCAAGAGTTACAACAAACAGCAATTACTCAACTTGTTTATTTTTGTCCTTTTTACTTTTCTTTTTCAACATTTCACTTTTATCTAAATTATTCTGGAAGAACGAAGCCTCTTTCCTCGCTTGTGATACTTCTGTTGCCATCCTCTGTTTGTGAACAGCATTCTCATAGTTGAGCCTTTCGCTTAAGTGAATCCATTTAAATCTTGGCAAATACTTAATACTCCACAAACAATCATAGAATTGTGACCGCTTCCTCGACCCAATTTGTTTATTATTTAACATTTCTGCGACCTGCTTTGCGACACGCTTCCTCTCAAATTCCACCCAGCCTTCGGTAAAGTGACGGGTGTACTTTTTTCTTTTCTTTTTCTTCTTTTGGCCTTCTTTATCTGTACCGATACAATCAAATTGGTAAAAATTATCAACAGTTTTTTTAAAGAAAATTCAAGTTATACCCACCAGTTACAGCTTCGAGTTGGAGATATACGCGTCCAATATCACCATACTGTCCTAGAAATTCACGTATTCTTGTAACATTCATGTGTTTTGGTATATTAGAAACATATATTATTCCTTTTTTCTTCTTTTTCGTCTTTTTAACTACTTTAACAATAGATCCGTCCGACTCATTACTATCAATTTCATCGCCTCTATCGCATTCCATTTCGGTGTTGCTGCAGTCTTCCTCACTTTCTTGGTTTTCTCCTATTGTATTTGAATTAGATTCTTCTTCCACAAAACCCTTAATTATATGTTTAGCCATTTTTAACGCAATACAAAACTTTTATTTCGATTATTTAGAAATGTTTACGCAAAAAAGCACATTGTCAGAAAACAGATTGTCAATTGTCTGTCATCTTTGACAATAGTGACACTTGCAAAGTAAAGGGGAAATATTTAGGACAAATTTAGGCGTTGTTGGGAACAGGGTGCTGAAAAAATTTGTTTATGCTTTCATTGGATTTTTTTAAAGAACAAAATACCAAGCAGTAAAAAATCAATTGAGCTTATTTACTTATTTACTTACGAGTAAGTAACTAAATGGAGTGGCCCAACAGCAAAGATTTCCGTAGAGCCAATTCTAAAATGTGTAGCTTGACACGCACACAAGAAAAACAGCACAGGACAGGCTGAAAAAGAAATGTTTATATTTTGGCGCAATTTTTGAAATTCTGGAGAAATTTGTTTAAAAATGGAATTAAAAAGCAGCAGTTGTCATTAAAATTTTAAATTTTTATTATGATTGTTCTCTACAATAATTAATTTGCAAATTAGTAACCACTTAAATAAGAAAGTTGTTATCTATTAACTCGTTGCAAAATTTTATTACACCTCCGCCTTTGGTATTGATAACTCAAGAAAAAATGGGTGCCGAGCCAAAGGTAAACAAAGTATACCTTAAGTGCCGTCCCATGTCCGCACGAGTGGCCACACCTTTCGTGTCGGATTTTGTTAACCGACTTCCCAAAAACAAATAGACTCTAAGTTCGACGTGTATTTTTTTTTATGTTATGCCTGAACGGGCATAACTTCGTAACGCGCCGACCGATTTTAATGATTCTCCCTGCGTAGACTGGGTGTCAGTGGAAAAGATTCCTTAGCATGTAATCTAGATGCTAACGAGCTTAATAAGTTCTTTACTTCAAATACTGGCAGTTGCATAAATTCCAACACTGCATCCTCCCCACTGAATTTCTCCGTAGATCACTCTGGATCACAGTTTAGCTTTCGATGCATTGATGAAGTCGAGGCTGCGAACGCTATTAATTCTATTCGGTCTAATGCAACTGGGCCAGATGACATATCCCCACGCTTTATAAAGCTAATTTTACCTTTCATCATTGTAGCCATCACTAAAATTTACAACGGCTGCCTCACATTCAGCGTGTTTCCATCTCCTTGGAAGGAGGCTTTAGTAGTCCCTAAAGCTAAGAATTCTCGTCCGAATGCCCCGTCAGATTTTAGACCGATAAGTTTATTATGTTTTTTAGCGAAGGCCTTGGAGAAGATAATGGCAAAACAGATATCGGAGCATTTAAATTTAACTGGCTCTTTAAGTCGTTGGCAATCTGGATTTCGTCCTAAACATAGTTGCGATACGGCTCTCCTAAAAATCACAACTGATATTAGAACTGCTTTGGATAATGATCGAGTAGTGTTTTTAGTCCTTTTAGACTTCACGAAGGCTTTTGACAGTGTCGATCACGCTAAACTCCTTCTCAAGCTGAAAGACTCTTTTGGATTTGGCTCATCTGCTGTGAAATTACTTAAGAGCTTCCTGACTCATCGCTCACAGCGGGTTAAAATTGACGAAACCATCTCGCCAAAGCTTTTGTTTTATACTGGTGTCCCCCAGGGATCAATATTAGGACCTTTGCTGTTCAGTCTTTTTATTAATGATTTGCCGTCTGTTATTAAAAATTGTTCTATGCACTTGTATGCTGATGATGTGCAAATCTATCAAGATCGCCCCATTGATCTTCTGGAGGATTGTGTCAGCAGAATAAATGAAGATCTTCAGAGTATCTTACAATGGTCAGCAAACAATAATCTCATTCTTAACCCAAAGAAGTCGCAAGCATTAGTGATGGGCAGAGAAAGTTATGACTTAACCTATTTTTCTCCTTTAGAGATGGACCGGTTTATCATACCCTATGTCTCAAAAGCTAAAAATCTGGGAATTATGCTTAACACTAGTATGAGTTGTTGTGATCACGTTAATATGAAACTGGGTCAAATTTATGGGGTACTACGTCGACTGTGGCTGTATGCTTATGTGCTCTCTACCGACCTTCGCATAAAGTTAGTCAAAACGTTAATATTGCCACATATCACACATGGCTCCATTATTTATCCCAGACTCGACTCACGCTGCAAGCGCAAGCTTGAAATAGCGTACAACGATTCCATTAGGTTTGCATTCAGGTTGCGTAGGTATGATCACATCTCTCCCTTCCGATATAAAATTCTAGATTGCTCATTGGACATATACTTAAAACGCAGAGCACTAATTTTCCTTCATCAAATCCTTTATAATCGAGTTCCGGCATATCTTTACGATCTGGTTAATTTTTTACGTGGTAATAGACGCTACGACCTGCTATTACCTCGCTGTAAACATTCCGTCTTGGATAGTTCTTACCTTGTTCAGGTTGGTCGTATTTGGAACGCACTTCCTGTTCCGATCCAGCGAGCGGGTTCGACTGCTTCCTTCAAACGGTTACTTTGGCGGCATACATCTTAAGGATAATGTTGTTATCATAAAATTTAATTTATACAGAATGATCGCACACGCATTCGGATTGCAGTAGTCTTTCATTTCTTTTTCTTTTCTTTTTTTTCGCTTTCTTTTTAAATCTTTATCTTTTTTTTCTTATACTTCATTTTGTATCTTGCTTTCATAAAATTTTCATAAAATTTACATAAATAACTTCTTGATAGGTATTATAATAATTACTTTGGTTGAATTTTTATTTAGTAACTTTAGTAGTACTGAAAAGACTTTCTTTTTGTCTTATTGTACTCCACTTGTTGAATAAACTTATTATTATTCTTTTTTTGTTGGGTAGAGTATGTTCACCGATTGGTACCATGTCAAAAAAATGTTTGATACGGTGGAGGTGGGGGGTGGGGGTGAAACAAACCTAACTTTGTAACGCGTAGACCGATTTGGATGGTTCGTTTTTTGTTGTACAGAGTGTGATCCCCCATTGCTAATAGGAGAAAAGAATTTGGCCTAGGGTGGGGAGAGGGTAGTTTAACTTCTTAACGCGTGGACCGATTTGGATAATTCTTTTTCTGTTGGGTAGAGTATGCTCCCTGGTTGATACCACAAGAAAAAAATGTTGGTGGGGGGTGAGGGTGTAACCTAACTTTGCAACGCGTGGTCCGATTTCGATGGTTCTTTTTCTGTTGTATAGAGTGTGATCCCCCATTGCTAATAGGAGAATATTTTGGTCCTATGGTGAGGGGTGGGGGTGCTGGAGGAGTAGTCTAACTTCGTAACGCGTGGACCGATTTGGATAATTCTTTTTCTATTGGGAAGAGTATGCTCCCTGGTTGATACCACGAGAAAAACAATTTTGGTATGGTGGGGGGACCGTAACGCGTGCACCAATTTCGATGATTCCTTTTCTGTTCGGTTTATGTTCCTTGATTGATACGATGAGAACAAAATGTTAGTGAAATGGAGGTGGGGTAGGGGGTTAAACCTAACTTTTTAACGCGTAGACCGATTTGGATGGTTCTTTCTTCGTTGTATAGAGAAGAAGCCACTAAAAAGTGAAAAATAAAATAGTTTTGACAAAAAAGTTGAACCGACTTCACGAAAAGCGCTAAAAAGTTTTGTTTGATTTGCTCCGACTTCAAAATGTCGTAATAGATATAAAATTAAAAATTATTTTATGCTTTTTAGGGCTTTTCGTGAAGTCGGTTCAACTTTTATTTTAAAAACTATTTTATGTAGAACACGAAATGTAGTGTGTAGTGGTAATATTAAAGCATTTTTCGAACCCAAATAAACCTTGCTTTAAATGTATGTGTGCCGTTTCGACGATAAATAGGTCAATTACGTGAGGATTTCCCTATACACTATATACTCTGATGAAACAGGACAAGTGTGGTACGGTACTAAGGCAGTATTCTACTTTGGGCGCTCGGAAAAACGCTATTTTATGAGATTATGAATGAAGATATTGATGTAGGGTTTGTTAGGCTTAATAAATATACTCTTGAAATACACCATTTGAATAAAACGCTTCGATTAGTAGGTGGGTCTGAGCTGGTGTAGAAATTTTAAAAATGGGCCATCTAAAACAAAAAACTTTAAATTTTTAGATTCAATATATCACTAGCAACCGACTGAACTAGAAGATAAAATTGCATGTTTTTTCACTGCTTTTTGCCATAAAAAAATAGTAAAAATCAAAATTTTAAAATAATTCTAGTTCAGTCGGTTGCTATAGGTGTGCAGAATATGTGGTTAAAACTTTATAACTAGCGGTTCAGTAGTTTGGGAAATTATAGCACCAAGCGGTGTAAAAAAGTATTTTTGATATAAAACAAAACAGGAATGGTGACGGCTGAAATTAAGTGACCACCATCCAAGTTCTGTTGCAAAGCATTTGCGTCTGTGTGCGAAGTTCAGTACAGGTGTAAGTATTAAGAAGGTAAGGAACGGGGCATTGCAATTAAATTTGAAAGTAGTTCAAATTCACTAATTTACTTCATATTTTTTAATTAAACTAATTATCGACATCATTTAAGACGTTATTATATCATCTGTAATGCAAAATATTATAATTTTTTAAATAAATTTAAGAGTAAGCCCCCATAGGAAATGTTTTCTTGAACCGTCTGTGAATATAATGTAGTTTGCAATCTCGTAAATAAACAAATCTGTATCTTGATTTTGCAAACAGAAACTACATGTTTTCAGTTGATATTTTTGATAATTTTTCTACTTATTGCTGAAAACTATCAACTAACTTTATAATTCAGCATTTAAAGTAGTGTACAAGCCTAAAAAAAGGTTTTCCTCCTGGAAATTTTTTAGTTATTTCTACAAGAAAGCACACTGCACTTCATTGTTTAATTTTATAAATATCTACGAATTTCTTACTACTTTAAAGGTAAAACACAATTTATCCACAATAACCATTGCATTTAGAAATAGTTTTTCAGTCAATTAGCACTTTATATCACCTTTATAACTTTAATTTCGCTTACACTCCGCACTCAAAGCCAGCAAAACTACTTTTGGGAAATAAGGTTCCTTGAATTCATTGCATCTCACTTTCTCTTGGATATTCGTTCTCACCTGGAAAAAACAAGCTCATGTACACGATTCATAAACGCTATCGCCATTCCTGTTTTGTTTTATATCCACAGGTATGCACATAACTTTTTTATTTTTATCTTTTGATCTATCCAACGCAGCGACATGAAACAAAGGCTAAAAAAACTACGAACCCAATGAAGTCTTCAAAATTATCAACAATGTTGATCTATAGTCACTTCAAAAAGCGAAGAAAATGGTTTGCGATTACTTAAAATTCAGCATTTTTCCAAATTTTCTCCGAAATTCATGTAGTTAATACAACTCCTTTTTATATTTCTTATATCTTATTACCATTCCAAACAGGTACAACATGTCTAGGTAGAGAAACGATTAGAAAAACCGCATCCTTAGGAAATTCTTTAAACAAACAAAACCTTTAAGATAATGGGTCGAAAATGTTTGTTTAGGGACAACAAGTTATTAGTTTTAATTATTGTTGCAAAAAAGTTATAAAAATGTTAGTGTGGTTTTGTTTTACCGTCTATATTAGCTTGTGTTAGCCAAAGTTCACATCCTCGAATCCTGACAATTCCATAATTCCATTCTTAAGTTAAAATTATTAAAAATTGGCAGAATCTACTTTTGCAGAGTACGCGGATGTAATTTACATTTATTGCGTAGTAGACTGAAACGAATAAGCGGCTGTACTGGAATATGAAGGGAGATTCCCGAATCGACGTGCATTCCAAAGATCTTCGTGGACTCTCCAAAGGTTATGAGAAACCGGAAGTGTCATTTGAAACAGAACGGAAACTCGATCTGAAACATCGTAAAATTTTGCCGTCTCGAGCAACAATCACTCTCATCAGGCAAGACCGTAAAACGAACCCCACACGAGGGTTCAGCTCAAGATTGCAGGGCTATTCATCCAGCAGGGTGACGTTCATATCATCATATCCCAGTTCAAGGACTACTGGAAGGAGATTCCGTAAGAAGATTAACATTTTTTATTTGGGTTCTGGAATGCCACATTGAGAACGGGGCGTTTCTGAGCCGAATTCTATGGACGGATGAATTGCAGTTCACAGGGGATGATATCACAAACTTCCACAACCTCCATACCTGGTGATACTAACCCACATAGGACAAGCGGACCTCCTTCCAGCCCAAATTCTGAGCCAATGTTTGGGCTGGGATCATCGGCACCCATTCAAAAGGACCATTCATTTTGCCGCATGTGTTCAAAAGCCAAATTTATGCAAAATTTTTGGACTAAATCTATTAGAAGACATCCCTCTGGAATATCTTAGGGAAATTTTTTACTAAAGCGATGGAGCCCCAGGGTATACTATCAACATTGCGAGGCAATATTAAATGAAAAATATCCTGACCGTTGGATTGGACGAGGTACACCGATTACTTGGCCTGCTAGAGCTCCAGAACTTACTCCATTGAACTTTTTTATGGAAAACAATGAGGGGTGGAGTTTATTCAAGGTCTGTGAACAATAGAGACGAATTAGTTAGCATAATTGGGAGAGGTGAAGGTTATTCGTATGCATCAAAAGTGGTCGAAGACATCTTGAATAACTTTTGTAACATAATAGCATTAATTGTAATAAGTTTCGAATTCAATAAAAAGCGTTTTAGGATTAATTTGAGTTAAACTTCCTTAAATTGCAGATTTTTCTAATATTTCCCAATAGATTTCCTACACACAAATTTCAGCATCCCTAATCTACCTGGACGTATTGTACTTTTTTGGAACGGTAATAATAACGTCAATTTAATAAAAATAAAAAATAGGTGTGTTAATTGCATTAATTTCGGAGACAATTTGGTTAAATGCTGAAGGTTAAGATTGTGCTTCCCCCTCGTGCCATATAATTTTTTTTTGGCTAGTTGAGATCTATCAAATTACTCATTTCCGTACGTCAGATCTGAAACACCCTGTATACCCTCTAAACATATCGAATCATAAACGTAACACCGGCAATGTCACACTTTCATAGATCTCTTCGCAAAGGTTTCGCCGTCGATGTAAGAGAAGTGAGTCGTTAACGTTTCATTGAATCAAAGAGAAGTGAAAACAAAACGGTGAAGAGTTGTTTATGTGTAATTTCCGTAATACTTCAGGGTGCCGTTAACCACAGCCTACTCGATATACAAGACCGGAAGCAAATCCGAACAGCTGAGCATTGGAGGTGTAAACAAACCAAAACTTTTTATAGTAAGCAATAGAAAAAGATCGGGAAATTCGGATTTCTGGCGTACTCTGCATGACCCAATGAAACGCAACTTTCGAAATAAACCGAAAACTGCGTCTGCGAATAATTTTGCGTCATCGGCATAACACAATATTCTGAAAACAGTCAGGAGCAACGATCCATCATTATTAAAAATGTAGAAGAGGAGAGGGTCTAGAACGCTGTTCTGGGGTCCCCGGAAGAACAAACAAAAAAAAGTGGAAGAAAACCAAGCAGATGAAGCTTTTGAATGAGAATCCTGTGGTCAATTATGTTGAAGGTCTTACTAAAATCACTGAATATGCAGTCGACCTGAAAGCAAGATTGATTCATAGGCAAGTAGTGTTCACGAGTTTGAGCAAGTTGGTGGTGATACCCTTAATGAAGCCAATAGACAGAAACACAGAACAAAGTAAAAAAGAAGTCGGCGAAAAAGTTAGCCACAACATTGGGGTCGAGAAAAGGTAGCCGTCGCAATATTGTTTAGAGTACAAACCTCTAAAACTGCCTAGGACTGGAATGCAGAGTGTATTGCATATTGAATAGAAATCTGTTGTAAGACGTCTGCAAGTCAAAGGAGAACGTAAGGTATAGGTCGTAGTAGGTAATCCTCAAAAGACTAGAACCTTTTCTAGGCTTTAATCTTTAGGCTTTTAAGGTGTCTCAAGGGACTGTCCATACAGGGCTGAGACAAACGGTGGGAGATAGAAAGGGGAGATCGACACACATTGAGTAAAGCATATATAGAAGACGATGTAAAAAATTCAAATTGCCTGATAGATCTCGGATTCGGCGAATACATTCGCCCCATCATAGCCCAGGAGCTAGTCGTTGCTGAAAGAGAAGTCAGCAGCCTTGAAAATGAAAGAGCAACCACCAAGGGATGAATAAAAACTGTTAGGAGCCTAAAAACGCAAGAGACTTTGGAGTGCAGGATGGTGGATGGACTTCGGAATTAGGGGAGTCTGGCACCTTTTCAACAACGAGCCACCCAGGAAAACTAGGTCCAGCAACCTTCCCGAATCATTCGCGACGTCGCTACACTGCGTAAGACCCGCGGAGGCACAGGTGTCCAGGAAGGATAGAACATGCTGGGGGCACACGGAAAGGAAGGCAGCAGTCAGTCAGTTGAATTCAACCCACTATGGGAAGGTTAAAGCCGCCAAAACCAACCGCTTCATCAGAGAGCAGCAGGGCATCGCTCAAACGATCAAGGGACGGAGAAAGAGATTCAAATACAGCTAAGGATGAGTGAAAATTTAGATAGTGGTAACGTATAAGCTTTTTTGAGGGAACTTTAGGGTGACACATAGAAACTCCAGGTCGCTGGGTGCACAAAGCACCCAACCGCCTACCGAAGCACACAAATCGAAGTGGCGGGCACGCCGAAAAACCTGGAACTCAGACCCGAAGAGCTCGGAGGCAGAAATGACGTCGAAAGCAGAAGAGCTAGAGGCCGAGAAAAATGTGTGGTTTTGGAGCGCAACCCGGTTACGTGGGCATAGCAGATGGATACCTCGCTGATAAGTTTTTTGAGTGAGGACCAGAGCCGGGACGAACCCTCGTGATGAACTCACGGACGATGGAACCGGGAGGTCATATATGTCCGAAGGGGGCCGTCAGGGATAAAAATCTTAGAAGAGGTAGTGTTCTGATTCATATACTTCAAATTAAGCCAAATGTTTTTATTGGTTTTCGGTGAAACGGTAATTTTTTTTTACTCGAGACTTTTTGGCAAATAATAACAAATGTAACTACTAGAAAATAACATTGTTAAAACTGTTGGAACTATACGACCACTTGAGTGACACGTCCACATTACGTGCAGTATTCTGAGGTTCATCTGAAATCAAGTTAAAAAAGTAAGTATGAAACTAGAATAAATTTGGTGGAAATTGACTGAAAGTTTTTTTTCTTATATCGAAAATTAACAATTTGGCTCGCTTCAAACTTAAAAATCATGTTTTTCCTATTTTTAATTGAAAAGTATTTAAGGGGGTCATCATGACCTGGAGTGTGAATTTTAGACGTTTCTTTCTAAAGGGATTGTGAAAATAGTACAAATGATATTGTTAAATTTTTTTTTATTTTTTATTTAAGTATTTGCAATCACAAAAAATTTTTTTTCTTTACCTCCTGGTTATGTATAGATGGCTTTGAAAGTTGAGCGTAACAAATTTGAGAGGAAATCGGTATAGGTTGTAGTCTGAAAAAAATACAAATGATATAAAGCACTTGTAATTTAGCATCGACGTGGCCCAATTTCAAAATATTTTGATCTGTGGCCAAATCCCGTTAACTGAAAAATAAAATTTAAAAATTTCCTAAAAATTGAAGTGAAAATCGTGCGCGTTTCCGAGAAAACTTGCACGTAATGCTGTAAAAATGTGTTTCGAGAATAACGCATTTAAACCAAAGATTACTTACTACTAGATAACCGGCTCCCTAAAATACCCAGCTAGTCTTGAAAAACTAACACTGGCACCACAGTAAAATGAAATATATCCAGATTTTAAAGTCATAAGAATATACATGCAAATAAAGAGTACAGTCATTTACTCCTGTCAAAATTATTTGAGAGAATCTCTTACTTCTGTCAAAATTCTGTTCTCATCCGGAGAGAATCACATACTCCTGTCAAAAAAGTACCGCCAAATCTTGTCGAAGAGAAAAATTTACCAAAAAGTACGGCCAATAAAAACAATTCATGTGAATCACATGACTGAGTTGGTTACTTATGAGCGTAAACTGTCGATGTATTCTGATCTTTTAATGAGCGAAGTACATTTGATATTTGTAAATGCATATGTGGCGTGGAACGAGGAAACGTACCTTACAGCACCAAAAATCGAATTTCAGGTTTTTAATGAACCTGCATGAAGAAAGTACGTAGAATCGAATGAGCATACCTTCAAGTTTGTGCGATAAAAATTGAAAAATCTATAGCGCATTTTGTAAAACCTATTTGAGAATACGAGCTTCGCGCGAGGGGAAAAGTTCCACTCCCTCCAGCCGGAGATAGACCATCGAAAGAAAAACGTGAAAATTTTTTTATCGAGTTCTCCTTTCGGTTTCGCGTTTCCATCGAAAACTTTTACTTTATTCCAAATGGAGGGGGAACTCTCGTATGAGAAGTGTTCTATACCTGCTTGAATGGGACCCACAGACTCGTCCCTTTCAAACACGTTTTTCTCGAAAAGCTAAAAGGTGCTGTAAGGTACGTTTCCTCGTTCCACGCCACATGTATGAAAAGTATACGTGTCTCTTATCCACAAACTCTCCCGGAAAACAAATTTTTAATTCTGACTGCAGGGTTGCCCGATGCAGGAAATATACAAAAGCAACCAGAAATGTTTCACTACTTTGTTCGAAGCCGTTTATCTAGTAATAGTAATCTTTGATTTAAACTTTAAAGAAGTAATAACATGCATTTCACACACAAAATTGATAACTTACGACTAGTGTGTGTTCCATGGCGATAAATTATACCCTCCGTTTCGTCTAATTCTTGTAATTTTCGGCTTTTCTCGATCCTTTTGCTAATTCTATTAAAATATTGAAAAAGGGAATTGTTTTTAAGACATCAATGATCTTCAAAAGAACTTTTCGGACCACAGGAACCAGAACACACCCTTAAGGTTGCAATTGTATTTTGCCTGCAATTTACAAGCGATATGCTTTCCTCATAGGCAGGATTTTTACAATGATATATCACATCCCTTAATTTTTTCATAACAGAATATTAAACAACATTTTCTAACAAATGCTTAACAAATGGTTCATTGACTACTGCGGATTCGAAAAGCAATGGACAATAATTTTGTTTCTTTCCTTCATAAAGATGGCATAAGATTCTACAAAGATTTTTTATTATAAAAATAACTCGATATTTACATTAAACCTTATATTAGCTTATAATCTAAACCATAAATTAATATCACACTAAGAGTGCACTTAATTATGCCCAGAAAATTCATGCAAGTTAGATGTAGTTGTAGCAGAGTTCACTTTTTACAACAGGAAGTCCGATAATTTTGTCACACTAAAAAATTGGCTTTACATCGTAGTAATTTCTGTCAGTTTTTCCTAACATCAGACTGTATGCGAAATAAATTATGTTAATCAAATATCCATCATTGTAAATTTTTAATAACTCTATCATGGTATTGTTGTCAAATTCCGCGATTAATTTTTTTTGATAATTTCACTACATTTGCGAATTAGAGAGTAATAATTGGTACTAATCCGATTAAATATTTGTTGAACTTCACGCAAAGGCCTGATAGACATTTTGGTACATTAATAAAAGTTTCAAGATTTACTAAGTTCTTGAGCGATAGTGGAGATACTTTCATAGCTTCCCGTACTGAAGCCGATGAGAGCAAAGACTAGAATTACTATATTCTTCATTAAAGTAACAAATCCTGGTCCTTTAGAGTTCTCCCAAGAAATTACCATTTCCATGACTGGCGGAAACACTAGGGCTAAAGCAGTTGAACAAAGAGCACCAATAAGTGAAATGAAGAGTCCAAGTTTAGGAACAAGTTCAGCAAGGGTAACTGAAAAGTTAAAAAGCAAATCATCAAAAATTGTTTTTTCATTATTTTATTATATAGAAATAACTTACATGTTAGAGCAACCATTATCGTCCTAAATATAAGCTCACCGTACATAGGATTCCCCTTTAGTTTCAGCATGGTTGCTAGGGTAGGCCACATAATCTGTATAGCTACGAAAAACTGCAATGGATACCCAAGCAGAACTCCCAATGATACTGCAATTTTAACCACCTGGGCTAGCCTGTATTTTGTGTGTTATAATATTAGACATGACTAAATAAATTACAATTATTTACTTACCATTCTTTGACATCTAGATTTAGAGTTAAACTTTCTTTTACGTCTTCGCCCCATTTAAGATACCCAATAAATCCAGTGAAAATGAATAATAAGGAAACCGCTGCCATTCCAACGTTTAGAACTCCTAGAGGTCGATCAAATTTTGTTGGTTTTCGCATTGAATTTTTTAAAGGTAAAACTAAAGCGATTCCCTCAAATGCAAATATAGCTGTACCAAAATATAACGCTAATCTATCCCAACTGTTGAAGTAATACCGCTCCGTTGGCGATGGAACTCCACCTTTAAATGCATAATACATTGTTATGCTTAGGCCTGTTACCATGCAAATGTTTGCGATCATCGAAACTGGAGCCAGGTACTTTAAATTTGTCAGCAGTGATGGCAACAAGATTGGAATAAATATTATCGCCATTATGTAGTGAACATCTAAAGGATATCCGTAAAATGAAAAAAGCTGAAATGAAAGAATGACGTTGTGAGTAATAATTTCTGGGCAATATATATGCATATAATGAAGAGGAGCATCTATGACTTATTGAAAATTGTTCCACCAACAAGCGAAACAAAATAGGGAATGGTTTTTGTTGCAGACCTGAGTAACGAAAAAGCCCCCAAACATAAATTAAGTTAGATGAAGACCTAAGTGTAACCCTTGAGATCCACATGACACATATTGAATATTAATAATAATAATATCACAAAAAGGTAAGCAACTTAATCATTACAAATTATTGTTTTATTTTTAAATATTTTTTACTATAACTAAACCTATGAGATGTATTTGATAAAAACTCTTTAAAAATATTTATTAATAAATAAATAAATAAAATAGCTGGGTGAAGTAATGTTGTCCGCGTTTTCCGTATTTTAAGAATGCCGCAAACCTTGTTCAATATTTGAGATTCAAAGTTTAGTCCTTGATCAGAATGAAGTTCACGGACAGCACCAACTGCAGATCCAGTTCGTCATTAATTCCTCTGCCACTGTCTGTGGTTGTTGATTTATGATTGGATATACTTCTGGTCATTTACTAAAATAATCCATTACGACTTGCCCCGTCCGCAATGTCAATTGCAATTCTCTCGAAAAGTGCTCCGACTTTGTAATGGTGCATCGCCTCAGTTCTTTTTATGTCAGGTCCTTTGCTACGGGCGCAAACAGCACATTTTTCTCCAAAGTCTTATTGACGGCAAGATGTCCTCCTGAAACACCATTATGGAACTCTTCCAGCAGATCCTTCATTTTATTACTGGGAGCCAATAGCTACATTCGGTGTGCTGACTCGTTGGGTGTTTCCTATTTACACTTCAATATTCCGTCTTCGACGCACAGCGAATTCCACTGCGTCCAGTAGCTCTTTAAGTGCCGTACCACACTTGCCCTGCTTCCGCGCGATGAAGTCCGCACGAGTGCCCACATTTGTCGTGTTGGATTTTGTGCAGAACACACGCAATTTATTGTATGTAGTGGTAACATTAAAGCAATTTCCGAACCCAAATCAACCTTGCTTTGAATGTATGCGTGCCGATGCGACGATAAATAGGTAAGTTCCGTGCGGATTTCCCTATACACTCCCGCACGCCCTCTCTCCAACAAACTGCGATGAAGCAGGACAAGTGTGGTACGGCACTAACGTTGTACTTCTGTCAGAAACATCTTTCTTTTGCTTTCGTCGTTCTACTTCCATGTCGAAATTGGAGATATCTTCTTGTCTTCTCCTTAGGCGGACTTACATCTGATTCCTACGAAATCAATGCTGGTTTACCTCATGGTTCAGTTTTCTCACCAACCTTATTTTCTTTTTAGTAATGACCTTTAATCTCTTACTCACAATTCGCCGACGACAGCACACTTGATTTTGCGTATTTTTTTGATTCTTGGTAATTCTACAGAAATCAACCGAGGTCACTTGTTTGGATCATTAAACAACGACATTTCTACGATCCTGGCTCAGGGTGGAACAAAGCGTGTTACGTTTAATGCATCCAAAGCGCAATGCTGCTTTATGTCCATTAAAAAACAACCAGGGCACTCTCAACTTATTTCTGTTTACGGTATGAATATACCCAGTTCGCCCACTTTAAACATATTGGTTATTGAGATATCCAGTTGAACCGACCATATATTTCCTATCACCATGAAGACGGAGTTGGATCGATTCGTTGAGCCGCACGATCTCCATGCCATGGGTCCCGGGTTCGAGACTAGATCTCCCGGTCTCTGCGCTGTTGTATAGCTCGCAGCAATGGAAAAACGAGACATTCCTCACTTCCCTTACCCTAATTCCCTTCCGGCCAAAACCATGCTAACGCATCAAAGGGTTGTCCCCTAGGATTTGGCCACATCGTATATAAAAGAAACCAAAAATGCGATGAAATGCTTTGGTTTACTTCAGAGATGTAAGAAATACTTCACCCCGACTGACTAGGTGCTTATCAATAAGTCTGAAATCAGGCCTAGACTCCAATATAATTACGGTATTTGGACAGAGGCCGGACACACCGCATTGTCCGCCATAGTATCATAGTCAAAGTATAGGCGATCCCTCAAGTTTTGAGAGCATTGACTTTCTGGAGCATCAACGGAGTGTCGGTTGTTTCTCACTTTTATATCTTTTCTACTGTCATTATTCTAACGAAATTGCTAGGTTCATTCCTTGTAGAAAAATCATTATGCGCGACACAAGAGCATTAAGTCGCTCCCCTATACTCTCCAGGTCAAATCTGGATGTGCCGTAAAATTTCCTGAATCTTTCCTAAGCAGAACAACACGAATGTGGAACAGTTTACCATCTTTTGTTTTTCCCTGATCTTATGAACCGCAAACTTTTAAGCGAGATGTACATTGATACCTCTTTCAGTTAAGCCCTTAATCCATTTCCCTTACCCTTAATTCCGTTCCCGCCAAGGATATGCCTAAGCATCATAGGGCATTATCATATAAGAAAAACACTGATCGAATGGTTATCTCAACGTTGAAATACAAGAAAATGCTGCTTGGACGTAGGTGTAGATCAGTGGTTCCCAAAGTGGTTCCTACGGACCCCCAGCGGTCCTTGGATCTTGTTATCGGCGTGGGGGCTGCGGGAAATTAAAATCAATTTGGAGGTGCGTGGACAACGGAGGGGGGGGGGGGGTTCGCGAAAGGTTTAAAATAAAGTAAAATAATTGTGACCCATTTTCATTGTCATGAAAGTTAAAATAAATAGCAATAAATAAATTGGTAGCCATTTTTACGTCCTGAGTAATGATAAGATATATAAAATACAAGTAATGACAAGCATCGCACGGTGGTTCCGTTTAAACAGGAACGGAATCTCGCCGCTTCTCTCTTGAAGCTACAAGGTAATCAATTAATTTGCCTTTGTTGCAAAACTTTTTCTATACAAACAAAACTTGGAAAGAGAAGAATGCTATCAGTTTCCAAATCTTTCAAAATTGCAAAAACGAGATGAAGATTTGCTTGCTTATTGTCAACACTTAACGACTCTTCATTCTGACCTCAGCCAAAGATTTGAAAACATTCTTCACTTGGTTATCCCCGATTGGGTGTTGGACCCGCAAACCCATATGAATCCATACTAATACAGGAGCAACTTAATCACAAAATGAGGAGTTAAACCAATGTTTGAACAAGGATACCACAAATTCTGGTTAAGCAGGGTCTAGACTATGCAAATCAAACGCAAACAAACATGTTTGTTTGAAATGTTTGCATAATGTGGACGAGCTCTCAAGCTGCCTTAAACAATATGAATGTGCTTGAACTGATTTACAGCAATTTGCGGAAACGAAAGATTTAAGGCAAATTTGTTGGATATTTCTACAGTGTGGACGTCTTCAAATTTACCACAAGCATGCACACATTGTTATATTTATTGAAGCCTGTTTAAACGAAAATCGCGTTTGTCAGCCATTTTCATGAATTTTGAATCAATCGAGTCATTTCATTGTCGCGCTTCACTCAGTATTCAAGTGGTAATTATGAAGAAAAGTGAACTTATTGTATTGTATTTATTTGGCTCATCGGTGAACGCCGCGCGATTGTCGAGCCTAGTCAGACATAGCAACCTTGTGGATGTCTACCGTTGGCTTAATCCAACGACTAGGTCATACACAAGGGTTTCCCGAAGTTTCCAGGGTAGCTTTTCGGGTTCGAGGATAGACAGACTTTACGTCTCGTCCAGTGTTGCCAAGTCGTCGATGAAGAATGTCACCAGATACAAAATAATACATTTTTTTTCAAAATTGCTTCCAATATAATATAAGAAAAATCTAAGTAACAAAAATGTAAATACTACGACTCAATAAAAGACTGTATTTACCTAAATCACAAGCGTATTTACCTTTGATTGGTGCTCATTAACTTTAGCGTCGTGAAATTTCTTCCTTTCAATTTGTAAAAGGAAAGGGATAAAGTTCTAATTTTATGTTCGATCCTCTTATCGTAAGCGACAGAAAATAAGTATGGTTAAAAGTGTCAGGGTCCCTCTGGAAAGTAATTAAGTCTCACAGGAAATTGTTCGAGTTGTCTTAAACATGCGTAAAGCTTAGCAACAAAAGCATTAAATGGGCCCACTTGAATGTATGATGCAACAGCGGTTGTAACTGAATTAAATTTCAGCAAATATGTACAAAAATCGAGAAAAAACAGTGAGAAATGCCGAGTATTTACGTTAAAGAGTCGGAGAACATTTGGTGTCATCAGAAGAAGTTCAAAATAACAGTGTCGCTAAAAAAATATCAGTCTCTAGAAAGGTATTCGAAAACACAAGATTTGGTGTCAAAGTCCATGATTTGGCATCACTGCATTAAAAGTCACCAGAAGTCACCGCAGTGGAAGTTAAAAATCACCAACTTTTAGACGTGTCTGAGAAAACAAAATTCTGTCACTAGAGAGAGACAAAATCACTGAATTGGCATCACTGGTCTCCTCTAGCCTTCTTAACTTTTTCGTTAGTGTCACTCATGAAGTGTGTTCATTGAGTGATCATCTTTTTGTTGTGGCGACCAGCACTTTGGTCGAAAAGCGAACTGCTTACTGGATTTTCAACAATAACTTGTTGAACTCGGAGCAGTTCACCGAAGAATTCATTCAGTTTTGGCACCAATGGCGTGATAACAAGAATATTTATTTATTAAATAATTTAATTACTAAAAATAAAAAGACAAAAATTATGGATGAAAAACTTTTTAAAAAATCGAGTAGTGCACAGTTCAAATGCGCTTATTCGCGACCTTCAAGACAATAACGAAATGCTGTTTCAAAATTTCTGTAGAATGTCTGTGGATGATTTCATGTATTTATTGAATTTAGTGTCGCCTAAAATTGGTAAGAAAACTACACTATTTCGGGAAACCATATCTGAAAAAGAACGTCTTCTGTTGATACTTCGGTTTTTAACTACAGGAGATTCGTACACTAGCTTGATGTACTTGTTCATAGTTTCAAAACAATTAATTTCAACAATTGTTGCGGAAGTATGCAGAGCAATTATTGAGTCATTGAAAGATTAAAAGAATTTGATTCCGAAATGAACTCAGTTGATTTTGCTACTGGCCAATTTATTCAAATGATTGAATGTTTTCGATCGCCGAGCGAAAGCAATCAAATCGTTGCAATCAGCCACAAATTGGTTTGAGTACACGTCCACAATATTCAAATATATTTGAATTGTATCCGGCAAATTTGTAACAAATCTTTCGTTTTCACAAATTGCTGCAAATCAGTTCAAATTCGTTTGAATTGTTTGCGGTAGTTTGAAGGACGTCCACATTGCAAACACCCAGCTTCAATCATTTTGTGGCAAATTCATTCAAATTGCTTGCCAACGCGATTTTCGTTTGAGTAGACCTCAAGAAAAGTAAAAAAATTTATGAATGGACCCGGCTTTACAAAAACAGATACCAATTTTATATCCTGCATTATGGTTGTACAGAAGCTGTTGATTGCTTTCCCGTCTTCCTATTTAGTAGAATGTGGATTTGGTGCAGTTATGAGCCACATCACAAGAAAAGAAAACAACTGGAAATTAGTGCTCGTAGAAACTTACGAATGTTATTCACAAACATAGAGCCGAACACAAATCTCATATCATCCCATCAGGTTCACCCATCTCATTGAAAAACTAATAATGTGTTTTTGTATTTTAAAACAAAAGTTACATTTGCAATAATTACTACTTTAAATATCAAAATATTTTATTTATATTTTATTTTTATTTACTTAGGACCAGGCTTTCTAATAGGTAATATGGAGGTTAAGCTTTTGCTATATGCGGATGACATCGTTCTATTATCAGATGATCCAGCCAAACTACAGAGAAAAATAAACAAATTGCAAGAATATTGTCAGCTCTGGAGCCTTAGAGTTAATTAAGAAAAATCTAAAATAATTATCTTTCAAAGAGGGGCTGGTCCAAGAAAACATCTGAAAATTGGGTTTTTAATGGTGAAAGCATTGAAGTGGTCAAGAAGTATACGTACCTTGGGGTCACTGTTTCTACAAAGCTGTCTATGACTGAACACCTAAAATATCGCTTGTCTCTGGCTAAAGTTAGTCTTAACTCAACGCGGCAAAATTTCATTAGGAAATCTAACATAGCACACTCTCAAAAAGTCAAACTATTTAACGCAGTCAGCAAACCCATACTCTGTTATGCTTCACAGGTATGGGGCTACAAGCAGTATGATGACGTTGAAAGGTTGCAGAGATTCTGTTTGAAAAAATTACTCCTACTGCCTCCCCAAACCCCAAACTACGCACTCATACTTGAGACAGGCTTATCGAATCTATACATCGGCACGTTAAAATGTCATTTTAAATACGTGCTTAGGACTTTATTCCATTACGATCCTGATAGGCTCCCTCACAAGATAAGCTGGAAAATTTTGGAAAAAAATATCTTTTGGTTTGAGATATGGCAAGACTTGGCAGAAAAGCACAATGTTGAGTTGAATGCGGAACGAGCCTCGTTTTTCGAACTGAAAGAGAAACTCTCACGAATTGTCGAGCTCGAGGACATATGGTTAAGGAACAGGGCTTTAAGCAGAGCAACGACTACAGTTAGGTACGGCTTATACGATAAACTTAGCAATTCTGCTGAGCAAAACTACTTTAGAAATGATTTTGCGATTAAGAAGATAAACCTGGTTTTCAGATATAGATGCGGTCCATGGAGAAGGGACGGTAGTAGTCTTTGTTCTCTCTGCAATCTTTTGGATGATGAGGATTTGTTTCACTTCCTTGGTGTATGTCCTATCCTATCAGAATTCCGATCAAAATCCTTTGGGAAAGAGAAATTATCTGAAACTGAAGTTATTGAGATTTTGAATGGTAAGAACATGTACTCGGACCTTTATCAGTTTGCTACCACAGCCTGGAAATTTAGGGAATTCCTTGTATCTGAATATAATAATTGATTTTTTTATTGCACTTCAGCTTCCGTTTTTTCTTGCGTGATTCAAAATAATTTCATTATAAATGTAATATACAGTCGCTCAATGAAATTGTAGTATCGCCCTATGCGAGTTCTAGATACAAATATATATACTTTGTATTATATTATCCTACATACTATATTGTACTATATGATATTGGATTTTGTTGTAAATCTCGGCAGACGGCTCTAGCTAGTGTCGTAGTTTATTAGACTTACTTCTTAAATTAGGTACAAGGTGAATGAAATAATGAAATTTAGTATATAGACAAATTAACAGCGAATAAATAATCCTAATTGTATTTTATTTTTCATGAATTTAAGAATAAACTTTTTAGGAATATATTTTATTTTTACGTCACCATTTATCATTCAAGACATCAAAGGTAAATTTGTAATTTTTCTATTATGCAGTTTTGTAGAGTTATTTCATGGGGTTCATGGGCAGGTTTTTACTATAAGAAGGGATCCATGGGCATAGTAAGTTTGGGAACCACTGGTGTAGATGAACCTTTAATAGCCGAAAAAGGGACAGTATGCATGCATATGTATAAAGATTGATGTTGTGCAGATATTATGAGGTTCGGTGATTAAATATTAACTTTAAGGTGTCAAAGTGGAGGCTTTAAAAACTTTGCTTTAATCCAGGCAAGTGTGGTATCGTTTTATAAGCTACTTTCATCAACCGGATTCTTATTTCATTTGAACTAAGTATATTGCTGTATGCAGTTGTATTTAGTTCATTAAATATTTGTGTATAAGTTAAATTAATTCGTATTCATTTAATTATATGAATAATGAAAGGAGTTTAAACATTTTTGTGACAATGTCTCTGACGATTAAAAATAAATCTTTTAAATACAATTTCTACATTACTCACTTGTTCTATATTTGTACTAATAAATACAAAGTAAATACAGCAAAATCCAAGCTGTGTAACACATATGAAAATGTTAACTACTGTTCTCATATGACTGGACCATCCTCTAAGCTTTGGAGGGCCGTTGGCGAAACAAAGCTCAACTGTTTCGGCATAATCTGGAAAATTTTCGCATTTCGAAATATCCTGACTTTTTTTTGAACATGTTAAAAGAACATGCTGACAATGAACACTAATAAGTGCGATGATTAGTGTCAATATTGGTGCAGTAATTATACCGGCATTTTTAAAGGCATCACCCATGGCAAATAAACCAGGTCCAATGTTACCTTTGAAAAGGTGCACCAATGATTCCATATACCTAAAAGAAATTTGAATTACTTTTGATTATGTTTTTAATGTGAGTATAATTAAGTACTTACGAAGTTGGATGATCAACTGAAATTCCATGAGAACCGGCTGCATTTGTTTCCAAATTATGTTTTTCGTTGCCAAACATTTTGGCTTCAGGCCAAGTTCATGATCTGCCGCAACTTTGCAGGAATCGGACATGTGAATGACTTTCTCTGAGGTTTTTTGATATTTGCCGTCAGCCATTTTGTGGTATTTGTGTGAAGTCTGAAAAAGCGGAAAATTATGTCTATGTAGTCATGAAATTTTCTTAAAATATAAAATTTTGCAATTAATTTATTTTAAAGTAGGAAAGCAGTAGATAAATGTCTAGTCTTACGAAATTGCTCACAACCCGCATTATTGCCGCAGAAATTCATCCAAAAAATTCAAATATTAATGAAGAGAAACGCAAGAAAACAAATTCAGTTCTACTTCTTTTATTTAGTAATTTTTTAAAGTTCATGAACAAGATGCCTTATTTGCGTCAGTTTTAATAATTTGAAAACACTTTCCAACAACACTTGACAATTTTACATATTATAAACCCACGACCGACCCACAGAGCGGTGACTTTTAACTAACAAATTTGCAAATTTAAACTCATTGGGGACTTGAAATTGAGCTCGGTTAGTTTACTGCTGCGGTGTTCTAGTAAAAATATTATAAATATGATAAAGTTATTTAATGCACACACTTGCACTTCTTTAATATTCTCTTTAAATATTTTAGTGCAAGCTCGTCATGTGATGTATGTAGATGTTCTCTTGCTTAAAGTAAAGAGTCTTTGTTTTTGTTTCTAAATTTCGAAATAATGTATTTTCGGAAAAATGCGTTTAAAGTTTTTGAAGTAAAAATGGTATTAACTACTCTCACGAGGGTCTGGTACTTCGATAAAGGCCTAAAACACTTCAAATTTCGGCATAAAATTTTGTGTGCACATTCTTGAATAGTTTTTCTATGGATTTATGAAATAAAGAAAAATAATTTTTTTTTCCTGAAATTCTAGAATCCCCTCTTTATATATATTTTAGTAAACCCAATCCTTTTTACACACATTTTTTTTTGTATTTAACACGACGGCACTATTTATAAATAATTTAACCGAAAAACAAAAACCGTGAAATTTTTGAAAAACGCTTTTTTCAGATCGAATGCATTTCGATGGGCATTCCCATCGATTTGAAAAAAGCGTTTTTCAAAAATTTTACGGTACCGGTAAAGGTAATGGGAATGCCCATCGAAATGCATTCGATTTGAAAAAAAATTTGATGGTACCGGTAAAGGTAATTTTGAATATGTAGTGTTGTTTTTCGGTTAAATTATTATTCCAAGCCTTTTTGTTTAAACTTTCTATCCATAACTGTTAGCTATCCAAAGGGCGGATTTCGATCTTTTATTATTATTTAAAAAAGATCTTCATTTTTTACTTATTAAATAATTTTGCTTATCAACAATTACCTTTCATTAAATATTATTCACATTGAATATTCAATTAATTTATTTTGTTTTTGGGAATAAGAGAAAAACTACTTTCAAATAAATACAGTTTTGTTAACTCAAAAATTTCAGGAGCTGTTTGTCCGGCCGTGGACCCTGGAAAAACGGAGACGTTATCGCAAAATCGCTGCACAGCCGCCATTTGGAAATTAATCGTTACAAAAAAGTTATTGTATACTCCCTTTTTTGTAATCTGGAATATTTTTGTAGTTTTTCTGAAAAAAAGTCCCGAAAAAAGTCTATTTTTTCGGCCTCTAGAGTGGCCTAACCCCTTAAACAATATTTTTCTTTATACAATTTTGTAAAGCGAGATTTTGGATAAAACAATATTTTTTCGAGCGCATTTTTTCCAGAAACCCGAATTCTGTAATTTTGATATTTTATAAATCGGTATTTGGTAGGGGTCCTAGGAGAACTACGTTTTAGCGCACTTTAATTATGTAATTTGGTGAGGTGTAAGTTTAGATGAGCTGGAATTGTGTTTTAATTTGAACTGAACTCATGTTCGCTTCTCTGGTCACTTGACTGTTTCTATTGGAAAATTGGTGAATTTTTTGTAAAGGTTGGGTAATTATTCATTTCATTATTACCCACTGTCATGGCAACAATTCGACTCAAAGCCATACGTGTGCACATATTTTCATTTTGAGGAGCGCCAAAAGTAAAGAGTATTTTTAGGTACTTATCCGGAATTGTCTTTTCATGAAAATGAATCAAATAGTATAAATACTATATATTATTAAAATATAGAACCTCCTCTACTTTTCTTAGAATGTAAAAATGTTGGCTACTTCATAAAATAAAATATCAGCGAAGTGACCGCTGTAATCCATGTGTAGCCGCTATGGTCGTAAGGTTTCCGGGTGACCGTTTGAAAAAAAATCTAAAATCCACCTTTTCTTAGTCTTTGGGGTAAATAAAATTTAATAACTAGTGGGGTAGGTCCAGATTCTGGGTGTCGCATCATTGGTGCGACCCTTGAGGTACACACGAACAACTTCCCAGTTAATAACAATTTTCAATTATTATTAACAATATTCAATTATTATTAACAATATTTAATTGTTAATAGCGATAAATTTCATGATCATAGTACAAACGAGTAAGTGAAAATTCAATAAAATTCATACTATTCGATTTATCGTTTTATTTATCATTAATATCAACTATTTAAACCATTTATCATTTTTTTAATGTTATAAAAAACTATAAAAGTTCTGGATTTTTTTTTTAAGTATCGAGTTGTATCAGAACCAATTAGATCAGATGAATCTTTTTCAAAAAAAAAAACTTTCGCCCACTTGTATCTCATTTAAAAATACTTAAAAAATTGATATTTTAAATTTATAAATAAATAAATTAATGAATTTAATTTATCATGATAATTTCGTTGTAATTAGATGCAAAAAATTGTTTAAAAAATTATTCCGTTATAGCACTATTTTTTAATGAAAACCAAATAAATGCACTCTGTTTGGAATTCATTTGTTATTAATTATTTTGAATGGTTATAAACAATTTATAATTGATATAAACAATTCTTAATTAATTTTTAATTGATATAAACAAAGTTTATTCATAAAAGAAATTTTTTTTGGTAACAAAAATTTCAATTGTTTATAAGAATTTTCAATTGCTATGAACAATCTGCAATTTTGTATTCAATTTCCAATTTTCATAATCAATTTTCAACCAGGTAAAACCATTTTCTATAATTATAAATTTATTATTGTTATAAACAAAATAAACATATAATAATAAAACAATTTTTCATCATTATAAACAATTTCTGTTCATAATAAATTGTTATTATCCGAGTTTTTGATGTCGCGATCGTCATCAGAACAAATTACATCGAAGAAATCATTTTCAAGAAAGTCTGAAATCAACTTTTTTTCAGTTTTTTTGTTAAAACCAAAAAACGGCTGAACCGAAATTGATTAAATTACTTTCAGCTCTTATTGACAATAATACGCTTCGAATGGCACCATAGCGAAGTCGTTATCATTTTTTGTTCGCGAGATTTCGTTGTCGAAAACAGTGGGTCCGAACGTACACACACACACACACACACACACACACACACACACACACACGCGCGCGCGCGCACACACACACACACACACACACATAAATGTGTTCAAAAATATGCGTAAAACACTATGGTGACTTTGAAATGTAAAAAAAAAACAAAACTAAACATTTTGAAAATCGGGCCCATTACAATAACTTCCTATGTGTGGGAAGTTAAAAATAAATAATAAATAATAATAATAAATAAAATATTTACAACCATAACCACATAAATTTCCTACAATTCCCGGAAAAACATTTTTCGACCATTCCTTTTGGTTAGGTCAAAAAAGTGATGTTTGAATAATCGCGCTTAAAGTTGTTTCTTTATTTTTGTTGGAATGAAATTTTTCAACTAACCATTAAATCTCATTAAGGCAACCTACCTCATCCTCAAATGAGGCGTTATCCATCAAAGCTCTTTTGCAGGCCACAGAAGGATTTTCTTTGCTGGCGTTGGACGCTTGCCTCTCCCAGCCGTCGAGAAGTGCTTCGTTGCATTTAAGGAAGTATGTGTGCACTGTACTGTCAAGAAATGCCTTGACGTCCGTTATTTGTAGAAAGCTCAGGAATCCGTCCTTGAAAATGGCTGCAACGCACCTCTATACTATTAGACGCGTCTGAAAAGTGTCACTTTCTAAACTTGTTTCATATACAAGGGCGGATTTGGGGTGGGGGGGGGGGCAGAGGGTACGTGCCCCCCCCCCAGACAGTCACAACTGACCATTCAAAAAACACAAGGAGATTAATTTGGTCGCGCTATAGTTCGGTTTGTTTCGTTTTGCGTACACATACGTAGGCGCAAATTATCCGGAGTTGCAAAACCTCCGTAAACTACAAGCCATGAAGTAAGAAATTTTACGCGCACACATTAGGGCCTAAGTGGTCTGAATTTCCGGCAAATTTACATTGCTTTTTATAGCAGCCGGGGAGTGATTTTTCTTCAAACTCGTCCTAGCGCCTAAACTATTACTTATATGAAAAAAATATTTCCGGATTATCCCGGAATATGGAATGTGAAAAATAAGTAAAGGTAAGGTGACGCCTTGCATTATCTCGGTATTGGTAGCCTATAGTAGGGTTGAACAGGGATGCAGTTCAATCGTAAAGTACCGAGGAGAGCGATCTTTCTCCATTTTACGCCGACTAAAGACATATCTTCGCGGCAGGATGACAGAAGATCGTTTGAATGGACTGGCGTTAATGCCTATCCATCAAGACATTGCGTCAATGATGAACCCTACAGAAGTACTTGATATCTTCAGCAGAAAACATAAAAGAAAACTATCATTATTAAACATGTAATTTTTCATTATTTTCATTATTAAACCTTTATTACAGGTTTCTGTTGTATGTCATTATTTTACAACATAGATAGATATAGTGTAATCTTATGAGTACACTCATGATTCACACATCGAAGCAACCAGACAAACCATAACCCCCAATAGGAAAGACGTCTCCTTAATAGGGGAACACTTAGGCCAAGGAGGCCCATTGTGATACCACAGTTCAGACTGCAATTAGACCCCATATAAACCTCTAGAAAATAAGAGAGTCTACCTATTACTATCTGTGCATCGAGTCATTCCTTGTCTCCAGTGGAATCTAGTTCTCGAAGAGCCAATATAAATATTGGCTGGGGCGAAGAGTGTTTAGTCTTAGCACTTTTCCGGGAACCATTTGGAGCTGCTGATAAATCGAACTAGGTCCCTGACGTCAGTGGAGCCTCATACGGTTGGCTAGGGCCGGGCAGTTACAGAGGAGGTGGAATATGGTTTCCTCTTCCTCTTCGTCATGGCAACTCCTACAGAAGTCGTTTGAAGGTGCGCTGAGTCTATCGGTGTGTCTGCGTATAAGACAGTGGCCCGTAATAAAGCCCACGGTAATGCTAATTAATTTGCGTCCGAGCAAGATGAGCTCTCTTGATGAGACAGGTGTGTTCCTCCTGCCAATTAACATTTTTAATCCTGAGAGATGTCTGTGAAATCTCCAGATTGAACGTGGCCAGCGGCTTTCCCAGCTGGTGGTTAATGTCCGAGTCAGGACGAGTAATACCGCTAGTTCTCGCTAGTTCGCCGGCTCTACAGTTAATCAGGAGTAAGGAATAGCACTATGTCCAGGCACCTAGATGAACCGTACTTTCAGATGCTTAGCTATGTCATTCAGAGCTGAGCGACATGCTACAACCGTTTTGAAGTAGTATATACTCCCGTGAGGGATTTAATAGCGTCCTGACTGTCTGTAAGTATACATATGCTATCTGTAGGAAGCGTTAAATGTTCCAGACTGCTGCAGTAGAAAATCTTTTGCGAAAACCAACCGCACAAGAGCTTCTCTGCATTAAGCTTTACAAAACGAGACTCGGGTTGTATGGCTTCAAAGAAGGGATGCGCTGTGCCCAAAGCCACCAAACCAAAACACAGTCATCCGGTTTCTTTCACGGCCGTCTAATATGTACATGGTAGTGGATCTATGGCCACCAAACCCAGCTTAGACACCACCGGTGTGCTTCTCAGGCCAGCTCCGTCCAGCGTAAACTCCACCTTGGCCGACAATGATTACGAAATTTTGATTTAATTAAAGCACATTTTATATGTATTTGAGATGAAACGGAAAGCTTAAAATGTTGGTGCAATAATGCATAGTTTTAAAAGTGATTGGAATTGAGTGGTGTTATTTCAAGATACTCTCTAATACGTTCACTTTACAGTTATATCCTATCATAGCGAAAAATTATGTTGGGCCCTTACTTCTACATCTATTATTGTAACTCAACTTAAAACTAGCAACCTACGTTTTGTAAAGTACGCTGCAAAAAGGAATGCCCACAAAAATTCGTACTAATAAATAAATGCATTATACAACTCACAGTTTAGTCAAGTAAAATGATGAAAACAAATATTCAAATGAGAGAAGAAATTTTACGTTGAAGCTGTCGAAAATTGAGGTGATCAACGCTTTCGTTCCTATTTATATCACGTTTCACCAAATTTAATCTCCAAAAATTGTGAAGATATGCAATATTTTTAGCCAACTTATATTCGTTTACTGTTTTATTTTATTACTTCCTAATTTCCAATTAATACTTTGCAGGTGTTACCGAGAAATCAAAACTGTGTTGTTTAAAATTGTTCATTTATACAAAGATCTGCAGCTTATGAGTACTTCTTATTTTTCTGTAAAATGGGTCGAATTGTGAAATGAACTATTTTTAGTAATATCATATAATTAAGCTCCTCATTTCAGTACATATCTTCTAGTAAAAGTACAATAATACGCCATCCCCACGCAGTGATAAACTCAATCAAAACAAAAAGCGCTGCCAAAAACTTTAATCAAGTTGAAACTATGTACATACATACGTCGTATATATATTTAAATTGAATGAGTTTGTGTAATGTTTTGATGGAAACTAAACAGTACAGAATTTTGTTTACACTTATTTATACTTTTTACGCTGACCGCTTAGCAGAAATATTTTTTTAATTCTTTTTATATGTTGGAAGTGTAGTGAAGGCCGTGAAGGTTACTCCGAACTGACAATGCACTTTTGTTTTGTTGCGGTCAATTTTGTAAAATTTAAAAATATTGAAGGGCAATAGCCCTGAACTAATTTTATTTTGTGTTTGTTTACTTATTTCAAAGCAGATTTCGTAACCAAGATAACATCTCACGTTTTGGTTTCTTCTGGATTAAAATTGATTCGTCATACTTTAAGCGAAATTCGTTCTGCAATTTATTGAAGTGTGAAGTCTTGTTGTGCATTAATTGAATTAACATAACGTGTTAAAAACTAGATTTCGTTTTTGTAGTATTTATTTCCATTACGCATAAATATAGATGTCCCTGAAGTCAGCTATACTTTTTAGGATTTCCGAAAAAATATGTGTGTGTAAATAAAAATAGGTAAAAAAACCTTTTAACTTAAACAGTTTTATTTACCATTAGATGATGTACTAAAAGCTGTAAAGAAATTATGGCTCAGAAAGGTGAGGCTTACTGAGATAAAGCTACAAAGAGCAGTGACGTCCTCTTGTATCGTGGCCAAGATCTTCATTGGATAGATGCATCAGCGGAATAAGTAAGTAGTCAGAGCGAACGGGCTTCCTGGTCTTCATCTCTTACTTTTGGAATTCAAATACGAGTCAGAATTTGATTATTACTTGCTTTGACAGTGAAAAATACATCGCAGAGAAATTTGCACACCTAAGACCACCCGGTTTTATTCAAGTCTGATCAAAGCTTCTGATTACTTACTTATTTCGAGTAGTCAATCTTGGCCCAAAGTGGATTTTGGCCGCCGACACTAGAGGACGTCACGAAATTTCTTTTTAATGACACCCCCCGTTCGATGGTACGATAATATGTGTAGTATTTTCACTGAAATTGAATAAGTTTGTAAAATTTCAATTGGATACAACAATAAGAAGTGAATGAAAAGTCAGTTGCAAGATTTGAAACAAACAAACAAACAGATATACGAAAGAGAAGCAAATAAAACCATTTAAAAAATTGTAACTAGAAATTTTCTAAACCAAAATTTTTACAAAGAAATTAGGATAGACGTTTTTTGAAAACAAATAAAAGGTTGTGCTGTAATGTGCTCATGATGTGCTATTATGGGCCACAACTAAAAACAAATTCTTTCAGTAAAAACGTTTTTCATCAGGCAAAATATTTTAATAATTATGATTTTAACCAGCCGGAATATTTTATTGCGAACGGTTAATGAATTTGCTCAAATTAATAATATTTATCTAATCTAATGGCACCATTCAACTTTACGAAAAAAATAGAGACAAAATTCTGATTTACACAAGCGAATTCTGACTTACACTAGCTAATATCGGCAATAAAACAAAATTACACTAACATTTTTATAGTTTTTTTGCAGGAATAATAAAAATAATTACCTATTCACCCAAAATAAATATTTTCGACCCATTATCTTAAAAATTTTGTTTATTTAAAGAATTTCCTACCTAAAGTACAATAAAATAAAAATTAAAATGTCTATTCCACTAATATTTATATTACTAGGTTACCGCGGTTTCGCCTCACTCCCGTAGGCATCTTCAGACCGACTGTCGGTCTGAAGATGCCTACGGGAGTGAGGTGAAAAAGCGGTAACCTAGTAAGGTAAATATTAGTGGAATAGACATTTTAAAAATTTTCGGTTTTGTGTTAATATTAAAAATGGAGTTCCACCAAGAAATATCGATTACGTCAATTAACATGATAAAATAACTAAGTAATCAGCAATTTCTAAAGATGCGGTTGTTCTAATGTTTTGTCTACCTTGCCATGTTGCACCTTTTTGGAAAGGTAATATGATGGGCAATCAAATAAAAATAAAAAATAGGTGTGCTAATTACATGAATTTCGGAGAAAATTTGGGAAAATTCTGAATTTTAAGTAATGGCAAACAATTTTTTTCACTTTTGGAAGTGAGTGCACCTGCAATAATAGGAGTTAGATCAACATTGTTGATAATTTTGGAAAGGCCATTGGGATAGTAGTTTTCAAGCGTTTGTTTGATGTCGCTATGTTGGGTAGACCAAACGATAAAAATAAAAGAGTAGTGCGCATACCATGAAAAACTGAAATTTATGAATCACCCTGTAACTGCAAAACGGTTGAGATTGCCCCCCCCCCCGCCCACTGCCATAAAATTTTTTGTTTGGCTAGGTGAGAGCTATCATTTATACTCCTATTGACATCTAGAAATGGAACACCCTGTATTTGTATATGTACATATACATATATATCTATACAATAGGGTACCTTTTAGGTCGTGTGCAATAATGAAGAAGGCGAGAAACGAAAGAAAAATGTATTAGAGAGAGTCTATCTCCCCCCACCCCTAAGCTATACGCGTTAAAAATTCTTTTACGATGGAATATTAGGAAGAAATATTTTATATATTCTAAAAAAAATATTCTACAGTTTTAGTGTTACAGATATTATTGATGCCTCAGTTGACAGGTAACACAATGGTGTTAAAGACTGTGTAAATTTTTTTGTTACTGGATTTAAGAAAATTGATTTTCAAACTTAAATTATGGGAAAAAAATCTATTTTCCATTTTAAACGAAAATATTTTGAAAGCTTTCCCTTCAAATTTTTTTTTATTTTCAGGTTTAAAATAGTGGCCAATGCGATCGCTTTCAAAAGAAAGCTAAATCACAAAAAAATCTTTTACCATTCTCAAGTTACATGACCTAAATTGTTTTGTGGTAATAACCCCAATTTGAGTGGATAAGTAGATCCGGTAGTAAAACGTATACAGTAGGTCATAAAATAATTATTTTATATACATTTCCACGGAAAAAAAAAATGATTATTGTTGTACTTGGAATGCAAATCATATAAACTTCCCGTATAAAATGAGATGCAAACGTAATGCCATTCTTAACAGCACATAATATTTTAAAATGGGAAGTCATTTTGATAGTTTGCAGTTAATAGTTGAAAATAGTATTTACAAAAACAAATACGGGGACATAGTTTTCTGTTACGGATTTAGCAACGGAAATTCCCTAGAAGCAGAGCGAGAATATCACCCGCGATTCTCCGAAAGAAGGTAACCATCTAGAGGTGGCTTTCAAAGAGCGTTTTGAGAAACTGAAAATGGAGTAAGTGCATCGACAGTATGAAGAGTGTTACGAAGAGAATGATTTCATCCTTTCCATGTGTCACCTGTACAGGAACAGACCACACCAACATGGCGGAGCACCAACCCATTGCGGCAGAAACGCATTCTAATGGTTAAATGGAAAGTACGGGGGTAGGTAGATACGGCGGCGTGGGACTTTTTCTTGGCAAGGTCGTTCTCCCGACCTAACCTCAGGCCCGTGCGCAGGAGGGAGGGGGATGGTTTTTAAAATTTTCTGAACTTCTTGATTAGGAAAAATTTGACTGAAATACTAAAAAAATAACCTAAAATGTATATGACCATATTTTTTAATTGCATAAAATATCATATTTTATGTACATCCATTTGTTGATAGTTTTCTTTGTATAGCTCCTTTATTTATTTTTTTAAATGAAATTAGATAACCACCCCCACTACGACTAAATCCTGCGCACGGTCCTGCCTAACCTTACTTCATTTTTATTTGTGGGGGACCTTGAGAGAAATTATAGAAGTCGAAACAGTATATGAACTCATAAAAAGAATTTTGGAAGCCGGAAATAAAATAAAAGAAAATCTAGCAATTGATTTGAAAACATCCATGAGAAAAAGAGCTTTCTGTGCATTCAAAATCCTATGTAATTTTTAATGCACAGAAAGCTCTTTAATATTTTCAAAATATTTTAACTAATTATTTTGGCTTACTTTTTAGCACTATTAAACACCAATTTCAGTACTCCCAAATCGTAACGCAAAGAATAAAAAGTTCAACAATTCAGGAGGCAGGTGGAATTTTGCTTAGAATGGTAAAAGATTTTTGCGTGTTTTAAATTTATTTTGAAAAAGAACACATTGTCCACTACGTATGTTAAACCCGAAAATAAAAAACATTTAAAGGGCGAATTTTCAAAATATTTCCGTTTGTAATGAAAAAAAAATTTTTTTTCACAAAATTGAAGTTTGAAAATTAACAAAAAAAATTACACACACCTTAACCCCATTGTATTACCTGTCAACTGAGATATTAATTACGTCTATAACACTAAAAGTACAGAAAATGTGCATTAAAATTGCATATGCATTTTTTTTTAACTTTTCGCCTTCAAATTTCCAACTATTTTTGTTTCAAACTAACCGAATTTTTAAACCAAACCCAAATAATCCTGAATCAAAATCACCTGAACAAAAAAATTTATAATCCACTGTGAAATTCCAATTTGTATTATAAGTATTGTGTTTACGCTGACTTTTGTTGTTACGTACTTAAAATAAAATTAAACTTTCAAATTGAATTCTAAATTATTTTGCTCGGGTGATTTTGAAACAAAAACAGTTGGAGATGATTTGAAAAAGGGTGGCAACCATGTGCATGATCATGGGCTTCGCCCGATCGCACGGTTAGCTTTGCTGCATGTCGTCGTCGTCGTCGTCGTTGGGTGTTATAAATTGTGCTCTGCGCTTATTCAACCATAAATGCAAAGTGACCGGGAAAGTGCCAGTACTTCAAATTCAAGCAAGTGTATAGTTATTCATTTATCATACATAAAATAGTTCTTAAAAAAAAGTTGAACCACAAAGTTGACTTCACAAAAAGCGCTAAAAAGCATAACATAATTTTTAATTTTATATATATTACGACATTTTGAAGTCGGTGCAAATCAAATAAACCAAACAACTACAACAAAAGTATTTAATCGTCATTTCTTATGATCCCGCAAGCTGAAACGTTCAGGTAGTATTATGTATTATTTTCAATTGTGGTACTGTAGTTGTTTTATTTGTTTAATTTGCACCGACTTCAAAATGTCGTAATATATATAACATTAAAAATTATTTTATGCTTTTTAGCGGTTTTTGTGAAGTCGGTTCAACTTTTTTTTTAGAAACTATTTTATTTTTCACTTTTTAGTGTCTTCTACTCTATACAACGAAGAAAGAACCATCCAAATCGGTCCACGCGTTAAAAGTTAGTTTTAACCCCCTACCCCACCCCCATTCCACTATACTTTTTTATCATGGTATCAATCAAGGACATACTCTGCCGAACAGCAAAGGAATCATCGAAATCGGTCCACGCATTACGAAGTTACTACCCCTCCCCTCCCCCACCACCACCATAGGACCAAATTATTCTCCTATTAGCAATGGGGGATCACACTCTATACAACAGCAAGAGAACCATCCAAATCGGTCCACGCGTTACAAAGATAGGTTCCAACCGCCTTCTCCCACCCCAACCACACCAAAAAATTTTTTCTCGTGGTATCAACCAGGGAGCATACTCTACCCAAAAGAAAAAGAAATATCCAAATCGGTCTACGCGTTATGAAGTTAGACTACTCCTCCCCTCGGCCCCTACCATGGGCCAAATTATTCTTCTATTAGCAATGGGGGATCACACTATATACAACAGCAAAAGAACCATCCGAATCGATCCACGTGTTACAAAATTAGGTTCCAGCCCCCCCCCCCACCCGAGCATCATTTCTTTTCTCGTAGTATCAACCAAGGATCATATTCTACCCAATAGAAAAATAATTTTCCAAATTGGTCCAAGCGTTACGAAGTTAGACTACGCCTTCCCCCCACCTACACCTTTAACCATAGCACCAAATTAGTCTCCTATTAGCAATCGGGGATCATACTCTATACAACAGAAAAAGAACCATCGAAATCGGACCACGCGTTACAAAGTTAGGTTCCACCCCCACCCCTTACCACCATCCCTCCATAATTTTTTTCTCCTGGTAGCAACCACGGAACATACTCTATCCAACAGAAAAAGAATTATCCAAATCTGTCCACGCATTACAAAGTTAGCCTACCCCTCCCCCCTCCCCCACCCTAGGCCAAATTTTTTTCTCCTATTAGCAATGGGGGATCATACTCTGTACAACAAAAAAAGAACCATCCAAATCGGACCACGCGTTACAAAGTTAGGTTTCACCCCCACCCCCACCCCCACCCTACCAAAAATTTTTTTGACATGGTACCAATCGGTGAATATACTCTACCCAACAAAAAAAGAATTATCAAAATCGGTGGACGCGTTACGAAGTTATGCCCGGTCAGACATAAAAAAAAAAAATAAAAAAAAATACGCGTCGAACTTAGAACCTCTTTGTTTTTGGGAAGTCGGTTAAAAAGGACTCAGATGGAAGCACTTCGGGAGCATCAGTTAGGAGCGCAGAGGACGCTCTTTATGATGCAACAAGGGGTGTCGTACGTTTTAAGCGCCCTAAAAACGCAGAAGACCGCATTAGACAATTGTTCGTTGATGCATTTCGTAAACGTGCTCTAAGAAAGTGTACGATGTGAACGGAGCGGACTATCTTGCTCGTATTCCACCACACCGACCATTGGCACATCGTCCACTATTGTGCCTATTCAAACAGTAGCTGCAGGTAAATATTCCATAATACAAATTAATTAAAATTTTAATTATTTCTTAGTTGCAGATGTTCCTTCTCATCAATTTTCAAATCAACAAACGGTTCAGGGCAATTCTTCGGGAAAAGATACTCTAGATGAGTTGTTTCCAATTTCGATATGTCAGTCGAACATTGGACTCATCTCGCAAAGTATAGCGAGAAGGATGAACGACGTTGTCACCACCTGGAGCTCGCCGGGCGTGTCTGGTTATCGAGTCATCAAATTGGACATCTACGACTACGGGAAGATTTGCAATCTGCCAAAAGAGCAGTGGTGGAAGTAGGCGACACTCCGCCCAACATTTTTAACTTCGTCCGGTGTAGACCCGAAGGAGATAATTATTCATAAGTTACTGGGTCAAGTTGCAGCGGACTTGAAAAAAATCCGCAATTTACGAAAAGAGGAAAAGGCGACAAAATCATACAATTCTTACAAGAGCGACCAACATCGCCCGTAACAAATATTTTTTCGACAAGTATTTGGTTGAAGTCTAGGTATAAGTTTTTTGATTTGAATTCGACATTAATTAAGAATTGTATTCGTTCTGTTAACAATTTTTATAACGAGGTATCTTTTATAGAATTGTATAATTTTTTTCAAATCGTGTGAACCTCAAAATTTAATCTTTAGTGCACCATTAGGCAATATTAATGATTATTATTATAGTGTTAAAGAATCAGTAAATATTTTAGATAATTTACTACAATTTCAATTTGATTCTAATTATATAGTTTATAAATTTTTATTAGATTTATATAATGTAATTGATGAGCGCATTGCAAAAAAAAATTCAATTTTTATACTTCCGTCGTCCTCGCTTAATGCACCCTTCACTACTTCTATTTCTTTTGGTGGCATTTTGTATGATAAACACTTCTTGTTGAAACTCGACATTCTCTTCACTTGCTTTACTATACGAATAATTACACTTACTTGAGTTTGAAGTACTGACACTTTCCCGGTCACTTTGCATTTGAGGTTGAATAAGCACAGAGCACAATTTATAACACCCAACGACGACGACGACATGCAGCATGCGTGCGATCGGGCGAAGCCCATGATCATGCACATGGTTGTAGCTTTGCTGCATGTCGTCGTCGTCGTCGTTGGGTGTTATAAATTTTACATGTACGTATTTACAATTATCAGTTTTTAGAAAATGGCTGGTGGAAGTTATACGTGGCCTGGTTATAATTATTTGGGTCCGGGTAATGATATTTATAGTGAAGAAGATGTAGTAAATTCAACAGACTTTGTGGCATACCTTCATGATTTGGAGTATACTTTAGCAAAGTGCAGTGAAGATATAAGAGAAGCCGATAGACAAGCAATCTATAGTTTTCTACAAGATTTCAGAGAGAACGGGTGTATTAGGACTTGGTGTGAAATATGATGTGGAGAGTGTTATTGATGTTCAATATCCAAGTATGAGTAAGGATAATAAAAATTTAAATTGGAATAATTACTTATTTGCTGAACGTGAAAGACATATTGCTCACTTGTGGAGATCTGTAGATAAAAGTAAATTTGTTAATTATCAAGGATTTAAAGCAAGTCCTAAAATAAAAAGGTTATATGAAGAATATCGATCTGGTGGACATTATTATAAACAATTACGTGCTAATTGGAATGCTAATAATCCAAAGAAAATTGTAAAAGGAAAACCAGTAACCCAAGTTCCCAGTAACAAGAGACCTCCCGATTCCGGACGTAGTCCCAAAGAAAATTCCTCCAAACTACCTAGACTTGAAGAAACTGATGCAAATCCAGACTCAGGCATACAAGATATTCCTCTTACACCTGAAACAGCTGCAATACTTGAAGGTATCTTTGGTAATCTTGATACTGGTACTATTTCTGAGGGAGCTGATCGTGCATCGGAGGCAAGTGAAGCGGTTTTGCCTATGGATTTTGATCCGAGTGTGCAAAGTAGTTCGTCGAGAGGTCCCAACATGGGCGCTCGTTCAGGAGCAAGTGGAGTCAATCCCGCTAATGGAACGTCGTCGAAATCCATTTCAGATTTGACATGGATTAGACCTAGTCAATCGGATCGGAAAATAAATTAACATTTAGCAAAACAAGAATTTTAATTTCTTATGGTTATACATAGTACTGAAAATATTCAGTTGGTGGATCCAGATTTAGTCGAAATCGTTACAACTTCATTGGCATTGATTCCTATTGATTACTTACCATTTTCTTTAAGTCATTATGAATTTGAAGCTTTATCAATGGGTTCTGTTATAACAAGTGTAGAGTGTAAAATAACTCCTTTAGGAACTAAACGGCTTTCGATACTAGTACGACATTAAGTGGTACAGCAACATCAGAATATGTACCTATAGGTATGGTTTTCGAAGGTATGAATGTGCAATTTTATGGACGAAATAAGGATGCAACGAAACCAACAGGTGTGAAATCAATGAATCCTGTAGAGATGCCAAAAAATATTACCAACATATTGGATGCAATGCACTTTGTGTACCTCAAAATATAAATGAATATTTTGTGCACGAATGGAATCGACGAAGTAATCCTGATGCGCACAAATACCTAAAATATATGGTACATAATTATGGAGTAGCTAGAATGGACCAAAACGTACATTATTTTATAATTAATCAAGCTATCGGGAAAGAAATTGTTCATTATAAGTATAAATTTATTTCACACCAAGTCCTAAAACACCCCCGATGTCAGATATACGTCCGTTCTCTCTGAAATTTTGTAGAAAACTATAGATTGCTTGTCTATCGGCTTCTCTTATATCTTTACTGCACTTTGCTAAAGTATACTCCAAATCATGAAGGTATGCCACAAAGTCTGTAGAATTTACTACATCTTCTTCACTATAAATATCATTACCCGGACCCAAATAATTATAACCAGGCCACGTATAACTTCCACCAGCCATTTTCTAAAAACTGATAATTGTAAATACGTACATGTAAAATTTATAACACCCAACGACGACGACGACGACGACGACATGCAGCAAAGCTACAACCATGTGCATGTCGTCGTCGTCGTCGTTGGATGTTATAAATTTTACATGTACGTATTTACAATTATCAGTTTTTAGAAAATGGCTCGTGGAGGGCAAATTTTGCAGCAACAATATGGCATCTGCAAGCGCTAAGGGTTTGTGTCTTAGATTACGCATTTAAAAAAATTCGAAATAATGATAATACAAGACGGCGCACCCAATATGACAGACCCGAAATCCAGACCCGACTCCAAAATGGCGGATCCAAAATCGCAAAAAGCGTTACATTCCTCTCAACGTTGTATCATAGGCGTTTTTCGGGTTGCTGATTATAGTACCCTTAAAGAATCAAACTGTAAACAAAAAGGCCATTGCCTAAAAATTATAAAAGGAAAACAAAGTTTAAACGTTCATTACTCAGTTACTTTCTTTATAAATTCTAAACTTTGTTTTTGTTATATTTGTATTAACAGTAAATAATCTTTGAATAATGAAATAAAAATTGGGCGTGCCACTACAGAAGACTATCCCCTAGGCTTGCTTTTATAAACCTCGCAGGACCACACAAAAATGTTGTATCGGGAGCATGACGACGTATTATGACTCCCAGAATTTGAATTCGTCAACCCAATGCGTCAGGATTTTTTTCTAACCTAAAAAAACTATTGAAAAATCAACTGATTTTCAAGGAATTTCAATTCATTTAAAAATTGTTTAGTAACTAATTTTTTTTATAAAAGCACGTCAACAAAAGTGTTTTAAAAAACTGAGACCGAATTTTAAGTAATTTAATCAGTGACATGTCGATTCCGTTTGAACTGGGAAAACATTAGAAAATCCTATACTATACACTCAGAGCAAACTTAGCAAAAAAGATAGGATCAACCATGACTTAATAGGGAGTCGATTAGTGAAGAATTAAGTTAACCCTACCTAACTAAGTTACTAAACCGAACGTAAAATTTAATAAGAGAGAAAGGCAAACATTACAAACTGTTAACCAAAACAGTCTAAACGAATGATAAATTAAAATAACAAGAAGATAAACATAACAAACTCTTAAACAAACAACTATAAACGATAAAAATTTAAAACAACAAAAACGCTCCACCATAATCTCTTAACCAAAGATGCCCCACTCTTGTTTTCAAATTTTGCTGTGCGAATGCAAGCTATTCAGGCGCTAAAACTAAGAAAAAATAATATCTTTTTCGCAAATGAATTGGATTATTGCAGACAGTTCAAATATTCTTTGCATACGAAATCCAATAAAATTTTTTCTCACAGCTGAATTGGATAATGGAGGCCAAGGTGTCTTTGATTCAATGTTTTCTTATGTACGCAAAATTAAATTCACGTAATCAATCATTTTAAAACTTTATAATTAACGTTTTATTTATTTTCTACTAACGATTGAAAAATAATAATTTTTCTCAAAATATTCTATTCTTTAGCTGCTAAACTTTTATGGTTCTAAATCATTTTATTGCATATTCAAAATTGCATCTCCACTGAACTGAATGAGCCAACTCATTTGAACTTGAAGGTCACAGAGGTAAGTATTTGAAAAAAGTCTCAAAGAATAAGCAAGAAAAGTTACATTTATGAATTATTTGCTCTTCTTACAGAAAAAGAATTATACCATAAATTCAAATGAGTATTCAGACACGCTAAGTGATACTGAGTTACCTCCAGAAAATAAGCCAAAGAGTGATGCATGAAGATTAGAGGAGTTAAAAGAACTTTTGCAGACCTGTTTAAAAGACAAATTTAACAGTCTATCTGCTAATAATCCACTTCAGTTGGAGCGCTCGTAGATCCGGTACTTTATTCATAATGGCTTTCAATGCAATAAAATTATGTAAACCTAATGATATTTTAGCGATATCTCCTTCAAAAACCCGAAAATTGTTGTTCATTTTGTAAATACTCGAGGGCATTTTATTACAACCAATGCACGCTTCTTCCTGTCGTCGTGTACTATAAGCCAGAAAATAAACTCAAACAATATAGAATGATATGCCCTTTCAGATTCTAGAGCGCGTAATACCAGCGCTGTATACAGGGTGTTTCAGATCTGACGTGCCAAAATGGGGTGATAGATCTCACCTAAACAAACAAAAAATTGTATGGCAGGGGGGACAATCTCAACCGTTTGGAAGTTACAGGGTGATTCATAAATTTCAGTTTTGTATGCAAATTACTCTTTTACTTTTATCTTCTGATCTACCCAACACAGCGATATCAAACAAACGCCAAAAAAATATTATCCCAATTACCTTTCCGAATTCCCAGCAGTATTGGTCGAACTCCTACCATTGCAGGTACAGTCACTTCCAAAAGTGAAAAAATTGGTTCGCGATTACTTAAAATTCAGGATTTTCGAGTAGCACATGATCACCATTGTGAGACAAGATCCTGAGACGAGCACGAGACGAGTCGCAGGATTATTAGGAGTATCTTCATCGAAGGCTTGGAGGTTTATTCATCGAAAGAAATTACGTCCACATCACCATCACCAAAGTCCAAGGACTACTGGAAGGAGATTCCGAGAGAAGACTGAAATTTAGCACTTGGGTTCTGGAACGCGACATTGACGACAGGGTGTTTCTGTACCTAAATCCGTGGACGGATTCAATGTCAAGGTTTGGGTTGGTATCATCGGCAACCATTTGGTAGATCCATTTTGCGCAAGGGCTTAATAGTGACTTTTTGGATAATACTCTCCCAGATCTAATAGAGGAGGCATGTTCCTGAAGTGTCCTTTACAGCTAGTAAGCACTCACCTTGGTTCAATCGTTTGGTCAGTGATTTGATAACTGAGCGAGATTTCGCCTACCATTATTGGAAAAAATACAGGACGAACGAGTTATACTCTAACTATAAAAGGCTCCGCAATAAAACTACAGCAGAAATTCGGAAAGCCAAAATTTATTACTACCAGGGAAGATTTGATCCATCTTCGCCATCCAGGATCATCTGGAAAAATATCAGAAACGCTGGAATGGTCCCAAAAAAGCAAAACGTAGATGATATTGACGTTAATGAACTAAATACCTATTTTGTCAATAGCATCCCAAACTATTCCCCAGGAGATCAAAGGATTACGTCAATATCAACAGAAACTCAATCCCAGTTTTCATTTCGAAATGTCACAATTAATGAAATCATTTTTGCTTTTTTGGATTTTATCCTTAATTTGATCCTTTTATATTGGTTTGACTTTTTAAGTTCGCAATTTCAAATCCGTCATACTGGATGCGCCATTTTGAATTTTCATTATTTTGCCTTTGTGAGTTCAGATGCGTTAGTTCAATTCTCTATCCAGTAAAATGTACTAGTATAAAAATATAACTCCCTAAAGCCTATCAAACTTATTGACGATTCCAGTCTTTGAGAGTATTACCTTTTTGGAGCGTCAACGGAGTGTCGGTTGACTCTTACTCTTCTACCGCTATTTTTACGGCCATTGTTCTCATTTCACTCATTCGAGACAGACATATTTTCACAATTTAAATATGATTATTTGAAATTAGATTAAAAAGTAATATACAATACTTTTTATTTTAATTTATATTTACTGAGTTCTGAAAATTATATGCATTCTAGAATCGGTATTTTTCAAATGACTTTTGCATTATATCTTTTCCAAACATTCTCAAATCTCCGCCACGTTTTGCAGAGCTACAATCGGAAAATTGACGCACAGGTTTTGTAAAGTTAGTTATTTCGATTCTTCTCCTATATTCTTAAATTAACTCTCGAGCTTCCTCCTTAGAACAAGTAATTACTTCCTAACACCATGAACTCGACATTTATTATGTTTTACTAGTAAATGCGAACATTGTACTTAGTTGGTCTTTTCGTACCCTCCGCTGGCGAAGTGGGCAAGTCCCATTGGGATTGCTTAGTGTATACCTTCAGATAGTATTGCATTCCTGCTGAACGGCTTAAAAGTTTCTCCCAACCAGGAGGTATAACCTCATCTGTACATTTCTCAAAAAAACTGCAAACCTGATTCCATGTAGTTTTAAGGGGGTATTCCGTAGTGATGGCTTCAAAAATTCGAAATTTTTTTTGATTTTAGTTTTATAATCTCAAGGTATTTACAATTATAATTGACGCTGAAAACACGCTTTCGTTCGCCAACTTCTCTCGAGTTTTTCCATATAAAATGGATAGAAAAGGGTCAAGAGCTACTCGCTATAACCCTGGCCGCAGTACACATAATATCTCAAGTTCTACTGGGCGGATTTACTTCAAATTTTAACTGAATATTCTGCATACTTGTCGCTATCGCGCCGACCAAAATTTTTATACAATGTATAGTTTTTTATTAATCCAATATTTGCTTTGAAAAAAGCCCTAAAATTACATGTTTTTCTTTAAATTGCATAACTTTCGTAAATTTCAATATTTTTACCTTCCCGCGGTCCTTGCGATAGCTGACGTTACACAAATTGAAACAACATTTTTGTTTTTTGTTTCAGACTTCCGACTTCTGCAATCATGTGTACCGTTTTCACCTGCGCTGAAAACGACTTCATTTCAACTTGCTCTGGAAGCCGTAATTTTTGTGTATACATGAAGCAAAAATTATTTTTGTATACCTAAATATTTATAAATATATAGAAGAAAAAAAACTTGAATACCTTTTATACTTTTCGAGAAAAACATTCTTGAAAATATACCAGGCGAAGAGCACGCGTCACTACGGAATACCCTCTTAAGCCGTCCGAACTCCTACACAATCCAGGTAAAATTTGCAATCATGATAACCTGAATATGGTACAATTCCACATCTTCTGTTTTTCCCTCGTCTTATGAGCAAGAAACTTTTAGAGTAGGTGAGCATTTTCATCTCCTTCAATATTGCTTAGCCAATTTATCTTCAATTAATTCCTTTTTTTAAATTGTTTTTGTTTCAAACTCATCGACATTTTCAAATCGAACCCAATCAAATTTCTGTGTTGTTCCAATTTTATTTCAAGTACATAGCAACAATATTCAGTGTTAGCAACTGCAGTCACTTCTACTTATAATATAAATTTGAATTTTTACAATGGATCATAAAATTTTTTATTCGGGTGAGTTTGATTCAAAAGTGGTTGGATTTGATTCCATAAACTCGGTGAGTTTGAGTTAAAAATGATTCGAAAAAGGTTGATTCAAATTTCAGGTAAACGGAATTGAAAAAGGCGACTTTCACAAAAAAAAGTATATAAGATTGATGATCTCTCATTGTACGTTATTTGTTGAGTTTAAACCGAGTACCATACTTAAAATACCATACATAAAATTTAAATTAATTTTATTCTTTTTACCGCGTGAAGTCGGTACAACTTATTTTTAAGACTACATTATATTAGGGTTGTAACGTCAGCATCCGCAACTATCCCCAGTTAAGGATGCTATCCTCACCCACGAATTTGCTAGTCATCAAATTCATCAAAAATTTTATGCGGATATTATAATAGATATTTTCTCCGCACATTTAGGTTAAGCATGATGATAATCTAATCACACTGATCATCTCAAAGCATATGCAAAGGTGACGTGACGTTTACTTAATAAGAATTTTTCCTTAAATCGTGGGAATTTAGAAAAAGTGGCCTTTGAAGAACTAAATACAAAGAAACCCCTTCATTACCAATCATGGCTTTGGTGAAAAATGCATCTTATTTAGTATATCCTTTGTGCAAAATATTTGCAACTTACATACTTTTTTCGTCTGCTTTTAAATTTAGAAAATTGCGAAGACGTTGTATACAATTTTGTGCTCTACATGCCTATCAGTGAAATTGATATTTGAATTTATAATATAAATAATATAATAAATCAGGCTAGAAAACAAAGAAGACAAGTAAAGGAGTTGCAGGAGGAGCAAGCCAGGCAGACAGAAGGCGCAATTAAAGTATTTTTTAAAAATTCGGAAAGTCGTTTGTGGTGTAATTTAAACCTTTTACACTCCGCTGCGGCGACAATCATATTATGCACCAGAAATCCACTTTCGCCGTTACGTCGACATGCAAACAGGAAAGAAACACTATTAACGCATCTGATATACGTTCAAGTTTTTTCGATCCAATTATTAAAAATTTTCACCAAGAGAGATTAGATGGAAAATTACATGCAATGTACAAAGGTAAAAATAAGGATTGTATTGTTTGTTCTAAACGAAAGCAGAAGGATGGAATGGTTGAATACTGTGACACTTGTCTAACAAAGCCAAGAATCCATATGGGAAATTGCTTCAGGAGGTACCAGACAATTTTTATTTATTTTTTTAATACGATGTAGCCAAATCCTAGGGGACAACCCTTTGATGCGTTAGCATGGTTTTGGCCGGAAGGGAATTAGGGTAAGGGAAGTGAGTAAACTCTTAATTTCTTAATAAAAGCTCACGGGGTCATGTGGTCTCGAACCTGGGACCCATGGCATGCTGGTCTTGTCGCTCATCGTATTGATCCCTTTTAAGAAATTTTAAATGCAAAATTCATATATACTACAATAAAGCAAAACAACAACAAAAATACAAAGAAAACCTTTACTTTTCAAAAAATTTCACTGCAAAAGACTGCTGGATTTACTGATCAATAGTATCAAAACATTGTTGGAGTTCAAAGCGTTAATTAATTGCTTTTGTTACGTAACACTGTTAAAAAGCAGGGACCCATCTAGATAGCAGCCTGAAAGTATATACAAACAGCTGTGCCTTGGTAACACAAACAAACTGCCCTTGGCTCTGATTCCCATAGTAAATCTTAGGAAAGAAGAATTAAAATTTACTTGAGGTGAACCTATTCTCAAAATGTTGTTATGGTAAAAACATTCGTTTTTACATGTTTCATTCAAGGTGCAGCGTTTTAGGGTAAAGACTATCTTTTGTATTCGGTTTGTTGAAGCAGTGAGGATGTAGTGCATCAATGACATCAGTATTTGTTCTTATATTTTGGTATATATAAAAGTTTAGTTATTATTGTGTTGCAAGAATGTTTAATCTATGGTAGGAAAAAATACATCAAAAAAATAAAATTTTTGTTTTGAAAAGGACTCCGATTGTAAGTATTTCATGGCTCACATCTAGAGTACGTTATCTCGAAAGTGAGCCAATAGACTCTCAACACTAGTAATTCTAAACAATCTGTAATTGCAAGATAACTACAGGGAGTCATTTACATTTTTTAGTCCGAATTGCAAGAAGAACCTGAACCTGAACAAGAAGTATAATATTAGATTAATATGATGATTTTAAAAATAATACATCAATAACAATTGCAGGTCAAGTCACCATCATTTGTAACAACTAGTTTTCTTTTCAAGAATTATTGTCACTCATTATCTTTATAACATAGCGCTTAATTCTAAAGCAATTTTTCGTTTTCTAGAGAGCTTTATTATTAAGATAATACGAAGTGTTATAAGTATATATTATCTTGATAAATAAAAGAATAAACTTTCGAGCCAATCCCTTATAATCAATCATATTTCACATTCAGTTATTTTTATCTGATTAATTTTATGCATTCGCTGTTAAACCTTGAAATGCCTGCATAAAATAATAAATTAGTTCCATTCGCTAATCAATTACTTAATCTTTACACAATCGAATATGGAGTGCTTTTTCTTGGTGAAATGTGGTTCAGTTCAACTGCAAATAATACTAGAAAGCTTAAAGTTAATTTGTACAATAAAAACTAAAACGAACAAAGATTTTTTTTTGTAAAATCTCCATATTTTCGTCGAATTCATCTTTCTTCTTCTTTGCATGTGGGCAAAGATAAATATGATAAGTTATTTTCAAAGTTATGCCCACTTTTAAAATCATAAAATGCTAACATCAGTATCTGATTTGATTGGAGGCGCTTCAGAAAAAAATATCTCATCAAAATTAGTACAGCCGTTTAAAATATATCTACTGCAGCAAAAAGGTTTTACTTAACTTATAGTTTCAGCCCAACTACATTATACTATATGTATATACGTATTATAACACATAATCACGATTTATTTGTCACTGTTAACTCTATATGTTATTAACATAAAATATAAGTCAAAGACCACCTAGATCAACAACAATAAATAAAGAAAGGCGGTTTACTCGTAATAAAGGTCCAAACATAACTACTTAACCGCTTTTTCATCTATTTCTCAGCTACATACCTCAGAACGATAGATTCAGATCGTTACCTAATTTATTTCCTTTTACAAGATTTCATCACAGGCTGATTACTTAAAAATAAGAGCAATAATTAATAAAAATAACAAAAATAAGTAGTTAATATTACAAAATTAAAAAGCATAAAAAAATAATCATGAATGCTGTCAGAGTGTAGTGAAAGCTGCGACACCGACGTGATGGGCTCATGAAAACCCTGCTTAGTACATTGTTGAGGTACTTCGTCGAAGCACAAGAAGCTACTTCAAATAATTATAGCGACAATCAAACAATAAAACTTGTAGAGAATGAGATCTTAACCCTAAGTTCAAATATAAATCGTCAAAATAACGTACACTTTTCCCCAGCAACAGTGAAATCCTTAATTGTTACGCTCAAAAATCGCAAAGCTCCAGGGTATGATAATATCAATAGCATAATTTATAAAAATCTCCCAAAGCAAGGAATTGTGTACATGAAATTCATTTTGCACGCCTGCATGAATATTTCATATTTCCCTAAGAATTGGAAAATCGCAAAAGTAATTCCAATTCTAAAACCAGGAAAAGAAGCAAATAATGCGAGTAGCTACAGACCCATTAGCTTACTTAATACTATCAGCAAAATATTTAAGAAACTTATAGAGCAAATGATAAGCAGCATATCGAGGAGAACAATATCCTCCCTCCTCAGCAGCTGAGATTTAGAGCAAAATATACAACTACTCATCAACTTAAGAGATTAACAAACCACATCAAAAATCATATAGAATTATCTATGTCAGTCAACTGGAGTATTTCTCCTTGACATAGAAAAAGCCTTTGACTCCGTTTGACATCATGGATTGATTTACAACTTGATAAAACTAAAGTTCCCTACGCACGTAATAAAAATAATCAATTCTTCCTGTATGACAGGTATTTTTTCATATCGTTGGAAGGAACTACCACGAACCAAATAAAAATTACCGCAGGAGACTCTCAAGGTTCAGCTCTTAGCACTGACCTCTATAATATATACATTATACACGTATGACATAACTGAAAATATCAAGTGAGTCTCTTTGCCGATGACACAGCTTTGTACCATTCTAATATATGTCCCAACGAAATAATAAACTCCTTGGAAATTAACTTACGAAGACTATCTTTATATTTTTACAAATGGAAAATAAAATGCAATCCTCTAAAAACATTCTGTATGTTCTTTACTAGAAGAAGAAGTCCTAAATATCTTCCCCAAAGGAACAACGAAAGTATTATCTGGAAAAGTATTACCTGGACAAACGAAACAAAGTACAAAGTAGGAATGTATTTAGATAAAACACTTACTTATAATCTTCATATTAATAAAACCATACATAAATGCCAAAAGCTAATAAAGACGTTATACCTCCTTATCAATCGAAAGTCTCCTCTTACGTATACACATTCTTAAAATAAGGTACATAGGTTATAAGTTGTGATAAGTCAGACTTAAGGCTATACATCTAAGTTTTAGTAATCTAATCTTTCAATAAGGTTTTTTACACTTTTCCCTAACATAACACGCATTATTTATATGCAACAAATATTTTTAGGTTTAAAAATAAAAGGCAATTAGAGTGTTAAGATATAAGCAAACAAATGTTATTAGTTTTATAATTCGTGCAAATAAATGAATCTTGAATCTTGAATAAAACAATAGAAACTACAAAGCTGTAGTAAACATTGTAAATAAACCGCAACTTATAAACAGCGAAACTTCCTTTTTTTAAATAAATACGAGGTGATTGATATGATCACAGTTTACATCAGGTAAACCGATTATACAGAAAACAGGGCATCCATTAACTAACATTTATTCTTACTTACTTAAAGATACTATTTAAAAACGCTTCATGGCCTTACATTACTTCCTAAAATCACATTCCTTCATTAAAGTAAAATATAGTTCAAATGTACAACAAGCAAACCAAGATATCAGAATGAATGCTATAAATTAATAAAACAATAAGAATTTCTTAAAGTCACGCAAAGATAAATGTTAAGTGATAGTTAAGTTTTCTTTCTTTTTAAGAGGCTCAATATTTCCTCTTAGAAAATGCGTACTTACGCGTGCAAAAGCCATATAACTAATTAGTTGATATGAGACAAGATAGGTATCCGAATGGAAAACTTTCGAAAAAAAGTTAAAAAAAAGTAAAAGTGCTTATGAATGAATGTGATTATCAATAATAAACATTAACATGTCAGTAGTATAGACATTGTAAATTACTACACTATAGTAACACAATCCGCATAACATGATATCTGCGATTGATATCGTAGGCAACGGGTTGGTAACACCTTTTCGTATCGTTCTGCAAATATTATGCTGTCATAATCAAAGTTTTAATAATCTGCCGGCAATGTGATAATATCTTAACTCGGCTTAGAAGGCCAATGTAATAGTTTTAATTTAAAGTGCAATTTCAATCTCGTAATGAGAGGTTAAGCAATATTTATTTACATTAAAGTTCGTATATCTGATTACTTGAAAGAATGTAAATACTATAATTGTTTTGAAAACAGTAATGTTTTTGTAAGGCAAATTAACATTGAATATGATTCATTTTAATTTCAGAACTTGTATGAGATTGATCTAATTCGCGTAGTCACACCTCTTGAAAAGAGAACAAATGAAAGTGGAAGTGAACGATTACGTTTTACGTTTCTCTGTCTCTGACAATGATATGGTACGTCGTGCCTATATTACATAAATGACACATAGTCTTCTTAATTTTGATGAAATTATAATTTACAGTCATCGAAACCACATTAACGAAGTACTCATGCGTCATGTCTTCTAATACCAAAAGCAGTGCGAAATTCCATTCGGTAATTAGAGTTCATGCATTTCTGCAATATTGAGTACAATTAACACGTAGTGCTTTAGCCAGGGTCGGTGTAGCTGAGTAAGGTTGTTAATGACACTTGGATCATAACTCGAAGCCGACTTCTGCTTTTCTAGTTGCGGTAAGACCTTGATCGCAAGCGCTTTTGCATTTTTATAGCGTCAACAGTATAAAGTGTGAGGCAAATTTTAATCAGTTTCTCTTGTTTTGAAATTCCACCTCAAATAGATGAAAGTTACGGGAATGTATTATATTGTATTGTAAGTTAATCACTCTAAATTAAAAAGCCCAGCATTAATAATAATAGCTAGATTCTATTGAACCAAAATGTTAAAAACATTGCTATTCTCAGTTGTACACCAAAAGCACAAAACATATTAATTCGAGGATTCAATTGTTATCTATTACAAAACCAACGGTTTTTGTTATACTTGTGTATTTTTTACACTGTTTTTACTTTTATTCAATTCAGATATAATTCTGTTTAGTTGCTCTTTCCGTCGTACAACATAGGATCCCTAATTTGCGGCAACAAGACCAGAAGACGAATTCCTGAAGCCACTGGAATAAATTTGTAAACGGAAATCCACCAAATTCAAATGGTTTTACGTATGATAAAGTCCAATGTGTAATTTTTTGTACGGAGCGATATTTTCTTTTGACATTTTATCTCGGTCACACACAAGCACAAGATTTGAAAATGTTCATCAATAAAGTGCTCGGAAAGTCGAATTGGTTGTAATTGTCAATTTGTTGTAAACAGCGGTCAACTTACCGCCTATATCTCAGCAACGAAAAATCGGATTAAAAATTTTTAGCATCTTTCCGAGTACTACCATTTTTTTAAATTGAATTTCGTTTAAAATTCTCAATGTTATTTAATTTGTTTATAAGCTAAGAAATGTACGTTATTTAAAAACCTTCCCTCGACTCTCCTAAGCAACGAACTTTGATTTTTTAAAATGGGTTCGAAAGCATGAATACTCTTTTAAATTTTCAAATATTTTAATTAATTACACAGGCCTGCGAAATTTTGAAATTTTGTTCCCTCTGGACAATTAATAGTTTTTACCGAAGTAAAATCTCCCGCTGAAACCGAATCCGGACTCAGAATTGCTCTATCACGTCAGGTTCTTGAGATATTCTAACCTAAAAGTGAAAAATCACTGTTTTTGTCTTATTTGAGGTTATGTAGCACCGCGATGTTTTTTCTACAAAAAATTATGTGTGAGATCTTATAGTACAAGTCTTCCTCTTTCAAATGCCGTTGAGTTTGCTAAAATATCTTCTTTTCTTTTGGCAAGATATCTAATTTTGAAATTTTCATGTTCATGAATTTCTCGGTACACGAAAACTTTTTGGTAACTTGAATAAAGTGACCATATACTTTTCATATACCGAGAAATTCATGAATATGAAAATTTCAAAATGCTATATCTCGGCAAAAAAAGAGATATTTGAGCATTTTAAAGAGGAAGACTTGTACTATAAGTTCCCACACATAGTTTTTTGAAGAAAAAAAACATCGCGGTGCTACGTAACCTCGAATATGACAAAAACCAGTGTTTTTGCACTTTTAGGTAATAATATCTCAAAAACCTGACGAGATAGAGCAATTCGGTTTCAGCGGGAGAAATTACTTCGGAAACAACTATTCGTTGTCCAGGGGGAAAAACCTCGCAGGTCTGCGTTATATTCTGCTGCACGCAGTTTTCAAAAATAGGCAAAACTTCTTCAAAGTCTGGATTACTAAACTATTATGCAAAAACTATTGAATCAATTGCTTTGGATTTTCCGTTATGTGTAATCGACTTTCAACTCTACTCAGACAGATTCAAAATCATCTAAATCAGTCCACGCGTTAGAAAGTTAGACTAACCTCCCGCCCTCCCCTCAACCCTGGTTCAACATTTTCCCTCATAGTAGCAATTGGATATCATACTGCATACAACAAAAAAGAATCATCCAAATAGGTCTATGCGTTAAAAACGCCCCATCCCACCCTACCCGACCTCATAAATTTTTATCGTGGTACTAATCGGTGAATATATTCTATACATTAAGAAGAATCATCCAAATCGGTCCACACTTTACAAAGTCAGCCTACCTCCTACCCTCCCTCCCACCGCAATCTAGATTAAAATTTATTCTCATATTAGCAATGAGGGATTATACTTTATATAACAAAGGTTAAGAAGTTGACATCCGCCCCTTGCCGTTACCCTGGTGGGGAGAATTTAAAAAAAATATAGTTTTTAAAAAAAAAGTTGGACCGACTTCACGAAAAGCCTAAAATAATTTTTAATTTTATATCTATAACGACATTTTGAAGTCGGTGCAAATCAAACAAACCAAAAAACTACAACAAAAGTATTTAATCGTCCTTCCTTTTAATTCCGTAAGCTGAAACGTGCAGGTAGTATTATGTATTATTTTTAATTGTGGTTCTGTAGTTGTTTTATTTGTTAAATTTGCACCGACTTCAAAATGTCGTAATAGATATAAAATAAAAAATTATTTTATGCTTTTTAGCGGTTTTTGTGAAGGCGGTTCAACTTTTTTTTAAAAACTATTTTATTTTTCACTTTTTAGTGTCTTCGACTCTATACAATGAAAAGAACCATCCAAATCGGTCCACGCGTTAAAAGTTAGTTATAACCCCCTACCCCACCCCCATTCCACTAAATTTTTTTTCTCATGGTATCAATCAAGGAACATACTCTACTGAACAGAAAATTATTTATAGAAATCGGTCCACGCATTACGAAGTTACTACCCCTCCCCCACCCCACCACCACCATAGGACCAAATTATTCTCCTATTAGCAATGGGGGATCACACTATACAACAGCAAAAGAACCATCCAAATCGGTCCACGCGTTACAAAGTTAGGTTTCACCCCCACCCCCCACCCCCACCCTACCAAAAATGTTTTTGACATTGTACCAATCGGTGAACATACCCTACCCAACAAAAAAAGAATCATCAAAATCGGTCGACGCGTTACGAAGTTATGCCCGGTCAGACATAAAAAAAAAATTAAAAAAGTTAAAAAAAATAAATAAATAAAATAAAAATACGCGTCGAACTTAGAACCTCTGCGTTTTTGGGAAGTCGGTTCAAAAAAGCGAAACCTGAAAACTTTTATTCACAAGACTAGTTTAAAACGACTAGACTTTTTATTAATTGATCCTTCTTTTTATACAAATTTGGCTTACCTAAAACTTACGTACTACATATGAATACTTTCAAACATAATTGATCTAGTTACTTAGCTAAGCATAATTCTATTGTATTGTTTGTGCTGGGTACGCTAGACTGTGCAGGTAAAAGTTACATTTTATTATCGACATTTGATGCATGTGATTTTCGTGGGAATTTTTAATTGTGCACTTTTAATTGTGAGAATTTTACTAATTCGTTTACATATGCAATGAATTGAGAAATAATTTTAACTATTTAGGGAAATGATTTTTTTGTGATGATTAATTAATAGATCGATTAATCCAATAGGCAGTGACGATTTTAGTGCGATCGAGTCGGTTATATTGCGTTGAATTTCGTTTATTAACATTTTTTAGAAAGAAATAAAAAGGAATAGCGAATCGAGTGATTACTCCGATGTGCAATATCGAATTAAAGGGAATTTGGTTACCAACCGTGTAATTTCCATGTACACGGAAGTACACGGAAATACATGGAAAGTACGTGCCTTCCGCATCGCGATACGTGACCAGTGACTCGTGACTCGTAAGTCGTGACTCATGATTCGTGAATCGTTACTCGTGACTCGCGACATAAAGCGTCACCGGGTCACCGGCGCCAATCGCGTCCGGTACCTTCTATTGTTAATCACAAGTAGAGATTTTGAAAATGAAGCAGTTTTGTTGACATATATCGTTGGGGGAGTAAGTCTAGATGCTATTTTTTACCACGTTGGTTTCTTATAATTCTAGGTTTAGGCTCCCCGCGTATGTCGTGCAATTTTGTCGTTCATTGTTTATGACTATTAAAGAAACATAACCAAAATATTAAATCTTCGAAAGCATCAATAAAACGATCCTGAACATGTTCGAATCAGTACGCACGCATCTGTGTTAATGATGAGGGAGACGCAATCCACTATCCGACAAAGTTCTTGAATTTCCTTAATTCTTCAGATACTGTAAAAATTGGTACGCCAATTATGTTATTACGAAACATTAATCCGCCAAAGCTCTGTAATGACACTAAACTTAAGGTAAACAGTTTAAGGGATTATGTTATTGAGGCAGCTGCTATGAGCGGCGAAAAAGTTTCAATACCAAGAATTCTCATGATTTCCAATTTAAGCTTCTCTAATTTCCGATAAGGGTCGCTATGACATAATAAATATGACGGAAAGCCAAACCCTGAAATTGGCTGAAGTTGAGCCAATTTCAGGGTTTGGCCTTGGCCCTGATGGGAAATTGGAGACTATTGGACATATGGACAATTTATTACATGTTGCATATTCCCATGAAGTTGCAGTAACAATTTCTATGTACTAGCGCCTAATAAAAAATCAGATATGTGCAAAGGAGCCCTACGATAAAATAAATTTCTGTAGAAAAAGTAAAGGGACAAAAAGTAATAAGTATTAAAAATGTAAAAATACACTTATATTAAAATATATTTGTCTGATAATTATTTATATCATAGTTAACAGGAAACAAAATGCAGCTTAATATAACAAATTTAAACAATAATTATGAATTGCTTACGAGTGGAGTCTCGAGCACAACAACACACAAACGGGTAGATGCTTTTATTTTATATAAAATTACTATCGATTACAATAATTATACATAAAAAATAATATTATTTAAATGCCAATCAAGACAACGCTTGCAAACCTCAATTCGAAACTTGCAATGATTGATGACATTAACTTTATGATAAACCAATACAAGACTCTTGTTTCGACATAAACTTGTTTGAGAAATGCACAATTTTAGAGAAGGCCGTTTTAACGCTGTTGAATTGCTGATGTTTTCATGAACAGCACTAATGCTACCATGCAATTTTTAGTCTACCATCTTTATCATTGATCGCGAACTGAATTGCTCAAACGATTCAACGAAGAATAGCTCACATTATACGATGGGTCAACTCAGTTGTACAGACCACGTATTTCCATAATAAATTTAAATTACTTCGATGCATTGTTCTACTATGGACCGAAAGTATTGTCCTATGACCAATGACTTTTAAGCAAAATTATTTCAATTACCTTATTTTGTATTTGATTAGCTAATAATGTATTATACTATAGTTAGGAACGTGAAGTTTCAAATATGTTAAAACAACATTCGTGAAAGTAAAAATAGAACCAAACATTAAAATTTTTTTAAGCTTTTGTCAAAAATTAATAAGACTTGAAAGGGAAAAAATTTACGAATTTTTAAAATCAGTATTTATTATTCCTGTACACTTTTTTCCACAGCTTAACAATTTCTTACACACAATTTCAATAAATTCCACGCTTTTCTAACCAAAAACAAAGAGAAATACTGAAGTCACTGACGCATTCTTACCTCAATGCTTCAACAAAAAAAAAACACAAGGGAGAGTCTTCCCTTTTAATGAAGTGTAATAAAAATTGTAAAGAAGACATTTTATATCGTGACCACATCTTTAACAAAAACAAAAGGCAAGTTGAAACTTCAATAATATCTAGAAAAATATTATGAGAAAGTTGAATTTTCCAATCCATTCCTATGCTTTGCTTTCGAATATGTAGTTCGTTTACATCACCATGCCCGGCTTTTTGTATTTGCTTTACGCTTGCACCTAAAGAGGCTGCGGTATGACTTACGTTGACAAATGTTAAATGTTATCGAAATCTGAGTAATGCCAAACCGTTCTAATACTTCATTTTTTCGACATTTTTAATGTGTTAAAACAGTGCACGTAATAGAGGTGGTATAATAGGAGATGGTACAAATACAATGGGAAGATGAGTTTGTGTTTTATCTAATAGAAACCAATTTATTCAGCTGAAAAAACCTTATATCAATATCCATAAAAGTTTTTTCATAAAAAAATCATAAAAATAGCTTTTTTTCGAGCGTCTAAACCAGAACTTTTGAAATTGCTTTGTTCGTACGAGCAGTATATAGGAAGACATTAAAAAGTAAAAAAAATAAAATAGTTTAAAAAAAAAAATTTTAACCGACTTCACAAAAAGCGCTAAAAAATAAAAAATAATTTTTCATTTTATATCTATTACGACATTTTGCAGTCGTTGTAAATTAAACAAACAAAACAACTGCCTAACAACAATTGAAGATAATATACAAAACTACCTGAACGTGTCAGCTCACGGAATCATAAGGAAGGACGATTAAAAACTTTTGTTGTAGTTTTTATCTTTCGGTTTATCTGGCCTGATGTTGAATTATTTTGAACAAAACTATGAGCCAGTTCAATTAATAAAAATTTTAATATACATTCCCGTATTTATTATTTTGAAAACCATTACTGTGACGTATTAGTCAGTACGGGAGTATGGTGGTCGTTCAACATCAACAAAAAGAAGATAAACCAAAAAAATTTACAACGCTTACCTACCGACACATTGTATTCATTTAAATTTAAAACAGTTTTGTTGATTAAGAATTTTTTTATAAAATTTTCAAAAATGTTCCTTTAATGATAACTAGCACCAAGTTCCTCTTACATTACTCTTATTTTAACAATTTATAATTCTTTTAAATAATGTTTCATGACCAGAACTGCAATGATCTAGCTATTTTTTAAAGTCATAATATGAAATTATTTTCACCAAAATTTCAAACTTGAAATTCTCTATTTTCGTGATTTTATGCCATAGCATGATCAGAATAATGTGTTCAAAGCATTTCAATATTATATTCGCAATATTTAGTATTTTCAAGTGGCAGTAACTTTCTGCATTAAATATTTGTTTGATAAATAGATCATTTTCTTATCTTTCCCAAATACCTTCCCAGCTTTACCTATCTATATGCGAAGGAATGTCAATATTTATTTGTTACCGATAAAATGTTAGCCGTGACGTTATATTGATTCCAAAATAGCAAAACACCTTGAAGTTTTTCCATAAAATTGTTTAATTGCTTAAACTAACAACAACCTATACTTACTTATCGCTTGGGTATCTATGAAATATTTTTTATTTTTTTTAAACTGACAATTTAATTAGGTCTTAAATCACACTTGTAGAAATCTTCCGCCACGGTATTTTTTTAATTACCAAGAAAATTTCAACATCAACTAAGTAATACACATGCAAATCCAAGTCGTTATACATAAAGTCGGGATAACATAAAACGAAGATGCAAATACCTTAGAAAGCAATGAACAAATGCCGACCTTAGAAAATTGTAAGGTGCAGATCGCTTTTAGAAGGAACAGAAAAGCACTGTACTAAAAACATTATGGTATAACGAGCGAATGATAAGCTGCTTTGAAGAGCAAGGAATCTATGTGATATATGTATAAAGTACAGCGTACAACTTCGATCCAGGCAGAAATTATGCCAGCTTCATTATGAAAGCTGATTGATCACAGCCCATAATTGCTTTTTCTTCTGCCACATGATTTCCTAAAGGACCACTAGTGAATGCAAAATTATATCAATTTCATGGTTCAAAATCGAACTTAGGCTAGCAGTGTCGATAAATGGCCGCTCTGCAAATAACTGAGTGTCTGAGTACCATGCCCACAACAACTTTGGAGGTCATGCTAAACTTGTTGCTACTGGAAATATCCTACAAAAGTATGGCAATGACAAGTGCAATAAGACTGAAAGTTGTGGAGCGCTGGAAGAAGAGGGTGAACGGGCATTCAGGCATCCTTCTGAAGTCAGACTATATTAAGCACAAGATCGACACAGATTTTCGGGTCTCAGACATAACCTTTCACAGGTACTTTAGTACAAAGCTACCTTCTAGAGAGAAATGGAACAGGAACGAAGTGAACACCAAAGATCTTCATATACCCGAATGGATCTAAAACAAAGGAATATACTCCAGCAAATGGCATAGGCACAAATCGTACAGACTGCCAGGCAAATACAGTATATGATATGAGGCGGAAATTACAGCGATTTATACAGCTATGCTAGTATCTAGGTGTACAGAGTCCGATATGGATAGCCGAATATATACTGACAATCAGGCGGCCATTAAGGTGCTGGAAGCTGTGGTGGTGCAATAAAAGTTAGTGCAACTGTGCAAGAACAGCCTAGGCGCAATATCCAGATGTCACAGGGTGACTTTATTACTCAGTGGAAGGTATTACCTTTGTAAGCAGCGCTCTGATGACAAAATTAACTTAGAAGGTTAACAAGTATTATACGCACAGCGACCACCAGGCATTAATTTATAATGTGATGGAAGGTCAAAAGATATTGGAGCAAAGCCACATTAAAAAGTGTAGGATAACACAGTGAAGCTCCAAAATAGTGCTGAAGAAAAGCTGAATGGCAATGGGAATCGCAGGGAAAAGTCTCCGCATATAGCCTGTAATGCCTCAATGCTTGGTGAAACGACAAAATCAGGCAACTACGAGCTGAATGCCTGCAATCGAAGCGGAAATATTAGTGAGCCAGAGTAAGGGACAGTTAGCAAAATTATTTCAAAAGATATAGAGTCCCAAGGAATAAATTGCGGAAAGCGGAAAGAAATCGGAAATAATAAAACGTCAGCGTTGGATGGTGCCAACCAACGAACAAGTAATTCTTGTTCGTTGGTGTCACTGAGATATATAATACTGGAGTGACTGGTGCCATGAAATTTCTTCAAGAAAATTGTATCACTTTTCACTAGTTGTCCCTTTCTGGGTAAGCATCTTTTTTTCAACATGGTTTTCTTAATTGCGAACGTCATGTCGCCTATTAAATGCTGGCGTTAGAAATAGATGACAATATTCACAATCATCTTACATCTCTTTCTGGGTAAGCATTATGCAGACTAAAACAACCTTTTATTTATAATTTTTATTCCAGCAATTCCAATGATTTTTACATTTTCCTTACAACAATTTAGAAGATTAAAATTACATTTGTCTCTTGGTATATATTTGGTTATTATATTCTACTCTGAATGGCTGCAAATTCACAGTAAAAGTTGGAGATTAAAAATTGTTTTCCTCCACTGAAAGTAAAATTATGCCCATATGAGATAGCTTATAAGTCAGTCCAGTTTAATACATGTCAGTGGTTGGTGCCAACAACAAAGCCCTAAATGCAGCAGATATATTTGTCTCCACTTTCAAAGTATGTATAGAAGAAGGGGTATTCACCAAGCTATGAAAACCCCAGTTGTTGTTGCTGCTCCCGAAAGAAGAACCGTCCTCGTATCGCCCAATATGTTAGTGGGACAAAATGGGAAACTGCTGGAGAAAATCATATACAGCAGTTTTGTTTGCTCCCTACCGTGGAAGAAGCACCGGCAGATGATATACATACAAAAAATTATATTCAAGCTAAAAGAGGCAGTACTCTAGCTTGAATATAATTTTTTATCTTGACCCTTCCGCCAAATTATCTGCATATAAAAGAGACTCAATAATAATGAGACCAGTAGTTAGGTGGTTTTTCCCCGAAGTTTTTCTCTGATTCATGTTTGCCCGGAAACTCACGCGGTTAGTTTTTGCGCGAAACATTTTTTAAGCCACTTTTGCTCAGACCTTGCTGTCATTTATTGTTATTTCAGGCTGTCACTTATTGTTATTTCTAAAAGGATTTCTATTGATATTATTTTCTATAAAAGTGATCAGAATTTTATGAATTTTGAATAAAGTTAAGAATAAAGACTTTTAAATTTCACACAGCCAATTAACACTGCTGACAGTGTTCAACCAGTCCAAACCTCCAAACTCTAATTGTTTACTTTCCTGCATTAGAATAAATAGCGATGTAGTAAACCAACAAAGAAAATGCATATGAAGTACAACTTCTTTTTGGTGTAATTATAAATTCACTCAGAGTTAGTAATAGCTAACCTAGAACAATTAAACTAATAAGGTAGTTGCTCTTTTATGTCCCTAAGCACATTAAGCAAGTCATTAATCTTTTTGAATTTATTTTTACTGTTCCCTGAATAGGTGGAAGAAAAACGTTTTTCTGATGCAAAATAATTGTTTTGGAATCGGCAAACTCGATGTTTCCAAATAAGATAGTTTCACCATAAGAGAAAAAAGTTAATTTACAAGTGTCCGAGGTTACAGCTCGTTACACAAAATGATTAGTTTTCCTAGCTATAACTTCCCTAATCCAATTATCGACAGTATGGTAGCATTGTTACGAGTAATATAAAACTAACCTATAGTATGTTTTGTTTAACAAATCTAAACTGGTAAAATATCACCTTGTCATCGTTGTGCAGGAAAACCACTATTATTTAAGTCCAATTAAACGTCTAAACTAATTATATAGGGGAATGTGTGACATAATGGTATTTTAGTATAAGTTCGTAATAATTTAATTACATAATAAGTGAAAAAATGTATTGTTTGTGTCTTATTTTATATGTTCCATTAGTCTTTCTTAAATAGTTTTCCAATGCATATATTGAATCTGCCTTGTATTTAAAATAATTAACGTAGGTTAAATGGAATTCAAGCAATATTTTTGCACATCTAATACAACACTAACAGAATGAATAATTAAATTTGCGATTACCGGAATGCTTTCACAGTTTCTCATTAATTTTATAGTCACGTTTAAGTTATTGCGGTTCCATACATGCCATGTTTTAATTTCTCACAGTGAATGTCAGTATTATACTCCCAACACGTGAAAATTGCTAACTTGATTATTCAGTTCCGGTGCATTACTCTACTGACTAATGTTGTAATTTTCTTCAAAACTATTATCCAATTTACAGCACAATTTCTTATTCACATAATGATGGGTTCGCGCCCCACAAACTAATAATTTTCTTGGCGTCATTTTCGAATTGAGGGGCCCAGTTGGGGTCCTTTGTCAGTTAAATTTTTTAATAATAAAAAAAAATGTACGTGGGTGTTACCCAATTTCAATTCACAAGTAACATTTATTGTGCAATTATACTTATTTTTACATTATATTATTATGGACATATGTGTAATTAAATTACGTGTAATTTTGTACAAAATTTATTTTATCTTTGCAAAGATGAAGAAAGGGATAGAATAAAAATATTCACAAGAAAATATATCTGGTAAAATGTTATCATTAATTTTTTCTAATTTAAGAGTATATAAATAAAAATGTTTTAAAATATTTGTTTAAAGCAATTTAATCGAATGCCTCGGATTTTTCACCTTCCCGATGTACATATAGGGATGTTAATGTAACAATCCCGAAAAAATTGATTTTTGTACACAACTTCATGTTTTTGTGTGTCAATGCGTCAATACAAATCTTATCATAATTTCTGTATAATGTGAAAATAAATTCTTTCTACGATTTCTTCCGAACAAATCGAATTGGTTGACGAAACAATAGAAGTGTCGAAATGAACAAGATTATTTTTACTCAATTTACGAGCGGGAGATTGGAACGGGTTAGTCAACGATATGTTTTAATAGTTTCAATTATTTATTGGGTGCTTGTCTTTTGGATTTAAAAATATTGCTTAAAATTAATTTAAATATTAAAATAGGTGACAAATTAAAATCAATACAGTTAAAATTATGATTAAAATAAGAGACATTGACGTTATAGGCTCTCAAGGAGCCAGATATAATAGAAATATCAAAACTGGATAAAAGAGAAGGTGAATTAATTAAACCCTGTAAACAATCGAAAGCAAAAACAGTTTTTGGATCTGTTTCATCTAGTTTCTAGAGAATCAATCCTTAAAAGTTTATGTCTTTCGATGCGATTAATGTGAACATTTTGATAAACACACACAAAACACAACAAGCATACTTTATAATTGGTCTAACAAAAGTGCAATAAAGTACCCGCGTAAGTAAAGTTCAAAAGAATACGCGAGGAGCATAATAATTTTACAATACAAATAAAATCCAATTATATTTTTAAGAAATTTGGAATGCTTTAAGAAATAAGTGTGGTACCCGTTTCAAAAAATTGAAAAGAAAAATCCTTTATACTTTAAACTCCTTCTGATGTCATCCTCATAGTTCCTTCATTTTTCCATGGTTAAAATTTTTGTGGAGTATCACAGTGGTATTTACAGGCAGGCTTCACGCCAAAATATTTTTTGGATCTCCCCATACGTGAAAAGCAAAAGCAGAAAGGGGTTTTCCACGTATCGATTCGACTTTCGTTGAATAGGTCTTCTAAAATGCAATTAAGCACATTTTTTGACACTTCTTATTTTGACGCCTCACTCAAAATATTAGCCTACAAACAAAAGGGCATTAACGCGTTACTTAGTTAGACTACCCCTTTCCCCACACCCATAGTCTAAATTTTTTCTCAGATTAGCAATGGGGGATCACTATCTATACAACAGAAAATAACCATCTAAATTGGTCCATGCGTTACAAAGTTAAGATCTACCCCCCCTTCCCCCCACACACACACACTTTCCCTTCCAAAAATTATCTTCTCGTGGTACCAATCGGGGAGCATACTCACCCAATAAAAGAAGAATAATCCAAATTTGTCCAAGCGTTTAGAAGTTATTTTACTCCTCCTCCTCCCACCACCCTAGGTCCTAATTTTTTTCCGATTAGCAATGGGGGATCATACTCTATTCAATAAAAACCGGCCAAGTGCGTGCCGGGCCACGCGCAGTGTAGGGTTCCGTACTTGCCAGTCACAATATGCGGACTTAGAAGGGGGTTTTTTTCTGTTTGATATTATGAACATATTAATACGTAAATATTAGGAATTAGTGTCTTTTAGTGTCTCTTACTCTATGGGGCATTTCACGCGAAGCGGACAGCGAAAAAAATTTCAGGTTCTGGATTTTGTTCATATTTAGTTTAATTGTACTTCTATATGTCCTGAATGAATGTGCATTTTTTTTTTCTATGAAGCCTAGTTGCCCTTTTCTAATCCTTTAAAGAATTGACAAAATTTGAGGAGCGGGTTTTTAAAAAAGAAATTTTGCTATTATTCAAAGTGATAAAAAAAGTAAATAAATGTTTTTCTTGGCTGTTATTACAGAGTTGAAAAAAAAATTTTTTTTCGTATATAAAACCAGAGGTAAACATATCAAATCGGATTTTACTTAACTTCGACATGTTTAAAAAATTTTGTTTTTATCTCAAAATGTAGCTTATAGTTCATAAATAATATGTGTAAAATTTTAGAATGTGATCTGCATTCGTATCGGAAATAGAGAATTTAAACTTAAAGTCTTTCATGTTTCCATACAAAGCTATCGCACTGGCCGAACGCCGACTACGCGCTGCACTGTGTTCGAATGCAGATCACATTATGAAACTGAACAGGCATTTACTATACATTTTAAGTTATTTTTTGAGCTATTTAAAAAAAAAATTAAACATGTCGAAGCTTGTCAAAATTTAATTTTAAATATTAATTTTGGATTTTTTACATGAAAAAAAATCCAATTTCGAATTCGATACCACGACTATGAAGAACATGCAATTTCCTATAAGAATCACTATTTTACTTATTTTTATATAAGTTTCTTAATATGATTAATTACCTTTGAAACAGGTCATACATAATTTCTTCAAAATTGTTGGTTGTCCGCTTCGCGTGAAATACCCCCTATACAACGAAAAAAGAACCATCTAAATCGGTCCACGCATTAAAAAGTTAGGTTCAACCCCCAACCCCACCTCTATCCTACTAAAATTTTTTTCTCGTGGTATCAATCAACTGACATACTCCGAACAAAAAAGAATCATTGAAATCGGTTCCACCTTACGAAGTTAGACTACCCCTCCCCCTCACCACCCCCACCATAGCACCAAATTATTCACCTATGTAGTAGCAATGATCTATACAACAGCAAAAGAACCAGGTTCTACACCCCCCCCCCCCCCCCTCCCCCTTCATCAGTTATAATTCTTAGTTACCTTCTTTGCCCTACTAAAACTGTTTTTAGCATTTTAATAAGCTCTAGAAGAATTCGATACCTTTGAATTGCTAACTTGACGCCGCTAACTTGACGCCGCAGTCGTAGATTGATGGACCAGCCCCCGAGTGAGTTTTTTTTATTAAATCAGAATATGTTTTCGTTTAAGTACATTTATAAAAGCATTGTTTTAAAAACAAATTCGAATACTTTGCTACTCCTTTTCTTCTTCTGAAATTGTAGTCAAATTGATCAGAACAGCCGATATCTTAACAAACGATATTGTGTTTTCTGCCTAATACCTTTAGCTCCCTTTAATTTTCAATGCTACCTGCCTCTTAAGCTCGTTGTTATACATCCGGAGTTTCAAAAATTGTAAACACAATTTGTCACAGCCTGCAAATAATTTATGTAATTGAAACTACTGATCATTCTCTTAGCGATGAGAGGTTCGAAATGTTACCACTAAGGGGCAAGTATTATGTGGTACAAACAGATTATATTTCCGAGATCGTTTTATTTAATCAAGTATAGTTCACCATCTTTCGGGTCACAACATATACCGATGACTAAGTGCACAAATGTTGTATCTCCACTTTTAATTAATTTGTAGGTTTTTGGATAAATCAACTCCTTTGGGCCTATATTTTATTCTGCCCAAACGTTACTTGCCTAAGTAGACTCCATCGGAAGTAACGAACGTGACAAATGTCTGTCTTGATAAAAACTATCAATAGTTCTATTGTTAATAAAATGTTGAATATTCAAATAGGTAGTTTCATGAAATTTGAACTTTTACTTATAATATCATAAATATTTAATTACATTAACAGATTACAATGTAATTATGAAAAAATGCACATCATTTATACAGTAAATAATATTGGCGCATTATTAATGATGAAATTTTCATAATGGATATATAGATGCATCGGGCTTAACCTCTAAGCAGTTTCACGTACTATTTAACTCTCCATTCAGAGTTCTTTTCCTGGGTTTGATGAGTATCGTCTTCAATGCGTGTGATTTAGTTACGATATACTCAGCCAAGTAGAACTTTCAGTATTTTAGAGAATAAGAGAATTACTTAGAGGTATTATTAATTTTGTTGCTTTGCTCTCAAAAAGCTGGCCAACAGTCGAAGCAATGCTATTCCCAATTATGAGTTTAATACCAGATGGTAAAGTGAAAGTAAAGCAGGTACTTAAAAAACTGAACGTTCAATGAACGAAATATGAAAAACAGTCTTTAAGCCATAATTGCCAACCCGAGCAATTCGGGTGTGACGAACTCATTAAGAATAATGCAAGCTTTATCGGAAACTATCCATATTGCAACTCTAAAAGAAAACTAAAGGAAAAATCTAAATACCTAGTATTATATAAGAAAAAATTATTGATATTGAGAATTTACGGCGCGTGCAACTTAACAACTAAAACTTTCCTTTCGTTAAAATGGGTCGAAACCTAGAAGTAATGTTTAATAATACACTATCACAATTCAGGTTGCTTTTATTTCTATGGTTAGGTATGCTTTTGGCCTTCGCAAATATGACCATGTCTCGCCTTATATTTCGTCAATCTTCGGCTGCAGTTTGCTGTTATCTTGAATTTTGTTGCACTGTTACTTTAGGCAATAGAATTAAATATCGTAATACCAAATATTTATAGGATTATCTTCAATTCCCTAGATCTACAAGGGCTATAACTTTAATTTTATTTCGACCTAACTCATTGACAACCAGGCACCTGTTTTTCATTCATGCTATGAAGGTATGGAATAAGTTTCCTATTTTTTCAGAGAATCACTAATGGCGGGCATATTGGATCGTTTTAAGAAATTGCTTTGTAGCGAAGTCAATCAGTCGGACGAGTATGCAAGAAATTTGGGTACCTGCAAGCCAACTTCTCCCCCCACCCCACGTTTTCGAGTTTGCTGAAGCCGAATATTATATAGTAAGAAATGTTTGAATCTGGACCCCCCCCCCCCCCCAACCAAATGGCCAAAACCATCCCTTTCTCGGGTTTCGCGCACGTACCCGCGACAGCATGGTTTCCGATTAAAATTCTTGATGATTTGGCAAGAATATAACAAAGGAAGAAGAATTATAGCAGGCAAATACTCGTGACTAACCCACAAGGGGATTGTTATCTTACAGGGGGTGGGAAAATTGCCCCCCCCCCCCCCCTCCAACTCCTGACCAGTCAACCCATTTGCGAGAATGCTGGTTACAAAACAATAATAGTATCAGATGAGTTTAACCTTTTCTACTTTCTCAAATGACTAGAAACCAGAGAGCTGTTCTCTCTCGAATACCATACATGCACGTTTACGCTCGTCCATTTCTTGCTTCCATGGAATATACGCTTTTGAGGATTGTGTGTTCTCTTCTTGGTTGCAATGAACTCGCGAGTTTATTAAATTGAAATAAGATTCTCATACCTAAGGATGCTGAATTTTGATAATCATACTGGTTTCTTGCATGGAAGGGTTAAGGACGGTAATCCTAAACTTTCCTGGCCTATTTCCACTTGTATCAAATTTAAACCCTTCCCTTGTGAACAACCATTGTCGAGCATTGTAAGGAAAAACGCGAAAGAGTTGGTTTCTGCTCGTGTGAGGGAGTAGAATCAGCATCTTCAAAAACGGTGGAAGGTTGGTGTTGGGGGTTAAACATTTAAACTCATAAGATAAAACCATTGTTTTCCACCCCCTGGGAGGGTATAATCAACCCGCAAAGGTATGTCCCTGCCATCACTCTTCTTCCTGTGTTATATTCCGGTGAAAACATCAACAATTTCCATCAGAAACCATGTTGTTGCGGGTCCGTGCGCGAAAACGGAAAAAAAACCTAGTTTTGGCCGTTTTTTTAATAGAATATTTGAATTCAGCGACTTCGAAAACGGGAGAGAGAGAGTTGGTCGTGCATGTGCCCGAATTTCTTTCGTTTTTGGGCTTAAATCCCGACTCATTATAATAAATAATGGGAATGTTTTAGAAATTTAATGTTTCCATAATTATACATTTAAAATTGTGGGGTATAGAATCAAAGCTCGATTACTCCACTTTTGATTTTAAAAAAAGTTTAGGGTTTAAATTGAAGCCGTCTAATTAAACAGAAATTACTAAAACTCTTGTTTTCCTGGCGTTTTTAGATGATGTATTTAGGGGTATTTCTGCAAAACTTGTTTATTCCAAAACAATTTCTAATGAGCTTGCTAAATCCCATAAACATTTTTCTCAAAATAATCAAATGTGAAATAAACGAGTTTTGATTTTATACTCCACAATTGTCTTTATGCATAACTTATCTACTTGGCTTCAGACTTTTGTAATTTCTTATTTAATTGTTTCTATGCACTTGTCCACATTAAAGTACCAAGAATCTTACATGTATAAATCCTGAAATAAATAAATTTGAATTAATTACGATAATGGTCAATGATTAGTTAAAATATATAACAAAACCTTTTTCCAGGGAAACACTGCATGCTAACATTTTACTAAGTTTATCAATTTTTTTCAAAACCAAGGACTATTCAAAAAATCTCCATCCCTCATTTTACACTCCGATCAGCGTAATAATGACGTGAACGTGAGTGCAGTTAAACTAACACGTGTTTTCAACAGAACTCTTAAAGAGTGGAAAATTACCAAAGATTCTGGTACAGGCTCAAAATAAACACTGCAGAAACTGTCGGATGCCAAAGTTATCGGGCCACTACTGAAAAGTATTGCATTGTAAAAAAGTGCATTTTGAACGTGCCTCGAGACGGAATTGCACTTAGGTATGCATTTAACGAAAACAGGATTGAAAATTATTTCGAGAGAAAGTTGATAATTTTTACGCAATTTGCAGCAACAGAACATTTTCTAAGATAAAATCCGATTCGAAATTTCAGAAACTACACTAAATTAACTATATAATGAATGATATAAAAACAATTCGCGGTCCAGAATTAGTAAACATTTGCTGTAGTCAAAACAATTCAGATACAGTGCAAAAGATATGGAATATATTTTATGTACTTAAACCAAGTCGCAAGGTGCATGTTTGGATTAAATTATCCGAAAATTTGTTTTGACGCTCAAATTCAGGTCATTACAAACAATTTATAATCGTCTATGAAGCACGTCTTAATCGCAACGTTGTAAATACTTTGCATAATAGGGATGTAAACACCTACGCTTACTTAGATCTGGAAAAATTACAATTACAATATCCGCGTTTTAATTGAGTGTAAAAAAATAATGAGCTGTCGCAGTAACAGAATAAAATTAAATCAGGGATTAATTGAATCAGAAAGAGGACTGACTTGTTATAACAACATAATGACCTTCTTTAAAGTGCGAGCTGACTTCCGCCCGTTGAAAAATCTCTGAAGAGTTGACTACAATCAAAAGTGCATCTTATTAGCGGAAGGCAGCTATTTAGAGTTCAAACAGTCCGCCCGCAATTACTTCATGTGCACACCTTAAGTCAGTAATTTGCAATTAAAAGCTTCCCATTAATATTATGAATAATTTTGCAATTTAACTATAATTGAAATCAGAAACAGATGTCACTTAAATATTTCGAATAATTTCCGGGTTTAAAAAATGTTTCACTTACTTTTATCTACAAACAGCTTATCAATTTCTTCTTCTTAACGCTTAGTAAAATAGTTAGGTGCAGCACAGTTGATGACTTAATTAACAATTGCTTTTCAAGGTCGAAGATAACTGCTATGCAAGTTATTTCACTTTTTACTTAACTTAATAAAACAATACTGCGGTAAATTTAGCTGCTGTACAAGAATTATAAGAAGATAAATCTCAATAATTGTACTATTTACATTAGCACTATGAAAACATTAAATTTATTAAAATTTATTACATTCGATCAACAAAACACGTTTTAGTTCAATTTTACCTAAAAAAGGTGCGCGTTGATACAACTATGATGCCGCCCATGAGTTTTGCGTGCGACACTCACGACATCACCTTCAAGACTAAATGTTCTCACAGTTAAGCTCGCGAAGCAACCGTTTTAATAATATGAGAATTTACTTGATCTCATCTGATCGCAATCGCGAACTAACTAGAGGCGAAAAACTTTTGTATCATAATCCGGCACTAGCCACAAAACAATCTAATCAATTAGAAATTTCGACATAACGAATTTAGTTTCTTGAGATTGCAGCAGATGATCAGCTTAAAACTCAAACTGATTTTGTAATCACAATAGAGCCGAGGTTTTGATTGATAGCATTATTACGCTTTTAACACTTTTCTTTGGACTTAGAGATCAAGAAATTTAAATAGTGGATTAAGGCATTAGCATTGATAACATTATGTCGGCGAAGTGTGTTGATTAGAAAGTACTTCATATAAAGTACTTAATCATTTTGTTAAACGTACTTTACTGATTCGATTACATGTTAATTGCGATTCATGAAAATTTTCTTTAATGGCGAGCAAACACAACTGGTTTCTGAAAATTATGAACGTGGAGATGAGATACCCGGTCTGAAACATTCCTAGTTATTGCTTTTGCCTGCAAATTCTACCGTGATCACAATCTGCATAAGCCAAAATACTCTAGGGAATCCCACAGATTGTAAGTAAAAGCTGCCAACTTCGAATCGCTTTCGTTTAGAAATCACGTGAGTCGATTACCGCCAGACCAGATTTTAAGCTTCTTTTTTTGCTAACAGTTACATTTAATATTTAATCAATTGAGAAAAAAAAACTGTTTGTTATTCTGGTCTGCTCGACTGTCTGAACTTTCTTGCATAAAAATAACCGATTGCATTTACTTTTTGCAGAAATTATTTTAATACTTTAAAATGAGGCATTTTGACACGACTTTATACTACGTTTTACTAATTTCTTAAAGTCACCTCCAATGTTATATTAAGATAATAAAATGTTTAACACCTTATAGGTTAGGTTAAGTTAGGGTCACTTAGGCCTATAAACGTCCGTTGTATTACAATACAATGTTAGTATAGAGTTTATTTAGAACCAGCCACAACTGTTAATAAACCTGAGAAGCTACTTTAGCTCTATATTAGCAAGATCCTCCAGTCCACTGAAGAACGCGCGTGCCTTCGCTTGGCAAGGCCCGGGTAATCGCATACAGAATGCAAAACGCTGTCAACTTCTTACTCGCCCATACAACATTTAGAAAAGTCATTTGTAGGGATGCGTTCTGCGTATTACAGTTTCTCGTTAGAAGAAAGGCCGTTCTCTCAATGTCCCAAGCTGGCCACAGCTGCCCTCACACATCGGATGTTGTCAGATTACTCCATCTTAACTTACCAAGCTGATAAGCCAGGCCACCTGTCTATACAGGAAGCGTTCAGTTGAGAACCTTCCTTTGCAAGCGTATCAGACGCTTTATTCCCCTGCATCCCTCACATCCTTCACTTTCGATCCGTCAGTGAAGACCGCTTTATCTGCCATGGTGATACCATCATCCTCCCACCCCCCCACTCCTCTTTGTAATGGATTCTCGTGGAGAACATTTTTTCAAAAACTCAGTGTAAGGGTAGTGTAATCGGTGTTCTCCTTCAGACAGCCTTCAGGATAGATCCTTAGTATTCTGCTATGACCGTGGTCAGCACTTTTACAAAATGTAAACTTTTTCTTATACTAGGTCTGTTCACGTACTTAGTTTTGGGTAAATGCATTATGATATTTTTACCCAAACGCGTTCACGTACTCATGAAATGGGGGAAAATTTGCTGACGTAACATTTCCCCTACTTAAATATGTTAGTCCAAATTTGCCTGAAGAAATAAGTTGAGCACTTTTGTTAAACTTTCTTATAAAGCCATTAATTTTCACTTTGACAGTTATTGCTTTAGTTTTTGTCCAAGACTACTCAAACTTACTCAGAATATTTCTGATCAAAAAGTACGTGAACACACCCCTACTTTTACAGTGCACATCAAGTGGTGGAAGGAGCAATATGGTCTATAATGCCGCAGTTGGCATTGTGCTAATTGCTCCGGAGATACCCAGATAAGTAGCTCTTTAAATTTTATTTATCTTCTTAAGGTTGTTCTGCTTCTCTATAGTAGTCCACCAGACTACTGTTCCATAAATGTGTATTGGTATCACAGTGGAAATGTACATCCAGTGTACTATACGAGGGCTTAAGCCCCATTTTTTACTTAACATTTTCTTGCAGGCATAGAACGCTACCGACACCATTTTCACACGCTCGTCATGTTCTTGCCACAGTTTAATTTGGAATCGAGTATAACACCTAAGTCTTCGAAGCTTTTAGGGTTGCAACTGCAAAAGTTGCACCGGTCACTACACGTAGTGGAAAAAAGTAGCGCGCAACTTAGCAGCTGCAACCTTTTCGAGAAAGGTTGCACAAATGTTTACACATAACACGCAGTTTTTTCAGCTGCAACTTTTTGTTTTAAATAGTCTTTATTCAGACTTCGTGGCGTTTGTTTGACAGGAAATCCGAGTGCGATTAAATAAAGTGATAACTATGTATTTTGATGATCCAGAGGATCAAGCTGCCGCTTGCTTGGCATTAATTTTATTAAAAAATCGAAATAAAAAATTAAAGAAAAAAAGATGTTGGATAAAAAAGTGAATAGACAATAAAGAGTGTACTGGGGCCGCAAGTAATTTATTGAATGAATTACGTCCTGGGGATGCAATTGTTTATAAAAATTTCTTGCGTTTGTCACCTATTGATTTCGATGAAATTTTAACAGAAAAAAGATACCTGTATGAGGAAAGCGATATCGCCCACCGCTAAAAACTGCTTTTCTTTTATTTTGGGCGTTGTATTAGCACTTCCGACATTCTACAAACATTCCCGCGCCTCCACCAATTCGATTAATTGCAAAATAATCTCTCTCTCTTTCCCTTGAAATAATAAAAGTACTGAAAATTTTAAAGAATCTGTTAATAAAGTAAAAAAAAGCTTATCGCATAAATCACAAACACCACAAAAGTAAAAAAGCTGCACTTGCAGCCGCAACAAAAGTTTCAACCAAACTAAAAATTTTGTACTGCGCGCAACCCTCATTTTTGGTGTTTACACGTCGCAACCTCAGAGACTGCGGCAGCACGTGAAAATTGTACGCAACCAAGCTGCAGGCGCAACTTTTCAGGTTTCAAAGATGTTTCCACATCGCAACCCTCGAAGACTGCAGCTTTTTGTGCTGCGCCCGCAGTAAGTTGCACGTGTAACCGTGCCTTAATGGCTACAACACACCTCCTTGCGGAGTTCCTATGCACTGATAGGCGCTGATAGCCTCAAAGTTGCCAACTTCTGTGCCATTGTTAATCCACTGTCAAAGGAGCGTCTTCATATTATTAAAGGCTTCTTCAATGTCGAAAAATATACCTAGGGAAATTATTTGTAATTAAGCCATTTCTCGATAATGCTCACGACTTCGTGTAGCGCGGTTTCGACCGACTTCCCCTCTGTATTCCCGAACTGGGCACTGTTAGCAGAGAATGCGTAGGTACAAGTTGGGGATAAAGATCACCTTGACCTATCTACAAGCAAGAGGGACATACGAGTGGAGTAGGAAACTTCTTTATATCACCACGATCCAAGTAACTTGAACTTGCTGAAGTATGACTGATAAGATTCCATCTATTCCTGGTAATTTTTATGGTTCAAAGGAGCTGGTGGACCATTTCACTCTATCGTGAGTTACAGTAGAACCAATACACTGCAGATTTGGGAGAGGCTGCTATTCCGGCAACCCAACATGTTCTTGTGCCATCACCGCTGCCGAGTTGCCGGGAAAGTGCATTTTTATACTACTCAACTGATTCTGTGTAGAAGCCATCGCTGCACCTCAAGAAAAAGGGAACTCTGGGCCATTACGTGCACTTGGTTTTCCGTATGGAGTTTTTACACTCTTCCAGGCCTGTTTTAAAAACAATCCAATCCTTAGCTGTTGTAGTATACTTAGTCCTATTGAAGACCCTCCTTGCTCTCCACCTCAGCTATCCTTGGTATTTAATCCGCCATGCGAGATGAGACTTTTTTGAGGTCTACTTAGCAAACAGCTCTTCGTGAAAGCATCACTACAAGCCTTGGAAAATAGCTTATAATCATCAATGGACAATGTATTATTGAGTATCTCGCAAGTCCGACTTAACTTAATTCCTAAAAAGTTAAGTTAATATTTTTCTTGGGGAGGATGCAACTCCTCGGCTTACGTATACCATTTGTGTAAAAAAGGGAGTACAATACGTGCTTTACTCCGAGTATGGGGTCATTTTTGACCCAAGGTTCTTGGACTAATGCAATACCAATATTATCGCTCTTTAGAAAGAAAAATAAGATCTCCGATGCAAGATTACTGTGATGGAGATTGACCTGGATCACCTGCATCCACAGTCTTCACCTCCTCCCGGTCAGGATCAACTAGCTCCTGGTCCTATTGTCTACCTTTAGCCTGTCCTAGTGGTGTCCTAAGTGCAACGTCGATTTCTGCTACCTCCATCGGCTCGGAATTCTTGGTAGTTATTTCTTTCTCAATAGACGTTTACCTTCGCGGAGCTGAAGCCACGATACATACTGTACTTGACTTGATCTCTAAGCGGGACAGGGACTCATCTGCCAATTGTACGATGACGCACGCACGGAATTGTGGGTTTCTGTGAAGCCAGAACAGCCAGAAGTTTTTTTTACAATCAGGCCAGAGACTAGTGGACAACCCTTTGATGTGTTAGCATGGCTTTTGCCGGCAGGTAATTAGGGTAAAAAGGAGCGTGCTAGACAACAGTCCAGAGAAGAAGTGGATGTTTTCTTTAATTCAATTTTAAAAACCCACCGGGAGATCTGGTCTCGAACCCGGGACCCATGGCATGGTGGTCGTGCCGCTCAACCAGTTGATCCAACTCCGTCTCTCTCTAACACATTGAATCTAAAAGTACAAGGCTCCCTCCTTCGAATGCCGTTGAGTTTGCTCAAATATCTTTCTTTTTCGTTGAGATATCACATGTTGAAATTTCTAAGTTTATCAGTTTCTAAATATGCGAAAATCTATTAAGGATCCCTAGTAGATTTTCGCACATTAAGAAACTGATAAACTTACTTATTTAAAAAAAGATATTTGAGCAAACTCAACGGCATTCGAAGGAGGGAGCCTTGTACTTTACATCATATGTATTTTTTTTTAAAAGAATAGATGGCATTACCACATAACCTCAAATATGACGAAAAACAGTGTTTTTTGCACTTTTAAGTAAGGATATCTCAAAAACCTGACGTGAGAGAGCAATTCTGCGGCCAGATTCGGATTCAGTGCGCCAAAATCCTTCGGGAATGCATATTAGTGGGTCTGCTTCTTGACACTTGTTGACCTGTGTAATTGCAGCACGAGTTATATTATTTTATTCAATCTCACAACTAGTGGAATGAATTTTAATTCTTAAATTTTGAATAATTACTATCGTTGGAGTTTAATTTTGTGATCAGATTAAATATACCCAGGTAATTTTTAATTTCGGATTTTCGAAAGAATTGTGTCTGAAATTATGTACAATGATTATGGTTTCCTTTGAACACTAACTTTTCAATCGATCTTTTCGGATTATCGCTTGATTTTTATATATATAGATTTTTCTAAATATTATTTCATTATCATCAAGATTAGGTTTGGTTACAGTGGCGGTGAAAAAGTCTCGCATAGAACACATCGATCCATAGCGCTACCTTAGAACAAAAATAGAAAGGAAGTGCACCATGCTCTAAAATTTCTGAAAGGTCTGAAAGGGTTAGTTTTCACCATGGAAGTAATAAATTTGTGACTAATTCGAAGTGGTCCTCGCAAACATTACTTCCATTGGATGGTATATAATCAGTTCTACCGATGGATTTTAACCACAGTTCTCTGAAGTCTTTATCTTTTGGAAACCTAAAATACCAAAAAGTAGAAAAATATTTTAATATTTTTAAAGTTTTATTAAAGCCCCCAGACAAAAACTTCAGCTGTCGCTGAAACCACCAAGGCAAAACAAAACTCTAATGAATCTCATATGTAAACAAACGAGGATCACCAAGAGAAATATTTATATTTTTTGGTAATTTAGCTTTTATTTATACAAAATTTTCCAAATATTTCAAAGAAAATGCTGTATAATTGCTTATTATATTATTTTACTTCCCTGAAAAATGATTTTGCACACCCAATGCGTCGATTATTTTTACAACAAAATACCGCACACCTCATCACGAAAAATGTTCAAACTAAGCACCTCAGATTCTTAGTAAACTAAACCAAAACAGTCTTTTAAATGTTAATTGTCTTTATTTGTAAAATTACACCACTTTTAATAACTGAACAGTGAAAATTATTCAATAAACACTCTATAAACACTTTGAATGCGCACTCTTCAGAAAGTCCACGTCCCTTCCCACACCTTTCCAACGAACAAAAAATCGGAAACACGTACACGGTTTATAAACGGTATTGCACTTCCTTTCGTTTTCTGTTCTAAGCCAACTGGGTACTACACAATGGCCGCCTTCTATGTATAACACGTCCTAGAGGTTTCGTTTTGCGATCGTCGTACTCTATTGGTATCAAGGTACCCGTCTCCTCCGTTGCGAACTTCACTCACTGCACAACGACAAATGAGGTGCTCTATACTTCTTTTTGTATTGGGTGCTTGTTCAGTGTCGGAAACGCCAATTCTAGATCCCGAACATAGTTCTACATTGAGTCCTAGTTAGGCTAAGTAGGCAATTAGTCTTCTCTTAATCATAGGTTTTCCATATGGTCATCGCCATGTGACACGTTGTGGTTTCTTCCGATCTTCGTTCCGTAGCCAGCTGGCTATTTAAATCAACGAGGATAGCTGCAGGCACCCACCTTGAGAAAACACTCCGGGGTGAAAAAACAGAGACAAGTGTCAGAACCAACTTAAAACAAGAAATGGATGTACTGCTTAGCAAACCAGGCTTAATGTTTATCGCAGGGCTTTTAGCTGGCCATAGTCCCCTAGGTTACAACCTTAGCAAAATAGGGCTAGCTGGGGATTATTCTTTCACGCTTTTGCGTAGAAGAGAAAGAGACAGCGGAATACATTCTCTGTCACTGCGAGTCCCTCAGTCCCATCAGACTCAGATATATCGGTAAGACCTTCCCGTCACCATTAAACATAACTAAGGCCAAGAAAACTTGAAACTAATCAAAGAACTAAAGTAGAATGAGACAGGACAGAAGGGAAATATGCGTCCTCAGATTCAGATTTAATAATATATTAATTTATTTATTAATTTTGCTGCCACTACAATTGTCAGATAATTTCTTACCTTCTTCAGTATTAGCTGCCCATCACCTGCTTAAGTTTTTCCTTCCTCACTCGTTTTGTCTATGCTTTCGTTTTGATGTTTGTCATCCAAGGAGCTGCAATTTAACATGTATTTAAAGCAACATGAATCAATTCCAAGAGGCCATTCAGTATTTCAGAATTAAGCTATAGATGGCGTAAGTAAGACTAGCACATTTTACTACACGATTAGTGAATTTTACCACGCTTTCTTTTAAGACATAAGATTTCCGCCGAAAAATTTCCATTTCGAAATTGAACTAATAATTTTTCGATCAGATCAAGTTCAAGTATACATTTGGAGCGTGAAATATAAGTTGTAAAAAATCTTCATATTAGATATTTTACAAATGTCAGTTATATGCTTCGGTGCGAAATAATTACACCTATCGGCACCTGAATCTAAAGCACTGTTGCATCTTTTCCTTACTATCCACGAATGGGAAATAACTGAACCATAAAAACTGGTAATTTAGTGACATACAAGAGGAATACAAAACTTACCATCAGCTATTAATGTCGATATGCTTCGATTGCTTCCACTTGTCGCAGATCTGATAACGTTGGTAAGGAATGTTATTTGTGTCTTAAACCTCGAGTTGAATAGTTCAAAAATGAGAGTTTCCCTACATTTAACAATCGTTCTTCTAAAATTTGTTTGCTCGATATCGTCTGATCTTTATTCATATTCGGAAGAAGATATTAAGAGCCCGTGGTCTGCAGAAAATCAATCAAGTTCATTAAGAGTTAATTCTCGATATGTGCCTAAATTTCAATTAGATAATGTAAAAGTTCATAAGTTAAAATGGTCCGACGCGATAGGCCAAAATGCGTTAAATAAAAGTAATATAAGTTTAATTAATAAAACTAATGATACGAATAGTGCAAGTAACACTAAATTTTCCAAGCTTAGTGCAAGTTCTTCAAAAAACCGTGAGAAAATTAAAAGTGATAAAAGTGAAAAGGATGCTCAACTTGAACGCTATTTACCCAAACCAAAAAAAGGCATAATTTACTACATAAATGCTCACGAACACCCACATAATAAGATTACGACCACTGAAAAGCCTTCACTAAACCAGTACCTGACCAGAGAAGAGCACGAAAGGGAGTTGTTATTGCTTAGAAAGAAGTACGAACTCGGATGTAATTTAAGACTAAAAGAGAAGGGAGGTAGTACCACACAGAAGCCGCAGACAAAAAAGAAGAAAAAATCGAAAACTTCTAGTATCCAATCGGATATTGTTGACACAATCGGAAGCGTTCTAGAGGCATTATATGAAACCGTAGCCGATACTGTTACTACAAAAGTAGTTAAAAAGAGAAAAAGTAAAAGTACTAAGGGACCCGATACTAAAGGAAAGCGAAGAAAAATGCTTCTTCAAAGTAAGGTAATCGATGCTTCAACAGAAAATGATGAGATTTTTAGTGAGGAAATAATTAATAATAAAACTAAGATCCCAACACAACTAGAAATTCCACAGAGTTTCCATCCTTCGGATCCGGCCAAATCCGAGAAAGATTCAGCAATTAATACAAATCTTCAAATACCGCCGAATCTCAAGACCGAATTAGTTCCACTTGTATTAACGGCAACCCCCAAAGGCAAAAAGATTTCAAAGCGTGCAACTCCTGCTACAAAATTACCAACACCCCTTCACAAAAAAACCAACACCTCTCAAAAACTCCAATTGGTGAACAAAATTGTTAATGAGAATCTACCACAAAATAAGCCGACTACTCACGTCACAAATGAATATAACGATATTAATTCTACACCACCAAAACCAGCTTCATCGACACCAATGCCATGGAAAACGTCTGAGGTAGACAGTTTTTACGATGATGATTTATTTGATTTTGGTGATATCTTTTTTGATGACGATGACGACGATGACGAAGATTACTCGAAAGAAGAAAATGAAGATTTAACCGATAATTTAAGTTTATCATCTGAAAGTGAAGGTAATAAATATAGGAACAATTTTCAAAAAGGAAGCAAAATTAAGAAGAAACGCCAACAAAAAATCTTCAGAAAATACAGTTTTTTCGGAATTTTTGACTACGTCCGGGATTTTATCAAACCAGTAAGAAGAGTAATAAGAAGGCTGATAGCAGACACTACTGATCTAGGTGTTTCTGCGGGCATTATAGCGAATGATAACCGAAAACCAAAACGCCCACAAAATTTAATTTATAATCAAGAAAGTAGTGAGAATTTTGAAAATTCTGTTGAAAGCCCAATTGGATCTTGGTTTGGTAGTTGGTTTAGTTTCCAAGAAAAAGAGAATTTTGGTACAGATATACCAACGACTGAGGAACCAGGCTGGTTTGACTCCTGGTTTGGGTCAGAGCGAAAGGCTACAACACCAACAGCAGATTATGATGATGAAAATGAAGGTACGTTAGCTTAATTTAATTTAATTTAAAAAACCTTGTTTCTCAATTAAAATAAAGATGTGAAAAATTCCTCAGGCAAAACGGGCTAATGGTCCAAAGTGACACAATATCACCTTTACACCTTCGCAATCGAGAAGTTTTTTTAACCTACTTGCTTAACTTGACGTATCGAAGGCTCCTAAGCTTAATGGTATTCAAACACTAATTCTTAAGTGCTGCTTCCTTTCCTTGGCTAAACCTATGCCTAAACTGTTTTAGTTACATCCCTGTGTTATTTCCTAAATTTATTATCATATTATTAACGATCATCAGTATGCCAACCTGTCTACCGGAGATCTATTAGCTTTTCTCAGTGGACATTTTATAGCCTGGCATGTTTCCTATTCTAATAAACTGAACTAATAATATAAACTTTTTATCTCGTCGTTAAATTCAGGTAATATTGGACGGATTATAATCTAATTCTTATGAAATTAAGGCTGGTATACCGCAAGGTTCTGTTCCACCTATTCTTTTTCTCCTATAAATTATTAATATTTTATCACTCACTTCCTATCCTCTACATAGCTGATAGTACTGATGATAGAACCTCTGACTCTGTAATGAAATCCCATGATAATGCTATTAACGGGCAGACGTGTTTTTCTAAATGCTTTAATGAATGAATGCTGTCTTCTATCTCTTAAAGGAAGCCCAATCCAGTATTGTTAGCCATTGATGGAGTTAGTAGAGATCATTTACCTTCTTTAAATATCTTAGGAATTCAGATTTACTACAAATCTTAATTCCTAAGATATTGGAAGGTAAATGATCTATACTAACTTCAACTGGACAGAGCATATATTTTCCATCGGAAAAACTGCTTAAGATTCTTACAAAGACGTAAAAAATACTTTTTATCTCTCTCTAGTTTCTGTAACTCCTTGTGGGACGGGAGAAGAACTTTCGCAGTTTTTGAGTTCATTCTGGACCTGTTGCCCTACGCATATACTGCAGAAATATGGCAGCGATAACCGCAGTCAGACTGAAGGCTGTGGGGTGCCGGAGGGAGAGGATCAACGGGCATTCTAGTATCCTTCTGAAGTTAGAATGTACCGAAAAGAAGATCAACACGCATTACATTGCGTCAAGTGTCCTATATATTATAATCTTCAATAGGAGCTTTAGTACAAAGCTGCCTGCTAGACAGAAATGGGATAGGAATTAAGTGGAAGAATTATGGATTTCTATATATACGGACAGATCTAAAACGATTTCCGGCACAGGAGCGGGAATATACTCTAGCAAATGTCGCTGTAATACCAATATTTATTACTTGATGTACTTGCAACCGTATTTGAAGGACTTGATAAAATTGCAGTACTAAACATTGCAATGCGCTTCGAATGTTATGGAAAGCAGCGGCGAATACGGAACAATCCAACTGTTGTCGACTATAATGTCCTTATTTATTATTTTTGACGTTATCGTTCTGCCGTCATCCTCTGCAGAGCGACGACGATACAGGGGGTAACCGTCATTGTCAGCACACGGATAACATTTGGAGCATTTGTTTTCGATCATGCACGGTGATTCCCGATTGTGATTGCCACACGGTCCATGAATCATATTCGACGTCACTGCTTCATACAACTATGGAACTGTTTCGGGATCAGGAATTTCTGCGCAAATAATTTCGTCAATTTCATCCAGTCTTATTTTCTAGACCATTCAAGGAGAATATGCTCATGAGGCAGTCCTCTTTTCTTCCAATCCACAGAGTACATCCAGCATCGTATGTCTCCGAGGACATGATGCTTCACAATGAAGTCCATGAGCGCTTTGAGTTTCTGCTTGAATACTCGTGTTGTAATGTTATAAACTGGCGGCAACAATTCTCCTGCACGATGGTGAAATTGTCCTTTAATTAAAATTGGAGAGAAATTCTTGATTTTTGAGCCTCAGTGAATCGGTGATGTTTGTTGTGATTGGTGTGCAGTAGAAAAATAATTTACATTAAAAGTTGGTTTAAAACCTCGTTTTTCGATAATATTCGCCCCAAATAATGTCAATGTTCCTAATTATTTTGTACGTAAACTCCAACTGAGCGATTCGAAATCAACTGTATCCGTTGTTCTGTCTCATTGACTCGACGATCATGTAAATCAGTCGAGCCGTTCTCAAGTGATGATCTTTCATACCTGCGGCAATTGATTTTTATTTATATAGAAGATTAGTATAAATATATGTATAATAAACAATAAACCAGAATTCCTAATTCGCTTACAAGCAAACAAATATATATATTCAATACGTATACGATTTTGAATTGATTAGTTTTGAATCAAGTTTTATGATAGTTTGATTATATGAAAATATTTCGTTTCTGTCAAAGTAGTTGTATTCCATACGTTTAAGAATATTTAATTCTGTACATCATTAATACAGTCTGCATCATAACAACTGATACATGATTGGCATATTTTACTCACGAAAATTGCTGAGACATAAAAAATAATTAATTTTACTTAATCATATTTTATTTATAGTTATTGTTTAATATACATTATATATATGGAAGCAGAGAATTTTTTTTGCAATTTTTTGAAGAACTGTATATTAGTAAAAAATGTTCGTATGGAGATAAAATAAAACATTTTGAAGCCTCAAGTTTCTAGTTTAAAGATTTTTAGAAAAAAAATAGGGCGAAAAAAACAATTTTGTTTAAGGGTCCACGGACGTGGAAATATTTTCTTTTTTTCAGTTAAACCAATTTGGTTTTTTTTTATTCTCTCCACGTACATTTTCTCTAAGATATCCCCACTTTTATTGAAATAGGATTCTTTTGTCTTTGATCATCAATATCTCAGCAACCAATGACCGCATAGAAAATGTAAGGACAGTTTTAAAAACCGGAATAAATTTCCTACAAGTTCCTTTCAAAAATTTTTGAGAAAAAAAATTGTTTTCACCCTCAACTTTATACAAAACAACATATATACAAAAAAAAGACTTTTTAGGGTTTTTTTCAGAAAATCGACCACGTATTTGCAAATATTGATGGGAAGACTAATATTTCCAGATTATTTTACAAGCTTCGTAATGTAGAGTAATTTACAAATCTTTCGAAATAAAATACAAAAAAACATTTTTCTTTAATTTTTGATAATTTGCTGCTCGACGTCTTTTCGACGTTTTAGCTCGCAATTCCGTGCTTTTCGAAGGTACGCTTCCCGTTACTTAATCTTTGCAAAGTCATGCGGGTTTTCTAATCCTTTCGCTACCTTGCCATGTTTTACTGTTTTGGAAAGGTAATAAGATGGAAAATATAATAAAAATAAAAAACAAGTGTATTAATTACATATATTTCGTAGACAATTTGGGAAAATGCTGAATTTTAAGTAATCGTTAACCAATTTTTGCAGCAGTAGGAGTTAAATTTTTAGAAAACACATTGAGATAGTAGTTTTTTGGCGTTTGTTTGATGTCGCTACGTTGAGTAGATAAAAAGGGAAACCAAAAATTATTATGTGCATACCATTTAAAAAAACCCCAACCGATTGAGTTGCCCCCCCCCCCCCTGCCATACATTTTTTGTCTTTGGCTAGGTTGATCTATTTCACAATTTATGTGAAACACCCCGTCCCGTAGAGTTATAGGGCATTCAAATATAAACGACCCTAGTTATTTTTCCACATAGTTCTCCTCCTTAGTAATGCATTTCTCCCATCCAAGGTTTTTCATGCCATTTTAGAAGAATGATTTTGGGCGAGTATCCAACCAATTGCAGACAAACTGTTCAACCTGTTAATCGTTCGCAAAACGCTCTTCTCCAAGCGCTTCCTTGCGAGGTCCAAACTTATGTAAATTACATGGTGAAAGGTCAGGGCTGTAGAGAAGGTGGTCAAGTAAAGTCCAGTGCATTTCAGCCAATTTTTGGGTTGTTATGGCTGCAGTGTGGGGTCTTGCATTGTCCTGCAGGAGCAGGACGTCGCGGATGAGCTGGCGGTGACTTTTTGCTCGATATGCAGCTCGAACTTGATCAAGAAGGTCACAGTAGTAGGCAGCGTTTATTGTGCGATGATCGTGGAGAAGGTCAACGAGTAAAACTCCTTGAGAGTCCCAAAACACCGTCAAAGCTGACAAGCGAGTTTTGGTTTTTCATGTTCCTGGCTCCCCCTTTTTTATCCACTCTATACTGGCTCTTTTTGACTCGAAAGTGTAGTGGTGAACCCGAGGATCATCGCACGTCAAAATTCGTTGCAAAAAAGCCTACACTTCATGGCGAAAACCTCCCCGAGATTTTTCAGAATGCAAAGCAAAGTGGTCTCGGATGATGGTGTGAACACTTCCAACACTGATTTCCGTTTCCTTACTGATTTCTGCTACAGTAAAGCGACGATGTCTTTCAATGAGCTCGCGAACAGCGGCAACATTGCCAGGCCTAATGCTGAAGCGGGGGTGTATTCGGTGACTCAATTTTTCTACTTGTTGACGCCCTTCTTTGAACTCGGTACTGCAGGCTTTCACTCGCGGCCACGAAAGTGCATTCTTCCCGAACTGTGCACGCAATCGGTCTCGAATTTCGGCTGGTTTAACGTCTTCGTTCGTTAAAAACTTTATTATGATGCGTTGCGCAACCGACGAATGAACCTCTCTTTCGCTCAATGTGAGGGCAACTAACGAAACCGGTTGATCATTCTGTAGAAAATTTTGTCATGTCCGGGTGCGCTGCCTTTACAAAACATGAGGGTAAGGGTAGCCGCACACTGATAGAGCAAAACCGCCTAAAAACGTTTTAGCTGAAATCGTTTTGATTGATCGAAAAACATTTTGTTTGAAGTGAAAACAATTTGACTGGTGCAGTAATTTTTCAATATTTTCATTTAGCTTTTAGTAGGGAAAGTACAGTGATAGTGATAATGTCTTCCTATAAAGAAGAAGAAGACGTATTTCTAGTAATTTTGTGGAATTGGATTTCACAAATAGAAGAAGTCGAGAGAACATTATGTGTGCATCCAGTAAATAGAATAGCTATTACGGTTATGGTGTTCCTTCATGCTATAGTCATATATGGCTCTCCTTTCTTCCACTAAAACTAATAATTTTTCAGCGTCCAAATCCATACTTAATATTTATGTCACTTTGTAAAAGTTATACAACCCAAGCAATAAGATATAATTTTCTGACTTGAATAGCAATGCAAGTTGTTTTACTATAAAACGTTTTTCCTAAAAACAACGTCCGGCACGCCTAAATGTGTTTTATTATGACGGAACGACTAAAAACGTTTTGCCTTACCAGTGTGCGCCGTACAACTTACTTACTCGAGATGTATCCCCCTTCGAGCAAGTTTAGGCACATTTAGGCACGTTTAGTCAGTTTTAAGCAGTTTTGCTCGATCAGTGTGCGGCTACCCTTAGAATCAGTTTCTGACAGGTGATAGAGAAGAATATTGATTTCCTCAGGATGACCTGATGAAATGCATTGCGATGCTGCCATTTTGGTGATTTTTCCTATTAAAGTGGTTTTTATAATATTGGGCTGTTAATTTGGCCGTTATGGTACGAAATTGCCTCCTGTCTGTTGCATCTTCTTTAAATATGCTTATTGGTTTTAATGTTGGAGTCGCTTTATTCATTTTTATGATGATGGGAATGTGAACACTCCCTTCTGCGTTGCTGTGCAATCTCGGGAGAGGAGAAGATAAGGTCAAGGGAAGACAAGGTATTAAAATTGGGAACAAAGGTTGGTGATTTGTAGTTGAGTAGGATCATCTGAGCCACACTCAGCCAGTCCGAGACGATCCTGCTTCTACGATTCCAATTCACACAGCCACAGATGGGATTGTATACGTTAATAGGATTGATGACCCTGCTGGTCTGTTAATTGCTCTAGAACTACCTAGGTTAGCTTAAGGTTACACTCAATATTTAGGGATGCTATTGTTAATGACAGGTTGGATTGTACTGTACCTTTTTTTATTTTTTTTATGATGTAGCAAAACCCAGGGGTAACTATGTTGCGTTGGTATGGCTTTGACCAGAAGGAAATTAAGTTATTAGGAATGAGGATTTGCATTGATTTTGCTTTGCTGCGAGAGCCAGACAACAGACGAAAGACGGAGTGGATGTTTTTTTAAATTGTATTTATAAAACTCACCTGGAGACCGAAGCTCGAACCCATAACATAGCTGACGGAGACCCCTCTAACATTCCATTGGAAAATGTTTATGTCCTCCATGGAGATTTGGAATTAGAGTTAATTTCAATCTATCTTTTACTTTTACATTACTTCTTTCCGGCTTGAAATGAGGTCCTGAATTAACTTAAGATTCCTAATGTCAAATAGATTTGATAATCTTGAATGCTGTTAGATAATCGCTAATGCACCCACTAACGAATTTGTTAATATTTTCGAGTTTGGTGTTAATTTTAATGTTTTTTTTTTGTTTGTCATTGGTTGTTTTGTTGTTTGGTTTTTCTTTTGGTTTAGTTCTTCTGTTGTTTTTTCCTGGTTTTAGCAGTTGTTGATTAGTTTGTTTTTTTGTCTATTGCAGTTTCGTTTGTATTGTTTACGCTTTGGTTTTTCTCCGTAATGTATTTTGTTTCGCTTGTAGAATTTTTTTAAATTGAGCTTAGCTTGAAATGTTAAAGGGGTTCCAATTCGCCGTTTGGACGTATATTACTTTTGCTGGTGTTTTTCGTGACTGTAATATATTCTTTTTGCCTCGTAAAAATGTGGAACGCTTTTCGATTTTGCGTGTCATCCTTGCTGATCTTCTCTGTATTGTTCAAATTCAAAATCAATCAGTTTAATTTAGTAAATTATTATAAGAGGAAGATTCAATTAAATAAATGTATAGTCTTTTTGACTATTAGGGAGAATTTAAAGTTTGCGTTACCCAAAATTTCAACCGTGTCTTAGATATAGTATTTAATGTACCATTTATGAGTTACAAGATAGTTTATTTTAACTTAAGGAGTTTTTTTTTCTTATCGTCTTTTTTGCTTAGGTCTTCCGCTTAATCAGCCGCTCGCAGTAAACCAACGAATTTACAATTTTAACAAAACAAAATTGTTTCTAGAAAAGCCAGGACAGCCAGAAATAGTAATAAATCATTTTCCAATCTGCGATAACTTACTTTTGACTGCCACTATGTATAAACAGATGTTCTAAAAGACGGCCAAGTATTGAAAAATCTAAAACAATTTATTTGGGTTCAGCTTTTGTTCATTAAATTTGGAATCTTAATATTCTTAAAAAATTAAAATCTAATCTGAATTCCTTATAATGAATTTAATTAATTATTTGGGTCCTTTTCGCATCTTCATTAGCAGTGTTATTTATTTATTAAGGCAATTTGCCATAAATTTATTCAAAGCAAGAGCAAAGTATCAATCGTTCATTAAAAGAATAAGATTTCCACCTAACCCTATATACCCTTTATAATGAAAGAGTAACTTTTTTCACTATTATTTAATTGCAATACAAAATTAATTTTTATAATTTCTTTTCCAGTTTGGTTTTTCAACTGGTTTAATACCAAACCAAAACTTGAGCAACCTACCACTACAACCTCCACATCGGTTCCTATTCTGACAGTCTCCGACCCTATGAAAAACCCTCAAAAGTGGATAGGTATTTTAGCTCAGCATATTGTAAACTCAACTGCAAAGCCACCTTCAAATCTAACTTCGGATGATGATGTTTCGCGGAAAATTACTTACGAAAACTACCAGATGTGGCGCTTGAAGCCAAATGGTGAGGAACAGTTAAACATTCTCCTGGATTACAAAAACAGTAAAGAAGGCTCAATGCTGCAATGGCTGCAAGGTCCAAGTTTAAGGTAACAGTCTTTAAAATAGGTATCTTTAATATAAATTTAAAATATATTGCTATTTTAGAGGGCTTACCGATGTTCTTATTCCACCTAAGCTTCTTTACGATTTACGAAGTACTTTAGATTTTGAAGGAATCACTTACGAGATCTTGTTATTCGATGTAGGCAAGGCTATGCTTTACGAAAAAGTTAAAGATGATATTTACAATTCACCAAAGTTGCGATACCCTTTGAACTGGAATACATATTACAGTTATAATGAAATCTTAAGATTTCTGGAGTCAATACGAATGAAAAACCCTACACTTGTGGACATAATACACATTGGTAGATCGTTCGAAGGCCGACCCCTAGTAGTAGTCAAAATTGCTATTAAGCAAGATAGCTCGTCTAAAAAACGTAGTAAACTTAAGAAAAAATCACAAAGAACCGAAGTGTTTGTTGAAGCTGGCAGTCATGGACGAGAATGGATTGGGCCAGCTTCAACCACGTGGATTATAAACGAAATTGTTAAAATAATGAATCTTAACGGTAAAATTTCAAGTTTGTTATTATCTACCATTTTTATTTACTTTTTTACTTACAACTTATTAGATACGTCGTCGGAAATAGGAGCATTTAAGAAAAAAACGTGGTACATAATGCCAGTAACAAATCCCGATGGTTATGAATACAGTCGTGATTATGATCGAATGTGGCGGAAATCTAGATCCAAATATAATTCAAATAGTGGTAGCTTACTTTATACAGCTATGACTTGGTTTAAACCAATGCAATCAGAAAAATTTTGCTACGGCGTTGACTTGGACAGAAACTGGGATTATCAATGGTCGCAACAAGGCAGCTCCAAGTCTCCATGCAATGAATTATTTGCCGGGAGGTCTGCACTTTCTGAACCAGAGACACGATCGATATCAAGATTTTTAATAAATCATCGGAAGCAAATTAAGGTAATAATTTCTACTTGCAATTTGGAGTCTGAATTTTTTATTCAAAGCAAATTTAGTTGTTCGTATCTCTCCATTCTTATGGTCAAATTGTGTCTTATCCAAACAAATTAAATTCATCCTATGGCTCTCAAAATATGGATGATCTGAATGATGTTGCTATGGTTGGTATTGATGGTTTAAGAAAATCAGGAAGCATCACTCGCTATAAAATAGATTCCAATGGTGATATCCTTTCGCAGAAATCGGGTAAGTTGAATGAAATGCATATTAAATATTATACAGCAAAGTAAATATCAAATTTAGGTTCTGCTGATCACTATGCTATGTTTGAGATTGGAATACCCTTCAGCTATACTATTCATTTAGGCGATAATGGTGTCCACGGATTTTTAGTTCCAGGATCTCATATTCAACCTATAGCTAAAGATGCATTTGAAATACTTAAATCAATGGTAGAATATATTTAATAAATATTTAATTAAGAAAGCACAATTGTTTTATTACATTACTACAATACATTGCCTTCGAACCTTTCTATATATTGTTGTAACCATTTTCCGAACTCCTTGAAAAAATGTTCAATATCTCCAATATAATTATTTGTGCCCAATCTTGGACATGGATAAATACCAGGTCCAAAAGTACTAGTTATAAAATTTTCAGCCATGTAAATAGCAGCTATGACGTCAACTGGAAGAACTTCATGACGACATGCCAACTTAGCGAAAGATTCAGACATCTGACTTAGTACAGTAAATGCCCGCTGGGGCAGGCAATCTGAAAGTTACAATTGTTAATTAAAATAATTAAATTTTTACAAATTAAGAAAAATTATAAATAATTAAATAAACGGCCTATTACAGTCAAGACATTCTATTACATTACAATTATTACTGAATGTAAGTAATGAAGTGTATTTACACCCCTATCTCAATGTTCACGATTTCTTCAGATGTTTCTTATGAATCCTTTCGGTGATAAGGGTGGGGGTCATCAATTTCTGACCGATTTTCCCGAAAAATTTTTAAAGAAGTTCAAAAAACAAAGTAATCATATAAACCCTAAATTAACCTGTAGAATAAAAATCCAACTTTTTTTACTTTATGTTTATAATTAGGCCATCACACTCTATCTCTGTGCTAAATTTTAAATTTGTATGTCCAATAGTTTCAGAGAAAATCGATGGACGATAGACGGACTGACGGACGAATGCCGAAGTGATTCCATAAGTGCTCCTTTCATTCCATTATAATATAGAACGCTAAAAGGAACAGATTGTTAAAATAAAAGGAAATCATTATTACTTTATTACTTTAATAAATACTAAATTATGTAACATAAATGTAAGAAATTTTTTACATTCCACCTATGTCATTATTAGATTGCAAAAAAGCTCTTTTCGGCTTATGTAGGACCTTCGCTGGTATATGGGATAACGTGCTGGTTTTCCACAGTTGTTTTCTGCGAACTAAAGATTACTCCAAACAACGATTGGTAATTGATTGAAGCTTCTTCGGAAATGTCAAATTTAGCGCGCAACTTATATAATGGGTAGTTTCTTGCATACAAAAAAAGTTGTTTCACGCTTCGAGGATTCCGTACTGGAGTTATTTTCAAAAGCAAAATTTTTGCAACCCCCACCCCTCCTAAGTGTTATTTAAATTGAGGCATTAATATCGCCATAAACCTGACATACAGACAGACAGACGGGTGTAACTACAAATTGGCATTCGGACATTTTTCTTGTGCTGTGAGATCTTGCTTTTTGCCAAATTTCATGATGGTAGACCAACGGGAAGTACCCTCTAGGTATTGATTTATTTGCGAGTGTCAAAATATGTGTTGACTTAGAAGCTTTAAATTTTTTCACAACTCTAAGGGACCGTGAACTTAGAAAAGGGTCTTAACAGACAGACTGACAGCTGGCTAGCAGACAGACGGACATCGAAGTGATCCTATATGGCTTCCTTTTTTCCGACAATTTATCAATTAAAACTTTATTGATCATTCTCTTTAACAAATTTACAGGGTGGGCAAAAATTTTTTGGTCACTTATATTTGCGAGACTTATACATGTGAGACCTTTGCTGCTTTCCTCGTGCGCTCGGATCCAGAAAACCTTCTATTGTCATTCTGTTACAAAATGCTAGTCGGTCTTTTATGTTTTTTTCAGTAAGACGCGGTTTTATTCGAGGGAGCGAAGCAAAGGTCTCGCATCCTGTTTACTGATGAATCTTTAATTGAACTCTTTCCTGCTCAGCGTTAGGACAGCAGATCCGAACACAATTGCACCCATCCAGAGGCCGAAATAGGGTCTAAAAATCATGGTAGCGGGAGGTATAAGCAGCAATGGGAAGACGTCCTTAATAATAATCATTGAAGAAAAGTGCACCGTATGTCTTTGCGAAAGTTTTGCAACTCGGTTGAAGACATGTATAGAACAAAAAGGGTTACATACAAAATATTAAATATTTTTTAAATTTCTGTACTAATGTGTAATGTTCATGACTTCCGGATTAGAAGGCCGACACGTTATCACTTACTCAAGATAAAAAGTTTTTTCTTTACAATTTTCACTCAAGGTGTGGTGTGAGAAAACTCTCTTTTCTGTTCATTTTATTGAAGTATTGGGCTTCGAATTGTTAGGAGAGTGTGAAGTTTTAATTTTGTGCAAGGATTAGTTAATCTGTGATCAAAAAAAAGAAAAAAAACATGAGGACATGCTTTGAGGTTAAATGACCACAACTGTGACGCGAGCCAAAACTTAAATTTCCCAAAACGGAGCTGCAGCGCCAGCTACACATTGCAACACTATCATGGAATCTCCATATGTTTAACTTTTTACAGTTCTGGCTACAGTGCCGGCTACGGGTTGTGTTCCAGGCTTAATGTCGGGCATAGAACTTAAATTTTAGGTCCACCTCAAATCTCTCATCAAATCAGATATTTCTTTTCCGAGCTGGAAATCTATTTACATATCACACTCCCTATACAAGACCACACAACCCAAAAATCTTGTATTTTAATGATCTCAATTTAGACACATTGAGTCGATATAATAGTTTAAACTTTTACGATATTTACCTCGTTCTTTGTTTAAATCGAAAATGAATAATAGCTTAATACTTTGAGTTGTAGTTGTTTTGCTTTTCTTCTGCGATAGTAAAACTTTCGACACAATTATCAAATTATTATCTTTCAATGTGAATATTTATTGGTAACAATAAACAATTGATCTTAGAGCAATTCGCTCCAAGATCTGTTGTACCTTTTCAAAGGCTTGACTTAAGTAGTAGAGAGGAGGCACTTCAGCATCTCACTTCTCCGCTTTAAACATAAAACATTATACAAAGATCGGTATAAAATGAAAATTAATCGAAGTTCGAGGAATGTGGGGGATGGATTTTTTCGAATAGTCAAAGCCTTATGCAGCTTCAAATTTTAAAAAATTATGCTAATGCGTAAACAAGCCTTTACTGTCTACTTCTGAATTTGACCCCTCTTTAATTTTAAAATTTTTTTACATTTTTTCACCTGAACAAACTGCGAGCAAATGATTGCCGAATTTCCCGACAAACACCGAGGTATCATCATTAGGGTTCGTTGACGTTTTAGGTGCAGAACTTTAAAAGTTTAAAAGTATATCAAAAATGGAGATGGCGGCCTTCCTTGTTTAGTTGGGTTGGAACAATGCTCCCTTTTCAGATATGCTCACTACTGTTACTATGATCCTGAGAACAACAAAAAATTAACCTATACGTTCTGTCTGCGGATGTTCAACTTAAATTTCATCTTATGTTCTGGAGTTCAGACTCGTAAGTTTAATTTGAATAGCATCTATGTGCCATTTTTACTTCAGCAATAGTAGAGAGGAAACGTATTAAAGTTTCCCTTCTAACAAAAAAAGGAGCACTTCTTGGTAGAAAAGAAAAGGGATCAATAGGTACACAATCCCGTAAAAAATAATCCCGAAGCCAAAACACCGAAAACAAATGCCCTAAAAATAAAAATCTATAACGACAAAATCTCTAAAATAAAATAATCTCTAAAAAAAAGGAAGAAATTCATAAATTAAAAAGGGATCGAGATAAAGCGTACTTCATGCAATTCCTTTTAAAATGTCAATTTTAATTTTTAATTTCGTCTCCAGAAATAATGCGATTTATCGATTTTGTTACAGATATTTGCTGTTGACCCAGATAGCAACTATTTTTGCAAAATCAGAATCAATTTGTAAGGAAAATGTTAGAGTTCATATGCCAAAAGTTGTAGCTTAAAAGCAGAAAATAAAAAGAGTCAGAAAAGTGACCCAAATTTTCGATGAAATTAGTATATAAGACGTAATATGAGTTGCAAAGATTACTTACTACTAGATAACCGGCTCCCTTAATTACCCAGCTTATTTGAAAAGTAACACTAGCACCACCGTAAAACGACATATATCCAGCTTATAAAATCATAAGAATATGCATACAAATAAAGAGTACACGTAGTGTACAGTCATTTACTCGTGTCAAAATTATTTGAGAAAATCACTTACTCCTGTCAAAATTCTGTTCTCATCCGGAGAGAATCACAGACTCCTGTCAAAAAAGTACCGCAAAATCTTGTCGAATTCATGTGAAGCACATGACTGAGTTAGTTACTTGTGTGCGCAAGAAACTTTCAAACTGTCAATGTATTCTGAAATTTTAATGAGTGAAGTACATTTGACATTTATAAATGCTCATAAGAAAAGTATACTTGTCTCTTATCCACAAACTCTCCCGGAAACCAAATTTTTAATTCTGATTGCACGGTTGCTCGTTGCGGGAAATATATAAAAGCAACCAAAAATTTTCACTACTTTGTTCGAAGCCGTTTATGTAGTAATAGTAATCTTTGACGAGTTGTAGATGGAGATGATTTAAAAACGTATAACAAATTTTCGATGGCAATATGTAAATACTAGTAATCGTTCTCTCAATATACAATTTATGCATTTTATAAATTCCAAATCTTTCTTTTATAAAGTACACAGTTAGGGCTTTTTTGATTAGGGATTTTTGAATTATCAATTTTTATTCTTGGAGATATTATAATATTAATTATGGTTTTCTTTTTTTTTAGATATTTTGTCATTATAGATTTTATTTTTAGAAATTTTGATGATTTTTAATTATGGATTTTATTTTGAGGTAATATGAACCAGACCCAAAAGAAAAATTAACCTATTCCATCAAAATGGTGGAATGAAACTCCCACACTAACATGCATGTGTATAAAAAGAATCAAAAAAAGGAAAAGAGAAAAAAAGGAGTCACAACATGCAACACAGGGAGTCACGGGAGTACATAGAATATATAGTGCTTTGGTGATTCTTAACTGAAGGTTAAATCGAAATTAGGACATGCATTAACAGACCTTCATAATCGGTTAATTGGCTCATGCATACCATAATTTGATCTGGAGGTGTCAATATGCAAAAAAAGCATTCTTCGGAAACTATGTTGGGTCTGCCTAAAGGAAACCCAGCTAACAAGAGTACTTTAGTTATTATTTTAATTCAATAGCTGGTGGATAAAGACCAAGTCAGCGATTTTGCGCCTTTTTTCAAGTGAGGGCAAACAGAGCTGGTTCGTGTAGGGTTGGAGCTTAAACGAATCGTCCCATGGAAGCTCTCTTAACACCTAATCATCCGGTCGGGTAAAAATACCCGTTCAAAAAACTTATGTAAACGTCCAGTCGGGTATTAAACGTAAAACGATAGTGAAAGATTGTTATCTGGTACTTTTATCTAATACTCGAAATTTTATTTTCCTAGAAAAATTATTATTAATCATGTAAAAGCTTATCACCTATCCCCTTATTCAATGGTCAAGGGTCTCTCTTATTGAAACAACGGTAAATGAAACATAATACTTGCAGTAAAAAATCTGTCTGGGCGTGGACACATTGAGCTTAGTACAAGCTATGTGACATGTGTTGAGGTCTTTTGCCTAGTACATATATTCTCAAAGCAGTACCAATTTGGAAGTTATATATATTCCCTATAAGGAGAATAAGTTTTAAATACTTAACTATTTATCCATAAAAAATGTATAACTTAGATGAGAATTTAGAAGAAATATGTGCAGATAACTTATTTGACTTATCAGTTTAAGCACCGGACGGGTTAAGTGCTAACAAAAGTGTAACAAAATTACGCTGCAGGGTCAATCCATATCAAATCGACCAATTTACTTAGCAAAGGTCGCTGACAAAATTTATTCATTTTTTACCTATTTTTACATATTCATCAATTTTTAAGATGTTTAGTTTTTTTGGAGCCGCCATTTTGTATTGGTTCTAGCCTAAAATAAAAATTTACTATATTTAAAAATTTATGACATGAAATTTAATAAAGTCTAGGTGATGAAATTATAAACACTTATTACAAAATAATGAAGGAATGTTTCCTGAATATTTCACAACTAAAACTTTATTAGTTTTTTAGTTATAAATTTTTAAATATAGCAATTTTTTTTTAATTAAAAAAAATAATAAAGTCAGTGATGAAATTTTAAATACTTATTATAATATAAAAAAGGAATGTTTTCCGAAAATTTTGGATTTTTTAAATTTGTCCCTTCTAAGATATTGAAAATGCGACATTTTCGAAAATCGCAATATTTGAAGACCCATTCAAAAAACAAGAATATAACTCTAAAGCCTGAAACGTTTTAGGGAAGTTGTATACTATAATTATCCAGAAAAAAGGTTGAAGGCGAGTCTTAGTTCTATCTTTAAAATTTTTAATTTTAAAAGAGCAGGTTTTTAGTTTGAGAACGTTAATATTAACCGATTTTTTTTTCGTATTTACAGTTAAGTTGGCTTAAATATATACTAGAAAATATTGTACATTTTATGCTCTTTAACATGGTTTTTGTTTGAACTGAATGTCTTGAAAAACCAAGAAGTTACAGCGTTTAACACAAACCTCTGTAAAATACAAAATAGCCTGACGGTCCAATACAAAATTGCGGTTGAAAAAAAAACTAAATGTCTAAAACATTAATGAATATCTTTTTTCAACTCTCTGAGTATAGCACAACCTTAGATAAAAAATGAAAAATAAATAAATTTTGTCAGCGACCATCATTGGTCGATTTGATATGGATTGACCCTGCGCTGATTCGATACGCTTGGAATGAATAGCGTAGTAGGGTGACCAGACCTAAGATGCATATTCGAAAATAGTTCCAATCAAAGAGCAGTACAGATGGATCAAATTCGAAAATGCGAGAACTCTCTAGACTAACGCTTTACAAAGCATAAGATTAAGTTACTTCTAGATACAAAGTAAAATCAAGGTAATGCAAGGTAAAATCTAGTTTTCTATCGAGCAACGTCAGTTACGGACGTCATTCATTTTCCCTCCTGGAAAAGGCATAACAGTCACATTTTAAAGTATCATTATTGTTTCCCCTTAAAGATAAATATGTCATCTCAAACATACCTGGTCTATCTATCCGAGCAGCGATAAAGTACTTTCGAAGCAATGTGGAAGCCTCTTTGGTAGTATCAACTCTCCTTTTGGAGACAATCGACAAATATTGTTTCATCTCGTCAAGAGATATGCGCAGATCGTCTTCTGGTGAATCGGGTGTTTCTGCACAATACTGTTCCAATAAAAAATCTGTTAATGAGTCATTTGACGGTTCGTCTATAACCAAGGGAATTCCAAATATTCTAAAAAATCAATATTAATTACTCTTCCAAATAAACTCATTTAACATAATTACTCAAGAAGGGTGTTAAAAGTACCAAATTCTTTTTTACTGTTGTGGTAAAATGTTGTATGACACCAAACGGCAGACTGCACTGGATAGCATAGTGAAGTTTTATCCATCATTATACTTCCACTCTCGAGTTCTTTCAATATTTTGTTTGCGTAAGATGATTTCAATCGAGACCAATCACCTAAGTAACAAACTCCGCCTTTTGCTAAAATTATAGGACCAGCTTCTATGAAGATTTCATTTACGGTGGATCCACATTGAAAGTCGTCAAGAGGTGTAATAAAGCGCTGAGCTACGTTTCCAATTTTGTTCATAATTAAGTTAGCTGAAGAACTATCAGATCCTAAGCCGACAACAGGCAGGGGCATTTTATTTTCGTCACCCTTAAATTATTTAAATTAAATTAATATTACTTTTTATTGCTAAAATTTTTATTATAAAGAGCAGAATAGGTTTGTTCATTTTTATATACTATATACCTACATTCCAACGCAATGGACGATTGGATATTAATTGCAATAATCAAAATATCATCAACTACTGCAAACAAATTTTGCTTTTGTTATCAATTTCGCAAAATTATTCACAATGCAGAATTGTTAAATGTTCTTTTTTAACGAAATAGCTTTATTGAAAAATTATAAAAAATACAAGTTGCGTTCAATATTTTTGCTTTAGATGCTTTTGGTTGATCAACACAGAACTTTTTCAAGAATGAATTTCTGTTAGGAAATAGGAGCAGCTACGGAAAAACTTTTTCTGTGTGAAGCTGTTAAATATTAGAATCTCACACGGTCATAAAGAAATATATTTAAACAGCTTCCCTGTGTTCAAGATTTTTCGCAGGAATAGTTGGATCTGCAATAACTTCTACCTTAAATCTGCACGAAATACTGTTAAGCTATGGTTTCCAATAAATTGCGCCGACGCCAAAGACGACTGAAATGCGCCCACGTTTTTGTGCTGTAGTCATACACAGGGAAAGCATGTGCGTGGTTTTCGATAAACACAATAACACAATTTTGATTTTACAATTAATTTTAGGGAATTTGCTTGAAGTAAAAATGGTAAAACGAGTGCACAGTAAAGAGGAGGATAAGCAATTCGGATAGATGCTTTTAAGGATACTGAACTGTCTAACAATGAAATTGCACGGCGAATTAGTCGTCCTGAAGCAGTTATCCGGAATTGTTTAAACTTAGGCCAAAAATATGGCGAAAAAGATAGAAGAGCTTTGAAATCCAAACTTTCGGTTCCGGATAAAAGGGCAATTTTGGTAAAAGCGAGAAAAGGCAAAGCCTTCTCCTCTCAAATTAAGGCAAAACTTAACTTACCAGTTACTTCAAGACGCATTAGACATATTTGTAATAGCGATCCCGGTCTCTCATTTACTAAACGTGTTAAAAAACCTCATCTTACTCAACGCTACAAGGAAGCCGCCTTAAATTCGCTAAAAAATACATAAATTGGACTAATCAATGAAATAACGGATTTTTCACGGACGAGAAAACGTTCAATTTGGATGGTCCTCACAGATGGCAGTTTTACTTGCACGGCCTGCGAAAAGAGCTCGAAGTCCGAATGAGCCGAAATATTAAAGACGGCTCAGTAATGGTATGGGGAGCATTTGGCGCTCTTGGGAAAACTGATTTGGCTTAGATTCTACCTGAAATAAATGCGAGCATTTACGTTGATCTCCTTAACAGCGGTATCTTAGAAAAGGCTGAAGAAATGTGCGGTGCAAACGTGATATTCCAGCAATACAACGCAGCTGTCCACAAGGCGAAAAGCCATAAATGAAATGTTGAGTTTTTAGACTGGCTAGTAAGACCTCCAGACTTAAACCTAATAGAGAATCTATGAGGAACGTTTTCTAGAAAAGTTTACCAAAATGAACGCCAGTCAGTAACTAAACTAAAAAATAAAATAAGTAGAGCTTGGAGTGAAATTTCGAAAAGGAGCTGAAAAGTCTGATAAATTAAATGCCAAACCGACTTTTTCAAGTAATTTTAAATGAGGGTGTGTCAAACAAGTATTGACAGAAATTATACCTCCAAATGATTTTTATTTTTGTATTTTTTATGCAATAGCTTGTATTAAGCTTAAATAAATAAATGAATCATAAATCATTGCGTTTATTTTTATTTCCATGAAAATTAGAGCATTTTCCTATTTTTATTTCGAAAGACCATTTCCTTAATGTTAATTATGAAATTATTATGTTTATATTTTTCGTTATTAATTGCTGTAATAGATTGTTTAAGAGAGCAAATGAAATATATTTACTTTATAACGAATATTTGAAATTAATATTACTTCCATCACTGTATTTGGCAAGAAAGTGAAAAAAATTAATAAAGACGGTAAGTCAGTAAGTTAGAATATAGAACTAATAAGTGCTATAAGTGCGATAAGTTAGAATATAGAACTAATAAGTGCTATAAGCTTAGAAAACTTCGACATATTTCTTTAAGTAGTGGAATGATAATTTCTTGTGTGAGTATACCATTGAAGTAACACCAATTTAGAATTTGATAGTGGGGTCGGAAAAAATATAAAAATACCCTTAATGAACTTTTTAATATAATTCACCCAGATCCTGCCAACTATTTATTACGCATATTTTAATCTTTCAGGAATAAATATTTTTATAAAGGAAAAAAAATTAATATCTATTGAATTGTGCATGCTCCTTTTCAAAACATAACCAAGAACTGCCTTTGAACAATTGGTGTGACTAGAAATTAATATCTTTTAGATGTAAACAAACTGGAAATTGCAACAAAAGCTTATATTTATTATCGCTTCTTTTTTCAGAACTTACAGTTTTTCTGGTATATAAAGACAATAAATAATCATAAAAAGTTAGTCGTTAACTAAAACCTTCCTAAAAAAATATTATTCTCGATGAATTGCAGCGATTATTGTCACACCACAAAACAGTGAACTTTATTGTGAAATTAACTTATTCACAACACTTTAAGTTCCTAAAGAGTTTTTAACTTTTTATTATGTTCTATGTCTAGTTAGTCAAAAAAAATTACTAATTCACTTTTAATTTTTACATAACATAAACTCAAAAAATCTTTCTCCCGAACGTTTTAGACGGAATTCACAAGTAGAAGTTGACAGTTCAACTTCATCTTCCTCATTGTTTTTACATTATCTTAGAGTAACTTAGCTGATCTTACGTCCACGTAATGGCCTATCCTGTATATTCTATAATCTAAGAGCACACGCTTTTAACCCGACTTTCCAAAAACAAAAAGGTTCTCAGTTCGACGTATATTTATTTATTTTTTTTATGTCTGACCGGGCATAACTTCGCAACGGGTCAACCGATTTTGATGATTCTTTTTTTGTTGGGTAGAGTATGTTACTCGATTATTACCATATCAAATAAATGTTTGGTAGAGTGGGGGAGGGGGGTGGGGGGGAAACCTAACTTTGTAACGCGTGAACCGATTTGACCGATTTGGCCTAGGGTGGGAGGAGGGGGAAGTGGTAGTCTAATTTCGTAACGCGTGGACCGTGTAACACGTGGACTGATTTCGATGGTTCTTTTTCTGTTATATAGAGTATGATCCCCCATTGCTAATAGGAGAATAATTTGGTCCTAAGGTGGCGGGGGGGGGGGGGGTAGTCTAACTGCGTAACGCGTGGACCAATTTGGATAATTCTGTTTCTGTTGGGTAGAGTATGTACCCTGGTTGATACCACGAGAAAAAAATGTTGGTGGGGTGGGGGTGGTACCTAACTTTGTAACGCGTGCACCGATTTCGATGGTTCTTTTTCTGTTGTATAGAGTGTGATCCCCCATTGTTAATAGGAGAATAATTTGGTCTTAGGGTGGGGGAGGTGGGGTAGGGGGTTAAACCTAACTTTTAACGCGTGGACCATATTTTGATGGTTCTTTCTTCGTTGTATAGGGTAGAAGACAAGAAGACGACTTCAAAATGTCGTAATAGATATAAATTTAAAAAAAAATTTATGCTTTTTGTGAAGTCGGTTCAACTATTTTTTTAAAAACTATTTTATATATAAAGTTTATTTACGATGTTATTTTAACCATTTTACATATTCTTCTGCAACGGCAAAACTCCTTTGTAATTGATATACATATTACAAATTTCACGAATTTTTTTTTCGATACGCAATTTGTCCTTGTGTGTTCGTGCGTATTCTCTCTCATCTCCTTAACACCTTGTGGGGCATGGGGCGGGAGAAGGATATCATCCAAATCCAGACACCGATTGGAAGTACACCTACAATTTAAGGTAGATAAGATACATTACTGTGCAACCCCCCCCCCCCCCCCCCCCAATCGCTTTTTTTCGCAATCTGTTGTCAACAGAATACAACCATGGGTCGCCGACTATTAATGCTATTAATATTTGCGAATTCTTTTTTGCTAACTTTGGTCGTGTTTTGTTGAGTATTTGCCCTTTTTGAATTTCTCATTTTAAAGTGTACACGCTGCTGTAATTAATTTATAAATCACTTCGGAAACAAAAAATATTTTTCTTATGAGCAAAACGAAAGTATTGAGCCATTATCCCAAATACATTTTCTGTAGTTCATCTTGCTTGCGAATGTATACATAGTAAAATGTACCATTTTTAACATCGTAACATAATTGATCTTGAGGATAATGTTTCAATAAAGGAATCGCTTCATTGCCAAAAAGTGAAAGTTTATCATTGACAATAAGCTTTTACGCACCAGATTATGCACAAATTCCTGCATCCATCACGTGCATATGATCCAATATCAACAGCGATACATCTGTAATGGGCATCTAATAATAGCAAGCAACACAATAGAATAATATTCCTTGCAGTAAAAAAATACCGCCCAATTGCTACTCTTACTCGCGTATCGAGGGCTCCGTAGAATATTAAAAAGCAAATTAAGAGATTTATAACTGTGCCAAGTATCAAGTTGATATCAATAGTAGTTACTGATAAAAAGGGCCGTGATATACAGGCAGACAGATAGACAGTCACCAAAGTCTAACCATCATTAAGGTTCTTTTGATCTTTTAGGTACGGAATCTTAAAAAAACGATCCGGCATTTTTGGGGCACCATGATGTGTTTGCTGGCGGTGGAATGAAGTGCTTTTTGTTTTACAAATGTTCGTTAATTGTAAGATACTATTAATCTTGGAATGACTGGGTCGGGGGTAGGGGGTAGGGGTTGAACCCTAATTTATAATGCTTTGACCGATTTGGATGGTTCTTTTTCTGTTGTATAGAGTATGATTCCCTATAGCTATAATGAGAAAAAATTTGGTCCTAGGATGTGGAGAGGGGGGATTGCTACAGACCCGTTATGGTCTATGCGAAGCTTTTCTAGCCGCCATTGTAACCTTTGGGGAGGGGGAAGGTAGTCTAACTTCGTAATGCGTTTACCGATTTGGATGATTCTTTTTTGTTGGGTTGGGCACATTCGCCAACTGGTACCACGTCAACAATTTATCTGGTTGGGCGGAGGTGAGGGTATTGGGTGAGCCTCACCTTGTAACGCGTGGATCGATTTGGATATAAGAGAAATTTGGTTTAGGGTGGGGAGGGTTTGGTGTGGTTCTTTTCTCTTGTATCGAGTAAGATTCCCCATTGCTGATAAGAGACAAAATTTGGTCCTAGGGTGTGGGGAGGGGGATCGCTATGGTCGCCCGATGCGGGACTTTTCTAGCCGCCACTGTAACCTGTGGGGTGGGGGAGATAGTTTAACTTCGAATATCGTCGACCTATTTGGATAGTTCATTTATTACTGAATAGAGTATTTTACTACATTTGTATCATGATAGAAATCGTGGCTTATGGTGAGAGTGGGAGGTAAGGCATCACCTGGCTTTCTTAGGCGCAACCGATTTTAATACACATATATGTATAACCGAATTAAAAGTTATACAGAATACGTTTCCTTATTGGTAAATGACAAAAATAGTTGCATCTATAGTTATTTCGTAATTCGTGCCCCGATTGCTGTATAAAGTACGTTGATGTACCAACTCCATGGCAATGATTTTTGTCTAACGTAAGGGTGTTAAAGAATGGCTGAGATAAACTTTGTAACGTGTTGAGGGATTTGGATGACGCTGTTTTTTTATATAGAGTACAGTACCCCTGCAACTATTGAATTTATACGAGTAGCATTTTTCGAGTTGCATATCACTAAAAAGTGAAAAATAAAATAGTTTTTTAAAAGGAGTTGAACCGACTATACGAAAAGCGCGAAATGGCATGAACTAATATTGACTTCTATATCTATTACCACATTTTGGTGTTAAAAACAAAAAGGATTAAATACTTTTGCTGTTGTTGTTTTGTTTGTTTAATTTGCACCGACTTCAAAATGTCGTAATAGATATAAAATTAAATATTTATGCTTTTTAGTGCTTTTTGTGAAGTTGGTTCTGCTTTTCTATTTAAAAACTACTTTATTTTTTTCTTAGTTATCTTTATTTAAGCTAAGTTTGTATGATTTTCGCAAATATCTATTTATAATACTATATTTAATAAAAAATTCACTATGGTTTTTTAGATTCGATCTTCTTTCCTGTGAAAATTTTCAAACATTTAATTCCGCTTATCTCAAAAATATCAAAATGGGACTTTAATAGTCTCCAGGCCAGGTGTTCTTATCTAAGATCTTTTAACTAAAAATCTAATTAATCAATTATTGTATCGTAGAGTTAGAAATAGCTGAAAAGTTTTCAGTTTTTCGTCATTTCAAATTATACGTACCTCAATCGACGCTATGCTTAGGAGTAATCCAATTTTAAGATTCACAAAGCAATCCATTGGAACCAAATCTTGACACATCTGTGCGCTGATAGCATAAACAAACGAAAAATCTGAAAATGATCTTCGAACTGTTTCATAAAGGCGTACTATATTTAGTGGTATCAGAATAATATCTCTTGGAAAATTAACTTTCGCTTGTATTCCTGAGCTATCCGTACTCACTGCTGAGTAAGGTTGAAATTCTGCTAAACTTTTCATATCACTTTGGATGGTATTAAATGTGAAATCTGTAATATTTTGTTGTATACTCGGAAATATCATAGTAGACTGACTATTTGGGTTAGTTTGATCGCATGTCGAAAATAAATTTGTACTTGATGAAATTTCTTCCTTAATATCCGGATTAGTGGGTAAGAAATTTTGTGTAGAAATAGTAAAGCACGTGTCTTCTCCATTATTCAAGAAGTCCGATTTACTATAATTAGTGCACAAATCAAAAGTCGAACTGCGAGTGGAATAACATACTTCCGAAATGCTGTCTGTTTCATTATACAAGTTATCTGCTTGAATATGATCAATTTCATTATCACTTTTCAAATCAGTTTTATCTTTTCTTCCATTTTGTGAATGTGTGTATATGTTTTCAGATCGCCTTTCAAATAAAATAGGTCCATCAAGCTGTAAAATTTCATCTAAGTCACTTTCTGAGCCATATTGCTCAAATATTGATTCTTCTTCCTTTACATTGAATGTTTGATTAAACTCCATGCTTGGAATTGTTTCTTTGTGCAGTTGTATACTCCGAAAATTGCGTATTTATCTCCTAAGGTAAGATTAATATCACAAAGTTCATCTAAATAAACAATGCTTTCAACCATTTTTGCAGTTATGTTATTTAAAAGTCTGTTACCTTCTATACGAATAACTATACTTCGAAATATTTTATTTGTTAATTTAGGCGTTTGTACACTCCTAATAGGAAGAGCTTTTAAAAGACGATAATCACACATAACCCGTAGTTTAGTGTATTCGTTCAACTCTCGAGAACACGTTATACATTCTGGAGCTGAAAAAGAATAGTGGGTGAAAAAGGCTTTAGTATAATAATAATGTATAATCTTACGTTTATAAACTTCCTTAGTGATTACATTTCCAGGACATCCATGAGAACAATACCAAATAGATTGAAGTCTGAAATTAACAATATTGTCTTAAAATTAGACCTCTTTAAGTAAATTTTATAATAATTTCGGGTTGAATTGTCAATGCAAGTGACCCTTAAATCTCCCGAAGGAATTGTGGTTTGCAAACCAATTTGCCATTATCAGGGCGGCCACAACGAAAGTATTGCGGCTGCAAGATTCCCGGGCCCAGAAAAAGGAAAAATAAAGAAAATAGAAAATAAAAAATTTTTATTGAATAAAATAAAATTGATTAAGTTTACGATCTAAAGAGAGAATAGGTGAACAAACCACAATTGCAGTTTTCTTGACCATAATACGGACACCACCGTCAAAAATTAAACTGGGATATTTGAAATTCGACTAATTCCATTTTGTAGGGTATGGTTACTAAATTGATACTAAAACTGATAGGAATAAGCATAAAATGAATTTAAATTCAAAATGTTAAATTCTTGTAAGCGATATATAGCGCTTGTACTGTTCTCGGTAGGGTAAAAGATAACGTGCTGAGCTCTCATCATGACGGCACCAGGTATTAATCCACGAGCGTTGTGTTTTGCTGACAGAAATTCTATTAGATGAAGGTTCAGGACTGGTCCCGGACAAGTCTAGGACTAGAAAATGACATTCGATGAAAGATCTGGGCTAGTCCTGGACTTGTTGTCCACCGCTCGTTAGAAGGCTGGAGCAAGCAAATATTGGTCCCGGACTTACTCTAACTTTTTCCGGATTGACATAATTGTCTGACATTTATTTTGTCAAGAGTTGCGAGTCAAAAAGTCGTTTAGGGCTTGAGATAAACATAAAAGGCAATTTAACGTTTTCAAAAAACGTACACTAAAAAAAATCAAGTAATTTTACAACGATAAACGATGGCACAAAATTTGCCAACGTTAAACGTAGCAATTTTACAACGTCATGTAATATCGATACCGCTAAAGGTAAAAATACTATTCAAGTATGGAATTATTCTCATGGGATTTACATTAATCGTTTGTAAAAATACTATAAGGTTGTGTAGTGTAATCCGACAGAGAGTAAAATTACAACGCAGCATGGTAAAAATACCCACATGTATAGTATTATTAATATCTTTGACTGTAAATTTGATTCTTTGCAGTATGAAATTAATCCTGTGAATGGTAAAATGGGAATTCCTACGAGTAAAATTACACTTGCATATAGTAAACGGGAGGGGAAGTATATAACTCATTCTGACTCAGCATAAAAAGCCTTTTTATACGTATTATAAAGAAATTTCAAGAATTTCAATCAATCAATCAATCCACTCAGTAGATAGTCTTTAATTTTAGTTGGACCTATAAATACGTATTGAACTGAAATCATACCAATATAAATTAATTTAAATTCTTAAAATTTATAATTTTATAATATATATATATAAATTCACGACGCAACCGCACTGACTTGTTCAACCAACTCTTCTGAAGTGACGCCGCACAACTTTTCCGTTGTCATTTTACACTAAAGCCTCAGTAAAGTGATCAACTATTATTAATTTTACTACGTTAAACGGAGTACAAATTGCTCGCTTTGAAGTACATTTGCAGTATAATACAATTTGCTTAAGAGTAAAATTCCCTTGAAATTCGGAATTACCACGATAAACTTAGTAATATGACAAAATTTTACTTCCTAAATCGAAGAAACTTTACTCTTTGTAATGTACTATATATAACTGATAGTTTTTGGCTGACCACATTTGTCTGTATGAGTCAAATTACAAGTAAAATTTACTACGATTATCCATTCAATTTTCCTACTCGGTTGCATTTTTACGTAATATTTGTAAAATGTATGTAATATTACAATAATAACGAAGCAAAAGTAATAATTAATTGTAAAATTACAATTTTTGGGAAACTTACTAATTTTGTTCGGCATAATTTGGATTTTTACTCAAAAGTTGTAATTTCACTACATACATGTTGTAAGAAAAATGTGTAATATTACATAGATTTTTTAGAGTGTAGTTTTAGTTAAAATTGACAAAAAAGCATTTAAATTAAAGACAGTTAAGGAAAAGGTCTAAATGTTACACCAAATTTATTTTATAACCAGAACTGAGAAATACAAAGAACTGCTAAATTGTCATAATGATAGCTCTTTCCTTCTTCGTTAGCTCTTTTCTATGTTCGTTGATCTCATGTCCAGAGTAAATCATCCACCAGTAAAAAGCCATTGCGGGTTGCAGAGTAATGTCAGTAGTTTCTAGTTTGGAATCCACCAAAGCATCGTTGTCATCAAATTAAGTAAAGTTCTTCTCCCGCCCATGAATTATGTTATGTTTCGAAAAGGTAACAGAAGGTTATAATAAAAAATTATATGATTCAGATAATGTTCCGGAGAGCTTCCGAAAAGTATTTTATTCCCTCCATCAATATTGAAAATAATCGCGGTATTGTATTTACAAATTTTATTGCAAAAATATGCACAGGACTAGGAACCGCTCGAGCGAATTACTAAATACGAAAAAAGTAGCAAGTAAAAGTAAAAAGAAAATGCAGTATCAGGAGGCCAAATTCATTCTTGGGGGCAGAGTTCGAAGCCTTGGCTACAAAGAGGCAACTCAAAACAGGCAAGCGGAACAGGTCTCAAGACGAAACCTGTTCTCAGCTAAAATAAGCCGAGTAGCTCACAGCAGGCCCATACCACCGCCGGCTGGCATCCAGGATCCAAAGAGGCTACAAAGCGAAGTGGTCCGAGACCTTGCAAACTGTATGGAAGCAAAGCTTCCAGGTGATGGGTCACCTTTAAGCTAACCAGGGGCGCAGCTGCCCTGCTTCGACTGCTCGGAGACCGTCAGAAGCTTCCGGGTTCCTAAATGTGAGGACCAATCCTCCAGGGATTTCCTCAGCGACGGTTGGGACGACACCAAGGTTCGAGTAATCCTAGCTGCGAAGACACCCAGGAGACTGAGTGCCCGCATCTTTCTTCTACCTAATATGGAGATGGATAAAGGAAAGCCGTTGCAGTGCCTTAAGCTTCATAATCCTGCAGATCCTGTGGATGACTGGGCGGTCATCAAAGCTAAGGAACCGCTTAATAACAGCATGTCCTTTCTGCTTTTAATACCGAGGAGTACTTCGAGATGCTGGAGAAAGCATACGTTACGCTTAGTTTTAGTATAAGGCAAGCCAAGTTGAAGGTTTTCCGGTCCAGGAGGCAGTGTCCCGTTGCTGGCGACCTGGTCGACGGTGCCGCATGCCCAAAAGCAAATAAAAAACTGCAGTTTAGGGTGACCCACTATACAAAGTTTTTCAACAAGAGGTACACCCCAAGGAGTGATCCTCTCACCGCTTCTATAGAATCTGACCCTCAATGATGTGCTTATACAATAGATCTAGAGCACTCCGGTCATAAGAATATCACCTACGCAGACGACGTTGCCCTGTTGCTTCCTGCCCCATCTTTTGCTTATTGTACGAGTGTAACGCACTGAAATTGCGTACTCTTTCTTAGGTGTTCAGTTTCCAGCTGAGTTTCCTACCCAGTACAACGTCTAGATATTTAACTTGACGAAGGAGAATAAACTATCTCTCCTTTCCTTTGCAGATGCCCGGCTGTTGTCAACCGCAGGAGCCGACATTTAGGCTCCCCCTTTTTTAAGGAGTTAACCTAACTGCTATCTGCTGATATCAGGGTTAAGGCCTATAACTAATAGGGATGGATATCCCTTGGGGAAGTTGCCACTATAAACTAACCTTACCTAAGAATAGAAACACTTCTTCATCTCAATACGCCAAAGGTACCAGAAAAACACTGCTTCTTTAAAAGGATAATTAAGAGGGGATTTTACTATTTCAGGTAAAAAAAACTGAATATTTTTATTTCATAAATCGATAGAAAAACTATTCCCAAATGTGCACACAAAATTGTATACCGAAATTCGTAATCTGTCTAGGCTTTTATCGAAGTATCAGACCCTTGTGAATAGGTGAGTTAAATTGATGCTTGTGCCACATTTTTTCCTAATGACACGTGATCGCCGGCAAAGGTGTTCAATTCAAACACCAATTTCACCACTGATACCAAAAGGGATAAAAATGAGGGCCAGTTCGACAATGTATCTAGGAAACACTTATTTTAAATAACATAATCTGTTAAGGAACAATTCTTGCTAAAAATAGGTAAATAACAACTTTTCAAATTTCAAGTGAACTCAGACTAAAATTGTACGTTAGTAAGCACTAGGCACGCAAAAAATTTCACTTAAATTTTACGACGACAAGAAATCCTGTTGCTCGCAATTTATTTCGACATTTTAGTTAAATATTTTAAGTACCAACAAGAAATAAAATTGAAAAAAAAATAATTCTTTTGTTTAATATCAAATTGTACATATTAACGGTATTTTGAATTCAATTGTTTATGGGTATATATGTTTATTTTTCTTTTAAAAAATCCCACTAAGTAACCGGAAAAGCCTTAAATAATTGTAAAAATACTCACATGTATTTCTCTTGAACAGACACTGCAGCTAACACACAATTAAAAATAGATAAACCTTTTCGCAGTAAATTTCTTGAAGGATCAAAATTTAAATTCTCCTGGTCTGACAATCCTTCAATTCTTAATTTAACGTGAACTTGTTCAGCACGTACGCGAACTTCAAATTCTAAATCTTTCAGAATAGAGTTAATTAAAGCGTGAGTGCATTCTTTTGCTATTTGTTTAAAATAATCAGGTTCTTCAAGAAGGAGCGGTAACAAATGTGGGGATTGCTGTAAAATGTCACTAAATTTCAGATTATATATCAAAAGAATCGGTGATAATATCTGTTCTGAATCTTCTTTTTGGGCTAATATAAATTTATCAACTTCTTCTCGTACGAATTTTATTAATTTACTCTTAGTAATAAACTTTTCCACATTTTTATAGACGGATAATTCTTTTAAATACACTTGGTAATTGTTTTTACATTCAAAACGGTAATTGTCCATCTTTATCACTAATCGAAAGAAAAATGTTGGGTCACGTTCGAGACTCGAAAAAAAACGAAAGAGACGTAAGGGAACGGATGGAATTAAATCATCGTTAAATTTTCATAAGGCCTAACGCGCGCTGGAGACTTTTTGTCACGAAACTACTTTGTTACCGCCATTAAACTTAAGAATAATTGCTCTATGAGAACCGACTCATAGTCATTGCCTTCGTTCGAAAGCAAATCCAATTGATTTTTCCTTATCGGTGGGAATAATAGTTCTTTATTTCGATGACCGAAGAAGAGAATTTAAAAGGTATTTTACAAATTTTTAACCTCATATATCAGGAAAGGGTTGGGTATCTTAACAAGAAAAAACGGGTGGGAAAATTAGAAATATTTATTACAATTATACATATTTAGATGTGGGTTTGAGTTGAACTACTGACGGGGACGGACGTGCAATAAGAATAAGTGACAGTTATTAAGTGCGAGTGCCATCTTCGTCAAAGGGAAGGGCTTTTATGCTCCATTTAAAAGCACAGTCTGGTGAGTCCGTTCCATTTTGTTAAACTTTTTATTCCATCCAACATTTAATATAGTACAATCGTGCTTCATTGAATGCGTTTAACGGGTCTCCACAGCTGAGCATTTTGCTGCCTTCGTTGAGCTCAAAGTTCAGCACAGCAGGCATAACACTGCTGCTGGCTTTGTTCTCACAAAGGCGGCTTTGCTTCGCATTTGTGGACCACGTTCGTCAGTGCTTGTACGATTTCGTTTTGGTTAGCTTCTTAAGGTTAGTTCAGCTTCTTAGAGCAGTTAACTAGACTATTCCTCCATAAAAAACTATGGGGTATTTTCCTCCCACAGTATGTAATAGCATCGCGAGTGTCATTCTTCACCTTACCGACTCGGAGAACTATGGAGTCGGCACTAATATCGACCGTGTTCTGGTACTTTCACAAGTCACTTCTTTCCCAGACCCCCCTTCCCCCACGACCCCACGTAGAGAGAGTCTTACCCGCATAGTATGTTAAGGCATCTAACTCAGCGAATCCGAAATCTAGGGATTCTACAGTAATATCGGTCGTTTTCGATTATTGTTACATGTCTCTCCCTTACCACCGCTACCCCTAGGAGATTATCTTACAAACACAGTATTTTTTCCAAATTATGATTAATATGTATAGCACTTTTGGTGTGTACTGCTTCAGGCATTCAAAAGTTATACTAAAACAAACACTTACACATCCACTTCTCGGGTTGCGTACCCTAACCGTCTTCAGCGGAACTCTATTGTTGTGGCAATGTTGTCTGTCTGCCAGACGGTTCTAACTTCGAAACGAATTGAGATATCAACTTGAAATTCACACATAATATGCAAATTCTTCATATGAGCGTTGCCATCATGGTAACATTCCAAATATCACTATTATAGCGCCATTTTGATGACACAAGCAGTAAGACCCAGTTTTTTGTCCGACTCAGTTCACTCGCAACGCTGATTCTTATCTGAAGTGATGTTTGACGTCGGCTGAGTTTATTATGGGGAAAAAGGAACTTAATCTTTGCCCCCGAGATCGGCTTCAGCTTTTCAAAAAATACTCCAACATAGCCCTCTTTCTGACTCTGGCAAGCGCCGGACATTTAAAGAGAAGTGGTTTCTGTTTAGTTCACGTCGTCACAACTGCGTATTGTACAACTATGTATTGTGAGGGGCGCCCGGCCTAGCTGTATGCTCGCTAAAAGACAGTGGCCCGTACAGACCGCAGTGATTTTTGCGATAACAGCTGTTGGTCTGTTAAGCAGATCGGATATCCTACTGTTATTATAACTTGGCCAGGTTGCCCTGGGTATTCTACATACTTTCAGGGAGCTCCATCTGGCATTTGCCAGAGCTAAGAAATTCAGAAAGCGTTCCCTTTATGGGAACCTAGTGGGATACGAATATCTTCAACATGGCCACGTTTCGCCCTCTCTGGCGAGTTTGTCGGCCATCTCGTTTCCTGCAATGTTTCTATGTCCGGGAACCCAGTGCAAGGTTAAGTTAAGTAGACTGCCCATGGAGTTAAGTAACTCCCGATAGTTATGCACCACCCTAGAAGATATGGTTACTGAGTCAAGCGCCCTAATGGCCGCCTGACTATTTGCAAAAATGGCGATGTTTTGTTTCGGTGAACGGATACACAGAAGCAGCGAACACGTCTTCATAATCTCCGCCTGAAAGACGCTCGATATGTTCGGTAAACGATAAGACTTCTAATATATTCAATGTCTCAGTGTTCGCTGCATCAACACCTTGTTCCATCTTAGAACCATCCGTGAATATTACGGTATCATAGTTGCTGGCAGGTTCCGTCAGTCTCCATTCTCTTCTAGTTGGAATCCTGACACTGAATCCTTGATGGCAGGCTTAATGTAGTCAGTTGAGGCATCGGTCAGTCTTCTAGGTGCTAAGGTGAGGCCATAGGGCTTAGCAACCCAGCATCCAGATCCTTTGACGTCTGGAAGGGGAAATAGATGCAGATGCATATTAAGAACTTCGGTTGGGGTGGAGCTCAGGGCATTGGTAGTGCCGATGAAAAAGGTTCTTTGCACTATATTTAGCTTGGTTTTGTTATAAGCCTTACTCATCGCAGGCCACCAAACCAGTGAACCGTAGGTGAGAATTGGATGCTCCACCGCTGCGTATAACCAAAGCGTCATCTTAGGTTGCAGTCCCCATGTTTTACCAAAGGTGCGTCTGGAGGCATAGAGGGCTATACATGCTTTCTTTACCCGTTCCTTTGTTTGGCTTCCAGTTCAGTTTGGGATCCAGGATTAAGCCCAAATACCTGGCACTGGAGGATAGTGAGAATTGTTGGCCTGTAGTTAAACAAATACTAAAAAGAGTTTATTATACAATAAATAAAAAGTTCTGAATTTTGTTCGGCCTCCACAAATTTTACCCACAAGGAGGTGGCTATTTGAAAATGTCCCTTTAAAATAAAGAATTGAAATTTGGCATTATCGATCACTAATTGAGAAAAGTGGTTTCTAATCATAGTATGTAGTTCTAAGGGTTTTCCATAGGACGAAACCCTCTCACGCGTGTCCTCCTGGCACTTGAGTAGTTTTACAGTTTAGTATAAATATTATAAGTATAAATTTCCCGTAGGATAGAATACAGCCGATGACAATATGCATCAGCTTTCCAACGGTGAAATAATTTTAGAATCGGTTTAGTAATTTCCGAGATAACCTCTTACGTATCAATCATCTAACACTCTTTCTGTATCATATTAAGTATAGATAATATTTAGAAGTAGTAACTTAAGGCGCTTGATACGTGTAACAAATTTAATTTTTCCATTTTTTTTCTTTTCATAAATTGGTTCATTAGGGTCTTAAGAACTTTTCATAAATTGGTTCATTAAGCATTAAGGTCTTAAGAACAATACCTAAATCGATTTTACAATATTCCAATTCCATCAAATTCAAAATCAATATACTGCATCATATAGACTCGCGGGACCGCGTCGTGCTCCAGGCGCACCCGGACGGAGCCGGCCAGCATCTGTCTCTTGTTGATCTTGTATACTGCTCTAAATTCTTTATCGTTTAGTTGTTTATGAGGAAAATGATGGCGAGATGTATGGACCCGGCATAGCAACTAGCGTGTGAGAAAAATCGGCGATATTTATCAGCTTTTTTGTTGTTCCAAGTATAAAAGCAATTATCTCAGAAAAGCGTTTTTTAGCACTTGAAGTTAGATTGCTCAAGAAGTATTGGTTCAATCGAGCTGAAATTTTAACCACAGCTTCTCAAGTTATATCAATTCTATCTGAACCTCCAAAAATAGAAAAATTCTCAGAAAAAAAGAATTTTTTCTCGCGAATAAAATCGATAATATTGGCACTTTTCTTTTTTTATCTACCATTTTCGTTATTTTTGAAGATTTTTTCGAAAATTGATGTTTAGATAGAAGCCAAAACTGTTATCTTATGGAAACCTTTTTGACTTTTTTTTGCAGGCCAATAGCAACAGCCCTATTTGACTTTGGAGAGGAATTTGATCCGCTTTTTGGATCCCGCTCAGCGTCATTTTGAACTTTTTGCACACACAAAAAAAATCTTAATTTTGGTCTCTCAATAAACAAATCGGTTCACTTTTACTCTGTTCAAGTAACCCTTGAAAAAGATACCTTTTTTCACTCTTCTGAACGTATCAACCCCCCTAAATGCAGAAAATATAATTTTTTTTAACAAAAGATATTTAAAGCGTCCACCGCCACTTTGGATGCATGCCAACAATCTATACTTCTAAGTCCCTCTTTAAGGCGTATTGCAGCCAGCCTCTCCCGTATTTTCGTCGCTGCATTCTCAATTCTGCTCACTAAATCCTCCCTAGTATTAACAAGGCTTGAATAAACTTCATCCTTCATTGTTCCCCATAAGTAAAAGCCGAATGGGGTAAGGTCTGGAGATCTAGCAGGCCAAGGAATCGGTGCACCTCGTCCAATCCAGCGGGTAGGCAATTTTTTTACTTAGTGTTGCATTCACAATGTTAGCAGTATGCGCACGTGCTCCATCGTTTTGGTAAAAATGTCTGCACAGGGATCTCCCCTATTAGATGAGGCAGTGTATTGTCCAAAAAGTCCGCATAAATTTCACTATTAAGCACTTGCGGCAAAATGAATGGTCCTACCAAATGGTTGCCGATGCTACCAGCCCAAACATTGACACTGAATCTCTGCTGGAATTAGGTCACCTTTGTCCTGTGTGGGTTAATTTTCGACCAGGTATGGAGGTTCGTGATACCATCCCTGGTGAATTGAGATCATCCGTCCACGCAATTCGGTACAGAAACGTCTGTCGTCAATGTCGCGTTCCAGAAGCCAAGTGCTAAATTCCAGTCTTCTCTCGGAATTTCCCTCCAGTAGTCCTTGGACTGGGTGATGGTGATATGGACGTAATCCCTCTCTATTAATAACCCTCCAAACCTTAGATGAAGACACTCCTAATCGTCTTGCGACTAGTCTCAGGGTCTTGCCTTACGATGGTGATTATTTGCTGCTCGACGTAGGCAGAAGTTCCCTAAGTTTCTGGTCATGTATCCCTGTCGTGTGAAGTTATACTTCCTGTTTCTCTTAACCTTCGGAAAGTCCGTGTTAATACCCCTCTTTGGGGTGCTCGCCGATTAGCTAATCTCCTTTGACATTCCACTACAGCCGCTCTCTCGTTTCCGTCTACTACACAGTACACCATAAGGGTAAATAATATCCGCGTATTCCTCAGAAGTAAAGACCTCTATTGTTGCAATTTTTAAATCCGCTGGCAGGGGCGCAACATCAAGTGTCAGATTTCATCTTTCCTAAATGTAATCAGCTGATAGTTTATCTAAATATTAGGCGTAAAAGAGAAGTTATACAGTTTAATGTTAATTTTTTTTATAAAGTTGTAAGCAATGTTGCAAAAAGTTACGAACATATTAAAGTAATCATGGACGGACAGCATCGCCTTTTTTGGATTTAGAAGACGAAGAGGAGATATCATTACGACTGTTACGAAGAACAATCCGAAATACAGATGAAACTTTTATGCTATTACTGGATTACGAGTTAATTGACTAAATATGTACTCGACGTTTATTGTTATAAATTTCATTTCTTTCTTTAAATTCACTTTTTGTCAGCATTTAGCTTATATACTTAATTAAATAGAAACAAAACTATGCCCAGAATGGATAAAATTGCATTTGAATGAGGAAATTTAAGGCACTTTTTACCTCACTAACACTTTAAATCCGCAATGATCATAGAACGAATTTCAAACGTCAGAATAACTAGGCAGGAATCGATTTAATCCTTTTAAATAATCAAGTGAAACGTCACATTTTCACTTCGACAGTTTTCAGTGATCACAAATTACCAAATTCACAAACGTTGTTCTCCCGGCGGATTCAGTAATAGGGGCAAAATTGTACCATTTTTTAATAATTTTTGCTTAAAAATACAGGTACTTAATGATTTTTTTCAACTATGATTGGTATTCTTGCTGACTGACCCTTTCTCATAGCAAAATTTCCACCAGGTACGAGTAACAGAACGCCAGGATACAAGGGTGTGAATTATAGCTAACACAACAATATCGGCAATAAAACAAAATACGCTAACATTTGCATAACTTTTTTGCAGCAATAATTAAAATTAATTACCTATTAACACAAAACAAACATTTTCGACATTTTATCTAACAAATTTTGTTTATTTAAGGTAACCAGGTCACGAATGATGGTTAAAATGGGCTTTTTCACGCGTTTAGATATTTTGCTCCTGTTCAGTTGGTATTTAAGATATAAACATGCTTTAGAGGACGAATTACGGATTAAAATGAGTGCTAAACAAACCCTGTGACTTTATTAGTGTGAAAGTTATTAAAATTACAAAATGACAAGAAAAAAATAAAAAATTATAAAATTAACTTATTTAGGTACACTTTTCTCCTTAACCACTGGTGCTATCTGCTCCAAATTGATGGTGAATCTGAAACAGGAGTAAGGCAACATTGCATACCTAAAATTTTCAACCGTTTGCCTAAATTGCAATTTTTGTACCATTTTTTTTGAAAAAAGGTCAGAAATCACTTTTTTTTAAAAAAATGCATTTGGATTTAAAATAAAGTTAAAAATGGAATACAAAGATGAATTAAGGTATAAAAGATGAAGGACATAAAGGATAAGCACTGTGCAAAATTTCATCAAAATAGGTTGAATAGTTTTTTTGCACCTAAAGGTCAAAAAAAGGAACTTACGGGTTGAGAGGAAAATCTCTCGTGACAACTGTGCTGACGACGCGTCACCATCTTTTAAAATATCAATTTTTGGGGTTAAGTAGTCGCGTTGGTATTACATGTCATACATTTTCTGAAAGGGGAAAGCGCGGGCTTTCAAATAGAACTGTTTTTAAAAAATCGATTTTTTTGAGCCCATTCGCGACCTGGTTACCTTAAAGAATTTCCTACCTAAAGTGCAATAAAATAATCAGGTAGTCAGGGATTTCTAAGGATGCGGTTTTTGTAATCCTCTGTTTACCTTGCCAAGTTGCACCTTTTTGGAAAGGTAATAAGATGGACAATGAAATAAAAATAAAAGATGGGTATACTAATTACATGAATTTCGGAGAAAATTTGGAAAAATTCTGAATTTTAGGTAATCGCTAACTATTTTTTTCACTTTTGGAAGTGTTTGTACCTGCAATGGTAGGAGCTAGATCAACATTGTTGACAATTTGGGAAAGGTCATTGCAATAGTAGTATTTAAGCTTTTATTTGATGTAGCTGTGCTGTGTAGACCAAGAGATAAAAATAAGAGTAATAAGCATACCATGAAAAACTGAAATTTATGAATCACCTTGTAACTCCTAAACGGTTGAGATTGCCCCACGCCATACCATTTTTTGTTTGCATAGGTGACAGCTATCACCCCAATCATTTTGGCACGTCAGATCTGAAACATCCTGTATAATTCTGTTTATTATAATTTTCTACGTAATTCTTACCGTAATTTTAAAGCCAAAAATAATGTTACCCTGAACGTCCTTTTTGCAAAATTACGTTAAAAAGAAATTGACACATTGCACAATTGAAGTTGATTTGACAAGAAGGAACGTCTTAAGAAAAGTTGTCGGAAAGTAAAAATTACATTTTCCCTCTGTACGACAGCGGCAAAATTATAATATCCATTTATGATAACACAATTTTAGTGTAATAAGCGGATGTAGTCCGTCTAGCGAACGTTATTAAATCTTCAGCTAGTTTTTACATTGTCATTACAACAAAAAAACACAATTTTAAAATTTGTAATGTCATATATTTTTGTTTTCTTTTAATTTATACGTTTCGACCTTAAAGCTTAAAGGTGTGACAGAAAATGAAATTAAAAAAAAATACCTAAAAACAAATAAAATACAAAACAGATAAAGTTAGGACATTGTTTATAATATATACTAAAAAGGATTGCATATGATCATCGCAAACTTTTAACTTCTCCTTCTCTGATAAAGAAATAAAAACATATTACAACATTTTTACACGTGTATTTCTCTTATATCTCCTTTAAAGAGCTATTTTCTAAAAATTTTAAATAATTAAAAAAAATAACAACAAAACTATGCCTCTTAGTCATCTTTCTACAATAATTCCACATTCAAAACAAAAGTGAAAAGTAATTCATAAAAACCTATAAAATTAAAATATAAATTAGTCTGTACTTTTGTAATATGATTACTTTTGCATTTTTTTTATATTTAAGATCTAAATGAAATATGGTTTCGACCTCTTTACCTCTGACGGAGTATTGTTTTCATTAAAACTTTTGCTACAGATGCTTTACGTTACCAGATTCATCGTAATAAACTACAGGACTGGTGGAGACTTCAAGAAAGTTAAAATTTACTTTTATCGAAAAACGTTGTGATAATTTTATTTTGTACAATTTTACGATACATTTTAAATATCTAAATCAGAAATTGATATTTCGGGAACTATTTATTTTCTCTTTTTTTTCTAACATTTTTAAAGATAGTATTAAAAATATAAAACATCGAAATTAAGGACACGTTTAAGAAAAATTACTTTCGGAGGTAAAATAGAACTTAAAAAGTAAGTGAAAAGGTGGCGGCTGCTTTTAATTGCTAAATTTAACAAAAATTCTACGCAAATAGAAATGTATGCATAATTTTGTTTTGTTTTTTAATTTTCCTGTTATTTAAAAATATATTTAGAAAATTGTTTGTTTTTCATTCCTTTTATTATTTATTAATAATTAATTAATATTATATATACTTTAATTTTTTTAATTATTTATAATTAGAATATTGGCTAAAGATCATCCGACATAAACGAATTTTGGGATTTTAATTCTTCTAGTCGACGTATTTGTTGACGAAGATACATTATTCTATAAGAAATTTCAATTTGTTAATATTTTTACTACATAAGTATTTATTTAAACTCACTTTTGCTCCTGAAGTGTTGCTGTTATTTCCGTTATTCTAACTAAACTTCTAGCACACTTGAGCTCAGCTGAAACTTTAGTACATTGCAGATCACCATATATATGCGTGTCTTCTGAACACTTTTGCGCCTGGTAAAATGAAAGAAATAACATTTTAATTTTTTGCCTTACTATAACACTATACTAAATTATTTACATACAATAACAGTTTTTTAATTATTAGTTTTAACTTTAAATAACGCTTTATTAACATTTGAGTAATATGTAATTGAATGGCAAACAACCATATATCTGGGTAAGAATTCTCAGCCAATTTGGTTGCCTCCAGCCAACCAAGCTGTTTCAATAAATATAGCGTATGCCCAAAAAATGTTGTGGCAACAGAAAAAAATTCATAGCAACGAATAAATGTGTGAAGTTTGTGCGCATGATCTGTTATTCTCCCATGCCGTTCACCGGAACTTACATCTAAATCCTCAGTCGCTGGCGTGTGATTTTGACACTTCATAGCGCTTGGACTATCATGAGTAAACATTTTGTAAAACGGTTAGCATTCCCCTTCAACCGATTGAACACACACTTGTTAAATTCAACCTCTAAACATTTTTACATTTTTGCGTGAAATCTGACAAAACGATTGGAAACTTTTTTGATCTTACAAACAACTTTTACTTATTACGATAATTAGCATTGTCTTGGGATTTTTTTTTATATAATAATGCCAAATCTCAGGTGATGCCCTATTATTCTAAAGCACAGCAACCTTGGAACGGAATGAATTAAGGGTAAGGCAAATGGCTTGAGTGATGGATGTGTCAATCTACGCCTCGCTTGAAGCTCTTGTATCGGATGTTGTTATATATCTACAAATAATGACGCTAGCAATTTAGTTAAGCAATGGCCGTGGAAATAGCGATAACAGAGTGCGAAACAACTGACAGTCCGAGAGTCAATAAGGGATAGAAAATAAGCTTAATATCCTTACGATGGACTTTGTCTAACCGGATAATGTAGTGTGTCCGGCTCCTGCCCAAATATGAGAATTATATTTGAGTCTAGGCCAGATGTGGGACTTGTAGATCAGTAGATCTCTAACCCAAGCATTTTATCGCATTTTCTTGCTTGGTGAGAGAACTGAACCCTGAGATACACCGGCATAGATTTCGTAGGGTTCAGATGTAAAACCTAAACCGTACTGTTTTTTCTAGATATTTTAGATAGGACCGAAGTAAGTATAATTGATCTGTAGTTAGAGGAATTGCATGCCTCTCCGTTCTTAGATATCGGCAAATAATGAGCAAGTTTCCATGTCGGCGGAAACACTTCTCTGGAGTATGACAGGTCTTTGGCCACGTTTAGTTTGGAGAGTACCTTAAAATTTCACGTATGCGAAAATGTAGCTACCTTTTCTTGCTGGTGCACTGCGGAAGCAATAGAAGAGGCTGCGATGAAGGTGATAAGTAAGAATTAGTAGCAAGTAGGTTGGCTGTGTCCAAGGAGCCAGTACAAACATTCTAATTATGGATGAATGGTGGTATTTAAAATGAAGTACTGGTAAAATTGTTCTTCACGGTTTTGACGAGAGATCAGGACCCTTACTACTCTTTTGGGCAGCAAATACCTTCCGTCTAACGCTCTGGTCAAAGTATACCTGTATATATGTATACCTGGAAGGCTGCTCTCGTGGAGATTCATATTTGGCAAATTCTTCAAGTTGAAAAATTATAGCTGCCACAATATTTGGCAATTCTTTGTGGACTTAGTCAGAAAGAAGAAACTTTACTATTGTATATTTTGGTTCTGTCATCTAGAATATTTAATTCTGGCTACTGTTTAAAAATATGGTTAAATAGTTTAAAAAAAATTTGGAAGTAAATTTTTAATGCAATATAAGCGAAAATTTTAATAAATATTTCAGAATGGATTCTATTTATTAACACTTTTTAAAAGATATTGAATTGCATTGTTTTTCGGTTTCAAAAAATCGAAATTTTTTTTTAAGAAATCGATGTATCAAACATTTAAAAATATTTTCGCAAAATTTCAAGTTGAAATGCCCGGTAGATTTCAACTTATAGCGATATTAGTAACACCGCGCACGGCCCGAAAAAGGTCGCTCGACCGTGTCTATTGACAACAATCTCGGTTATCGTTTTATAAATTTTAATGCTGTTTTTTCGGAGTTGTGTTCATTGATTTGCTGCAAAGTATGCAAAGGAGATATCGCGATTCAAGAAACCTCTTGTCGCGGCTTGGGCTTTAAAATAGTTGTGACGTGCGAGTGCGGAAGTACTGAAATAAATTCATGCCCTTTGATCGACCAGGGTTATGAAATAAATCGGCGAATCGTCGCTGTATTTCGACTCCTCGGGGTGGATTTCAGCGGCTGAAACTTGTTTTTCGGATGTATGGACATCGAAAGTTTGTTTCCGAAAAGACTTTTTTACGCGGTACTCGAGAAAATTCAAATCGTTTCTGAAGCGGTTTACGATTTATCGATACATAACGGTGCAGAAGAAGTTCGACTGAATATTGAACATGGACAGCCGAATCCTCGCAATATAAGTGTTTCCGGTGACGGTACATGGCAAAAACGGGGATTTAGTTCGCTGTACGGTGTCACTACACTGATTGGCAAACTTTAAGGAAAAGTAGTGGACTCCGTGGTCAAATCAGGTTTTTGCAATGCATGTAATTTATGGAAATCCAAGCAAGGCACCGACGAATACGAGGAATGGAAAGAAACGCACGTGGAAACCTGTTCAGCAAATCACAGCGGCAGCGCAGGAAAGATGGAAGTTGACAGCGTAAAATAAATGTTCCAGCGATCTGTGCAAGTGCATAACGTCAAATATGCTCAATACATAGGTGACGGAGACAGCAAAACTTTTAAGGCAATTTTTGACCTGAACCCATACAATAATGACCCCACAGTTATGAAAAAGGAATGTGTAGTCCACGTGGGCTCCGCGCCGCTAAAAACAAGAAGGGACTTGGTGGAAGAGGGCAAGGAAAACTGCCCCTTAAAGTCATAAATGACTTGACCGTATACTATGGCTTAGCCATTCTTCGAAATGCAGATTCGGTGAAGGAAATGCGGGATGCTATTTGGGCAACTTTCTACCACTATGCTGCATAAACATAAACCGGCATTGGCTCCTGAGGCACTACTGGAGAGATGTGTTGGCGCAAATACACAAAATAATAATGAATCACTAAACGCGTTCATTTGGACGTTTGCGCCAAAACATATGTTCGCCGGGAAAAAAGTAATCGATATTGCAACGTACCTCGCAACCAGCATCTTTAATGACGGATTTTCCAGCATAGAATGCACGACTACGTGGAGAAGGTGAGCGAATAAAACAGGCGGATTCGAGAGCGAGCATGGCAACAAAAATGGCTCGAACAGCGGCAAGGGAGAAAAGAGCGGGCCAACAAGAGTTTTATGAGACAGGAAGGTGTCCACTATGGCCCTGGAATCGATGATGACATGTAAGTTGAAAATTATAACAGTTATTAACAAAAGAAAATGAAAAAAAAAGTTTAATCGCGTTTTTCTCGAAACCATATTTTTCGCAACTTAGTGCAGTTTTTCTGGGGCACTACTTGACCGATTTTGATACTTATTTGTTTAAAATGTTGACAATGAAATTTCGAATGGGACAACATACGGATTTTTAGAAATTCCAAAAACTTTATTTTTAATAACATTTTAAAGTAAAAAAATTTAGTGAAAATTGCACCTTTTTTTCAAATTTGCACTACATCGCGTAAAATCAAAATTTCCGAAAACCCATATGTTGTTCCACGCAATTAATCCTATATTTTATGAAAATTTCTCATTTTTGTGTTTCAGATGAAGGATTTCGAAAAAAAACTGCACTAAGTGGGAAGGCGTCGGCCCGACGACCTCGTAAACAGCAGTGGATTAGCGGCCGCCATCTTGTTCTTTTTGTTTAAAAAATTTTTTTTGTACAATTAAATGACTCCTTTGTATAATAAAAAAAAAGTACCACAATTGCATTAACCGTTTTTGAGTAATTAAATTGTGAAAAACCCCTAATTTTTAACAAAAAAACGGGAAAGCCCCCTAAAGGGAAGTTGCGTGAAGATTCAAATCCCCTCGTTTTTGAGTTGTCAGAGTTTTAATACAGATGCATTCGAATTACTGATAATTAATCATAATACGATATTTCAATATCATACTGCTCAGAACTAGTAATTTTCATTATAAAGAGAAATTAGAAAAATTCGTTTCTTCTTCGGTATAGTTTTACCTTTTTTCCATTTTGAATTATTATTTCCTTACACTCGATTAAGAAAGTCATCGAGTAAGCAGTCGGTGACAGCTAAATGCAAATTTCTCGATTTCGAGCATTTGTGTTCGAATGAAGTTGCCAAATACGACCCCAGTCCATCTCGCTGAGATATGTATTAAGTCCACGCTAATCTTTTGGTGGACTTTTGATTAGCGGTTATTAGAGAGGAAATGGAAAATTGCGTGGGGATGCTAAAAAAGAATGCGATGTTAAAAAAGAAAAGATTCACAAAATGCGCGTTGTGCTTCATAATATCAGGAACATGAGTGGGGCACTCAATGAGTTGTTGCAAATTAAGGACTCACCAAATAACTCGACGTGCCTTCCCCACGGGTTTGTGGTAGAAGAAAGCCTGAGCCACTGATTTCAGAAGACCGAGGTATTTCTAGAATCTTATCGATATCTGAATTAAATGTATCTATGGAATAGGAGACATATTTTTACAGCGGTATAAAAAGTCGTAAGTCTTCGTAGGTGATAACGTGTCGGCTTACCAATTCGGAGGGTCCACGTTAAAATCCCATCGGCGGAGATCCGTGCTGACAACAGATCACGATAAAAAGGCCATGGGAGTTGCAGAGAAAATGTCAGTGTTTCGGAATGCACTTTAAATTGTATGTCAAACTGCAGTCATTGTCTCAAATAGGGCCGCCCCACGCCCCATAAAAAGTTATGGGAACTAGAAAGAGAGAAATAGAGAAAGAACGAAAGAAAGAAAGAGAGGGAGATATCAAAAGCAAATATGAATGATCTGTCGATGCATTAGTAGAAATTAATTGAGGGGAACGTGAAAAGGGCACATCATTCCTAATATAAACTCAGAAATCTTCAAAAACTGCACTACGTAAATTTCTTGAACGGCCCCTAATATCAAAATCAGAAATCACCTTGATTTCACTTAATTCAAAAACAGCCGGCTTTTCACAAGTCAAGTGGCAGTAAACCGAAAAATGGTTACTTTTCAGGCCACGAATATTGCGAAAATCAAAACAATATTTTTTCATAGCCAAATGTTCACTTAATTTGTCCAAAACAAAGAAAAACATGAGCCCACAACGACACAAGGGCTGATGAACCGGATCCACAAATGAAAAGTAAAGTCGCCTCGTCGAGGTAAAAGCCAGCAGCAGTACTGCACTTTTATGGCGGACAAGACAAAATACTTGAAGGTGCTTTTCTTGCAAAACACTTGTCAAGAAACATTTCTCCTGCTTAACGTAAAATATTGCAGGATCCCAAAGTAAATCGCATGTATTTCTTGACGTACTCTTTGGTTAAATATAACGAATTCTACAGTCAAAATTTGTTGCTTTAACTTTAGAGAAAAAGTTGAGAAATGAGAGCACCGCAAAATTCTAAGAAATGAGAGCTTTGAAAAACGAAGCGATTATCACGTAAATAAGCCAAAGTTAATAAAGCCGTCTATGATTTGTTGAAATCGCACTTGGAGTCAATTCCACGTAGCAACAGCCATTACAGCCAGCTTGTCAATATCTCGATTTTTAATTAGGACGTTAGAAAATTATATATCACTTAGTCACAGACTTCTGAGCAGAGCAATAAAACGTATTTTGAATTAAAAAATACTAATTACAACGTTTAAGAAAGAGATACTTCATGTTTTGCTACGAATTTGATTACGCGCAATACTTTACAATGCCAAAGCTCAATGTTTGCGCGCAAATTTATGAACGCTTTTGTGATTGTATGTTTCTGATATATCCATTCACAAAGATAACTCGTCGCTAACATATCGATGATCCCGAGCGACTCTATCGCAATTCGAATGGCTGCGTACGGTTATACGCATCTCGGAAACTCGTGTTCAAATGATTGCAACTCACTCAATTTATTCAAGATTTCGAATTATCAATAACCTGAATATTAGAATCGATACTTAATTAAATAATACGATTAAAAATTCATATTTTCGGAAAAATTTGAATTACGATAATCTGTTGTTGCGCCGCAAAGCTGTGACAAAATAACAGCGACATCATGAGTTGAACGCGAGTGATTGAGAAAATTGGTTCATCACTTGTACCTGGTGTTCGGAAAATGTGTATGAAACGCCCCCCCCCTTCAAAATCGCGTTTAAAATGTTGGTTCCTTCAAAATAGGTGTGCTCACTGAAATGCTTCAAGGACAGCGCAAGACCAACATTTAAAGCTTTTTTGGAAGAGGAGACTTTATCCTTTCTAATGGTACCCAACATGCCATAATCCACTTACAAATTTTCGAGTTATTGAACCTAAAACATGAATATTGGGAAAATTTTGCACAAAATTTTTGTTTGTTATCCTTGATTCTGTACAATTTTTACACCATTCAAAAGTTATAAACATTATTATGCTGCTCGAGAATATCAAGAGTGCCTTGAAGCGTCCGCACAGAAATTGTGTGGTCATTCTCTTGTTGAACCGCATTGAGGGTACTTATATCTAAACTATTAATGCGTTCTTTTGATTGTTTTGTTTATTCCTTACGACTTGTGCTTGAATTGGTTAAAGAGTTGTATTTCGATTTCGCTTGTTGTTTTTGGTTTTTGAATTTTCTGGTTTTTGAGATCTACGGTAACGACAATTGGATTACAGATTTGGTTTTGGATTTTGGATACGGATTACGATTTTGAATTTAAGATAATGGCTAACAATTCCTTCACAAATGAAGAGTATGTAGACATGCTGCTAATTTATGTTGAGGCTGAAAGGAGTGCTTCTTTAACCCGACAATTGTACCACACAATTTACCTGTAACTTCATTAAATCTAATCCGATCCGCGTGAACAGCATAACGTTGGAAAGGGGACAAAATTAGATATGCAATATATGCAGATCGGATAAAAATTGATGGATAGATGGATATATAACTGAGAAAAAAACATTGCTGCCATTTTTGGAATTTACGCCTCAAAATACATTAAAAAAAGTTTATGAAGAACCAGATCTTTTTTTGTGTAAACTAGTATTATTGGTAAAGCACTGATGACCGCGGCTATAATAAAGAATGGCTTCTTCAACTCAATAATTGAATGGAATGGCCAAAAACGAAAGATATGCAGGTTTTTAGAAAATGCGACATCTCATCCAACCTAGAAGTTATCAAATGTAAAACTGGTATTTTTCCCACCGAACTGCAAGCGTGTACTAGCCTCTTGATCAGAGCATTATTAAAGGTTTTAAAAGTCATTACCGCAAAATGATATTCTAGCATTTGCAATCTGCATCTGTTGATATTCTAGCATTTGCAATCGGCATCTGTTGCAAATGTGACCTGTATAGCTGAAGTAGCGAAGACAGTGAATAAGTCTGTTCGCTTAGGAGCATTAGTAATAACCAGTGATCACTAAAGGACACTGAAAACGGGGTAATGTTATGTCAAATCAACTTCCCCTCAATCTCTTTTCCGTACTGAAAATTTTCTCAAAGCCTTCAGTGTCATGTGTTTTGAATTGTAAATTGAATTGAATTGCCAGTTGACATTTCTAATACCTGGGCATATTGAGATTCTGCACTTAAAATAAAAGGGAACAGACCTTATTATTTAGATATTATTTATTGGACTAAAGAAGTGATTAACAGCGTACCAAGAATGTGTGTCCCTAACTGTATCAAAAAATGTGGGTTTCCTGTCAACATATCTAACGCTGTTGAAAAAATAAGTACATCTCATTTACTTCCCCACTTATTAAGGACAGGTATAGATGCTGGCGGAGCTGAAGCTGATGTACAGGGTGGAAGTTTCATTTAATATTCTTGCTGGGACATGCCGCAATAACATCTCCAGATGCACAAAACTCTGGATCTTTGAGTCGAACGTAAAATCTGTTCTGTAGTACGGCTGTTCAACGTGGAAAGTGACCTGTCAAATATCATCTAAGCTTTTGCCAAGTTTCTGAAAAGAATGCATTAGAAACTCGGAATGTGTTTAGGCAATCTGTTCCCGTAACCCCTTGTGGGGCAATGGGACAAGAGAACAACTTCACCCATTTCGAGACAACAATTAAAAGCGGAATTCAAACCACTGCGCCAGTAAGTTGTCAATCGAAGTTTTGAATAATTTAATCAATATATTGTGTGTGCAAATAGGATATAATGTGGCGTTTGGTGCCTGGAATTACATCACACCGTTGATCAATTTGTGCATCACCATCACCCATAGATTTGTAGAAATTTATGTTCAGCGTCGGAAACCGGTAGAAATTAACCAACCCGGTGATATATTTGTCCTTGAATTTTGAAAGTAGGCGTGTACTGATCTTGGAAAACTTTGTCAGCTCCAACAGATTTCATTTCAAACGCTGAATAGTGAATTATATTTGCGAATGTCCTGTAAAAAGTGTTTGAAATCATGTGAGTCGCCCGAAAGCAATATACAACAATGGATCAGGAGGTGGATGAAATTTTTGCAATTTAACTTTGCCAGTCGCGCAACACATTCCTGATATATCATTGTTGAACTTAAGTGAACCGCAATATTCAAATCAACATGTACTGTTCGTCGAGATCGAATAGCTCGTGAACGTTAGGTCTGTTCACGTACTTTTTGATCTGAAATATTAGGTCTGTTCCACCGATTTTCGTGCACAAACTTTCCGTGTAAATACTTACTCATATGCTGGTAGAAAAAGTGTACACAAACCAAAAAGTCGAGGGAACATGTTTCATGCAAACTCGTAAAAATCAAGAAGAAAATTCACATAACACACGGAATCTATTTAAACCGCACTTCTAATTATAAATTGTTAATCTAACTAATGTTCAATCACCAACTTTTGCTTTATTAATAACTTTATTCAATCAATTCACTAATTGACTATGAAACAGGCACTCAACCTAACCTCACTTTCTAAACCAAAGCACCGAACAGCTGTTTGTACTTTTGTGAAAAGAGATGGCCGATCATGCACCAGCTAAAAAGTTTGGGTAAGTTCGTGCAGAAGGGGAACATGTGACGTCACTTTTTTCTCCGCCATTTTTCCGTGCACGAAGCGCTATGGAACGCAAAATGTGTCAGTTCGTGCACATGCGGGATCCCACATGCTGATCAGAGAACAGACCTATTCTGAGTAAAAATGTTAAATAGGAGAAATTACCATATACCAAGAGTACGTGAACAAGTTTGAGTAGTTTTGGACAAAAACTAAAGCAATAACTGTCAAAGTGACAATGAGTAGCTTTATAACAAAAGTGCTCAACTCATTTCTTCGAGTAAATTTGGACTAACATTTCAAAGTAGGGGAAATGTTATGTCAGCAAATTTTCCCCCATTTCATGAGTACGTGCACACGTTTGGGTAAAAATATCATAATGCATTTACCCAAAACTAAGTACGTGAACAGTCCTGTTCTCTTTCAATTCTCGCTGCATGTTGGTCTTCTGATTCTGATGCACGTGAATAAGAGATTCGTAAACGATCTGCTTCATGGCTCGCCGGTTGTTTCTTCTTTATTTGAGAAGCTCGAATTCACTTGATTGCACTAAATAATTTCGATTTCGATTCACTCACATTGATCGGCATCGATGGTAATCATTAGATTTTGTTTAATATATGTGCGATAAACTGCGAATGACATATGCCGTTTGACGTTTGCTCTTTTGCCGATTGTCAATATTTAAATTATGTTGAAAGGAAAGAAAATAATGTAGAATTGCAGAAATGATCTTTCAAATACATTTCCCGGTACGACACGCACGCCACCTGCTGTAAGTTAATTGTATAATATGCCTATAACCTTCGCGCAAGTGCGATCAATAAGTTGACAAAGTTTTATCGCAATGAGATGAACGATAGGGCAGCGCATAAAATACGAACAAACAAATATTGATTTTTATATATTAAATTAATTGCCTAACAATATATAGATACTGAACTTTCTTAAAAATTGAAGGATCTGACATTGTGGTTTTAATTATGCACTTATGCTCAATAACCTGATTTTAGACATAACACTCTTTTCACTTACGCCGACAATTTTAGCTTGTTCAATTCTTACTCCTGCTTTGAATGGAAATTATTATTTGCTTTTTTTAGCTGAAGCAAATGTGTACATTCATTACATTCTTAATTTCGTTATACTGCCTTTATATTGCCGTTTTGAAAACTAAATACAAATTAGAACATATTGCATAGAGCAGTAGCAACTTAAAAATTTGATGGCTTACGGAATGCAGTTTTCACTATAAAATAAAAAGAAAACAAATTCCAAAAAACACGCCTTGTTATACGCTTTAATTTTTGTTAAAACTGTTGGCTTTTGGTATAGTCTATGAGAAGCTTTAGAAAGCCGTAATTCTATGCCGTTTTTTAATTTGCTTTTTTGGAAAACACGGTAACATTAAATATGAAACTTTAGATTGAAACTAAAAAATAACTAAAAGAGATTAATTAAATTTAAATGATAGTATTTATTGTTTTTAAGCTAGTATGAAGTATGAAAGTATCCAATCAAGTTTTATTTTTGTCGACCTGACACTTTCATATGACGGATCCACAGAAAGAACGTACGTAGTCACATTTAAAAAAATCTTCAGCAGAACATTTCTAAAGTGTTGAGACTTGTGTAGGTTCATGTGACTTTGCATGTTCTCATGAAATTTTTACCATTCTTATAGTTGGGTTAGGAAGTACATTCGTTGGGCCACTAAATAACATAAAAAACGGAAAATTTCGTTCTTTCCGTGGACCCTTCATATATAATTTTGAATTGTATTAGGCTTGAACTGATGGTGCAATATGTACGTAGGTATTTGCAAGTAGTGTTTGTGAGCATTATTAAAATTAAAATTATGAATGGTTTAAGCTTTTGAGAATCTCTTCTAAATATTTACCTTCAAGCCGATTTTTTTAACATAAAAATATTAATGGCAATAAAAGTTTTGTCTTTTATTGGAAAGTAAATCAAATATTGCGAAGGCGATTTAAATTAACTCATACCGTAACAATAATGTTTAGTTTGGTCCTTCGCGGAGAAAGGGAGGAAAATAAGAGCTTTAAAGCCGTTATGTTTGCTGTCATTTAACCATTAAACCATTTTAAAATAATAACTGAGGCAAAGTGCTTCTTTAAAGCCTACAATTTAGCATGTAAGAGAAAAGGTAAATTACAAATTAGTGGAAAATAAAATTTACCTGTTTTTCTAATATTTCTGCAGGCCAATTTGTTACGTGCGTAATAAGGTCAGCCCTAAAATACTTTGCTAATTTCGGTGATAAATCAGGACCTTGAGACCGTCCCGATTGTGCCGATGTTACACAGCTCTGTAAGCTACTAAGAGATGCCGAAGTTCCTTCCACTGTAAAATAGATTGTCATAAACGCATTAAGAATACAAATTTTCACTTACGCTTTCTTGGCTCACTACTTCCACTCAAATCTAATTCTTGCGTGGGCGTTGGAGGACCTTCACCACCTATACTCCCTGAACTACCTAAACTTGATCCTGGACCGCTCACGGTTCCACTTTCAACAGTCTTTAGTCCAAAAGGAGTGTTACAGTTATATGTGTTTACGACGTTAGCACCACTAACAACATTTTTGTTATTGAGTGGGGACATCGCATGCATATGGGTCAGGTTGTAGAGTGGCGAATTCAGAGGATTCTCTCTAAGATAGTTATACATTTTTATTAAGATCAAATAGCCATGATTACATTACATACCTCAAATTCGATACTCCGCTACCAGAATGATTCGAATCGGAATTATGGGTACCAATTATTGCAACAGTAGAGGTCTGTTCGGATCCACCGACTGTATTCGAGCCTATTGAGCTCAACACGCCATGATGAGGCTGGGGTTGCTGCCTTAAGAGTGCCGTATTAATAGTCTGGAGAGTCTTCTGTGCATTAATTTCATTCTGTTCTATTTGTTTAGTTCCGGAAATTTGAGATAACATTTTTGGTAAGGTTACGGGTGGGGGACCTGGTGCATTCGAATTTAAATGATGATCTGAAACGCAAGATGTTCCAGTGGGTTGTGCAGTTTGTTGCTGCGATTGAGAATGATGACCTATGTGATTTCCTGATGACGATGGCGTACCCACACCTGACTGTGAAGGAGATGATACCGGCAAAGTTGTTTGTATTACACTGTCAAGTTTACGATGACAATTACTATTGCCCTGAGCCGACGATAAACAAGTTGATGTTGCTGTTGATTGAACCATTCCAGGCACTCCGCTAGATGGTGTTGAAAAATGCATTTGAGAATTTGTTGGGGTTGAAGGATGCGACGCTAATCGAGGCAAAGCATTTGCAAGCAAAACTGGGCCAGGCGCTGTAATTGCAGATGAAACTGCTGGAACACCTGAAGGTTGTTGCATTTGACCCTCGCTTGCTTGAGCTGTGGGTGTACTTGATAGTGAATAGCTTGCTTCCGACGTTGGAGTTGAATCGCCTGGGCTTATATCCATATCTGCGTTCTCTGAAATATTATACAGTGAATTAAGGTAATAATATCATGAAAATTATATTTACCATCATGGCGCCTTCGATGAGTTGGAGGGCCACTTTCAGCCTCATAAGGCCATCTTAATCGAGAATTACTTCGTGAACTGGAATGTTTTGCATAGGTTGACGCTACGAAAGAATAAAAATAATAATGTTTTAAATTATTTACTTTAACTTACAGGATCTAGAAAATCGGTCTTCACGATCTCTCTCACGTTCCTTCTCCCTATACTCTCTATGCTGATCTTTAGCTAGTGTCCTTTAAACATATATTATTATATTAATAACTAATAATAAGCATCGTATTGCAGTTTTACCTTTCTTTCTCTACCCATTCCTTTGGCTTTTCCCATTGCGATACTTCCGTTTTACAATTGTAGTAATACATCTTTCCTGAAATAGATAAACGTTAAGTGTTTAGTGTTATATGACCAATTGAATATGCAGTAACGAAGGTAGTCACAAGTAAGAAGTAAACATTTAGGAAGATAACCGTATTTACCTAGGCAAACTAAACAGCAGTCTGGAAACAATGCTAATGGTTTTAGACCTACAAAGTGCTCTAAATATATGTACGTATTTGGAAATAATGGGTCGTACCAATTTAAAACAAAATGTTCCGAGCGACCAATAGAGATGCGAGAGGAACACCGACAGCTAAACCAAAATATTTCTTATCTAACTAATTGCTTCAAAAATTGTTATTCTATTTAAAAAATTTTTCCTTTAGATTATACACCTTTGGTTGAGGAAAAAGAAAAACATTTCATTATAATAAAAACATGATTTTTGAAAATCCCAAATTTTTTAATTGCCGTGAAACCAAGGCTTGCTTGAACATTTTTTTTGCTTAGCTAAATATTATCTTCTCCAATTTTGACCTCTTATTTATGTAATTAAATTCTTTAGAGTCCGTAATGTAAAATGATTTACTATTTTAATTCTTCAACAGATGTGAATAAACAAATTTTTACAGTTGTAGTTTTTCCCTTCTGACTTAATATGTCGTTTCTAATAAAAATAGAGTAAAATGTCTTAATAAAGTACAAAAATATATGGAATTAAGTTTATTTATAACATATATTGACATTATTTAAAAGTACAACTGATAATTGAATTATTCCTTACTATAAGACAGTGGTTAGACTTTACTATTAAAAATAATAATAATTCTTTGAAAAAACAAAGCGAAAGCAAAAAAACGTATATCCAGCTGTTCTATGAACATGTGCAAGTGTGTTGACAACTGGAACCTTCTGTCTCGCCTTCCATGCCTCACAACGCACAATTTTATTTTTGTAATAATTCATTCTGTCGTTTTTTTGTTTGTTGTTTTTAATGATGTAGCCAAAGTCAAGACAACCCTATGACGCGTTTAGCTCAGGGAATGAGATAAATCGAATGTCTTGTTTTTGCATTTCTGCCAGCTAGACAACATCCCATTACTCAACGAATGCTGGTATAAAAGTGTGTTATTATTTTTAATTAAGTAATAGGGAGCCGTCGGTGAAGTAAGAGTGTCGGGATTCCAAAGCGGAGGTCCCAGGTTCAAATCTTATTACGATAAAAAAAGCAATTTTAGGTTACAGAAAAAATGTCAGTGCCAGTGGTTCGGAATCCACATTAATTGTAGGTCCACTTAAAATCATTGCCTTGAATCAAGTCAAGTTCTGTTCCCGTCCCATGCACCACAAGGGGTTACAGGAACTAGAGAGAGATAATAGGGAGATGTATACTGTAATGCACCTTTGTACCTCAAAATATTATCGAACAAAAAACAATTTCGTATAGAATATGACTTACGGTAGGTGGATTAACCAATATTTTATCAGACATTAGAAATTTTTTTTTAAATACCTAAACTCAATAAAAAATAGTAACAATATACACTGATGGCCAAAATAATAGGTGTGTTAATTTTTTTAAACATTACTGATTTTTATTAGGAAAATAACTTCTAAATTATATAACACTAGTTAACATCTGGTTTCTCATAGACTTTTTTGAATGTATTTTAGGGCGTAGATTCCTGTAGCTTCATCAAATCTCATCCGCGTAAAGAGCACAGCGTTTGAAAGAGGACAAAGTTACCTTTCTATAAAAAATTTGAAAATTGATGGATAGATATGTAAATAACTGAGAAAAGTGCCAAATAAAGGGTTTTTTGAGAATATCTCGAAAACGATTCTTAGAAAAAGTAATCAGCGTCCCAAAATACATAAAAAAAGTCTATGGGAAACCAAGTCTCGAGATGAGGTCTAAATTTGTAAACTAGTGCAATAGTATTATATTTGACTTAGCTTAGAATTTTAAATGCAAAAAGTAATCAACCTAATAGTACAGTCAATCTGGCGAAAAAAAAGTCATAAGGCTGCAAATAACTCCAAAGTGATGAAACTTGGTGAGTCGTTAAAGAATGATGAAAGAAAGCTTACCTGGCGATGGCCACCTGCTACCTGTTCAAATACTCAAAGAAAACTCAAAAAAATATTTTGAAATGCATTTTTCTCGAAAATTATGCATTTTACAGAAAAATTTATTGAACAAAAAATGTAGAGGGCATCGTTATCTACAATTAATGTTATTGGTGCTATGTCGTAAAACAAAAAATGTGCGCAGTAGGTGATATATGATAAGAACTTTCTGCGAGATTATATGTGATAAGAACTTTCTGCGAGGGTATAAAAGCAGTGCATTCTATGCAAGAATATTCAGTTTCAGTTAAGTTGTGATAACGACAAGACGTGAAAAGTGAAAATAATGACTTTGGCAGATGAAGGTCTGTCCTATCGTCAAATTGCAGCTAGAATAGGGTGTTGCCATTCAACGGTTGTGCGGTTTATGAAGAAAAAGGAGAATTTGGACCCGCTGGAAAGGGCGAAAGGATCTGGACGTAAGCGAAAAACAAGCTCAAGGACGGACAACTTATTGCAGAGGATAAGCATGAAGGATCGCTTTAAAAGCGCTGGGCAATTTATGAAGGAGTTTTTGGTACCAGCCATTGAAGAGCACTTGTCGTATACTGACGAGGTCATTTTCTAAGATGACTCTGCACCTTGTCACCGTGCAAAATCGGTAAGTAAAGTATGGAAAAGGGACTTTCAAAAGTCTACTTTATTAAAAATAAACTAAAAAAAATTATTGCTTCTCTGTTTTTGTTCAGCTTCATGATACATTTTCTTACCTTGGAATTCAGCGACTGGACTGGCCAGGGAATTCACCCGACCTCAATCCCATTGAGCATCTGTGGCATAAAATGAAACGTTAAGTAGCCGACCACAAACCAGCGAGCAAAAAATAGCTGGGTAGGAATTCTCACGAAATTTGTTGTTTCGTTGCCTTGTAATTACGCAAAATTGTAAAAATGTGTAGAGCTTGAATTTAACAAGTGTGTGTTCAATCGGTTGAAGGAAATGCAAACCGTTTTACAAAATTTTTACTCACGGGAGTCCAAACGCTATGAAGTGTCAAAATCACACGCCAGCTCCCAGCCAGGCGACTGAGTATTTAGATGCAAGCTCCGGGGAACGGCATGGGAGAATTACAGATCATGCGCACAAACTTGACATATTTATTCGTTGCTATGAAATATTTTTCTGTTGCCACAACGTTTTTTGGGCATGCGCTTAATTTATTGAAACGGTTAGGCAACCAAATCATGTGAGAATCGCTACCCTGAACGAAGTCCTAGATCATGTATGGAACAACGAAATTACAAATGAAATTATTGAAATTTTGGTTGACTCCATGCCTTCTTTATGTACTAGATAATAATATAGCCATATCTTTAAGTTTTTTGAATAAATTAATTCAGTAAGTATAACAAATTTTTCCATTTTTTTGATTTTTGATTATTTTTGTTTTTAAAATCCATATGCTCCCAAAAAAACCCAGTAGGCAGATAAATTTTTGCGAAAGTACTTGTGAGTCAACAAGGAGTATGTAAAAAAAAATCATGCTATTAGATTAATGATACCCTCTTTTATTTTTATTTATTATCGGTTTTTTTGACCGCAAGTGTATTTGGTAGCATAGTATTTTGCATAATATCCCTATAAACTGTGTTGTTCATTGATACCGTACCAAGAAAAGCATCCCCACAACATCATGCTTTCAGCTCCATGATTAACAGTTTTCTTAGTGAACCCTTATCTCGCGTCGAACATTCCGTTTTCCGTCAGATCCAAACAAGTCTTCGTTTCGTCGCTCCACAGAATGTTGTACCATTTTTTCACGTTCTGTTCACTCATCCACTTTCGACGGCTAACAGCAGTCTTTTCTTGCCTTTATATTCCTTCCACGAAGTAAAGGAACTCTTCCAGGTAGATTTGCCCTTTGCAACCTTCTACGGATAGTTTTTGCACTGACTTGGTTTCCTTTTGCTGCGACAATTGCTCTCGAGGACACGAATGGATCACTTTTGGCAAGAATGACGATCAGTGGTTAGACTCCTTTTTTGGGTTTACCTCTGGTTTTCTGGTTTCTCGTTTAGGCTTCAAAGCATTTGTAACGAAATTTTGGAAACAACCTAAGGCGTCAGCAATAAATTTATATGTTCTGCCTTCCTTCTTTAACCTTTTCGCCAAGTGCCGCGCTTCTGCTGAGAAATATACATTCTGCCCATCTACACAACAACAATTTGCTTTTAAAGTGCCTTTAATATAATATCTCGAGCTTTTATTACCACCTATTATTTGGACCAATCACTAATTCCATTAACGAGTTCTTGAACTAATAACGTCAATAAAGCAACTACTTTAATGTATTTTTTCTGCATTTAAAATTTATACATGTTAATAACATCAAATCCGGTCGGCTGCATCGAAGAAATGGTAATATATGTATGTATATTATCTATTATGTAAAATGATTATAAAACTGAAAGGAATTGTAACGGATCGCGAGAATTCACTTTTGAAGTGGTAAAAAAACTCATTTTGGAATTCATTAGAAACACTCGTGATGGTTTGGAAAGTAAATAATTTTTCTTTTACAAAATATTTTAAGAAGTTATTTATAAGTTATACAAGGAAATATTTTTACAACAAAATTATAATATTCATTCTTCAAATATTATGTAAAAGGAAAATTATAATTTTGGTGTACAAATATTTCCTTGTACAAGAAGTTTTCTTTAACAATGAAATTCAATGGCATATACAAACATTTCTGAGCTATCACACGTGTCTCCCATGACTTCTAAAACGACTTATTTTTCGCTTCAAATGCGAATTTTTCATGTCACATAAAGATCGCCAAGAATTTCTTTCAGATCCGTAACATATTAAAAAACAATATTTACCTAAGCCTAGGCCTAAGCCATCATTTTCTTCAGGTTGTCTAACTTTGATAAATACCTCCTGGGATCTTCGCCTTAATACCTGGAGTACAACATATCAGTTTAATTAGCAAATTACTACTGTCTCCACCAAAACACACTCGATGGGTGTCCCGAACACTTCAATGCTTAAAGCGGACGCGGATCGGGGAAGCGTTAAATCTATCAGTATAATAAACAAGGCCTTCCTTAGCAAGAAATTAAGCTGCATCTTAACGGAGCAAAAAAAAAACTATCTTGGAAAGGAATACTCTGATCAAAGGTAAAAAGTTCTTTGAATGCAGAGAATCTACAACGGAATAGAGAAGAACGTTAATGGGAATGGCGGTAAAGGGTATTTTAGACATCGTAAAGAAGCATCTGCTACATTATCTAATGTAAAAACGATTTTTTGAAAGTTTCAGGTGACCACCCCCTGACAGCACTTCTGGAAGAACTAAAAGTAGTAATATTCTCTTCCCGGACGAATCTACTACGATATTGCACCGAATGCCAAATAGTAAAGATACGAGGATTAGAACAAATAAATCTAGCCCCTCTCGTGGTAATCTGCGCTTCACATTACCGACCACACAATCGATAGTTTTTATGCAGGTCATGGTTTTACCTGGTTATTCAGTTTGCTGTTAATAACAAATAATTTATAACGCACAAAGCAGTAGGCAAAATTGATATTTGCAAAAATAATAAATTCAGGAGTATAGGAAGAAAATCGTCCACTTAGATTTTAAGATCTAATTGAAAGAGTAAAAAATGAACGGAACAATTACGCAATAGTTTTGGATTTTAAATATTAGTCTTTAGAGAAAAACAGAAAACATACTCATATTCTAAATTATCTCACCCTCCAATTCCGTTAACAATACGTGGGGTGGGGCGGGAGAAGAACTTTACTCGATTCGATACAACGATTGCAATTAGGCCTGCGATTAAAGAAGGTGTATTCCAAACCACCGATATTACTCTGCAACCCCCAACGGTATTTTCTCGCAATCTGTTGTCAGCAGAAAATGACGGTTGGGGGTTCGAAGCTGGGACATAAACTTTTATATAGTTTTAAAATATTCTTGTTAACTGCCGGATATTGATCCCTTCAATAGGGCGGTGCCGGATATCCGACGAAGATGAGATTTGAAAATTATAAGTTATTGTACAATAAAACATGTTTTAGTGTCTGCTTCATTTTATAATTTTTTAATTGTAAATGTAATCAAATAACTGTTTAGTAATATAAAATAATGTTTACTTCTATAAACTTTCACAAACAAAGTAATCAAGAAACAAATAATAATATTAACGAGTACAAACATTGTTTGTTACATTGCCACGGTAAACTTATCACTGTTTTCCAAGCGCGAAGTTTATGCCTTACTGATATGTGCGTACAAGAACTTAAACAGGACCTACTGGAACAGGAACATATATTTTCTCTCACATTCAGGCGGCGATCAAAGCAATAATGCCAAATCGAAATTGGTTTGGGTATGCCAAGAAGCTCTGGAAAACTTAAAAGCTTGATGTCAGTTTCATAACTGAGTAAAGTTAAGATCCAAAGATTGTGCAAACCAGGCGTGAGACACCAATTTGATCATCGATCACTGTCAACTAGGGAAGCACATGGCAAATATCAGCAGAGCTATTGAACGAACCTACCTGTAGACTGTGTCTGGAAGAGGACAAAACTCTTCTACAAATTATAACTTTGCCCTTCCTTATTTTATTAATTTAATCAATTTTACTATTTAAAAAAACTTTGTTTATGCTCCCAAATATTTCAATACTACGGAGACGACTATGATTTCATAAGGCGACAAAAATTGAAAGACACAACTTGAGCAAACCGGTTGGACAGATTTGTCCAATTTGACAATCGTGGCGACACTTCCCTTACCCTCCCTTACCCTCGATCGGAGATAAACAAAATATGGAATGAGTTATCCATATCCAAACTTAGAAATCTCATTACTTCGATGCCGCAACGCATGAAAGCAGTCTTACGGGCCTCTGGTTGTCAGATACACATATTTATTTATTATTATAAGTATGTAGATATTATTTGTCCATTTGAAAAGAATTTGTGGATTAAAAGGTAACTTTTTTTATTGTCTTTAACTTTTACATATAGATTATGTGTTAAGAAAAAGTGATAAATTTATTCAAAAATATATTAATTTTTCTTAGTGAAAATACACGAAAACATTTAACGAAAGACAAAAACCTTGAAACGAAACAAAAGGAAACACCTTTACTATAGCACACACCCATTAATGTAATTTTCACTAATTAAATACGCATCTACAGCATTAAAATCATAGCGATGGCAAATTTCAAAACGCCTCTAATCTCTAATTAAATTAAATACATGTTTTACGGCTCAAAAGCAAGAACGCAAATGTCAACGTTTTATACAGTCTATATACCATACTGTTCATAAAAATCAGCTCAATTCAGAAAATGCGCTGTGTAGTGACCTATTCAAGGGTCAGAAAATGAAGGGTTCTTCGAATATTGAGTTTAGGAAGAACGTGAAATAAAGTAAGTTTTTTAACAAATGCTTTCAGGAAACAAACGATTACGCAAAGAAAGCAAATTTTTTATCTGAATGGATTTCTATGAACAGTAGCAATACATGTTTTTAGACTATTATCGATGGCCTGCACTCACTAACGTCACTAACTCACTAACGGTTAAAATCAAAACTAACTCACCGTTGTTCCCCAGCTCCTCGTTGAGACAGAGTCCCCAAATTTCGGAAAAGCGGCCACAATTAATAAATTGTGAAAGCGCCAACTTCGACCACGAGAAGCCATCCGGCTGGGAAATTCCGCTTACCCACATTGCCACATCAAACTTCCACTTGTTCTCGTCGTTGCAAAACTTTATGAAAAGGAAATCATTCTCTAACGGAGTTGCTGTAAAACAGCACTTTGATCAGTTTTAGCAAAAAGGCCCGGAAAATATTTTGTAAGCGGGTTAAAAAGAATTCCCAACAAAATGATAAAGGATCTTGACAATAATGTTCAATACATCATTGATAAGTTTGTTTTAAGAATACAAATTTTAGTGCTTTGTTTAAAAGAAATTAATTTTATTCATCAAAGTAATTTCCATCGAATTTATTGTTCGTTGTCAATAAGTTCTTAACCCGTAAAATTCTTTCACCCAAACGTCCTTGTTCGTAGAAGATTAAAAATTTAAGTGACTGAAAATACCGATAATGTGAAAAATTCTCAATGCCAATTCGCTTATATAAGAAATCGTGCTCCTTGCAACATGAGACTTTACGTTGTTGTTCAATAGAATTGGCCTGTTAACTAGTACTAGATATAATCGCATATCGATACCGGAACAGTAGGCATGTGCAATTTTACCATCAGAAAGGAACGATAATGGGTGTATTTCTTTATTCATTTCCAATGATCAAAACACACCTAATGTGTTTTTTTATTTGTTCGGAATATTCTATTCCTAATGTTCCGTGTTTTTTTATTAGCACCGAACGCATCCTTTTTATACCAGAGTCGTTGATGAAATAAAAAAAAACTGTCAAACATAAAGCTAGTATCAAAAGGGAACGACAAAAAAGTCACAATTTGTTGTTGAATTATGTCTTTTGCAATCATTTTAAATAATATGAAAAACTGAAACCTCAAAAATTGGTCATTGAATATTTATTTGCTTTAACCGAACCATCGCTTTCAACTGACAGAATAGTCCTTTGTGTTTACATATTGATCCATTCCGTTTATTCTTCAGCGTATTCTGTTCCTTATATTCCTTCCACGGAATGAAAAAAGAAATACAGCTAATATATGAGACCTTCGGCAATCCAATATATCGTCAAAAGGATCTCCAGATGGTGTTTTTTCGGGGCGAAAAGCTTATTCTGTTCTTTCATCAGCATCAAACTACTGATGGCCGTAGAGAACTCATTGTGCATTTCAAGTAACCATTCGATTCCCTGTTTTTAAGTTAATTGATAGATTTCTTGATGAATTATCCACTTATCGAACTTGTTCACCTTGTTGATAGCGACTATGTTACAACTGATAACGTCTAAGTGTTCCACCAACCCAATAATAAGTTATGTAAGGACCCGTCTGTACTAAGGTTTTCAGGGAGTACCGTTGCAGGTTTGCGACGAGACCAATATTCAAGTTTCTGAAATTATATTATATTTTTTCACTGATGGAACATGTTTAAATACAATGAAGTCTAATGAAGCACTATTATTATAATTGGTATAGTATATGTACTCAAAAATAATTTCAACTTGTTTTATACCATATTCCGAACCCACCCCACTTATTTGCTACTGATGTCCGTGCTTTTTAAATGCTCAGTAATTCATTAAAATGTTTGTTTATTGCAACCTCTATTACGCACTTTAAGATAGCTAAGGTCGGTCTTGTGCCGTTCATCAGAGGGCACCATTTGGGCCTTGGTTCAACTTAAATCCAAGGCACGAACATTGAATATTCCGATGAGGTGAATTACTTGGGCAATATGCTCGATAAAAGACTTAAATTACTTCACCCTAAACAAGGAGTAAGATCAATTCGTTGAGCGGCACCCAGCACCATGCCATGGGTCCCGGGTTCCAGACCAGTTCTCACCGTGAGTTTTTATTAAGAAATTAAAATAATGTACTCCGTTTCTGGGTTATTGTCTAGCTCGCAGCAATGCAAAAAAAACAAGACTCAAGTTTCCTCACTTCCCTTACCCTACTTCCTTCCGGCCAAAACCATGCTAACGCATCAAAGGGTTGTCCCCTAGGCTTTGGCCACATCGTATAAAAAAATAAAAAGGCTACTCGAGTACTATGAGTTTCTCAGACTCTTCGGAAGAACGTGTGGTCTCACCCCGATGATGATTTCCTGGCTATACAATTTGATTATAAAACCGATTGTTACTTACGATGCCTTAGTTTGGTGACCCAAAGTTCTACAGCGGACGGCAAACGCTAAATGTAACAAACTTCAGTGGCTTTCTTGCCTCTCCATAACAGAAGCAATGAGGACTTGTCCAACGGCTACAATGGTGGCGGTAATTGCACAGACTCCCTTGCATATCTCTATCATGAAATCGGCTGCAATTAGCGCTCTAAGAGTACAACTTACATCAAATATGCTGGCTGGTGACAGGAGTCACTTGGGCATCCTTCAGCGCATTCCTGGCATAGATGTCTGCACCGTATTGGACCACATGACCAAGGAACTGCGCTTTAGCAGAAAATTCAGAACTCTCTTTCCTAACCGAGAAGACTGCGATAGCGTTGGTCCGAGTCTGGGCTCTAATGGCCTTAAATGGTTCACTGATGGCTCAAAAATGGAATATGGTACTGGTATTGGTGTCTTTGGACCCAACACTACGGTTTTGATATGCATTGAGTAATTGGCTCAAAGTATTTCAAACCGAAGTCCATGCCATCGAAACGTGTACCCTATTCAAAGCCAAAAAAAGACTGAAAAGCCGCTAATATGACTTTTTCTCTGATATCCAAGCAGCCCTAAAGGCTCTCTCCTCGTCGTGTTTTACCTGGAGGCTTATGAAGGATAGTTCTGACACTCTCCAACAACTGGACGCGCATAACAGGGTGACGGCAAAGATTACTTACTACTAGATAACCGGCTCCCTAAAATACCCAACTAGTCTTGAAAAAGTAACACTGGCACCACAGTAAAACGAAATATATCCAGATTTTAAAGCCATAAGAATATATATCCAAATAAGGTAGTGTGCAGTCATTTACTCCTGTCAAAATTATTTGAGAGAATCACTTATTCCTGTCAAAATTCTGTTTCCGGAGAGAATCACATACTCCGGTCAAAAAAGTACCGCCAAATCTTGTCGAAGAGAAAAATGTACCAAAAAGTACGACCAATAAAAAGAATTCATGTGAATCACATGACTGAGTGAGTTACTTATGTGCGTAAACTGTCAATGTATTCTGATCTTTTAATGAGCGAAGTACATTTGATATTTGTAAGTGCATATATGAAAAGTATACGTGTCTCTTATCCACAAACTCTCCCGAAAAACAAATTTTTAATTCTGACTGCAGGGTTGCCCAATACAGCAAATATACAAAAGCAACCAAAAATTGTTCACTACTTTGTTCGAAGCCGTTTATCTAGTAATAGTAATCTTTGGTAACGGTTTGTTGGATACCTGGTCACTCGGTTTCGAGGGAAACGATGCCGCCGATTAAATAGCCAGGAATGGCTCTTCCTCTCGGTGATATGGTTTTAGCTGGTCGTCAGCAAGAGCTGTCATTGAAGACTGGGCTAAGGGTCAGCAGCTGTTATACTGGAGAAATGTCGCCGGGCTTACGCAGGCTAAGGTACTTGTTAGACCTTTTAGTTATAACGTCAGCTCCTCACCAGGTGGCTGAGAATTCAGATGTAAGTTCCGGAGAACGGCATAGGAGAATTACAGATCATGCGCACAAACTTGACACTTCGTTGCTATGAAATTGCTTAATGCTTAATTTATTTAAAGGGTTTTCTGAGAATCGCTACCCAGAACAGTACAGATATGGGATATTTATTATCGTTGGCTTGATCCGTCCTACGAGTAGCGGTCACTCAGGCGAAACGTGCCTGATCATTATCTTCAGTAAACCCCCTTAATCTTATTTTCTCAAACCCTTTGTCTTTTTCTGTCAAGGCTGTGTACTATGGCATAATAGTAATTGAAAAAAATATTAATCCCTACATAATATAAAATAAGATATCTGCAATAAGTGTATGTTTACGCTAAACTCAGGCAGGAACCAATGGATTTCAAAGGGCTTTTCACTATTTCATAAAGAATCGTTCGAGGAAGGTTTAGGCGTATGTAGATTAATATTCGTCGACAGGGAGTGAAAAATTAGCTTAATGTAAGTATGCAATGTGTAGGTTCTATGATGAGTCCTACACATTGTTGCAGTACACCTCTCGCACCATTATGTGAGAGCGACCAAGCTCGGTGGGGGGTTTACAAAGTTGGTTTGGTATAATCGAAGGTGGGATCGGGATATATGTCCTGAGCCCGAGCATTTACGCACGGACGGGCTATAACTGTAGATGTATTAACTGAAGATCAATTGGTACGTTTAAATATATTTTAAAATTGATGTGAGTGTGTATATTTTATGCGTTCGCATGGCTTTGGACGGAAGGGAATTAGGTTAAGGAGACTGATGGAAATTGAATGTCTTGATTTTGCATTGAAGAGACCGCGTTTTGAACCCGGGAACCATCTCGTGGTGGTCGTGCTCTATCGCAACCAATTGATCCAGCTCCGTCTCAAAAAAATATAAAATGTAAACATAATCGAAAGTGGCAGATATTAGTGCCCAATCTGTAGTTTTCCGGGTCGCTGGGATGAATAATGACATTCCCGATGCTGTTAAATAATGTGTTGTGATAAGATACCGTAGCTTCCCTAGAGGTAGGGTTGAGAAGGGAGTGATATGTAAAAATAATTGAAAGTGTGGTTCACTTATCAAAAGTCCGACCAATGCCGGGCATGTGCGGCTAATTAATTGTAAAGAAAACAACCAGACAACATCTGGTAGATTGGAATCCAGCTTAGGCGGTCGGTCCACTTGAAACATCTGTCAACTGATGTTTATCAGCTGTCTGAAAATAACCTCCAATATCTGAATATCCTCATAAACGCACAAGCACATAAAATGTTTAAGCCAACTATGTATTGCAAAAATGTTTGAGTTGAAATCCAAAAATGTTAAAGAAAATAAAAATAAACAATTTGTGATCATGAGTGCTTCAGGCGGCTCATAAGTTCCCGTGACGTTGATTTTTACAACAGTCGTGGCTTGAAGAATAATAATTTTTCGGTTCACTACTGTTTTCATTAAATGAAATTAAATTTGTTCCTGATTCTGATATTAATCAGTATCACATTCCTTGTTATCACTTAGTGCCCCTCTTCTCTCCCCCAAAGGGAGGGGCGTAAAATTAAATAATCTAAAACGAAACGGGGTAAAACGAAGACTGCCTGTACTCTCTAAACTCAAAGTGACGAAAGCTATTGGACCTAGTGGTTTACGCCCCTGGATTTATAATGCTGCGCCTCTGCTTTGGCTATACCTCTGCGCGAACTTTTTCGAATTATACTTACTCGGTTTTATCTAAAGTTTTTAAATTATTCATCAACTTCTCAGTTGATGAAATATCTAGACAGTAACCATCTTATCAACGATTGCCAATATGGTTTCCGCCGCTCAACCGGAGACCTGCTCTAACAAAGCATTGGAATTATTGTCTCCTTAATTTTGGAAAGTCAGAATCTTGCTATTTCAAAAGCTTTTAATAGTCTGGCATGCTGTCCTTCTAGCCAAATCTGAAGCATTTGATTGCACCCTCGCCTCTTTAAATGAATCGAGTTTTTGACTGGCAGAGTTCAATCAGTATAATAATCATCAGACCTGGACTCGAATATAATCCTCATATTTGGACAGAGTGAGGCATACCGCACAGTCCGCGTTAGACAAAGTTTAAAGAAAGAGTATAAGACTTATTGGCGACTGCGCAATCTCGGGGAGCATTGACTCTCTAGATTCTAGAGTCTAGAACATTGACGGAATTCTAGTCTGATTCCTTGTAGACACATTACAAAACGCGATACAAGAGTTAACGTTGCTCATACTTCCTTCCAGGTCAAATTTGACGTACCGTCTAATTTCGGTAAGCTTTCCTAAGCAGAACACGAAGCCACCAAAAACAATTCTTGTAACAATAAGGCCGTCTTGCGATCCCGAAGTAGTAAAAGGTTATGAGATCTAAAATACAAGAAGGTAAACAGATTAAAGACCGCATTAAATCTGCTACCAACTCTAATGGAGTGCAAGACGTGACATCAACGCAGTAGCAGAAAAAGCAGCCCACCTCGAGAATGAGAGAAAAATTTTTATTGAAGTCCTAAACAACAATTTTGAACCGTCGAATTCATCCGAGCCCGAACATCTGTCGGCTATGGACAACGTTGGATCAATACGTTGAGCGGCAAGACCAACATGCCATGGGTCCCGGGTTTGAGACCAGATGACCCCGTGAGCTTTTATTAAGAAATTAAAATAATCCACTCAGTCTCTGGGCTGCTCGCAGCAATGCAAAAACAAGACTCAAGTTTCCTCACTTCCCTTACCCTAATTCCCTTTAGGCCAAAACCAAGCTAACGCATCAAAGGGTTGTCCCCTAGGATTTGGCCACATCGTATAAAAAAAATTAACATCAGAACTCCTACAAGATTGGAGTTGCCAGACGGAATTAAATTGATGGACCTCGGTAAGACCCCAGGGATTGATAAAATACCAGCGGAAATACTTAAGGAGGATCTCATTGCCGCGGCTGATATTCTTCTTCCCCTAATCCCGGAATATTGGAAAACTGAGACTTATTCCACTGAATACAAGCGTAATTGTGAAAACTCTCAAAAAAAAGGTCTGTTCCCTGACTTTCAGTGAGAAAAAGTGCAGTGAGGTTGGTGGGGATAACACTTCACTGAGTTGAAGAAAGAGAGTGATTTTCAGTGCCAAAAATGAGAAATGTCAACTGACAATTCAATGCAATTCATAACATGGAGCACTCAGTAGCACTGAGAAAATTTTCAGTGATAAAAAGTGCTTGAGGGGAAGTTGATTTGACAATTCAAATAGTGTCTTTTAGTGAGCACGAGTTATCAGTAGTGCTTGTTAGGGAACAGACCTAAAGTCGAGCTGAGGAGTTGCAGCAATTGGCGGGGTATTTGTCTTTCAACTGCAGTCTCCAAATTGATGGCAAAAATGGTCTTAATGCTAATACTGTCACCTTTGCTTTTCTTGATCGTCATTAATAAAGTAGTATGCAGTGCCCTAGATCAGCACCCATCGCGAGGGATTAGATTAACACTTTTTAACCACCTTACGCCGCTCGACTATGCCGGCGATGTATGTCATCTATCCAACAAACCGAGTCATGTAGCTCAATGCCCTGAGTTGTAAAGGTCACAGAGCAGGGCTTAAGATCAATGCTTCGAAAACCAAACTTATGAGCTTGGACTCCTGGATATAAAATGAAATGATGTTCGAAGATCAGCAAATATAAGAAGTGGATACATTTTGTTATCTCGAAAGCATAGTTACAGCAGATGGTGGAGCTGAAGATGATATTCGGGCTCTCATCAAAAAGGCTCGAGTTGCTTGCTGAGATATGGCGCAATAACAACATGTCCAAATGCATTAAAGTTGCAATGCTTAGGCGCGTACTGACAAAAGAGCAAAACAATATCGCTGAACAGACTCTAGATTGGAACCCGCACATGACCAAAGGAAGACGCCGATTTGGATACCGCGCGTACAGATGTAGAATAGTTTACCATCTCCTATTTTCTCCGTAACATGGTAATTACTTTTAAGCATGAAAATAACTTTAAGTGGCCTACAGACGATAACCAAGTTGATCAAACAATGTTGGCCACAGCGTGTTGGTTTCAATGTTGAACTTATATGGATAGGTTAACACACATCTTAAGTTGATGGAACGGTTTTAGTGTAATCACTCAACAATTTTAAGTACATCGTGGAGTGAGGTCGAAACTATGTTCTCTGCGGAAAAAATCGCTTGGGCGATAAATAGTTTTGCTCTCTACAAGTCACCAGGTCTGGACTGCATCTACCTGATAATGCTACATAAGGCGTCAGACGTTGTGGTGCCATGCTGGTAGCGTTATTCAGAGCCTGTATCATACATAATCACGTACCCCTAACATGGAGACGAAGTCTGGTGCATTGCATCCTGAAGGCTGGAAAGCGAGGCCACGAATTAGCAAAGGACTTTAGGCCGATTAGTCTGAACTTCTTTGCATTAAAAACACTAGAGCGGGTCCTTGATATACAACTGGTTTAAACTCTTGTTAGCGAAAATTTGTGGAGAGAGCACTCCACGAGGTAGTACGCACAGTTGATTATTGAATCAAATATAAACAACATACCCTGGCTGCATTCCTAGACATAGGAGGGTTTAACAATGTACGCATTGAAGCTATCTAAGAATCTCTAGCCGAGCTCAGTATAGAGCAATTTCTTGGTCAATGGATAACTACTATCTAAAAAGCAAGGATAATCCAGTCCGAACTCGGAATTAGTCGGGCTATTAGGCACGTTTCCTGCGGTACCCACCAAGATGGGATTCTCTCTCGCTCCTATGGCTAATGATCATGAACAAGGTCCTGTTGAGACTTGAGCAAGGGAATGTTAAGGCCGTCGCTTACACGGGCGATATGTTGATCCTGGTATCAGGATTGTTTCCCTCTGTTATTAAGGAGGAAAAATGGAAGAGATGGAGGGAATACTGAACTTACACTGTTGACCAGAAAAACAAGCAAGGTACCGCCTTACAAGCATATGAATATATTGAAGCTCCTTTTACTATTGCTGATCATGATGATATGATATTGATCAACATTTTTTGTAGCCACAGGATTCCATGGGCTTTATGTATTATTTGGTACAACTTTCTTAATAATTTGTCTAATTCGATATTTTAATCTTTCAAAACCCCATCATTTTGGATTTGAAGCAGCAGCTTGATATTGACACTTTGTAGATATAACTTTGCTTTACCTAAATTAAACGGCCAACAACTCTCACTATCCTCCATTCCGGGAGCTGGGTTGCTAAGTCCTATGGCCAGCTCAGCTTAGCACCTTGAGGACTGGCCGATGCCTCAACTGACTACATTACGCCTGTCATAAATTTTGAAAAAGGATTCAGTGTCAGGATCCCAACTAGAAGGGAATGGCGAATGACGGAATCGGCCAGCAACTATGATACCATAATATTCACGGATGGTTTTAAGATGGAACAAGGTGTTGGTGCAGGAGTCTACCGTCTACCGAACACATCGAGCGTCTTCCAGGCGGAGGAGCTTGCAATTATGAAGTTGGTTTCGCTGCTTCTGTGAAACAAATCATCGCCATTTTTCAGGCGGCCATTAGGGCGCTTGACTGTTACCATATCTTCTAGGGTGGTGCAGGACTGTTAGGAGTTACTTTGCTTCTTGTGCAGTCTGCTTAACGTAACCTTGCACTAGATTCCTGAACATAGGAACATTGCAGGAACGAGATGACCGACAAACTTTCCAGAGAGTGCAGCTCTACAACGTAGCAATGTTGACGATATTCGTATCCCACTAAGTTCCCTTAAGAGGGACTCTTTCTGCATTTATACCTGGCCAAGTTATAATAAAAGTAGCCGAGTACTTCTTTGAAAACCTGAAGGCGATCTCGGGGGTAAAGATAAAGGAAAGATTAGGGAAATAGTCAGTTTCTTAAATTCCTCCAATTGGCTTTAGTTCCATTTTCCCATAATACACTCAGCCGACTTTAACCATGATTTCAGATTAGAATCAGGATTGCGAGTGAACTGAGTCGGACAAAAAATTGGGTCTTACTGGTTGTAACATCAAAATGGCGCTATAGTAGTGTTAATTGGAGTGTTACCATGAGGGCAGCGGTCACCACTTAAACCAACCAACGACTAAGATAATTTTCAAGCGCTCTATTAGCGCTTAAGAGGATAGTCATGCGTGAAAATCACTTCAGATTCGTCGATTTAATTTAAACATAAGGACACCGGAATTAGAAAAGGCTTTGGGCTTATTATAATAGGAAGCATTTGCTTCATACAAAAGTGATGGCTAAGTATCGGCACCTAACTATTTGTAAGACAGAAACTGTGTGCAATAATGTTGTTGTTCTGAATTTGTCATGTTAACAAGTCCTAAATTCTCATGTACGTGATACGTGGTCCACTTACCTGAAGAACTAACATGTTCACTCCAATCACCAATCCTAGTCACTCTTTCACCTCTATCGTTCCGATCTCGATCTCTTTCGCGATCCCGTTCACTCCTGTCTCTATCACGATCACGCTCCCGATCTCTTTCACGGTCGCGATCACGATCACTTCGGTCACGTTTACTGTCTCTTAAATCACGTTCACGATCTCTATCCCGATCATCCGAACCGGACCGTTTATCACTACTACTAGTCGTACATAGTTTTGAGGACCTTCTATCAATCCTATCGTGGTTGGTGCGATGTTCAGAATCTCGTTCACTGCCTCTTCCCCGGTCTCGCTTATCTGAATTGAAAATGGTTTTTAGCTTATAGCAGACAGTTAATATTATTGCTTACCTGAATATTTGTCTTTCTTGTAGACATCCCTATCACGTTCCCTCATTTTTTGAAGATAACTAAACCGATCCCGGTCTCTGTCCCTTTCGCGAATATCGTGCCTAGGTGATGATTCCAAATCAGGCGAATTGGATCGATATGAACTGCTGCCGTTATTTAATGAACTACCTCCACCAGCCGATGGAGAGTTATCCCGGTCACGACCATAATTTGAAGTTCTGCTAGATGTGTCCCGTTCATAGTCCCTTTTGGAACTGTATTTGGAACTCTGTTAGTAAACAAACAGGAAAATTCTATATAAATTGCACTTTCTCTGCTTAAATTAATGTTTTAAACTTTTACTAAAATAATTTATTTCGTGGCAAAAATTAGTATGCTCAGTTGCGCAAATGATCAACAAGAAATTGAGGGCATTGCAGAAGGTTAAGTCATATTAATTTCAGCGTGAAGTCTACGAAAATTATCCGGTGAAATAGTTATGAAACTTAATTTCAATTATTTATTTACACTTTAAGTGCTTAAATACCCGGAAAAGTTCACTAAATACTCGGAAATAAGGTGAAAAAGTTCCCTTATGTGACAGATCGATAACAAATCATGGACGTAGAAAATTTTTTGTAATTCATCTCGGTGAAAAAGTAGCAGACATCGCAAAGCTAATGTTTCCCGAAAATAAATCGTTTAGAAAACTTTTTGCATAACTATTTATGTGGAATAACTATTATTCTAAGGAATTATGACTACCAATTACCTGATAAGGATGGGCCTGGTGCTTTTCAAAGTACCTGAAAAGATTCAAGGAGAGGGAGGAAGTGTTGAAAATTGTTCCACTAAAACTATAATCAAAAATATTTTACAATTTACCCATCGCTCATACGCTGCGGTTTTCTAGCATGCATTACCATCAATGCAATTTAAATAAAATTTTTATTTAGATCTAGAAAATTGTGAAAATTTTTGTTTCTCGTACGAGTTGGAATTTTCTCCTCCAATTTTCTTTTTTTAGTCATGAATTGAACATTTAAATTAATCGTACTTATTTGAATTACTTTAATTAGTTAAACGAACTTATTTATTTATACAATGCGCCTTCTTTTTTATTATATTATATCCTTTTAAATAGAATTATCAAATTAGAGAAAAGAATTTCTAAATCAGTCAAACTTTGTTCCTACACAGCAGACGCCGCCATGTCACATTCGGTTTAGTTTCTCTCACAAATCGTAGACAAAATTTGTGGTAAAGAGAGTCAAACATCATGGTAAAATTTGTAGTTGGTGAATTAATATTAACATATTAATGTCAAATTATAGATGGCACTGCATTTAACCAGTGGTAGATCATTTTTATTAATAAAATAAATTACTAAAATGTAGATGAAATATGTAAATCATAAGCTAAGAAATCGAAAATAAATAAATGTTGTTTCAAATTTAAAGCGGAGCCTGCTGAGCATGAATTGTTACTTTCAGTTTCTAATTTATTTTTTACTTAAAATTGTTCACGTGTTAGCCAATGATTGCGTATTCAGTAAAACTATCTCTAATCCGATCCCGATGAGTGCTGGTGAAGTCATAAAATAGAATTCAAATGTACTTACATATTCGAAGTCACCATTTCGTCCTTGTGCCACCTTTCTTTTCACACTAAAAATTACATTGTTTACTCGAACATATTTTTGGAAAATAAATTGTTTCGTAATAATTCTACTTGACACAAGGGCGCGTCATAAACAATAAATGCATAATAATCTAGGGCAACTTCACTTCAATCTAAATACAAATGTTTGACAATTGTTTTGAAAAAGTCGGCAATTACTTCAGTAGACTTTATTTTTCTATATTTTCACTTGAATAACTTTGTAATGCGTCCAATAAATGATGTTTTAAGACTCTTCTCCAACCAATGCAATATGGATTATTGCGAAGATTTCGATATACTTAAAAGCGTGTTAGATTATTGCAATGAAAACTTGAAGGCGCTCAACAAGATTCAGTTTCGTGGAGGTATGAGTAGTATTAAATTGCTGTAAGATTGCGATTTTGGGTAATTGTATATATTGCTAAACTTTATAAGAAAATGTAAGCAATATGGTAATTTCAGAACTTTTGAAATTATAAATATTGCAGTTAGGGCATTCATAAATAGGCTGTCTTTACGCCGCCGTGTCCGTATAGGTTGTAGGATTTACACGGACGACACGGAAGTCGGTGTCTATTTGCATCGCCGGTGTCCATGTAAAAGAGCTTTATTCTTACTTGTGTTGAGGCTTTAACTTGGGCTACGCAACACGTTCCGTCAAATTTTTATTAGACTTTCTGGGAAAAAGAGGTGGATTCGTCAGGCTTTTAGTTGCTTAATTAGGGGGGGGGGGAGTTTGTATCTAGAACATTATAAACATTTCGTTGAAGACACGGACATGGGGTACATTCTAAATAAATGTTAGTCGATATCTGTTGAACAAAAATTGTTCCACATATCCCCCTTTCAAAGGACTTCGTTAGGGCGCTATAGCCCGTCAAAGATTTTGCAGGACTCAATGACCCTGGTGTAAAATTTTCATCGCACCTTTTGAACCACCCTATGAATTTTAACTATTATTTATAAAAAAATTTCAAAATAAACTATTTAAAAACTCGAGTAACGTGAGAAATATAACAAAATTCCTCAACACGATCAGCGTTTCTGATAAAAAAAAGAATTGCGAAAAAATCATTATTTATTACTTTGATAGTTTCTAAAATCAGCTTTCAAACAATGATTCTGATTTTTTCTTTTTGAAATTTTTAATTATACATTTTCCAAAATTTCGTATTTTTTAGGACGTGGTCACTATTTCCGCTATTTTTCGTGCTCTTTCGCGCACCATGTACATTTACAAATTTGCTGTCAAATGACAAATGGCGCGAAAGTTTATTTTCCTCTCGGTAAAGTTCGCGCGCGAATTACATTGAAAAGACTGAATCGATTACATCGAAGAATTATCGTGCAATAAGTGTAAGTTTATTAATTTTGATTTAGATTTTATTAATTTTAGGTGATTTAGAACCGTCATAGTGACATTTACCATGTAATTAGTTGAGTTTTTCGTGCTTTCGCGTAAATGTTGTACCACAGCACTGCGCCATACTTAATTTAAGGGTAGAGCAGCCAACTTTAAAAAAACCGGATGAGGGAAGATACGGTACTTTCTATATACCTTCTTTAGTAAAGGGAATGCGAAACCAACATGAGAAGATCGTCCGAGTATGTAATGGAGGAAAACTCAAAAACAAATTCTTTAGATATTTACACAGACTCCTCTTCGGTTCTTCAATGTGAAATCGCAGCGATAGAGATAGACGCCAAACAGCTAATAGAGTGGCGAATAAGATCCTCCAAGAATGCAATATGCATGCACAGCCAGGCGTGCATGAAATCATTAACTGACTACTACAAATTCAATGAAATTTTTTTTTACTTGGCGAATTTGTAAATAAATAAATAAATAAATAAATAAAATAAATAAATAAATATCTAGTGTTTCCGATGCACGGGGGAACTATCTTTCTTAATTTATGTCTTTTAGTGAAGCAGCAGAGTTCCGTTTTATTAGGGCTTATCTTCAGTCCGCAATCCTGCGCCCAAGAGGTTGTCGTGTCGATTGCTTCTTGAAATAGGTATCCCAAGTTCTCCTTAAACTTACCTCTGACTACTATCGCTAAGTCGTCCGCATAGCAAGTTACGTAGAGACCTTTATCATAGTGCTTCAAGTAATTCATCAATCACTATCAGCCATAAGAAAGGTGAAAGAATTCCTCCTTGTGGAGTTCCTCTATTTACCCGCGCCGTCAATTGTTCATTTCCGAAACTTGTAATTATGATTCGGTCTTCCAACATGGACTTGATCCATTTGATTGTACTGTGATCTGTCTCCTTCTCCCTCAACCTATTGAGAATCTTATCGAATCTGACATTGTTGAAGGCCCGTTCTGTGTCAATGAATAGTCTAACGCTATTTCTTTGTACATCAATGCTTTTTCTACTTGATCCAATAGGCTATGCAGAGAAGAACCAACTGATCTACCTTTCATGACAACTTGATAGTTGATTTATGCTTATCTGGTTCCTTACTTCCCATTCTATGAGTCTTTCTAGACTTTTCAGTAGGAATGAAGTAAGGCTAATTGGTTTATAAGCATTGGATGAGCCACTTTCCAGTTTTTAAGAGTGTAACTGAATTTTAGACATTCTCTAAAAAGTTAGCGAGTTTGTTCCACAGTATGTTATCTCCCCTCTGTAGCATGGTGGGATATATCCCATTTCTTCCCGGTGATTTATATGGGCTGAAGGATTTTATTGAACATCTTACCTTGTTCAAAGTACACAGTTTCTTCGTTTGCTCCTCTTCCATCCCAACTTGGGATCTCCAAGGAGTAGCGTTTTCCCTTATAGATTCCCCCTTCACTAGCGTACTCCCCAGGAAGCTATTCGTAATCAGCTTCTCAAGAGATTCCCTCATGTTGGATGAGTTGTTGATGAGTTCTAATTGGCTTTTCGATTTAGATAATATTTTCTTCAATTTAACTGCCTCACCCGTGCTTTCAATTTGGCTAGTAAAAACTTTCCATGATTCCCTCTGGGCTTTTCGGCACTCGGATTTGAATCGCTTAGTGCTGTTTTGTATTCTTCCCAGAGTTCCTCTCTTTGGTGTTTATTAGCTTTATTGAATAGTTTTCTGGTTATTTTCCTCATTTCCATGAGAGAAGAATTCATCAAACTCTGTTTCCATACTATTTTCAGTCGTTTCTTTGGACACGCTTCCTCGAATGCGATTCTGATAACATCTTCAATGTTAGGAGTCTCATAATCGATTCCTTGTGTTGATTCCAAAGGAACATTTATTGTTCACAATTTTATGTTTAAGACCTCCCTTTATTTATCCCAGTTTGTTATTCTGGGGTTTCTAAAAGTCAGGGGTGATTTCTGACATTGACACTCAGCTCAAAGAGTATCCATCGAGAATTACACCTCCTCAGATACATACCAATTCTCAATCTCATCAACAGTCCTCCCGTTCGCAAGTGTAACGTCTATAACTTGTTTTCTATTTTTATTAATAAAAGTTGGCTTATTGCCCCTATTTATAATAAAAAGTTCCGATTTTAATAGATATTCAATTCAGGACTTACCCCTGTCATTGTTGTCCGTATGATGTGCATTTGCGTCACAGCCTATGACTAACCTTAAATTTGTGGTATTTGCGTACCTTACCATATTCTTCAGAGTTTCCGTGGGAGGTGGATTCTTTTCATATGGAAGGTATTTCGATGCTAGTAGTAGCTTCTTTTGGTCTCGTCCTTTACCGACTTCCCATTGTACAGCTACACAATCACGGTCGCTAATCTGTGGAATAGAAATTGCGTATATCTCTTTTTTAACAATTATGCAAGCCCTTGGCCTACCTTTGTTCAGTAAAAACAAACAATTAAACACTTTTGAGTTTCAGTTCGTGACTTATTCCTCAAAAGTGGATGGTTCCTGGATCAGTGCGATCTTCACATCTTCTTCACCATCATGCTTATGGTTCCATAGATTTTGGGGTGGAGGTCCTGGATTCCTCCACTCTAATTATCGCTAAGATCGCTTCCTGACTGGGGGCCCTTATGTTCCGATTCATCGGTATCATCGTTTGATTTACGTAATCCATCTCTTGTGAGATATCCCACAAACCCTCCGATGTCACCTCCTCTAGATCTCCCGGTTTCCCCAGTGAGTTTAGCGATCCTATCGATCCCAACTCGCTTTCTACGTCCTAATGCTCTCAACGGTTTTTCTTCCACACCTAGTTGGAGCCACTGACCCATCTTTTCTCTGACTTCCCGCTTCATATTTTCCACTAGAAAATTTTGAGCTTCATGTCCCGGTTTAACCTGTCCATGAACCTCAAAATCTCTCTCGTTTCCCTAAACTCACTTGAGAGCCAGAACGAAATTATCTTTAACCTAGGCACGTCGTTTTTTCGCAACTACTTCCAGGTTGGCGCCGGCCCATAGTTCCTTACTTTCAGCAACCTTAGACTTGATGTACTTCAGCGTACTCATATCCACACAGGTTACCCTAACAGTCCATTGAAAAACCACTCTAGTGAAACCTAGGGACAAAGTCCGATTCGCTCATCAATTCTTCTACCTGCCACTCCTCGAACTTTGTCGTCAGACTCAACTGGTTTGTTGGGTCCACGATCTTGCCCTCACAGTGGTCTCTATCAATTATTGCCACTTTCAGTGATTCGCTTACTACTTCACTGAAAGTGGATGGCTTTCCTATGTCCGATGTCTCCGGCTTCTTCACACTTCCTTCCTTGCTTGTTGCAAATATGGATTTGGCACTAGCCTTCTTTCTCGTCTTCCAAAGCGCATCCGAAGGTCATGAATAATTTTGCAATAACTTTAATCTTAAAATTCGAAAATCGAGTACTTAGAGATTTTTCCCGGCCATAATATTTTGCGACATCATTTTGAGGTCCTAAGGGATCATTTAATTATTTATTATCTTTACTAACTCTTCTAATTATTGTATTGCAATTCTGACGATTTTTTTTTTGTATTACAGGTAACGAAAATATAATTGAAGAAATCATCAAACGAATTCGATCTCACCTAACAGAAAAGGGATACTTCGACAGCGACAAAAAACCGTGCCAAAAATTTGATCACAACCTTCGAAAGATAACGCTTTACCTCGTACTGAATGCAGATGCTACATTCAAATATAATTTAAAGGATGATCCAAATATAGTTCACGTTTTGGAAATAACATCGCAACTACCGAAATGCTTGCTAATTTACATTATATGGGGCTTACAACTCGATAAATACTTTTATGAAATTGTATCGTATGCTCCTTGCTGGTTTTCTTTTCAGTTTATTGAACCAGCCGTTGCGACAATGAAGCACTTGAAGCCTTATGAAGTTCTAGAAAAGATCGAAAATTTAGTTAAGTCAATCTACATAAGTATTTCTAGAGCTGATAATCTTAGTTTAGAAACTCTTGATAAAAAGCGAATATTTGAAAAATTTTATAATTATACAATGGAATTGTTAAGGCAATTTTACACTCCTGATTTCGAAAAATTTTCTAATTGGACGAAACGACAGTTTTACAAGTATTCAGGCTTTGCAATGCAACATCTTTTGGATATGATCTTGTTTTGTTTCGACAATTACGAAAAATGCGTTAAAGCAGAAGTCGATGAGCAATATAAGATTTATTCAATTTGCACTAATGTTTGCCCGATTAGTACAGAAACACGCAGGTCGTACACTGAGTTAATCCGCGAAAATCATATGAAAATTTTTGTCGCGCTTTTAAATTCTCTACAGTACAACGTTATGCTAGTTACCATAGATGTTTTTATGTACTGGGTTGAAGTTGATATAAGTGACGATTTAACTCTGCAAGCAGCTGTTGGCGAAAGAGCGTACAAAGTTCTTGAACGTATGCAGAAGAATAAATCTTTTGGACATGATGTTGAACAGCAGTTAAAATTTATTGCTATAAAGCCTAAAACCTTGGAGGAAGTTATAAAAGACGCCACAATTGGAGAAATTCTAAACAAGTTGGATGGCTTTGAAGGTGATTTTAAAGAACGAAAGATGTGGTTTGACGAACTTCTTACTCGATCAGTGGCTTTTGGAAATGAAGAATGCTTGGAAACAATAAAAGAAAACAGCAAACTATTTGATATAGAAAACATTTTTCAATTACTGGATTATTTAGAAACCCAGTTAAGCGTTTCAGATGAAACAATGGGTTTCGTTGATGAGAACGAACAACTTATTTCGATTTTGATAGAATCTTTACAAAACTTTAAGAGTGATGAAATCCTTGAACTCATTTTGTACAAAATTAAGAAATTTGGCATAGACTTCACGTTATTTGAACAACCCGATTTACCTCAGAGATCGACAGAATTCTTTAACAAGTGGGTAGAAGTTTTTGATATTCAAGAATTTCTTAAACTTTGTTTTGAGAATCCTCGTTTTCTGTTCGAGCAATTTATTAATGAAGCATATAACTGCGATCAACAAATAAAGAATTTTTGCAGTACCTTGACAAACACAAGAAAACTGTCGAAAATGTTCGTTGAGGATCTTTTGACAAATTCAATTACCTCGAAATATAAAGAAAAATTTTATCCAAATTTAATATATGAAGTCTATCAAACTGACATGATTGAGAAAGAAGAGTTCTTTAAAAATTTTGTGTATAGAAACGTTGTGGACTACTTGGACACAATGAATCTAGAACCTCTACTGTCAATGCTGAAGGCTCTTGTTATGATAGCAAATAAGTCGCAAAATAAACTGAGCTTCGCAAAAGTAACAGCTCCTGTTTTAGTAATGGCTGGGCAAATTATGGAAAAATGCCGTTGGGATATGATCTCATATTCAGATCTTAAAGAAGAAATTGTCAAGTTAAGCATCGAATTCGTACAAAGTGTCGCTAAGAAATTCTTACCAGTGGCGACTGAAAAAGGTACGTAATGATGTAATCATTTTTAAATTATAATTTTTAGATGTGACGTATTTTTCTTGCCAAGGATTTGTAATTGTCACCTTAATCTACGCTTCTTTATTAGGTCTATTCCTCTGATTTTTGTTAAAAAAAACTTTTAGGGTAGAAAAATAAATGGGGGGTAGTTTACTAATTGTCACAATTTAAGAGACTCGCTAAATGACTGAACGTGCCTACCCACCAGGTTAGTGAAGGAGGGTTGCAGAGAAGTAGCAGTGGTTTGGAATTGACTTTAAATTATAGGTCCACTTACAATCGTTGTCTCGAATCGGATGACGCTGTTCTCCTGTCACATGCCTCACAAGGGGTTTGCGAGAACTAGAGAGTATGTTAAAAAGTGCTCTCAAAAACGTTTGCAGAAGAGGAAACATTTTTAATATTTCTACTATATCCGAATATACAGTATCTGCATCAGACATTGAAGCTGCAGTATAAAAAAAAACAAAAATAAGAGAAAGGCACGTGATTTCTTATATAAACTGCGAGAAAAGAGGCACTAAGTGAGAGCCGAGGATTCGATACTGGTCAATATCAGCATTGGAAGACACTTTGGTTTGACGGAGTGCAAAAAATGCTTTCCATTTAAACTACTAATGTTGTATCAAAGCAAAATCTTTCATTAACTTAGGCGAGCTCTAAATAAACAAGGCAAATCGGACCTGAGGATGATTAACGGTATCTCCACCGGTTGGATACAATCGAGACGACAGCAATTTTACGCTGTCTTACTTTAACTACAAACCAAGCTGATGCTTATTAGTAGGTATCCCTTAATTACATTCAAGTAATCACAAATGCACTAACTTAAATGTGGGAGGAAGAAACATGCAAAAGTTACCTTCGCTGTGCTAAGTTTTTAATAGAGTTCACAAAACCCTTGAAACTAAGCTGACCTGAATTTAAAAATCGGATTTTAATTAATTTGTCGACAAATTAAATTTAAGGTAATTGTGGTACGTCCGCTCACCAACGAACAGCCTCCCTTTGCCTTTACTTTTATGTTAGCAAGTCCGCAAAGGGAAGATGTCTTGGAAGGTGTGAGCTTAAGGGAGACTTCTAGTGTAGAAGGTTGCTTTTGATAAGTAATTTCGCGGTTTTTTGTGGGAAACGTAAATACAATTAAGAGACTTTTTGTCTTTTTATTTAAGATAGAAGGTATACCAAATAAATTTTGTTTTCAAAAAAACTCTGAAATGAGGGCGCTGAATCTGCCCCCTTAAATAAATCACAACCGCACGGCATGCAGTGTATACCTTCCAGTTATCTTAAATGACAAAATCTGCCCGATTCTTAAAGTAGGGCTTGTGGCTACCCCGTTGACCTGATTCAAGTGAAAATTACAAAAACTATAAATTGTGCGAAATTCAAAAAGGGTTAACCAATTTTCACTGTTTTTTCATCTTTGAGGGGCCGTTATTTTGTCCTTAATATCGCGAAAAATCCGAATCAGGTCACGGCACGAATCAGATGCCTTCCGAACATTTTAAAACCGAGTTCGTTCTATCCTAGCAATTTTTACATATCGAAGTACTGCGCGCCAACTCAAAAAAGTTTAAAAGTTTTGGTTTGGCACGACCCGACCGGCCGTCATGAGATTGCGTACAACTCATTTTCTAAGGCAGATATGATAATAAAGTTTACATTTGGAAAATTTTCATTCTACTTTTTTGACGTGGGAGGAGGACATTTTCTAAAGGTACTTTCGACTGTGTGGGATTCTCACCCACTAAAACCACGCCCTGGGATCTTCCAAACAGGTCCCATGCCCAAGGAAATTAACGAAGATTGGCTAGATTTCTCCAGTTCTCCATCCTCATATCAATATCCGTGTTCCCCTATCACTGTACATCTCTTACTTGTTAAGGCAGGAAATTAGCACGCTATATGCACGGCCGTATTCTCATCTTCCAGGCATAGTCTACCCGTGTCGTATTCAGGAAGTCCCATTTTCTTCAGATGACACCCGAAGTTATCATGACTTGTCTAGGGTACCGTCAGTCGCTTCACAGTCTTCAGAGATAGATTCAGAATACTTCTCCTGGGAGCCCAGTATGACGCTCCTAACGTCATTTGGGTCAGTCTACACGAGTCCACTTTGTCACACTGTCTCCAGTGTCGCTCTATGGTCCATTTCTCAATCTGTCCTAATCTTGCCTCTTACTAAGACAACATATGGCTCCGAACCTTGAAAGTTCGAGTCAGCTCCTCGCTAAGCGAGACTATCGGCATTTTCGTTGCCTTCAATTCCTACATGTTCCTTCACCCAAACCAGTGTAACCCTGTTTGTAAGGGCACACTCTGTTTTAGAACACATTCTAATGCCCGAGATGTGTTGAAATCTTTTTGTTTCGTGTACTTAATCTCTTTCTGAAGTATAAACTTAACGACAGCAGTCCTAAGACCATCTCTAATCTCACAAGCACAAAATATGAACGGAATAACACTTGACCCGAGTGAATTCGTCAAAAATGCAATAAATTGGAATTGGAAAAAAATTCGTTTAAAAAGTTTTTAGTTTAGTTTAAGAAAAGCTAATCCCTTTTCTTTATTAGAAACGTCGATATATAAATTTTTTTTTAATATTTCTTTCTCTGCTCGAGTTTTAAACGACATTTTAGGTCTGTTCACGTATTTAGTTTTGGGTAAATGAATTATGATATTTTTACTCAAACGCGTTCACGTACTGATGAAATGGGTGAAAATTTGCTGACGTAACATTTCCCCTATTTAAAAATTTTAGTCCAAATTTACCCGAAGAAATAAGTTGAGTAATTTTGTTAAGCTTTGTTATAAAGCCACTTATTGTCACTTTGACAGTTATTGCTTTAGTTTTTGTCCAAGACTACTCAAACTCGTTCACGTACTATTGGTATTTGGTAACTTCTCCTATTTAACATTTTTACTCAGACTATTTCTGATCAAAAAGTACGTGAACAGAACTTTTTTCAATTCCAATTTATTGATTTTTTAATCATCTCTAATGCTTGTATTGATGTAGTACGGAATGCTACTCGTGCAATCCAATTTTCGCACCTTGGTTGGTTTGCAAGAGGGGGAAGGTGTGTATCTTCCTTGCACTGAGGTCCATATTGACCTGTTGTACGCCCCTGCTCGGCAGCATACCCTAAAGTACTGCCGAGCCAACTGATCCCTGTAACGAATTGGATAATTCGATTATATTCCGATCTCTTTACGTCTGGTAAATGTTCGCAGAAGTGTGTTCCTAAAATTCTAAACCTTTGCGTTAGAACTGGGCATTGACCGAGAACGTGTATGACAGTCTCGCCTTTGTCCCCGCAACCCCTGCACAGACGAGTTCGCCACTCCCATTTTTATGGCATCAGCTCTTAATCTTGCATCTCTGTCACGAGGCCAACAAGAAGTTTCGGTTTGGCCTTGTTAAGCTTAACGATCTTTTCAGATTTATGTGCATTGAGAATTCCTCAAAACGCCTCTGTATGTCTGGCGATGTCAGATCCCTCCCATTTTTTTTGTGCCTCCTCGTCACCCATTCCATGATTTCTTTTTTGATTTTCTCGATGGGTATGCTCAGGTTGAGTATTATTGTAGTGTCTTCATTTGCGCCCCCATGCGCCAGCTCATTCGCCTTTTCATTTCCTGGGATACCGAAGTACCCCGGCACGTATATTAGGGTGACATCGTTTTGTCTCCCTAGCTCCGTGAGGGCCTGTTTACATCCCTCTATCGTTTTAGATTTTACCGCGGCGTTTGTTAAAGATTTAAATACATATTGCAATTCTAGAGAATTTTACTCTCCGTTCCATTATCTGCTTAGCTTCTATCTCTATCGCTGTGCATCTTACTTAATTTCCTTTTCACTGTACTCTGTCAGGCTTTTTCCCACCAGAGAACCGAGACATATGAAATAATGGGCCTTACCATGAAAATGTAGATCCAGTACGTGGACTTTTTTTAGATACCTCACCTCTGCCCACACACCCATTCTACACTTGTAGTGCTCTACTTGCTTTTTGAACTTTCTCCATAATGTGTTTATTCGAGGTTTATCTCGAATCCAGAAATACTCCCAAGTAAGTCTAAATAATTCTTTTTCTTTGTGGCAACTTACTTGCATTTATGTGGAGCTTCTGTTCCTGGCACCACTACCGGTTTCCAGTTTTTCACAGTGTATTTTATCGAAGGCTCCTCAATGTCCAGTACAGTAGTCATTGCTATTTCTCTAATAAATAATTCTACACCATTTGATGTAGCGCTGTTTCTGCAGATCGGCCAATATGGTGCTGGTTCTTACTAAACGGGTATATCTTCATTCTACCGTACTATAAGGTCGAGTAAATACTACTTTGGTTAATAGGCACAGAACATTATAACGTTTGCTCTTAAGTAGAATCTAGATATAAGTAGATTTTTTATTTATTTAGGTTCTCCAATCCTTTAGTTATTCGAATAATACTTTATAATTAATATAACATTGGTTTTTTTGCAGATAAGAATTGGATAACCCAAAAAGTTAGCCATTTTCGTCCTATCAATCAGTTTTATTTTCAAAAGTTCTCTCTACGTGTTAGCGAATCACCAAAAACATTTGACAAGTTTCTCCATTCTAATGAATTTCACAATAAAGCAGATATTGAAAATTTCCTGACAAGCGTAAATAAACTTATTTATAATTCCGATATTAGATATATTAAAAACTTTTCTTTACAGATTTATGTCCGTTGCACAACCAAAGAAACAGAATGGCTTGCACGTTGTAATCGACTTCTTCCTCATTTTTCTAGCATTATTTTAACCATTGAAGGTATCGTTAATAAACTAGGAAGCGACGCTATTTCAAATTTTCGTCATTGTATTCTAAATTATGCAAATATCATTAATAAGTTCATAATACCTTCAATTGTTAATAACCATGAAAAAGTATCAGAATTAAGCTTTAAAATCTTAGATATTGTAAACTCAAGTCCACTAGTTCTTTACGAAGAGGTTTTTATGATTTTCCAAAGTATTTTGCTAGAAGTATTTCAGCAAGCAACTCCTATTAAAGAGGAAATAGTTAAAGAAGTTAAAAAATGTGTGAGTAATATGAAAGATTGCAAAGGGAAGGAATTATTTAATGAGAAGTTTGATGCTATGACTATTGAAAACTCAAGTTAATAGTTATTGGATATGAAATCAAATTTTTTGAGTTACATAACACTACAAGCGTTAGTGACATGACAACTAATTTATTTTGTATGCTCAGTTATTGTTAAAAATAAATCAAAAATTCAATGATCGACTGATTATGTGGTAATTAAAATTGGGTATCATTAAAGTTTGTCTACTCATAGAACGTTGTTATTTTGTGTTCTGGGCCGAAGATGCAAAAATATAGACAATGTGCGTACCAAATCATGAAGTGAGAAGTATATGTTAAAACGATAAAAATACTGCATTTCGCATTTCGTTTTCCATGCAGTTATGTTGTAATGCACAAAGTCAGCAATATGTAAAAGTTCATGAATAAAGTCATACACTTTTCAATTACAAATAAAAAAAGTTCAGAATATACTGGACTGGTTCTTCTTTATATATTAAAAGAGTACGTAAGTACGTAAGAGTTGGTAGTCACGCGTCAAAGTAGTAATATAGACTAGTTCATACCTTAATTTTTTGCTACAAAATTCAGCTGGACAAAGCAAATCAAGTTTCAAGATGCTTGATTTGAAAAAATCTGCAGAATCTGAGAGTATGTTGCCTTTATTATATGCAACGTATCTTCAAAGAAAAACAAAATAAGAAAGTCAATGGATAATTAATTTGAATATTAATTAAACTTTTCCGCGTCATACTCAAATGGTTGTCAATACAGTTAACAGATTCAGACCAGCAGCCAGTTTCTGTAACTTAAGTGAGTAATGTCTCACTCGCAGCGACATAAATGTAAATGAAGTTGTTGTTACACATAAAAACAGCTTTATTGAGTTTTACGTCACTGCGAGTGAGATAATACTCACGTGAGTTACAGAAATTGGCTGAAGGGTGTCTATTCACGTTCTGTGAAAACTTTTTGTGAAAAAATATTACATTGTGGTCCGATTCCGGTTCTCCATTTGTACTTCCAAATCCTTGCTTAAGTGTATCAATAATTAAGCCCAGTTGTCGTCTAAACTCTTGTTGTATCCTGTATTTCTCCTCCAGTCTGTTTTGCTTATTATCAGGGTTATTTCGTACACCCTCATCAGTGAAACTCAAGTCGTAACTCATGTGCAAAATTAATTCCATAAATCGAATCTTTGCATGAAGAGACGAAAGCCCGTATTGATAATTTTCTTCAACATCGGATTCTTCTTCCGTATTTCGAAAATCTTTTGGATTTTTTTGGCAAATAGTACAATTGCCGATGATTTGGTGTCTGTTACAAATTGAGTTACTCTGCCATCACACATTGTTAAGTGAAGCCTATGAATTACTTCTACTTCTTTGCCGCTAATTAAGCATTTCGTCGGCATTAAAGCATTTATTTCTTGTTTTACTAGGTCAACTTCACTTTAAACCAATTCCTTTGATTCCTTTAAATATTTAATTTAATAGGTCTAAAGAAGTGAGCAGATAATGGACGAGGATTTTTCCACATTAAGTTTTCCGAAATACATCATTTTAAACGAAGAGGAACCAATGACATTACGAATAAATTGGCGTCTGTTATATTTTCGTCATTATTTTCAGAAATTTGTTGCTTGTATTCGCCTTGCCCCGAGAATCCATCACATCCACATTTACTCACTAACACTAAAGTGGTGTCATCTAAGCTCTCGATTTCATCCTGTGATTTTATCTTTAAAATAACTCTGTTCGCGGTTGAATCAAGCAAATTTTGAAGAGGCACCGAAGCGGAAGTGTCGGTAGTCTGCAGCATTTCAGGCAAACACCCTTTTTTTGCTGCGAACATTTTGTTATAGCTTGGTAAACCATTGTGGTTTCTCTTATTCAATTCATATCTAAGAAAATTGTACTTATCTTTAGAAAGTCCCAAGTCTCGAAATAAGGACAAAGCTTCCTCTGGACTGAATTTCTGGGGGTGGTCTTTTGGGGTGGCGATACTCTCCTTAATTCTGCTCACACGGTTTGGACTAGCTTCATCAACAGCTTTTACAATAAAGGCTTTTTTAACTAGTTTCTCCGACGTACATATATCGTTGGCAAAGTGACTGGCTTATTAATTCCGTTGATAAATCTTCATTATGCTGTTTGAGTTTTCACTATTATCCTAAGAATTCGGCAACTCCACTTTCATGCGGTTATTCTAAGAACATTATATGCCAGACATAATAACCGAAATTAATTAATTTCAACTAATAGAAATTGAAACATTTTTTTTAAAATTTCTTCTTCTTAGACTTCAAGTGATGGCTCCATTTCTTAGAAGAGAAAACGAAAGGAACTTCATTACTTCAACGTCAATAACGCGTGAAACATGGTGCAAGCATAAATTTATGAAAAAGCCAAATTTTGCCGTTATAAATAAAGAGAGAAATTAAAAATGGCATATTTTGCTAATTTAATTCAATAAACAATTCACAAACTTCTCGGTGTACTCGGTGTACGGTGAATTCCGTTTACTGAGTAAAACATTTTAAGTTCCTACGTTATGAATGTAAAAACAAGTGTTGCACGCTACGACTACCCCAGGCAGCTATGACTCGGAATGTCATCAACTGAATCTCAGATGATGATACTCCAGATCGTAACCTCCGCTGGACAGTCATCAATCAACAGAAGCTTGAGCAAGATGGGGGATGGCATCTGGATCGCTAGCGATCACGGTAGAGAAATAAGGAGGAGGGGGGGGGGGGGAGTTTGTAGAGCATGTCATCCTGCTGTTGGTCGCGCAACGAAAGAAAAATTCATGTCGAAGGAAAGGGAAGGTGTGACCGCAACAGAATGGAGAAAAATTAAACATAGGTGCAGGATTGGATATAGATAGGGAAATAGAAAAAGTGACAAAAAGGGATTTTGGGATAGGAAATGAAATTTGACTTAGCCAGCCGAGCCAAATCACACGTCCGGTTCCGCATTTTATTCTCCATCAAGCCTTGGCCCTGATTACCGAATACGATTCGATTGCAATTGATCGTAAATATAGGAAATTTAGAATTAAATGAGATTAAAAAAGATATCGTACCTGCGTGAGTTGCTAGCTTTACGTCCATTTAATTCTTAATTTCCTATATTTACGATCGATTGCAATCGAATCGTATTCGGTAATAAGGGCCCTTATTTTGTGCGGTGGTTCGGTTTTCGGCCAAAAAAATAAAGCGAGCTTAACAAAAGAATACCTTCAAACAAAAACTAACGACTAATTCTTATAATATGCAATAATCACCTCTTTCGTCACCTCGAAATCTGAATTGAATTTGGTACGAAATAATAATTTATCATAACACATTAACCCCTTTAAAGTTTTAAGTTGAGCCTACTTGGACTTTCTGAATTATGAGATCTTAAAGTTGCTATTTTATACTATCAGCATCACGTATTGGTGGCATAAATAATTGATTTGTTGTATCATAACCCTTATATGTATATAATGGACTTCTGTATTACATTTAAGCATGGATAAGCAGGTTAAGCTAGTAGTAATAGCAACACTAAAGAAATAGTAGCATCACTCGTCTATATGTTAATATAAACTACTCAAAACAATTAAGGGAACAAAAAAAATATCTTAATTTTTTAGTGATTTTTGACGGGCTGTATCTAAGCGAGAAATAATCGTATCGAGGATTTGAAAAAAACATCTTAAAGCTCCAAAACTATAGTTTTTGAAACTTTCAGCCAAAAAATTTTAAAGACCACGGTGCTCACGCAATCCAAAGTAATAGCGCAAAAAAAAAATTTCAAAATTTTTAGTCATATTTTTTTTTTGGTCCACGGACTCGGAATTTTTTTTATTTGACCACCCTATGGACCAGATAGCCTGTTAATCCAGCTTTCATTATCTTTTTTCAAATCCTTGATACGTCGATTTGTCGCTAAGATATCCGATATTAAACGAAAAAGGACACTTTTGTATTCAACCATCGATATCTCAGCAACTAATGATCGTACAGAAAATTTAAGGGCAGTTTCGGAAACTGGAATAAATTTTCTAAAAGAATCCGTCAAGACATAAAAAATAATATTTTTTTTTATCCGTAATTTCAATTTTGAAAAAGTCAAAAAAAGTGACTTTTTTCCTTGTTTTGGTAAATTGACCGCATCTTTGCAAATACTGATGGAATGGCTATGGTTTGTAGGAATTTTTATACCTCAATGTACGCCTAATAGCCCTGTAAATCCGCAGATCGATCCATTGGACAGTTCCTTCGGCCCGATTGGTCAAAGTTTTCGAAAAAATTAAAGGAACAAGAATTGTGATCTCAAAAAAAATTTACATATTTCTTTTGTTCCCTTAATTGTTTTGAGTAGTGTAGTTAATGTTCCTAGTTACAAGAACAGTTTTCTACATTTGGATCCGCGGTTTGTATTCTATCTCAGCAACTGTGCGGTATCATAATCCAGCAAGGAAAAGTAGATTCAATTTCAAACTTTAAAAAGATTAATTTCTTATCATAAACTATCATTTAGAATCAAATTGAAGCCTGTTTTTGCGGGTGACGTAACAGACGATTTTATAGGTCTTTTTGCGGTCACTCTTTATTCTACTAAAAAGCTAGTGCAATAAAAAGTCTTTAATAGAAAAAAAATGACATAAAAAAACTACTACTACTTGCTATGCGTGATGCAGATCTGAAAAGATTAATTTTGAAAACTTTTGATTAAACTTGTGAATTATTTCTTAATTGGTATTAAAAAAACAACATTAGCACAATACGAGTCCGAAGATTACCTGCGTGATATTATGAAAATAATTTTTTGAAAATGAAAATTTAACTTATTCTAGTAAAAGGATATTAACAATTTTGATGAGTATCTGTTGAGCACAAAATTCTCAATATAAATATGGTTATTAAAAAAATGTATGGCACATTACGTATCAAGGGAATAAAGTTTACGATTACCGATGAGTAACGGATGAGTGAAGAGGCAACACAACAAATTTCACTCTTGAAATACGTAGTTATTGAAATGAGTAATTATTATTCCTACCACTTTTCTTAAATGTTTATGTAATCAGCTACTTTCGCCAAGCTTTCAGGCATCTAAAGTAAGACTTTCTGCGATGGTATTATAAGAAATGTATAACGTTCCATTTTCTTTTCGTTTATAAAACAAACGCTTGAAATACCTAAGTAGAACTGTCTACGCAGCCAGTCATGTAGTAGTATTGTCTTAAATAACACTCCTTATTAATTGTATTTTCATGTCGGTACGGAAACAGCGATAGCATTTTTTTTAAATAGCAAAGTCCCTAACGATTTCACTAACCACATATGCGTATATACATAACGTCTTATATATTAAAAGAATTTACGATTGCTGATTGATTAAATTTTCATTTCATTAAATTTTAATAAATGTATTTAGTTTTGTTTACATCAATCTTTATATCCTAATTCTACGACCCCCGGTAGGTTGAATAACCAAAGGGATTTAACAGCAACGGAATATGATAATGATCGCCCTCCTCACACTGAAAAACAATTTCTATAAATGGATATAAAAACTTTCCTGCAGTATCTTTGAGATATCCGGAGACGTCAAAATGTATTTTGTAACAACCGGCAGTAAATTCTTGGACTGTAATTAACTCGGGAATACGACCATCGTTGTCTGTTATAAAATGACTAATCTCCTTCCATTCGTTGTCAATTAATTTCAGTAAAACCACTGGAACATTGTTTGCTGGCTCACCTCTAGTAGTATCCAGAATGTGAGTCGAAATCGTTTTCTTTTTCTGTGACATGTCCGATTCGTTTTGAGATGCTGTCTGTAAGAGAAGAAAATGTTTGTTTAACATAAAATATTTATTAATCTGTCAAAAATAATACAAATGAAGTTAGATATAATACCTGTTGATTTTACAACAACTTTGTATTTTCCCGATTTCTTTCTATTCGCAAGCGAATGAACGAGTTCATTTAAATACAGTTCTGACTCTATTATTTCTTAACTTATCTAGCATTGCAAATTATGCTGCGGTTTAAAGTAATCACTTAAAGAATTTAGCTAGGAAATTGAGGTAGCGGTCTATCAGATAAGAATGATTCTGTGGTGTCAACACCTAAAAAAGTTAAACAAAACGAGATAACATTTCCCACAAAATGCATGAAATTAAAAAACTTATCGGCGAAAAGTACACACAACGCGAGTTTTGTTTGTTATGAAGATATTCAACTTGTCATCAAGCTGATTTTACTAATTAAGTAAACAATCTGTAAAAGTTATGTCTTATGCTTGGTGCACACACCTTATAATAAAACAGGTTGTATAACAAAGTTAATATACCTGTTACAAAATAAAAAAGACACAATTTTGTAGATGTTATATATTTTTGGAGTAAAATGCAAAGGAAGTTATACAATGATTTACCTGAAAAATTTAAACGATTTTTGGGCTATGATGTAGTCAAAAATTGATTTTATTTTTGATAGTCTAGTAATTTTTAATAATTTTCAGGAATGATCCTTGGTTGGTTGGTTGATTAGTCGGCGTGTTTGCTGCTGAGGGCAGCAATTCCACTCGGAGGCCATTGTAAATTCTCTTTAATTAACACAGCAATAACATCTTTCAGCCCATATAAACCACCGGGCAGAGATGGGATTTATTCCATCATGCTACAGAAAGGAGGTAAGGTAGGAGGACTATGGAGCAACTTTTTAGAGTGTGTCTAAAGTTCAGCTACTCTCCAATAAATTGGAAAGTGGCAAAGGTAATATTTCTACCCAAACCCAGAAATACGGACTACAGCACATCTGGTGCTTATAGACCAATTAGCCTTACTTCATTCGTACTGAAAAGTCTAGAAAGACTCATAGAATGGGATAGGCATGAACCAACTATCGAGTTGTCAAAATGCATATATGAAAGGTTGATTCTGCTCTACATAGCCTGGCACATCAAGTGGAAAAGACATTAATGTACAAAGAAGTAGTGTTGCGCTACTTCATTGACATAGAAGGGGCCTTCAACAACGTCAGAATCGGTAAGATTCTCAATAGGTTGAGGGAGAAAGGGGCAGATCACAGTATAATCAGTCCATGCTGGAAGACTGAATCATAATTATAAGTTTCCGAAATGAACAATTGACGGCGCGTGTAAATAGAGGAACTCCGCAAAGAGGTATTCTTTCACCGTTCTTGTGGCTGATAGTGCTTAATGAACCCTGTCAGATAAAGGTCTCTACGTAATTTGTTTTGCGGATGACCTATCGATCAGATAGTCAGAGGTAAGTTGAAAGAAAACTTGGGATACTTACTTTAAGGAGCAGCCTCTTGAGCGCAGGATTGTGGACTGAAGATAAATCCAGATAAACTGGAACTCTGCTGCCTCATCAAGAGACAAACATTAAGAAAGACAGTTCCTCCGTGCATCGGCAACACTACATTAACCTTAAAGAATGCGGCCACATTTCTGGGTGTGCTTATGGACGGGAAACTAAATTCCGCTAGGCACTTACATGAGAAGAAAAACAAAGCGTTAAGAGCTTTCTGGACGTGTAGAAATTCGATAGTTAAAGTATGGGGACTATCACCCTATATATAAAATGGATATGCACATGTGTAATCAGACCCATGATAATGCATGGAGCGATAGTCTGGTGGAAAGCAAGGGAGGTGGGCAGAAACCAGAAGATTATGGACCAGGCCCAGCATATGTGCTGTTTAGGCATAACAGGCGCTACCAGGTCAACACCGACAAGAGCCCTGGAGGTCATTCTAAATATTACTCCACTAGAATTCTATGTTATGGCTGTACGTTTACTTATGAATAAACATGAGAAGATCGTCCAAGTATGTAATCGAAATACGATCAAGAGACTGGTTGAGGAAGAAGATTGCTGGGACTTCAAAACTGATAATCCCAATATGGAGGCAATCTTCAAAACTAATTTTCCGCCAAAAAGGGAATGGATCAACAATAGGGTGATTCAAGAAAACACATCGATTTAGACAGACGGCTCAAAATGCGAGCGTGGCAGTGGCTTTGGAATATCATGCGAGGAACAAAACCGGGAGTTATAGGGAGGGGTAAACAACTCCTCCTCGGTTCTTCAATGTGAAATCGCAGCGATATAGATAGGAGCTAAACAGCTAATACAACGGGGAGTGGGATCCATCAAATCTTAAACAAACACCGCGGTAAAATCTAAAACGATAGAGGAATGTAAACAGGCCCTCACGGAGTTACGGACACCAAACGATGTCACCCTAATATACATGCCGGGGCACTGCGGTTACCCGAGAAAATGAAAAAGCGAATGAGCTGGTACAGAGGGGCTCAAATAAGGACATTCCAATAATACTCAACCTGAGCATACTTATCCATGAAATAAAAAAGAAATCATGGAATGGATAACGAGGAGGCACAAAGAAAAATGGGAGGGATCTGACATACATCGCCAGACATACAAAGGCGTTTTGGGGAACTCTCAATGTACATGAATCTGAAAAGATCATTAAGCCTTACAAGGCTAAACTGAAACTTCTTGTTTACCTTGTGACAGGACATGCAATACTAAATGATCATGCCATAAAAATAGGAGGGTCGAACTCCAGTCTGTGTAGGGGATGCGGGGAAGAATAAAAAAATAAAAAAAAGTTGTTTATACTTTTATATTGTGTAAATTATGTAACAGATCAGATATTTGCATGCATGCCGGAATCATAGAAAATAGCTTTTTATATACTATAACGCTAAAGCTCAGGGATGCCCTATGATGCTAAAGCTCAGCCTTGGCAGAAAAGGAATTAAGGGCAAGGGAAATGGGTTAAGGAGTTCAGTGAAAAAGGTGTTGCTGTATAACTTTATTAAAAGTTTCAGGCTGGCTCATAAGATGAGGAAAAAACAGAAGATGGTAGTGGGGTGGGAGCGACGTGAAGCTCTTGTATCGCGGGTTACGATGTGTCTACAATGGCCGTGGAAATAGCGAAAGAGTGAGAGGCAGCCGACATTCCATCGGTGCTCCAGACAATCACTGCTCTCGGAGATTGAGGGAGCGCCAAAAAGTTTCATATCCTTACGTTGCACTTTGTCTAACGCGGACAATGCGGTGTGTCCGACCCTGCCCAAATATGGGAATTATATTCGAGTCTAGGCCTGATGTTGGACTTGTAGATTAGCTGGATACCCGAATACCGTGGATGTTTAAAAATGAGGGTTAGGGCTGGATGTCTTTTAAGGGTCTTGGATGCATTAAACATAACACGGTTTGCTCTGAACCAAGCGAGGATCGTAGAAATGTCGTTGCTTAATGAACCAAACATGCGTTCTCGGTTGATTTCTGTAAGTTCCCACGAGAATTCATTACAGAATCAAAAGAGTCCGCGAAATCAAGGGTGTTTTTGTCAGCGAAACTATGAATATCTAGCCTCATATCCGACCCCAAGCGTTTTTATAACTTTATTAATTACAAGAAGAAATCCAATGGTTACCCCTCCACCCTAAAGCTCGAGAATACCTCTTCGTCTGATCCTTAGGTTATCGCCAACCTCTTTGCACACGTCTTTCGTAAATCTTTCAGCGACAATTCCCTACAACCTGACCGTAACTACTTTTCATTCTTGGACAAATGCACTCAAACGTCGTTTAGGTCTTTCGACCCTGATCCCGAACTAATCGCCGCCGCTTGAGGACGACTTTTACCCAGGTCCCAGGTGCCTGTTCAACCCCTTACTTTGCTTTTCCGCCTCTCGGTCACTCAAGGGGTTTACCCTAAATTATGGAAAAAGTCTTATATTATTCCCATCTTCAAAAAAGGCTGCAAGAACGATGTATCCAACTACAGAGCCATTGCTAAATTATCACCCATACCCAAACTATTCAAAAAATTGGTCTATGATTCCGTGTTCTTCCACTGTAAGTCTATCTTCTCCCTCTCCCAACATGGCCAACATAGCTCATCCATTTCTTACCCTATTATCGCTCGTTCCGGCGTCCCTCAGGGCAGCCACCTCGGTCCATTGATTTTCATCCTTACAATAAATGATGTTGATCAAACACTCAGAGCTGTTCATTTATGCTGATGACATGAAAATAATTAAACATATCTACTCCACAACCGACTCTCTTCTTCTGCAAAAAGACCTCGATTCGTTCACCACATGGTGCGTGAAAAACTTTCTTAAGCTCAATGTCTTCAAATGCCAGTTTATCTCTTATTCCCGTAAGCGTCTTACCTCCACCCCGAGAGTCTACATGCTAACCGACGAACCAGTCCCTATCGTTACCTCTCTGTGTGACCTAGGAATTATCTGTGATAGCGAACTCCGTTCCCACATAGACAGCATAATTAACAGAGCGCTAGGGTTTGTGAAGCGCTGGTCTAGAGAGTTCTCCAATCCTTATGTTTCCAAATCTCTCTATATCTCCTTCATTGAATATGCCAGCCAGGTATTAACAGGATTGAATCTGTCCAGCGTAGGTTCATTCGCTTTGCTCTACGTGATCTTCGGTGGGTAGACAGATTCGACCTTCCACCTCATGAAAACCGTCTGAAACTGATCGACTTACAACCCCTAAGTAAACGTCGTCATGTTTCCGACATTCTCTTCATTCATCAGCAATTAATTGGTGCCATAGACTGCCCTTCAATCCTGCAATCTTTACCCATATATACCAATCCCCGCAACCTTAGGTCCACTCCCCTTTTCGAACTACGGTCAATGGTTAAAGTATGGTTACATTTAATACTTGGGGTAGCGGGTTCTTTGTTCAGGATATACCTGTGTGTGAGGGAAGTATGTCTGATCTGTAATCTCGTTAGTATAATAGATTCTTTTCTGGTTAATTGTTCTATCTGTAGGCTATGTCTTAAATTATCTTCGATTGCTTGCAATTTATTCTGTGTTGGGGTTGATTGCCATTCTTCTAATCATTTTCTACTTATATGTGTTCTAACAAGCTTTTTAAAATCAATATACCAAAAGGGAATATGCTTGTCTTCCGATAGTTGGCTAAATTATCAACACGATTATTCTCTTCGATTTGTGCGTGGCTAGGCACCCAGAGAAAGGTGACAGTTTTGTTTGGATTTGCGATTAATATATCGCGAATATTTTGGGCGGTTGGGTGATTTGGATAGATATCGACTATTGTTTCTGCGGAGCTATTGTTTCAATTGTTTTTTATTGAATTTTGTCTACTGGAAGATTCAAGTGATTTTTCAATTGCGTAAAGTTCAGCTGAAAAAATACGGGTGTGGTTGGGACGGTGGAATTGTTTTTTTGCCTCATCTCATGTAAAGGCACATCTGGCTTCGTTAACTTTTAGAGATCCATCCGTAAATATTTTGGTATGATTTATGTAGTTGGTGCAGATTCGTTCAAGGAAAAGCTTAGAATATAATTTCGATGGCGTACGGATAAGTTTAAGTTATTGCTTAGGTTCTCAATAAGCCATGGGGTAATCTGGTTGATTTTTGTCTTTGTAGGGGAATATATGGGATTTAAAGATTGTCTAAAGTAATTTTTAGTCAGACATATATTGGTAGGTATGACCATTTTCTTTGTTTTAATTTCTTGGTTAGAGTGGTGTTGTTGATTTTCTGTAAAAGGAGATGATCTTCAAATGAGAGGACTTTAAGACTTGAGGACTGTTTTAATCTTTTGTATTTCATTGAAATTTGGTTGGATACAGTCAAAAGGCTTTTGGTGTTTTTGTGTTAATTTGACTTTCTGGGCCAAACGAGTATCACAGTCGAAGCACTATGTTCAGTACCCTAAGCAGGAGTTTTGTGCCTGATCCATATATTTAGTAATTTCAGGTACTTTGTGCTTTTTATCTTTATTTCTTTTATATGTTCCGTCCATTTAAGTTTGGAATCAAAAATCATGCCGAGGAATTTGTCGCTTTACATAGGAAATAGGGTTGCTGTTCAGGAGGAGTGCGGGCTCGAAAACGTTCTTCCTCCGTCTTGTGAAGAGCGTAACGACATACTTTTGCGAAGACATGTCAAAAAAGCAGTTTTGTGTCTTAAATAATTTTTTATAATAGTGTTTTAATTTAATTATAGCACTATGATGTCAACAAAAAGAAAACAGCATCTCAAGCAAAGAGAAACAAATTGTTTGGAAAAGAAAATTTAAATGCTGTGGATAAGGCTCAACTCCGTAGCAAAAGCATATGGAAGATTTATTCGAAAAAGTGTAGGTAGGAGAACCACTGTAAGCCCACAATTTTCTACATATAATCGAGATGATGTAGTAGAAGCAGTAGAAAAAGCTCTAGTAATTTGGTAAGAAAATCTACCGGTGAATTCAAAGTCAATAAAACACCGCTCAACATTTTTAGCTCTTTAAAAAAAGCAACAAATTCCATCTGCTACAGAATTTAGTGCAAGCAAGGGATAGGTCGAAAACTTAAAAAAAAGATACAATATACATCACATTCGCTTAAAGGGGAAGTTGCTTAAGGTGATGAAAAATGGACAAAAGAATATCCGGCAAAACTGACAAAAAATATTAAAGAAAAATCTTACGCTTCTGATCAAGTATTTAATGCCGATCAAAGCGGTTTTTTCTGGAATTTTGTAATCAATATTTCAGCCACTTCCACTGAAGCTATGGGGCTGAAATTTGGCACACACGTTTGGTTCTCGTGACAATGCACGATTACTTAAATGCCGCCATTTTTAATGCAATATGGCGGACGTTACAAAATGGCGATTTATCATTTCGACAGCAACCCTTATGATATGGGTATCAAATGAAAGGGCTTGATGAGCGAAACACAATAAGTAAAGTGACGTCATTCTAAATCCAATATTGCAGACGTCTAATATGACAATGCAATATTATTATGACATTCAGCAAATCTTCACATTCACGTGGTGAAACCTGTTAATCCGAAACATTTATTGGCAAGGAGACCAACGCAGATGGATAGTAAACCTAACAGATGTCATGAAATTGATAAGAATCAGATAAGGTTACAAAAGTCTCAAGAAAGTATAATACACTGCCTAATAAACAATACCTGATTTATGAATGCAATTTCTAATAAATAGTAAAATTTCTGTGAAAATGGTCGTAACAAATCTTAAACAACTTAAAAATGTTGACAAATAATAGATCTAATATTGATTGCAAGATTTCAAAAGACTAAAATGTAAAAAATTAAATTACACCATAAAAAAATATTTAAAAAAAAGCTTTTATTTAACAATAAAATATAAAAATTTACAAAGGATATAAGTACATAAATTTCGGGCCAAAAATATATTTCAACCATAATATACCAGTACGAGAGCTAGCAACATCATGAAAACAAGAATTCCAGGTAGGCTGGTTTTTAGATATCCGCTCTCTTTCAATATCACGGTAGGCATAGGGACAGTCTGGCTGGCAGGAGACGTTGCGTTTACCGCAACACTAATACAGGTAAAAATATTAATTTTAAAATCATTTTCGGTACATAATTTTTTTTTAATTGGTTTTTATTATTTTGCAGCAACACAAATTTATTATTGCCAGATACTTCGTTGTTAATAACGCTGTGCCAGATACTATTTTGTAATTAAAAAAAATTATTTTTAAAGAATTTCAGTATGGCTGAAATTTTAATATATCTATCAAAAGATATAAAATTAAAAGATAAAAAAATTAAAAGTACTCAACTTATTTGTTCTGGTAAATTTGGACTGACATTTTTAAGTAGGGGAAATGTTACGTCAGCAAATTTTCCCCCATTTCATGAGTACGTGAACGCGTTTGGGTAAAAATATCATAATGTATTTACCCAAAACTGAGTACGTAAACAGACCTAATGTAACAATAAAATGACCAATGTCAAAAGAAAAGGTGAAAATATTTCCCCAAATAATTGGTGTGATAAACTGCGTTAGTTTAGTTGAAAGAGGAGGGAATGATTATTCTGTCCACTAGATAATGGCAAAATGAGTCGTCTAAGTGACTCGGACTTCCGAGTCCTATCAAAAGAAATAAAATTAATTTGCCAGACAATAATTCGGTTGTTTAATTAGGAGCCAGACCGTTTAAGGAGGGACCCCACCCTGAAGGTTTCAAAAAATCTAGTTCTTTTTTTTGCATAAATCTATTCCTTATAGTGTCTAGCACAACCCTCTAAAAGAGTTTATTGATATTTGAAGTCATTGCAAAGATACAAGAGGAATTGTGAGGCCTGTGGCGGAAGTTATCATAGAAAACAAAACAGTACCAAGAAATTTAAACGCGTTTTTCTCGAAACCATATTTTTCAAACTGAGTTCCAGTCTTTTCGGGAACCATTTAATGAAATCGATTCAATCATTTTCGACAATGTGTAAAACTGTTTTCTCTATCGTGTACCATAGGATTTTTTTGATATTTTAATTTTTCGATTTTTGATAACCAATTTTATAAAATTTTTTCACGAAATTTTTTTGTAATTTTTTGAATTTTCAAAAAAATCCTATGCTACACGATAGCCCGTCTAATATAGTTTAAGGAAATCTAAAAGATTTTGTTCTACCTTATTTCAGGACTGATTGCGCCTCGCACTATTCGAGGTGCCTTTTTTGGACATATCTGACGTCTAAGGCAACCACCGCTCCAAATATTTATATTTTTATTCAAAGAAATTTTGTAATACAGTTGAAAATACATGCAATGATATAGTGTAAAACCACAAATGATTCGATTGTTTTTTAACCCGTGAACCCGTTTTTTTAAATTCGTGAAAATTGCTGTTTTTTAGAGCCGTCAGGGTGGGGGGCCGTTTGGACAAGTATTGTGATAATATGCAGGTAGTAAACGAGAGATAGCTGCAAACAAGAAGAAGGAGCCGAAAAATATACAGTATGACATTTAAATTAATATATTTAGCATTAAGTGCTGACAAAGATGTAGGAGATTTCAAATGAGCAATTCTGCAAAATTTTGTCACAACGAAGCCGTAATAAGTGCTGAAATTCCTAAATTTTTTTTTTAAAAACTGAAATTTTTAGATCGAGAAGTATTACAAAATAAATAAAATCTAACATCATTAACGTTAGTAATATGACGGATCCCATACATGTTACAAACAAATTTCTCTAGATGCCAAATGTACGCTTAAGTATTTTTTCGTCATCGATAACAATATTTTGAAATGCTAACTGATAATCTTCTGATTCTTCGAGTAATTTGAAAGGCCTAAATTTGCCTTTTCGGAAAACGCCGGCGTGTAATCACATCATGTGATTGTGTGAAAGTTGAAGTGAAGTTGAAATGGTCAGGATTACTTAATTCGAAGCGAATCTCTGTAAAGTGTATCCTTCTTTCTCATATAATCTATTGCAGAATTACAAATTGTTTCTTCATCAGAACATAAAGATACTAATCTGATTCTAATTCTGTAATCAACTTCTATTGTAATAAATCTGTAATGCTAAGTAAATTAATTTTAATGACATACTGTATATTTTTCCGTTGTCTTGTTTGCAACTATCTCTCTTTTACTACTTGCATATTATCACAATACTTGCCAAGACTTAAACGGTCTGGCTCCTAATTAAACAACCGAATTATTGTCTGGCTAATTAATTGTATATCTTTTGATAGCTGACTATCATCATATTAAAATTTCAGCCATACTGAGATTCTGAGATTGAGTATCTGGCACAGCGTTATCAACAACGAAAGTGTCTGGCAATAATAAATTTGTGCTGCTGCCAGCCATACTGTCCCTATGCCTACCGTTACAGTGAAAGAGAGCGGATATATAAAAACCAGCCTACCTGAAATTCTATGTCGAAAACGTTACCAGCTCTTATATTATACCTTTAACGTATTTCTTCACGGAATTTCTGCATTCGTATGACTATAAATAAAAGCTTGGACGCTCATTAGATATTGAAATTATAAAATACTACGAATAAAACTAAGCGAAGCGAAGCGAAATTATGCTGAATAATATATGTTGAGTTTTGGTGATGTCGAGAGCAACGACCCACTGACGACAGCCAACCTATTTGGCGAAATTTTTAGCACTGCATTTTTGACTGCGGACTGTGATACTAGTGATAAGGATTTTACTCATATGACGAGGTTTGCTCCGACTACTCTTGAAACCAAAGACCTAGTGTTTGACAAGGATGCTATCCTAATGCGTATTTCTGGTTTGGCTGATAGTTTCTCGTGTGGTCCTGGTGGTATCCCTGCTTGCGTTATAAAAAAACTGTCGCTCGTCCCTGGTTTCTATACTTTGTCACTTATTTAACTTTTCTATTTGTTGTGGCGTTTTTCCGAAATCCTGGAAAGTATCTGTCATCATTTCTCTACATAAGAAAGGAAGTAAATGTGACATATCAAACTACCGCCCCATGGCCAATTTATGATGTATTGGTAAAATGTTTGAGGCTCTGGTGTGCAATGCTCTTAACTTCCACTGCAAACCTTTTCTGGGTTCCTTTCAGCATGACTTTATGAAAGATAGATCTACTACTAATTTGCTGGAATTCTCTAATTGCTGTATTTCTGCCATTGAAGCAATTAAGCATTTTCTTTTTTAAGGTTTCCATCGATTTTCGTTAATTGGATTCGATCGCACGCAACGTGTTCTGTTTCGAGCTACACTTTCTAACGATATTTATGCCACCTCCGGTGTTCCTCAAATTAGCCATCTATGACCGTTGCTTTTTTATTATTTACATCATTGATGTATCCATAATTTTCCCTAATTCGAGAATTCTATGTTACGCTCATGACGCCAAAATTTTCCGCGTTATTTCAAGTGTGAATGACTGTGCACTATTAAACTCTGACTTAGACGCCTTTCATAATTGGTGTTCTACAAATTTCCTTCCTCTAAATATTAGCAAGTGCACTACTATGTCCTTCTCTCGATCAAGGAATCCAGTGCAATTGAATTGCATCTTAGACAGTGACTCTCTGAACAGACTTGACAAGAACAAAGATTTAGATTTAATTTGACGACCATATCAACGCTATTGTAAACAAAGCTAATTCTGCTCTGGGCTTTGTCAAACGATGGTCTAAAGAGTTTGATGACCCATATATAACTAAAATCCTTTATTTTACGTTCGTAAGACCTGTTTTTGAGAATGCTAGTCCTGTGTGGTATCCTTTTTATACGACTCATATTAATCGGACTAAGGCTGTACAGCGTAGATTCGTAAGATTTGCCCTTCGCGGCATTTCTTGGATCGATCCTCTTCGGTTCCCTCCCTACGTTGACCGATTAAAGCTAGTCCTGTCATTGGAGTCCCTTGAAAGTAGACGCGACAACTCCAGAATTGTTTTTGACTTCGATTGCTTACAAGGCGCGGTTCATTCTCCTTTTGTTCTGTATTTATCGATTCCTACTCGCCCTTTGAGGAACCAAAGCTTTCTCCATACTCCCCACAACCGCACAAATTATGTTATGCACAAGCCTATTACATCTATGTCTCGTGTCTTTAATAATCATTTTGAGTTTATTGATTTTCAGTTGTCGAGATCTCAACTGAAGAATCAGCTTTGTTATGGTTATATTTGATGTAGTAATAGTATTTGATGAATCTTAATAAATAAATGTTTTTTTTGTACCTTTTGTGTTAATTAATATTTGTTTTTAATTTTTTATCACTTTTTAAACAAACAAATAATTGTTTAAATAAATTAGTGCGCTTTGATTTAAATCAGGTATTTACACTTTTTTTATTCCTGGTTACTTTACAAATGGGACCTTCATCAGAAAATAATTTGAATTTAGGGATGAAAAAATTCCCTTACTTCAGTGAAAATTCCCAAAATTAAATGAGATTTCCCGGTTTTCCAGAGAGTTTCCACCCTGTACATCTAAGCTGTGCTAGGAAAAAAGTTATAAATCTTTCTAGAAAACGATGCATTGAATTTATTCAGAGCTAAACTTTTTAACATATTTAAGAATTATATTTGTTATATAAAGAAGAAAAAAATTAAGTCATGTTGTACAGCATTTTTGCATACTAATAGAGATTTTTATTACTATTATTATTTTAATCTGTAATATAACGCCAGCTGAAAACATCAATATCAGCAGAAACTTACTAAATCGATATTCAAAGTGTTAGCAATGACTTACAAAGTGATTATGGTGTTTCGTGCCGAAAAGGGTAGGGCCAGGTAAAATATTTGTCACTAAAATACACACCCTTTATAGGGTGGTAATATTTTCTTCTTACTAAAAATTTATCAGTACAACAAATGATCAGATGATTATTTTTACCTAAAAATGTAAATTATGTTGGGCAAAATACCGGAATAAGAAGCAAAGTAAATTAAACGAAATTTCAGCCCACTTTGGCCCTATGTGTGGGCGTGGGCTTGTAGTTTAGGTGGTTTTGCTTGGTCGCAACGGTCGGACTCTTAGAGTCCAAACTATGGACTCCTGGCCCCCCTAACTGAGTTACGTAATACTTGAACGCCCCCTTATCGAAAAACAGTAGTTCAAAAAGAAAAATTTATGAGATGTTCAAGACAACAAAATGCAGAAAATGTAACTGAAGTTGGTGCATTGCTCAGCATTTCAAAAAGTAGGAGTAATTTCTGTTCTATTCTCAAAGTAGTCAAGTAACAATAAAATGACCAATGTCAAAAGAAAAGGTGAAAATATTTCCCCAAATAATTGGTGTGATAAACTGCGTTAGTTTAGTTGAAAGAGGAGGGAATGATTATTCTGTCCACTAATAAGGGCAAAATGAGTCGTCTAAGTGACTCGGACTTCCGAGTCCAAGACCTTTAGAGGATTCCGTTCGAAAGATTCGTTCATTCGGACTTTCTTTTTGTTAACAGATCTAGTAAAGAAATTGGCTCCGTTTAGATTCCCCAACACATCACAGCCAACGTTCGCAGCCAGTTCGTTCGCCGCACTCACTAGGCAGCCCAATGAGCCAGCACCCATAATTTTCCTCATAGTAGCATAACACATGATTGAATATAATCATGTTAATATAAGTGCAGATACACTTAAACTAGAAAAAACTGTTACGAATATAAAAAAGCTAGATGCATGGGAAAGCTTGTATATTCATAAAAACAAAAACAACAGCATGAACAGTGACAACGGTCCCATCATCTCTAAACTTTTTGACATATGCACTGCAGTCAAACAATAATATCAGCGTTAAAGAAGGTCGAGTGGAAAAATCACTTTACTCGGTTTTTTCGCTGATGATGACGAGAATGCTCGTCGAAATGCATTAGTTTTAAAGAATATACGGTAACTAAAAATGTCAGTGTAATTTATTTAGTTCGTTTGTTTTTAAATTAATATCGTGCTGTGGTTTTCTTGACAAAATGAGTGTGAATGAGTTTAGCGTGTCACACTTGGCACTTGCTTGTTTGATGTGAGACGTACTTAAAACTTATAAATGTACGAATCTTTAGTAGCCACCGGAATAGAGTCTTTTCGTTCAGAACTTGGACCCGATCCTTTGGAACGAATTCGTCGGACTCGACACATCTTTGATGTCCACTATTTATAAACGAGCATAAACTGTACAACTTTTTGTTTACTAACCTCAATATCTGCCTCATACTGATATTCGTTGCAGTCATTTCTTTCTTCAGGTATTTGATAAAGGGTTTCGTCATTTTCCTGATGTTCACTGCCTAAATCCTCTCTACTATCTATTTTTAAGTAGTCTCCCGTAGAGATCACTACTTGAATACAAGACTCATCCAATGTCTCGATTTGAGTGTACTCATCACTAGGACATTCCCTGTCGTCCTCTACTTGTTGTTCGGCTACTTCAATTGTTCGTTCTGGAGATTTTTCTTTGCTGCAAGTTTCCTCTGACAATTTAGTATGAATTTGAGATATTTCTTCTGCAGCAGGCCCCATTTTAAACTTATCTGCATTTTGCTGGTGCTTAATAGTGCAAGTGTGTTTTAATACAGAATATCTGTGCGCGTAAAGCGTTCTTTTACAATATCGACAGTAGGCCTTATCCGGCATATTTGGGACTGATTGAATCCAATCTGAAAGTAGAAATTTAAAATTACTTTAACTTTAATTACAAAATAAAACCTTTGAGTATTGGATTTGTTTCCCATGACTGCCTATATCCTTGTTTGTTTAATCTTTTTACACTTTCTTTACTCATTTCCGTGGTTATTTAATCTTTTTAATGATAAATATTGCAGATATGCACCAAAGTAAACAATTCATGACACTTCTGGTACTGTCATTGGGTTTCCAATATTGATGCACGATGGCGCTTTTGAGCAAGGCAGAATTTATTTCGATTCTCGCTTCTCCGGTACGGAAACGTTTTTGAAATTAAACGATTTCGTTAAAAACTCTAAAAGATGAAAGTAGTAAAACTAAAATTTGGTTGTTTTTTTGGTGGTTAATGAAAAAAAGGTTTTATTGCAATAAAAAATTGTTTAACGTTTTAAAATTTGTATCTGAAACAGAACAGGAATATTTTTTACCTCGTTACACACTACGTTTACATGCATACTTTCGAGTTGACTTCGCCACATCTGCACTCAAGTAGCGTTTCAATTGGCCCCGTTCGGTTTCTGTAACAGGGATAGATTTAGAAAGATGTCAAAAAAAAGGAAACATTCTCTCCTTATATGTAATATAAAAACGATCTGTGGAATTATACCAAACTAAACGACAGCAATTTCATATTTGAGTAAAATCAGCTATCAATTGTCATTTTGAATATTGATAAAGCTCATTGTTTATTAAAAATGCACAAATTTTCCCGACTTACTAAAAACGACCGTAAACTATTTGTTCATTTAACTAATTTATCGGTTATAAAAAAAATAAACAGCTTATGACATCTGTTTTTTCAATTACGCACACAATCAAATCGTGAAATCTTTTCTAATCTTTCCTCAAATTTTTAGGATAGATCTGGAGAGATATGGAGAAAGAAAACGAACGCTAAGCAGGGATATGGAGTGATTCCGCATGATGCGGAAAGAGAAAACGCACGCGGCTCACTTACTAGACCTGCAATTTTCTGGAAATGATATTTTGAATATTCTCAAATCGTCAAAAAGTAAAATGATTAATTGATCTTTAATCAAATTAATATCTCCTTTTTCTTTCGTACACTTACGTTAGGGTGGTGGCTATCGGAAATTCGATCAGTTCCACTTAGACCTAAGCGGAGAGTGGCTAGTGTGGTGACGCTGTCAGACCATAAAGCCATAACTTTTGACATTCGATATGGGGAAAGTGATAAGCGTAGAAGGAGGTTGATCAGGTTTCCTAAGAACACCACTAGTCAGAAGTATAAGGGGGTTTTAATTGAAAAACTGCCGGCCTATAGTACCCAAAAACACAACCCAAGCAGCATTTTAAGTACCAGCGACTGGGTTCAAGTATATTGGGACGAAAACTAAGTACCTGATACGTTACCGTGACCAAAATGAAAACTTTAACATAGATGGCCAACTTATACACGTTTTTTCAAGTAGCCGGGACGAAATAGCTTCTTTAATAAGCCACTTAGAAGTTCCCTGTAGATAAAGTTCCTCGATTTGTTCCAAATCGGTCTCTGTAACTTGTCTACGTTTACATCAAAGTTGCTGCCTTACCGACGAGGCATTATGAAGTTATAGTGACGTTGTAGCTTCTATGATTTACCACGTTACAGTGGCGGAATTTATAGTGGCGGTTTTAGTAGCGATAACGTCTCTAATCCTTTCATTTGAAACGACATCGTTCCGTTTTTTTAAGAAAATCTTTATGGAGGCTAAAACTTCAATTTGGGTCCTTAAAGTCCAGAAAACCTTACAGTGTGCTACTTTAAATTACACGGTACGTTTTAGTTACTACATGAAGGCTTTCTTGACATGTTATCATCTTACTTATCAGTTTGGCCGCAGAACGTAGACTGAACGTAAAAATATTAATTTCCAAATAAAAATTGAGCAATGAAGTGCAAGAAAAAGTTATACAGGTATTCCACCACTTTTTATAGAAAAGTAAAACGTGAGCTGTCTGAAGCTGCAAGAAGAGAACAGAAAGAAGAAAGGAAGGAAATATTCCTAAGTGAGGTACAAACCATAGCAGAAGAAAGTTCTGGAGAGAATATTTATCCATCTGATCATGATGATTTTGACGAACCCATAAACGATTTAAGTTCATTAAAAAAGGACTTATGGTTTGTTGAAGATTTGAGAGAGTGGGCTCTTCAAAATAAAATAACACATATTCCCGTCAATAGATTATTGAAAATATTAAGACCTGATAATATAAAACTACCTAAGGATTGCAGAAAATTGCTTAAAACTCCTAAAACGGTTAATATTTTGGCAATGGGAAAGGGCTATTTCTGGTATTACGGGATAAGAAATAATCTGCAAAGCATTTTTTCCGACATGAAACCACCGAAATTGATAAGCTTAATTTTTAATATTGATGGACTTCCGCCATTTAAAAGTTCCAGTATTGAGTTGTGGCCTATTTTATTTACTATAACCGAAATGAGGACTATTCACCCCATGGCTGCTGCTATATATTGTGGTTTTGGCAAGCCACCACTTCAAGAATTCTTATCCCGTTTTGTGGACGAATTAGGTACACTTGTGGAAAGCGGTATAGATATTAATGGAAATCATGTAGACGTAAAAATCAATTTTTTTGTGTGTGACACACCTGCCAGGAGCTTCATCAAAGGTATGACAAGTATTACAACCGAATTCATATATTCGAAATTAATTTTAATGCGGACTAAACATCTCAGGTACTGTTGGATTTAACTCATATCACGGTTGTATTAAGTGCACCGTACTAGGAGAATATGACAAAGCTGGAAGGCATATGAGTTTTCCGAGAATAGACTGTATGCGTCGAAGTGATTATTCTTTTAGAAACAAAGTAGACAACGACCATCATAAGGAAAACACCTCATGAACCTTCCAATTAATATGATAGAAGATATTATCATAGCCGATTCACTTCATTTGATTCATCTTGGTAGGAGCAAGACGCTGTTATCAGTTATCGTCTTATTAACATTTGGTTTTTAATTTTTAGGTGTGATGAGAAAATGTCTCTATGGCTGGGTTAGTGGCAGCTACAACTTCCGTACGAAATTGTCAGCAAAGAACATAGATATAATTTCAGATAAACTTGAGGAGTGCAATAGTTTCAAGCCAACTGAAATTCACCGAGCCATAAGAAGGTTAAATTTTCTGAAATTATGGAAAGGCTCCGAATATCGAACGTTTATTTTGTACCTTGCACCAATAATTTTGAAAGGTTATCTTTCCCCAGAAGTGTTCCAACACTTCCTTGTTCTGTTTTGTGCTGTAAGGATTGTATCATGTCAAGAATATTTAAAATATATTCATATTGCGGATACATTGTTTAAGGATTATATTGAGTTGTTTATCCATATATATGGGCAGGACGCTATAAGCTCTAACATACATAACTTGTGTCATATTGTAGACGACGTTAAGAAATTCGGAGCTTTGCCGGAAATAAGTTCTTACCCCTTTGAAAACTTCCTCTGTACATTAAAAAGTCTTCTCCGATCAGGAAATAGACCTTTGCAACAAATTGCAAAGCGTGTATCTGAATTATCTGTAATAAATGATAAGATCGAAACCAATAACACTATTAAGCCAGAAGATGAAGTATCGTTTTCCAACCATGAGCTTTCTTACTGTTCCAAAGTTTTCAACAAAATTTGTTTCAAAAACAAATTCGTTTTGTCTAATAACTTAAAAAATAAATGGTTTTTGACTAAGTCTAATGAAATTGTAGCAATGACAAATGCTACGTATGTTAATGGAATTTTAAATATTTTTGGCAAGGCTATCAAAACAAAGTCTAACTTTTTTGAACTCCCCATTAAATCGTCATTTTTGGATATTTATCAGTCAAATGGAGAGCAGTTTGCGGCTAGACTATACTTTGCTAATGAAGTCAAGTGCAAGTTATTCGGTCTTAAATATAATGATAACTTTATATTTATTCCATTGATTCATACATTTGATTGAGATTCAGAAAATTAAGCACAGTAAATATAGATTTGGAATGAATATGTAATTTTTAGTAAGAAAGATTTTCTGTATAATAGTCGCCGAAATAATATTATAAGTATGTTATATGTATCTACTTCTGTTTTGTAATAAATTCTTACTGCTAACTGCAAGCATTTTTAATGGGAAAGAAAATTTTCTACGGGATTTGCAACAACTACAATACTTCTGATTTTTATTTCAACCTCTAGATGTATTCCGTCACTATGAGCGTATTCGAGAATTCAATCTGCTGCAACAAACGGCACTCTAAATGCTTAAACATATGCAGCCTTATTTGCATTATTTCATAAAATCGTATACTTTATAATACCGGCAAATTTATGAATAATTTTTAAACCCACATATCTTGAACATTGAGCTTGCTGTTTGCTCCGTTTGCTGCTGTAGATTGAATTCTCAAATACGCCCGTTTTGCAAATGTTAAGCCTTAGGTGCACTGAACTTGTGAAACAAATAAATTTCTGAAGCACAATTTAAGAGAAACTCGATATTTAGAGAATAAAACAATAAATCTGAATCAACAAATTTAATAAAAAATAAATTTCAATTATACAAAAATAAGTAAATTTCAAATATACATATTATAAAACATAAACAGTTATGAAAAATTCATTTTTATAAGGCATTTTTATAGGCTGTATCATATTTTAGTGGCATTGTGAATTATATACGGCAAATTGAATTATTTATCAGCGTTGGAGATTGGTTTGTACTTGACCTTAAGTCACTGCCTTTGTTTTGTTCGAAGTTTTCGTTAATGTCTCCTATTACATTAGTTTCATCAGTTTCTCTGCCCATACTCTTCTCAAATTTTTCATTTTGACTGCTACCGGATTTTCTATCCCTAGTTTGTTTTTCCCTGAAACACAAATACGCAGTTTATTTGGAATAAAACAAGTTTGGACAAGTTTGTTTATATTTACCGGCTTCGTGAATTTCTCTTTTTTGCGTGCTTTAGAACACCTTCTTTAAAAACTATTTCCGTATTTTTCCTGGTCCAGCGGTCATCTGCCAGATGTAGCACTTCAAAAAATACCGAAATGATCCCCTCTAAGAAAGAAAACGCTTTCTTCTCTGGAAAGTTTTTATCTTTTGATATTCCAGTCCAACTGTAATTAGTCAAAACCTCTTTGTCAAATACATAGTCGATAACATGATAAGCAACTTTATTTCCGTTTTGTTTTCCACCAGTACCACCTATTTTGGAAAGCTCCGATACCTAAAAGCAGAAAATCGCTGTATTCACGAAATATATTTCTACGAATTCATGAACAGGATTTCTGTTTTCAGAATCAATCGTATAGGACACATCGCAATCATTAAGAAAGACTGTTCCCGTGGAAGTCGGGCACACCACCTCCATTTCCTGTACTTCTTCAAACAAATTATTTCGGTCAATACAATATGAATCTTTCAACTGATCTGCCATTTTAGTTGATCGACCTTTTTTGGTGTAATTTGCAAATAATCTAAATAAGTAGAAATAAAAACCGTGTGAAAAATAATATACACATTTTCCAGTCAGAATACTTACATTTCCTCAGAATCAGTATCAGCACAATCAGTTAGTTGCTTCTCCACTCTCAATGCCTCTTCGAACGTAGGTATTTTAGATAATTTCAAAATGCAAGGGTACTGGCTCCAAGTACTTTCGGGTGAAGTTGACGCATAAGAGCGTAACAACTCCCTTTGAGTATGGTTTAATTTATCTGGCCATAATAAAGCCCCATTTGATTCCCACTTATTAGGCACAGCGGTAAAATAAATTCCGCGCTTTTCTTTTGTTGCCACAACTTTAAAAAAACTCATATTCGGAGCAGCACCAGTGATATAAGTATAAACAGTTCGCCGGCTTTGAAATTTTGACAGCTCCTCGGTTGTTTGAATACTTCATAGCCCCATTTATGAGGCAGGGACATTGAAGAAACGATAAATACAATAAAGTTCCACTTCGGTATAATAAAGTAGCACTTAGGAACTGTAAGGTTCCATACTATGATGTTTAAAGTAACTGCTTTCTTAAGGTAGCAATTCATGGTTCCAGCTACGAAATTTTTTGTATCTGCTACCTTGTAGTGACAATATTTGGTTATTGGAATAATAAGGTGGCATTTTTTCTTAGCTGACATTTTATATATGGAAAAAATCTATGTTTTTGTCATCTTCGAAAATATAAAAATTGAATCTCGGAGATTGTACTCCAAATGTACAAGAACTCGACGAGAATATTTAATGTATCGTCCTTGAAATCTTTTGGCTATTCAAATTTAGACATTTGATCGAAATAATTGTTTAACTAAAAATTAATTTGAATGAGGCTATTCTTATATTTAAGACTTTGTAAAGCGCGTTGTACTTTTTCGAGGTACAAGCCCTACATGTGCGGAAAAAAAAATTTCGCACATACTTTTCTAGTTAAGGTAAACTTCAGTTAAATTATAATTTTCACAATATATACCTCTGTATCATATTATGAAAGAAAGCATTAAAATTAAAATTTTTTTCTAACACATACCCAACTTGTATTTAATGATGTTATGGTATTTATTAAAGTATTTTAGAAAACCATAATCGCTATGTGATCTTTTAATGGTGGTAGTGTTGTCTGCTTTTTAAAAAAGTTTTTGGAACGTTTTCGGGTCGATACTGGAACGTGCCGTTGTGGTATTGGAAACGTTCCCGCAATTCTGCTAGCCACGAAGCAAGCACGTAAATTGCCACCAAAAATCATTCCCCATTTTGGTACCGGGTACGTTGCAGGCATGTGCCAGCTGCGTTCCCGTACCATGTAACTGCCCCGAAATGGTTCCAAACTTCGGGGCAGCCACGTAACTAGCACGTAAATTGCTGCTTGGGAATGCCTGTAGAGGGACTGTCAAGGAGGCGTATCGCAATGCCTTCCCTCCAACTGAAGTAGTGAAACAGGACTCAACAGACAGAGAGCTGGAAGCACTGAAAAAGGAGAGCAGGAAGGCTTTTCACCGAACCAAGAGGAGACAGGATGTGGAAGCCTGGGGCAAATACAAGGCCTTAAAAAAGAAGATTTTATACATAGATGAAGAAAGCTCTACGTAGAGGAAGAAAGCTCTACGCAGGAAGAAGAGAGAGTCATGGATGGACTTCTGCTCGAATACGAGAAATGCCTCTGAGGTCTGCAGACTTCAGCATATGGTCTAAAATGACCCGGTCTCCCGACTCAGACTGCTTCGAGATAGACCTGGAAAGATGTCAGAGACCTAGGCAGAAACGAATGAGGTCCTACTGGAAACTCACTTTCCGGGAAGCTACAGATCAGTCAAGCCGTAGCCTCTGAGGAAATAGGGGCGAATGTTATGGATTGCTCTGAAGCGGAAAGGATTTGTCGCTTGAGGGGGTAGGACGATTTATTGGATCGTTTGAACCGTTTAATAGCAGGATTAGATTCCCAGCCCTACTTCAGTGGGGAAGTGATATTGTAGCACCAATACTCAGGGGCATATACAACGCATGCTTATCAATAGGGCACGTCCCGGTTTTGTGAAGAGAGACTAAAGTCATTTCTACCAAAACCGGGAAGAAAAGATTATACTGAGCCTATATTAAAGATGAGAGCAGTTTATATCCATAGAGGAGAATCGAGATTACGCGGGAGAGGATGTACACAGGGAGGAGTGTGATCTCCCATTCTGTGGAACATTATTGTCGACTCATTACTGCGCAAACATATATACAACGTGGGTTATTCAGGCGACATTGCAATTATGGCAAGGGGTTAAGTTCATACGCGCCATAGTAGGCAACATTAGGAGAGGTCTTAAGGTGGTGGAGCAATGGTGCGTTGAACAGGGGCTCTTCATAAATGCAAAGAAGTCTGATCTCATCATTTTCACTGGAAAGAGGAAGAATCTTGTCTTCAGACCAGTAGAGCTCTTTGGAGAAGCACTTACTGTCTTTGGTTCAGTAAAGTATCTGGGGGTATTCCTAGATTCAAGACTTTCCTGGAAAAAACATGTGGAGGAAAAAAAGAGCAAAGAGCTCACAGGGCTCTACATCAATGTGGGAGGCTGTGTGGTCGAAGGTGGGGTATCTTCATAAAGGCCACCGTAAAAATGGCTGAAACAAAACACAAATATTGCTATACAAATATATAACAGGCCCATAACTTTTACTGCTTCCATGTGGAAACTGTGAGCGAAGGTATTCACCAGGTGGAGAACAGGAAACGATGCTATGTCATCTCACCCGAATATAAGCGATATATTTGTATAGCAGTTAAGCAGTTATTCTCTTGTATTGTAGTAATGAAAATTGCAATGTTATATGTTAACAACTATAAGTACAAATGGTATGAAGTACATTCATAGCGTATTGAGCAGTTAGTCAGTCTCAAGTCGCCATGTAGTTAGCACGTAGTTATTAAGTGAATAGTAAATAAAGTGAAATTGGAAATACTTTAAATAGTCTTGTTTATTGAAGGCCTTTCAAAGGTAACTACATATAACATGGTGTCAGGTGTATAAAATTAAAAAAAAAAGAAGAAGCCAAATATGACTGAAACAAACGCCTAAGATAGAGCAAAGCAGTACCCATTATGCAGATAAAATGGCCGCCAGCAGCCCTCAATTTTCAATCCCCAACTTCAATTGGAATTCGTCTAATCTGCTGAATACCTGAAAAAATTGGTTTACCCAAGTTAAAATTTACTGCAGAGCAACAGGTATGGAGAATTGTGATAATAATAAAAAAGTTGCTGTGTTACTTCATTGCATGGGCCCGGACGCACTCCACGTGTTTAGTTCATTTAACGATAATGTAGACACAGTAAGCTACAATGCTTTAATTGAAAAATTTGAAAAATATTTCCTGCCCAAAGTCAACATAGCTGTCGAGCGCCACTAGTTTTTTACAAGAATACAAAGATCCGGAGAGTCTTTGGACGAATATATCACAGCGCTAAAAAATTAAAGTTTGACTTGTGATTTTGGTAAACTTAGGGAAAAATTAGTTCGTGATATTTTTGTATGTGTAAATAATAACTACGTCCAAATAAAGGAAAGATTATTAAGCGAGGGAGACATTTCTCTTGATAAGGCGGTGGAAATCGCTAGAAACTTAAATCTTACTAAGTCCTATGCACAAGAAATTTAATTTGCAACGTCATCATCAGCGACAGAAAATACTTTAATAGGAGCACTTAAAAAGGACAGAAAAAGACAAACACACCATTTCGCAACAAATAATTATCCAAGTAACTATTACAGTAATTATTACAGTCGTCAACAATCAACAATACCATCGCAGTCAGCTAATTGCTCTCAATCTACGGGAAAAGATAAACGGAATGAAACACAGCCAAATAAATTACGTGCAGCAGAATTACACATCCAAGGTAATTGTCAAAATTGTGGTCAAATACACAGGAACAGGTGTCCCGCTATTGAAGTTATCTGTCGTAAGTGTGGAAAAAAAATCATAATGTCATGGGTATAAAGGAGTATCACCGTTTGCAATTATATACGTCGAACATTGAACCGTCAGCGGAGAAGTGCTGCCAGTAATAGGTAAATCGAAAATTATTTGTAAACACTACGGTAAATTTTTTGATATTGTTTTTCATATTGTAAAAATTGAGTGTCAAACAGTCATGGGTCTTGCATCCTGCATAGAAATGAATTTAATTACCCGAGTTAAGGGGTAACACCACTCTAGCGGCTGAAAAACAAACCTAACATTAACAATTTATTTTGGGAGTATGGAAAAAGCAATAGGATTTCTTTTCACAGGGTTTATTTAATACATATTGAAGTATAAAAATATATTTTTTTATTATAATTTTGATACAAAATGGCGGCGGTAGAGCCAATCTTTGAAATCGCCTTTTTTTAAAACTCCTTCATGGGAGGACGGATTTATCGTTAAGTATAAGGCCTAGACCAAAAAATCAAAAAAATTTATAACCTATATACTATTGCCTACAGAATTACGTAGGATTTTTTTTTAAATCAAATTTTGAAGAAATGGTGCACTTTTGAAAAAATAAATCGATTTTTGTCCAAAAAATAAGCAATAAATTGTTTATAAAAAAAAAGTTTAAATTAAATAAAAAAACGGCTACGTACTCCATAGAGGATTTAATTACGAAGTTACTGTCAAAATTTTAATGCAATGCATGCAATGGTGTTGAAATAAACTGTCCTCCCAGTTTGAAAAATATGGTTTCGAGAAAAACGCGTCTGTGCGCCGCGTGAGTAATTCATAGTGCTCCGAGACGCTATAGTAAAATCGGGAATTAAACTTTTCAAAATTTTTTTTTCAATATAAGACTCAGTGAATATTATTTTTATGACCCTAAAGTATTGTTTAAGCCAAAAAAAATCTATTTTTTCAAAATTCTAGAGTGGTGTTACCCCTTAAAGAGATTAGAAGTTTATATAATTCAAATAAAATAGTGAGCGAGTTAAGTGGAGTTTTTGGAGGAATTGGATGTCCTAAGGAAAAGTGTCATTTGGAAATTAAATCTGGTGCAGTGCCAATTGTAGTCCCTCCAAGACGAATACCCTTCAGTCTTATGAATCCTCTAAAAAGTGAACTCGAACGGTTAGAAAATTACAAATTGTTATTAAAACTAATGAGCCTACCGAATGGGTTAGTCCTATTGTAATTGTAAAGAAGCGATCTGATGATATCCGAATTTGTCTAGACCCGCGAAATTTAAATAAAATAATAAAACGATCACACTACCAATTTCAAAAAATTGACGACGTGATGGCACAATTATCTCACGCGTCTGTATTCACTTTCCTGGATGCAAACTCGGGATTTTGGGCTATTCCCCTTGATACGTATTCTTCTAAGCTTTGCACTTTTATCACACCATTTGGAAAATACAGATTTTTGAGACTACCTTTTGGTATTAATGCTGCCCCGGAAATTTTCCATGTGAAAATAATCAGTCTATTCTCCGACATACCAAATTTAATTATTTATATTGATGACTTTTTAATTTATGGGAAAACCCAAAGCAAACATGACCATACTCTGCCTCGTCCTTGAAAGAGCAAAACAAGTCGGGTTAAAGTTCAATAAGGCAAAGTCAAAGTTTAGCTTACCAGAAATAACTTACATTGGCCATATTTTTAATAAATCGGGAGTAAAACCAGATCCGTCTAAAGTTGAAGCAATCTGTAAAATGAATCCACCTAAATGTCTAGCTGAACTACAAAGATTCCTAGGTATGGTAAACTACTTAGGCTCCTTTACTAAAAATTTATCATCGAAAATTAGTCGACTTCGGGAATTACTAAAAAAACTTGTACTGTGGCATTGGACAGACCTACATGAACGTGAGTTCAATGAACTGAAACAATTACTAGTAAATGCACCCAAACTCACATTTTTCGATCCGAATAAGCCTTTGATTCTAAGTATACAGACGCTTCTAAGGATGCAGTGGGAGCTGTAATTTCTCACGGTGATAATCCCATTGCTTATGGTTCCACTAAACTTACAGGGTCTCAGCAGGGGTATGCTCCAATTCAAAAAGAACTTTTTGCAATACTGTTCGGTTGTACGAAGTTTCATCAATACATTTATGGACATACAGTCACTGTCACTGGAAATAATTTAAATAGTCTTGTTTATTAAAGACCTTTCAAAGGTCTTGTAAGGTAACTTTATTTGTAATCGCCTCAAAGCAGTGAATGACAAATCGAGAGTGGCCCTGTTTTATTGTTAAGTTAAGACCTCTAGTCAGAGAGAACTTTTCACCTTTGAACTTACTTGTGTTGTTCTTTAGTGAAAACGTTTTATAAGACCGAAAAATATAAAATTAATTTAATATAAATTCACGTCGGAGCATTAAAAGCGAGAAAAATATTTGTGGTTTGTTCAAATCAAAATCATTAGAGAACGAAAAATACCAGTTAATATTGGTATCGGTTTCAAACCCTGGTCGATAGTGTGACTTGAGAAGAGGGTTGTGTGAGCCTTGCTTCCCTCTACGGATATACGCGCTCCTGTTTGCCCCCCGCCTTAACTTTTGAGTCCTCCTCGTCTTGACCTTAATTGGTCTAGTGGGGGTAATTGTTTGAAGGGTTTCTCTTGTACTGGTCAGTACTTCCTTTGGGTCGTGTCCCTATGCCAGAAGCCACTTGAAACGTTTTTTGCTACCGCCACTAAGTTTCTTACTCCTTGGACTGTCAGTATCCTCTACTTATACGGGACACTTCCCTGAGTCCTTAGCCTCATCGGGTTTGCCTACCGATTTCATAACGTGCTCATCGGACATGAGTGACAGATCGGACAGCTCGGCAGGACTTATGTTAATATCCTCATCCATGAACAAGAACTAACGACCAAACACACCTTGGCCACGCATTCCTCGACGTATGATGTTCCACCTTGTATTGGGGTATTTTATTTAAGAGAGTATCCTTCTCTCCACCCGGCACATAGTAACTATATAGAACTATATAGAATTAACCCTTCTAACTCAGAAGGCGCACTTCTTAGGTAGAAGCCTAGAATCAATTGACCTATTCGCCAGAATATAACAATATATTGAGGCGAATTAGGCTCCCACACCATAAATAAAAACTAAAGCACGCCCACACACAACAATCAGGGGTGCGCGGACAACAGAGAACGCTTCAGCAAATCCTTCGTAAGAGTCAGGTCAAAAACAGGACACATATTCACGGCTCTACACATGCGATTTATAGGCTCATGCATACTATAGTTAGACCGAGAATGAACAACATGCAGTAAAGGCAATCTCCTTAAGCTATACGGGGTATGTCTATAAGAAATCATACTTGCGAGAGTGCAAGAATCTCTGTTTGAGTTCAAAAGCTGGTGAATAAAGACTAGGCCAGCAACTCTACGTCGTTCTTCCAACGAATGCATATTAAGCAACTGGAGGCGATCCACATAAGGAGGAAGCCTAAGTGGATCATTCCACGGAAGGTCTCTTAGTGCGAACCTAACAAAGTTCCGCTGCACCTACTCAACGCCTCTAGAATGAACAGCATAGCAGGGAGACCAAACCTTAGGTGCATACTCGAGAATTGGCCTAACCAAAGAAAAGAATAAGTGAATTACGATCTTCCGATCAGAAAACTACCTTGACCACCGCTTTACATAACCCAGAACTGAATTACTCTTAGAAACAATGTAGTTAATGTTCAGAGTGAAATCGAGTTTACGGTCAAGCTTCACTCCTAGGTCAGTAACGAACTGCACACGACAGATATTAGTTTCCCCAAAGGTATAATCAAAGACGAACTGATTTTGGTTTGACACAACCTCACATTTATCCAAGTTAAGCTGCAGGCTATTAGATCCACACCAGTTCATGAATGTATTTAAATCATACTGAATGCAAGAAGAATCATAACTGTTTCTAACGCAAGAGAAAATCTTCATATCATCTGCATAGATTAAAACTTTGGAATGCTTAATCAGAGGGATAATGTCGTCAATGGCAAGAATGAACAGCAACGGCCCCAGATGGTTACCCTGCGGTACGCCAGATGAAGCCCTATCGATTCTGGATAAAGTAATACGGAAAGATACTCGGTATGTCCTATCTTTTAAGTAAGAGCAGATCCAGTCGAGCAACAAAGGCGGAAACCCCAACTTTTCAAGTTTAAGCATAACCACAGAATGAAGGAGCTTATCAAATACCTTACTAAAGTCGATGTATACGAAGTCAGTCTGGAGACCTTGTTGGAAGGCAGAGATAATGTGGGATGTAAATTCAAGCAGGTTCGTTGTCGTCGACCTACCCGGCAGAAGGCCATGTTGATTAGATGATATTATCCCCTTACACTGCCCAACAAGCAGTGAATATCTAATAGATTCGAACAACTTGAGTATGCAGGAAAGTTCGCTCTTCTATAACGTAGGAAATCTACGGGCCTGAAGAGATTTGTTGAAGATGAGTTCCAGTGGAGTGAGTCAGAACAGGATCTCAAGAATGCACGTGGAATACCATCAGTTGCCTGATGAAAAGGCGCCCTTAAAAAAAAAATGCAAGGTTATCGGCTATATCGGGTGCGATGCAACTAGGGGTTCCATTGAACCACATTATAGATGGATAATTATCAGTTTTCTTCTTCATATTTACAAATTAAAAAAAGGTACGAGCATCATTATACAAGTTATCGCGAACATTATTAGGTATTCCCTGTATAAAGATGATGATAACGCTAAAAACCTGTCATAACAATAAACGAAATCACAATAAGCAGACGTGCATCTACAGCGTAAGTAGGTTTTCCACAACCTATTTCTTTTATTCTTAATGCTCCGTAGTTCTCTAGTATATCACCGGGGAGAATGAGTGGATGATCTCGACCGTTTAAGTGGTAAACACGAATCAAACAGATCATAAATCCTATCATAAAACACGAAAACACAATCGTCGATATCGCTATCATAAAAAAGGGATCGGAAATCGATTGAGAGGATCCGGTTTGAAAGATCAGAGAAGTCCGCCCTTTTAAAATCAAGAACGTACTGATCTACGTTGGGGTCAGCAATATAAGAACCATCGTTACAAAAATAGATAAAAATTGGCGGATGTAAACTGCCGATAAGTTACGAGAAGTCGGTTCAACTATAGTGTTACTCGAATCAGAAGAAAAGACTGTCTTCCCACAGAGGAGGAGATGGCGTCAAGAAAGTGGGAGTCTTTAGCATTAAGACAATTTAAGGGAAGGTAGTCATCGTCATCAGCGTTGAATATCCATTGAACGCTGGGTGAGTTAAAGTCATCAAGAAGGATGATTTCGTCCTCTGGGTTTGTCATATTATTAATAAAATCTATGCTAAGAATTACACTAGGTCTGTTCATATACCTGCAGGAATTATAATTCCTGCGCAGGAAAATGCAGAAAGTCGTTTTCGTACTGTTTGACAGCAGATTTTTGCTGACATCACCGCTTCCCCACCTGCAGGAAAATTTCAGTGATTTGCAGTAGCTTTAAACTGCCTTACTTTTCCTTAATGTCACCGGCTGATGTCAAATACCTGACTAGTTTATTTTTGAGGTTATATTGGCACTCTTCTAATTTTTCAGGAACTTTCAGAAAAATATTTTTGTACTTTTGACAACTGGACCCCCACCACATAAAGAAGGAAAATGCAGGAATTTTCAGCTGCAGAAGTACGTGAACAGACCTAATATCGTAAAGACTTCGACCATCTGCATCATCATAGTTTGTCAAGTTTGGAGGGATATAACAACATAGCAGGAAAACATGCATCTTCTCCAGAGATATCTTAAGAGCTAAGTATGTGATTTGTGTAATGTGATTTGCATGCAACCAACACGCCGCCACCACGAGCCATGGAGTCGGAGTATCTATCCTTACGAAAAATCTGATAGGACTCGTACACAAATGTGTTACATGTTACTCCCCTGTGTGCGTGTGAGCTCATTCTGCGTACCTGGCGCTAACGGCTAGGCCGTGGGTAAAATCAGTAATTCGCAATCTGTATCAAATACAGTTTCTTGCACCAAATAACTTTTCTTCACTCATCCAAACAAATAAAAGAAAAAGAAAATTTACATCTGTTTCGAAATTTAACTTTACATGCAAGTTTCTAAAGAAAAAAATTGGAAAGTTTCCTTTAATGCGAAACAATTGCTATATCTCTTAGACCAAGTCGATGAAATTCATTTACTTAATGCGATGAACGGCTATTAAAGTTTCCCCATTCTGCTGTCAAAGTATCTAACTAAATAAAAAGTTTTATATTGCCCGAAACCTATTTGAATGCGGATAGAAATCAGCAGACTGAACATTGCATCTTGCCGCAAGGTAATGGCTAACCAATGCAAATGGGAAAAGTAGATCCTGATAGTAACATATAGAAATTTGAAATGCTTTTGTCGCCATTCTTTTACCATTGACCCTGCATTGATTGTTCATTCAATTTGCCTGCAGGTATCTAAACTTGTCCCATGAAAATTCAGTGCGGTAGCAAAAGTTCGAATTCCATTGACCTCGTACAGGAGTTCGTTACCAACGGAAAAACTAGGAAAATTCTACAATCTGAAATATTTTAACCAGTAACTAAAATAAAAAGTGCTCTAATAGAAGAGTTCAGGTAACCGTGAAAATCCTTTGTCGCAGCTACAAGGAAAAACTTTCTGAACTGAGAATGGTACATAGAAAAAGTTAAACTGTACATCTATCCATGTACCTTGTACCGAGTACAAAAGGCATTCTTTTGAGCGAAATAATTTTTTTCTTAACTGGCAATAATACACGACTTTAGCCTCGTTGAATACAATGGAAAAGTAAAGAGAACAGAGTGCAGAAAGAAGTTTCAAGAGTAAGAGCTTAAGAAGGATTTAAATTTTCTAAACGATTTTTTTCTTTTCTTACTGTGTATGCAAAACAGCATTAACACTACCCACAAGTACAACGTTGTAGGAACGCATAAGCTGCTTTTGTCGTTTTCAAGACGTTCTCAAGTTGTCTCTAATATGCAAATTTCGCCGGATTGTGCACTTGTGTTCTTATCTTTTAAGATGAGAATATTCAAAAGTACTTTATAAAATATACTTAAATTTGAAATTGTGATAAAATCCTTAGTCTTTTGGATCATAATATTGTGGCGGCAAATTTGTATATACATACATACTTATTTTTGAAATACTAGTTCTACGAAGGGAAATTTTTACAATAGTTTATTAATTACTCTGTATTTCGCTAAGTATCGATATTGAAATCATGGCAATGATTTCCATATTCCATTCCGTCCATATGACGAAAATTATTCATTTTACAGACAATCACCAGCAGCCAAATGACGAAAATGACGAATAATTTCAGCAAGAAAAATTAATTTAAAAACGTATTAGTCGGTACTGTGTATAGAAGAAGTTTGTTCAAAGTTGAAGCGCTTAGGTGTTCGGATATTTAAGAAATTTCAGGGTTATTACCATAAATTTTCTTAATCTATTTTCATTAAAATCAAATAATAAAGTAAATTGAAAATGGAGAACGAAAAAGAAATATGTGCAGAAAAATCTGATTGTGAATCTATGTAGTCATAACATTGAAGATCTTTTAAAATCTAATTTTGATAATTTTGATAGTGATATTATTGTGACAAGAAAACGCCCACGTTTATATCCTTCACAATAAAGTGACACAGAAAATGTTAGTGATTCTGGAGATGACTTGTGGTCCGATACTGACATACATAGAACATACAATGACATGACATACAATCTGCGCAGTGTGGATCGACACTGACAACTTCAGGCAGTTTCCCGGTGACCACGCTCAATGAAACTTGATGCGAAACGTTCGGGGTGAGTACTTTTATTAGCACTCTTAATTATTTTACGCGGATAATCCGGAAAACATAAAAAATGTCAGTGAGCAACCGCGAAAGCCTCAAAAGTCATACATAGAACCCGTTTTGCAATCTTGTGAAGGAGTGCCTATGGTAAAAATTATGCCAAATTCACTCGAAAGCGTAGAAGAAGTAACAAGTTTATTTATTAGGAATGATTTTTTTGAGTTAATGACAATAGAATCAAATGAGTATCATAGTCAAATTTCTAATTTACGGAAACCAGAAATCAAAATATCAATAAAATGGACTGATATATCTGTTGCTGAAATGAAAAAGTTTATAGGCTTAATTCTGTTAATGGCATAAGTCCGCAAACACCTCTTAGACGATTACTGGTAGACAGATTCCACTATAGACACATATTTTTTTGCGAAAACTACTATCCAGCGTCAGAATAGTTCGCCTAGTCAGGGAAAGTTGGGATTGCTATATTTCAAGAGTGTAATAACCACATACTAAGTAAAAAATACGTAAACAATTTGTTGTTTTTTATTACGTAATATATATGCTTTATAATAATAGAAACAAGAATTCCACTTATTTACTTCTACACATAAAAAAAGCACATATTCCTTCAAGATAGTGTTTCAAAATAGTTCGCCTACTCGTGATGAGCTTCGAACTATTCTGGCGCTGGGTAGTAGGTATGGGTAGGAATAGATTCAGATAAATCTGGCAAGCTTGGTATTTCTCTAATATTGAGGAAATTACAGCACAATCTAGCAGGATTGTAAAAATTAAACCGATTGTTGATTATTTCATTTCAAAATTTAATACAGTATGTGCTTGAGCAGGAATTTTCAATCGATGAGAGCATCATTCGTTGGAGGGGAAGACTCGTATTCAAAACGTATAATCCCAATAAACTAAATAATAAAATATGGGATCCTCACACGGATGGTTTGCGAAGCTAAAACAGGATATATCTGCAACTTTGAGATATATATTGGCCAAGGCGAAAAAACTGCAAGAGATAATATTCTATCCGTGCTTCAACCCTTTAAAAATGTATGGTACCATGTATATCAGGACAATTTTTATAAAAGTGTAAAGAAAACGAAATTACTTCTCAAAAATAAATTCAGGGTATGAGGCACCATAAGACAAAGTAGAGGTCAGCCTAACCGCTTAAAGACTCCTAAACTAAAAGTAAACGAAACCATTTTAAAACGTAAAAAGGACGTTCTACAATAAGTATAGCATTCTCAGATTTATATAAACCATTATCAGATAAGTTTAGTCAAATGACAAATATAATTAACCTATTCGCAATTATATTTAACCCATTAACAAATGAGTTTAAACTTTGAACGAAAGATTTTAGACCCTTAACAAATGTATTTAAACCTTTATCGAATGAATTTAAACTTTTAACAAAAATACTTAAACCTTTACCAAATAATTTTAAACTTTTAGCATATACACTACTCAAAACAATTAAGGGAACAAAAAAAATATCTAAATTTTTTAGTGATTTTTGACGGGCTGTATCTAAGCGAGAAATAATCGTATCGAGGATTTGAAAAAAACATCTTAAAGCTTCAAAACTCTAATTTTTGAAACTTTTACCCAAAAAACTTTAAAGGCCATGGTGATCACGCAATCCAAAGGAATAGCGGAGAAAAATTTTTTAGATGGATGTTAATTCAGCTTTAATTATCTTTTTTCAAATCCTTGATACGAAAAGGACACTTTTGTATTCAATAATCGATATCTCAGCAACCAATGACCGTACAGAAAATCTAAGGGCAGTTTCGGAAACTGGAATAAATTTCCTAAAAGAATCCGTCAAGACGTAAAAAATTCGTAATTTAAATTTTTAAAAAGTCACTTTTTTCCTTGTTTTGGTAAATTGACCGCATCTTTGCAAATACTGATGGAAAGGCTAAGGTTTGTAGGAATTTTTACACCTCAATGTACGCCCAATAGCCCTGTAAATCCGCAGATCGATCCATTGGACGGTTCCTTCGGCCCGATAGGTGAAAGTTTTGGAAAAAATTAAAGGAACAAGAATTGTGATCTCAAACATCGTGTAATCTTCATAAAAATGGAAAATCAATTTTTTCCTACAAACCTTAGTCTTTCCATCAGTATTTGCAAAGATGCGGTCAATTTATCAAAACAAGGAAAAAAGTGATTTTTTGTGACTTTTTAAAAATTGAAATTACGGAAAAAATAAAATTATTTTTTTTATGTCTTGACGGATTCTTTTAGGAAATTTATTCCAGTTTCCGAAACTGCCCTTAAATTTTCTGTACGATCATTGGTTGCTGAGATATCGATGGTTGAATACAAAAGTGTCCTTTTTCGTTTAAAATCGGATATCTCCGCGACAAATCGACGTATCAAGGATTTGAAAAAAGATAATTAAAGCTGAATTAACAGGCTATCTGGTCCATAGGGTGGTGAAATAAAAAAACAAATTTCCGAGTCCGTGGACCAAAAAAAAATTACTTAAAATTTTGAAATTTTTTTTGCGCTATTCCTTTGGATTTCGTGAGCACCGTGGCCTTTAAATTTTTTTGGCTAAAAGTTTCAAAAACTAGAATTTTGGAGCTTTTAGATGTTTTTTTCAAAACCTCGATACGATTATTTCTCGCTTAAATACAGCCGGTCAAAAATCACTAAAAAATTTAGATATTTTTTTTGTTCCGTTAATTGTTTTGAGTAGTTTATATTTAATCCTTTAACAAAAATGTTTTAATCTAGTAACTTCATATACTACGAAACTCTTCTGAGTTCATTAAACTGTATTTCTACGCTTTGTTATGGTTATTAGTTGAGCAAAGTGCAAAAGATGGAAAGTGTCCAAAGACCGTCGTGCTGAAAAAAACCCAAGAAAGTTGACAGACGCAGTATTGTTAGAAATAGAGCAGTATGTTGAGAGTATTCCTGGAATAACGACTAGACGTATCCAGCAAAATTTGCACGGCAACAAAAACATTTGTTTATCCCTAACTTCCATTGGAAATGTCCTTCGTGAACTTAAAATCACGCTCAAACTTGCTTCCATTGAAAATTAGCAAATGAATTCACTGCAAACAATACAGTTGAGGCAAACATACGCCTAAGATTTCACAGAATGGGCTTCGCAGAACAGAGATAAGATGTTATTTATTGATGTGTGTGGTTTTAATCTTTATCTTAGAAGATCTCAAGTCCGTTCAAGATAAGGCACCCGTGCTCGCGTTGTAGTTCCAGCAGTACGTGGCAGAAACGTAACACTTATTGCAGCGATAATTAATCAAGGAATATTGCATTACAAGATCATTGCTAATTAAATTCTACTTGCAATTCCGGTAGATTTTCTCAATATATGCGCGAACTTGCTGGAAACAAATCCATCACTTCGCGACAACGCATTTTTAAATATGGATAACGACATAAAACATACATAAAACTCAGCAAGTTCGCAATGTGTTATATCTAACGAATTTAACATTAAAATTTTTTCATCCTTACTCGCCTATGTTTAACCCTATTGAAAAATCATTTTCTGAAATAAAGACGCATGCACGTTCCGTTTTAAGTGACATGAGTAGAGAAGATAATCTGCTCTCAGTAATCGAAGAGAGCCTGCAAGAAATAACACTAACTGACTGCGATATGCGATATGGACATGGATATGGTTTTACTTATTCCTAAGGCAGTGGATGGTCCACCGTTGCACTAAAGCCTAAAACATAAGAAGTATCATAGATATGTATATATGTGTATAAATTTTGGAAAAAAGCTCTTCTTTAATGTTTACTTAAGTTCAAAAAATTAAAATTAAAATATTTTTAATAAATTTGTGTGTATTTAAATATATTTGCTAAAGGTTTAAAATTATTTGTTAAAGGTTTAAGTATTTTTGTTAACAGTTTAAATTCATTCGTTAAAGGTTTAAATATATCTGCTAAGGGTCTACAATCTTTCGTTCAAAGTTTAAATATATTTGTTCAAAGTTTAAACTCATTTGTTAATGGGTTAAATGTAATTACGAATAGGTTAATTATATTTGTCATTTGACTAAACATATTTGATAATGGTTTAAATAAATCTGAGAATGCTATATGGAATAATGGCGGGAGGAATGTTAATATGATATCAAACATTTATAGTGCCAAAATGTTGGATAGTACAGCAAAAAGAAAAAATTCTTCGCAAGTCATCAAGAAACCATGTTTTGTTTTAGATTATAATAAATTCATGAAAGGGGTTGATCAAGCCGATAAATACATATCGTATTTTAAACTTCCACATAGTACAAAGAAGTCGACTAAAACAGCAGTATTGTTCTTCTTAAATTGTGCTTTATTTAATGCCTACAGAACGTACGTAGGTTAAATTCGACTAAAATTAAATACAAGAAATTTTTAAACCAAGTTGCTATTGCCTGTCAAACCGACCACAAAACTCCTATCCGGAAGATGAACAAATCACATCTACTGCAATCGCCAGCACATTCACTGCAATACTGCTTTGAAATTTCTTCAAGATAAAATAGTTTTTAAAAAAGAAGTTGAACCGACTTCACAAAAAGCGCTAAAAAGCATAAAATAATTTTTAATTTTATATCTATTACGACATTTTGAACTCGGTGCAAATCAAACAAACCAAACAACTACAACAAAAATATTTAATCGTCATTTATTGTGATCCCGTAAGCTGAAACGTTCAGGTAGTATTATATACTATTTTCAATTGTGGTACTGTAGTTGTTTTATTTGTTTAATTTGCACCGACTTCAAAATGTCGTAATAGATATAAAATGAAAAATTATTTTATGCTTTTTAGCGGTTTTTGTGAAGTCGGTTCAACTTTTTTTTTAAAAACTATTTTATTTTTCACTTTTTAGTGTCTTCTACTCTATACAACGAAGAAAGAACTATCCAAATTGGTCCACGCGTTAAAAGTTAGTTTTCACCCCTTACCCCACCCCCATTCTACTAATCATCGAAATCGGTCCACGCGTTACGAAGTTACTACCCCTCCCCCTCCCCCAACACCACCATAGGACCAAATTATTCTCCTTTTAGCAATGGGGGATCACACTCTATACAACAGCAAAAGAACCATCCAAATCGGTCCACGCGTTACAAAGTTAGGTTCCACCCCCCTTCTCCCACCCCAACCAAACCAACAATTTTTTTTCTCGTGGTATCAACCAGGGAGCATACTCTACCCAAAAGAAAAAGAATTATCCAAATCGGTCCACGCGTTACGCGTGATCACACTCTATACAACAGCAAAAGAACCATCCAAATTGGTCCACGTGTTACAAAGTTAGGTTCCACCCTACCCCACCCCCACCCCCGCAACATTTGTTTTCTCTTAGTATCAACCAAGGATCATATTCTACCCAATAGACAAATAATTATCCAAATCGGTCCACGCGTTACGAAGTTAGACTACCCCTCCCCCCACCTTTCACCATAGGACCAAATTATTCTCCTATTAGCAATAGGGGATCATACTCTAAATAACAGAAAAAGAACCACCGAAATCGGACTACGCGTTACAAAGTTATGTTCCATCCCCACCCCCCATCCCGCCAAAACTTTTTTCTCGTGGTATAAATCACGGAACATACTCTACCCAACAGAAAAAGAATTAGTCCTGAATTACACGAGAGGGATTTTACCCCATAACTCACGGCAATTCTCTTCTGTGCAAAAGTAGAAAAACCCCCGGAGTGTTGCTACGAAAGGGGCTTTGATTGACGTTAAAAAACCGGTTCATAAGTGTTTTGCAGGGTTGCAAATTTAAATTCACCGGCTCAAGCAATACTAAATAAACCTTACACCAAAAATTTTTCGAACCCTAATGAGGAAGTTACGAAAATGGACAAAAGCAAATCAGGAAGAACTCTTGTAAAACCCCTATGATTCGGGATTGACACTCACAGATGACCCATAAAATGTTAGCATATAAATAGGGCAGGTAAAGAAATTAAAAAATGCAAGGATTACTGACTCTGTACAATGTTTTATTTCACGAATTCATTTCTCAACTTCAAAAAACAATTCAATATAACAATTTCTTTTTACTAATTCGAATAATTCAATATTTCAACAAAATAAAACTATGACTATAATGTAAAACTGTAAAATGTAACCGTAAAATTCAACTACTGAAAGATTTATACGAGAATAGAATATAATCCGTTAATTCTGCATTTAAAATCACCTTGTTTGCAAAGGAAATTACCACAATTGATGTGTTTTTCTTTTTCACAATTACCAAGTTGAAATTTGTGCAGAATTTTCACCGATTATACAACAAATGAAATGATTTTTGAAATTACAAAAGAAAAGCAAATTATGAAACTACGAAGTAGGGAATGCAAGTACTTGACTAAATGGACACAAATGAAATTTGCGGAAAGAAAAAGGAATAATAAGATAAAAAAAATAATAATAACAAAAGAAATAATAAAAAGAAAAGAAGAACGATAGTCGCGAACTACGAAAACCCAATAAGTCTTAAATCTATTTGGAACAATGGAAAAATTTGCCACTAAACGTGTGTTTTTCCACTTTATCCAAAGTCAAACCTTTTGTTTCAGAGTACTACTCTGTTCAACTGCCAGAAAAATAGCAATGCTAATTCAGGACTTATCCAAATCGGTCCACGCGTTGCAAAGTTAACCTACACCTCCCCCTCCTCCCTCCCCCACCCTATTCCAAATTGTTTTCTCCTATTAGCAATGGGGGATCATACTCTGTACAACAAAAAATTGAACCATCCAAATCGGACCACGCGTTACAAAATTAGACCTACCAAAAATTTTTTCGACATGGTACAATCGGTGAACATACTATACCCAACAAAAAAAAGAATCATCAAAATCGGTCGACGCGTTACGAAGTTATGCCCGGTCTTTGATTTTGGGAAGTCGGTTAAAAATGGTATCACTTTTCGCTAGTTGCCCTTTCTGTTTAAGCATCTTTTTTTCAAAATGGTTTTTTCTTGATTGCCAACGTCATGTCGCCTATTAAATGCTGGCGATAGAGATATCAATCTTGAAAATGACCCAGAAAGTCGAAACGCGTCGATTGTAACTCGATAAATATAATAAATAATTTGTGGAAAAGTAAAAAGCAAGTGTTTTGTTTTCTTTTTTCTTTTGCAATGTTGATAGATGACAATATTCACAATAATTTTATATCTCTTTCTGGGTAAGCATTATGCAGATTAGAATAACCTTTTTTTGTAAATTCTAAATCAGTAATTCCAATGATTCTTACATTTTCCTCAACAATATAACAGATTAAAATTAAATATGTCATTTCGTATATACAGGGTGTTTCAGATCTGACGTGCCAAAATGAGTGGGGTGATAGATCTCACCTAGGCAAACATAAAATTGTATGGCATGGGTGGGAAGCAATTTCAACCGTTTAGAAGTTACAGGGTGATTCATAAATTTCAGTTTTTCATGGTATGCACATTACTCTTTTATTTTTATCTATTGATTTACACAACACAGCGACATCAAACAAACGCTAAAACTTACTATTCCAATGACATTTCCAAAAATTTCGACACTACTTCTACCATTACACGTACAGTCACTTTCAAAAGCGAAAAAAATGGTTTGCGATTACCTAAATTTCAGCATTCTTCCAAATGTTTTTCGAAATTCATGCAATTAGTACACCTCCTTTTTATTTTTATTGAATTGCCCATCTTATTAAATTTCTAAAAAGGTGCAACATGGCAAGGTAGACAAAGGATTAGAAAAACCGCATCCTTAGAAATCCCTGACAACCTAATTATTTTATTGCACTTTAGGTAGGAAATTCTTTAAATAAACAAAATTTTAAAGATAAAGGTTCGAAAATGTTTGTTTTTGATTAACAGGTAATTAGTTTTAATTATTGCTGCAAAAAAGTTATAAAAATGTTAGTCAATCTTGTTTTATTGCCGATATCAGCTTGGCGTTCTGTTACTCGTACCTCATGGAAATTTTGCTGTAAAAAAGGATCAGTCAGCAAAAAAAAAATCAATAAGTACGGGTATTTTTGAGCCAAAATTATAAAAAAATCTTCTGAGGAATACGCGGATATTATTTACATTTATGGTGTGTTAGAGGGAAACGAGAGAGCGGCTGTAGTGGAATATCAAAAGAGATTCCCTAACCGGCGAGCACCACAAAGAGGGGTATTAATGCGGACTTTCCGAAAGTTAAGAGAAACAGAAAGTGTAACTTCACACGACAGGGAGACATGACCCAAAACTTAGGGAACTTATGCCGCCGTCGATCATCAAATAGTCACCATCGTGAAGCAAGACCCTGAGACGAGGACGAGACGAGTCGCAAGACGATTAGGAGTGTCCTCATGTAAGGTTTGGAGGGTTATTCATCGAGAGGAATTACGTCCATATCACCATCACCCAGTTCAAGGACTACTAGAAGGAGATTTCGAGAGAAGACTGGAATTTAGCGCTTGGCTTCTGGAACGCGACATTGAAGATAAGGCGTTTCTGGACCGAATTCTGTGGACGGATGAATCTCAATTCACCAGGGATGGGGTCACAAACTTCCATAACCTCCATACTTGATCGGAAACTAACCCACGCAGGACAAAGGTGACCTCATTCCAGCAGAGATTCAGTGTCAATGTTTAGGCTGGTATCATCGGCAACCATTTGGTAGAACCATTCATTTTGCCGCAAATGGAGAACACATTTCCAGATCTAATAAAGGACATCCCTGTGCATAATCGAACGGTCATGTTTTACCAACACGATGGAGCACCAGCACATACTGCTTACATTGTGAAGGCAATACTAAGTGAAAAATCTCTTAACCGCTGGGTTGGACGAGGTCCACCGATTCCTTGGCTTGCTAGACCTCCAGACCATACCCCATTGCGCTTTTTCTTATAGGTAGCAATAAAGGATGAAGTTTATTTTAGCCCTGTTAACACTAGGGAGATTTAGTTAGCAGATAATGATGAGTTTATATATATATGAGTTTAATTCCTTTAAATTGCAGATTTTCAAACATTCCCCAATAAGTTTTCTACTTATAAATTTTATCTTGCACCTTTTTGGAAAGTTAATAAGATGGGCAATTCAATAAAAAAAAGAGGTGTACTAATTACATGAATATCGAAGAAAATTTGGAAAAATGCTGAAATTTAGGTAATCGCAAACTATTTTTCTCACTTTTGGAAGTGACTGTACCTGTAATGGTAGGAGCTAGATCAACATTGTTGAAAATTTTAGAAAGGTCATTGGAATAGTAGTTTTTTAGCGTTTGTTTGATGTCGCTGTGTTGCGCTGATAAAAAATAAAATAAAAGAGTAATGTGCTTACTATGAAAAACTGAAATTAATGAATCACCCTGTAACTCCTAAATGGTTAAGATTACCCCTGCCATATAATATTTTGTTTATATAGGTGAGATCTATCATCCCACTCATTTTGGCACGTCAGATCTGAAACACCCTGTATATGGTTATTGTGTTCTGCTCGCAATAGCTGCAAATTCACAGTAAACATTGGAAATTAAAAATACTTTTCCTCCACTAAAAGTAAAATTGTACCCATATGAGATAGCTTATAAGTCACTCCATTTTAATACATCTCAGTGCAACAAACATTTCTAAAATATCACGATCAGAATAGATTTCAGAAAGCGTACACCAAAATTTGATCCACCTAGCACACTTAATTGTGATTTACGTAAACATAAATGCGTTAAAATAGTGACTGCAGGAAAGACAAAACATCCTTTAAAATATTGCAAAGTTTGTAAAACTCACATACTGGAACATGTTTCGCACAGTACCATTCGTTGAAGAACTATTACTTATTGATAAAATTAAAGTTTCGAAAATAATGTAATTTGTCTAATAAAATTATGAGATATAAACGTTATGTTTTCAGTAATTCATTTCAACTTATTTGTGAAGTTAAGTGCAGGTTTACGGAGATACCAACGAACCAATTTAAATGATTTTTTTAAATGTTCTCAATTGATTTCATTATCACTCATAGGATTTTTTTTACTTCGCAAAACTTTCATTTTTAATAATAATTTACAGCTGAAAAAATGGGGTAAAAATCGGTAATTTATTTTTCAAAATTGCGCTAAATCGCGTAAATTAAAAAAACCCTGTGATAGGCGATAACTACTAGCCTATATTTTATAAAAATGCTTAATTTTTTGATTAAATGTTGCAGTAATGGAGGTGCGTCCGCCACAACAGGCGTGAAAGAGGAGGGGCTTAAAGGCGCGAATCAAAAACAAAAATGTCAAAAGTAATATTTATAATAGTCTATAAAATTATATTCTCTTATGGGTTGATTCGATTAACTTACATAGTACCAAAATTAACTTCTGTCGAATTTCATTTCGCCTTCGATCGAATTCTCAGAATAGGCCTCCTAATATTGGTCGTTTTCGATTATTTTTAGATTTCACTCCCTTCTCACCCATGTATATATATATATATATATATATATATATATATATATATATATATATATACATATATATATATATATATATATATTATAGGGCTGACTTGACCAAACAGTATATAATGACATAGTAAATGTCACCCTGACCCCTAGGAGTGCTAGGAATGTCTTTTTTTACGAAAAGGCAGAATTACTAAAGATCAACCTATATCTTTTGTGTTTTTCAGTCTTAGAATTAAGTCTATTGTACGGTCACCAAATTTGAACATAATGATACGGAATACCTTGTATAGAAGATTAGTATAGTGTGGCGAACAAATTTGATTGCACTTGCCACAAAAAGTACTCAGCAGCAATTACTATTAAACAAAACAAAGCAGTACAAAAATGTTTTTGTTCGGATACTTTTCATATAAAAGGGAGCAAAATGGTTAGAAAGTTCAGTTCCTTTTTCATCGTCATATAAGACATAGCTCGTGTAAAATATATATTCGAAATAAAGTTTAATTTAAAATTTAAATAACCGGACTTTTGAGATTTTGGGGACGTCCGCAATTAAATGCTAATAAAATTATTTAACTTAAGTTTTCATGGAAAATTTTTAAAGTGGATATCAGCCTATTTAAGGGGAAGGAAGCAATTTGTTCGTATATCGATTACAACTTCTAAAATCATCAAAGTATCATCAGGTGTTCCTCAAGGTAGCCACTGCGGACCCATCTTGTTCCCTCTCTTTATAAATGATGTTGTAAAATGTTTTTCAGTTGCTCACTGCTTAATATTTGCGGATGACCTAAAACTTTTTCATGAAATACGTTCAAATGAATGTTACCTTTTACTACAAAATGATCTTGATAGTTTAGCTGACTGGCGCGAGTCAAATAATCTTTCTTTGAATAGCTCCAAGTGTTCGGTTTTATCTTTTCATCGTTCTTTAAGACCCATCAGTTACGACTACACTGTTAAAGATTGTCCTCTAAATCAGGTAAACGAAGAGTTGGCTTGGGTGTAGTGTTTGATAACAAGTTATCATTTACGGAACATATTGAGTATGCCTCATCAAAATCATTTAAACTGTTCGGCTTTATAAGGAGAAGTAGCCGAGATTTTAAGGATCCATTTCCCATAAAGTCGCTCTATGTGTCTATAGTCAGACCAATTTTAGAATATGCTTGTGTGGTTTGGAGTCCAGGCTATCAAAATCATATTAACAGGCTTGAATCAGTGCAAAAATCAGTTACACCTTCTTTGTGTTGCAAACGTTAATATTGGAGAGATAATATTCCTTCATGTGAATCCCTAAGATTGTTGTTTGGTTTACAAAAATTAAGCTTCAGACGTGATTGCTTTCGATCTATATTTGTTAAAGATATTTTGTGTTATAATATTAATTGTCCAGAGTTACTTAATTTGATCAATATATATTCGCGAGTGAGAGAATAATGCGATCAAGAAGTTTGTTATACATATGTTCCTTTCCATACAACTAATTACGGTCGTCATGAAACCATATCAATGTGTATATTAAAATTTAATGAGTTTAACCGTTTTGTAGATTTTACTCTTCCTAGGAATTTGTACAAAAGTGAATTATTTGCTATTGAAAATATTAAATATTGAAATTTATAAATCTAGACATTTAGGAGTTATAAGTTAGTTAACTTAATGCAATAGTCTGTAAGATATAGATTCTGTAGACTGAAATAAATAAATAAATATCCTAATCCTTCTATTTCAAAACAGCTACGAGTTATGGAAGACTACAAAAGCGACACACTTTAATAAACAGACTTCATCCGGATCGAAATGCACTGTTAGAATAGTGTACCACCTGCAACGGAGTAAATTAAATAGGAGGTTAACACGCGTCCTCCAATCAATTCACAGTAGAGATGCATATCACTACCACAGAGAACAGAATTCTCGTTGGAACCCTACATCCAGAGATGCCAAATCAGTGATTTCGTCACCAAATCTGGTGTTTTCGAACACCTTCCTAGTGACAGAATTTGTTTGCTCAGACACGTCTAAAAGTTGGGGATTTTTAACCTTCACCGCGGTGACTTCTGGTGACTTTTGGTATAGTGATACCAAATCACAGACTTATTACCAAATACCTTCCTAGTTATAGAATTTTTTTTTCTGCGACACGTCTAAAGCTTGGTGATTTTGAACCTCTTCTGGTGACACCAAATAATATCAAATGTTCTCCCAATTTTTAACATTTTAATGTAAATATTAGGTATTTCTGGTTGTTTTTGATTATTTTTGCTGGGCTATCACTTCATTCAGTTACAACCTGTGTTGTACCATATATTTAAGCGAGCCCAGTTATTAGGCTCAACGCATTTGTAACACAACTCGAACTGTGAAAGCAGGCCCCTGCTTACGGGAGGGTTTCTAAAATTATCTGTACTTCTTGATTACGAAAAATTTGACTGAAATACTAAAAAAATATCCTAAAATGTATGTGACCATATTTTTTAATTGCATAATATATCATATTTTATGTACATCCATTTGTTGAGGAGGAAATCCTGCGCTTTAATGATACTCATCTTCTGTCGCTTACGATAAGAGGATCGTCCATAAAATTAGAATTTTATCACATATATAATCTGTTTCTCCTTCTTTTATTTTTACAAATTGAAAAGAAGGAGTTAATGACGCTTCAGTAGATGAGATCAGCTGTTGATCAAATCAAAGTACACTTAAGTTCTGCAATGCGCACCAATTAGAGCAAATACGCGTGTGATTCATGTAAATACAGTCTTTTATTAAGAAATAGTATTTAAATTTTTGTTGTTTCTAAGCAAACTTAAAAAATTTAATATTTTGTATCTGGCGACTTTTTTTAAATAAAGGTGTCTTTTTCAGTCCCCATATAGTGACACGCTTGATCGACGACTTGGCAACACTGCCTACATTTCATTGGAATAACTATAGCTTATGACAATCTAAATAAATAATTTTTAAAATCGGTTCAAGTTTCCGAGATTACCTCTTACATTTAAAAAACGCACACCCTCTCTTTGTAATATTAGTATAGATTTCCTTTATTCAGAGAAGCATTTATTGGTATTTAAACGTTAGTAATTTCTATAAATTGCAAACTGCTTCCTCCATATGAAAGAAATCGTTTCCTAAATAAAACAATTCAATTACTTGCTACATAACAACTTCTCTTATTGGTTTTTACCATGGAAAGCCATCTAGAAATAGTTTTCCGTTCACACCAGACTTCTTTCATATATCCAAGGTGACGTTCACAGCTCCTGCATACTTCTATGAAGCGAAAATAGATGAAAATCCCAAAGAACGGGGCAATCGATAGGAAATTCCACTAAGCGTAATTACCACTTATTGTTAGAAGCTTCCTTCACCCACTCAGATCCAGGATTCACTTATTCTAGTCGTAATTCTTTTTCAATACACTTCTTATTGGGATATATTTCTGGCACCTTTAGTCGTCAACAACGTAACAAGAGAAAATTTTGTAGTCTCAATAGAAAAAAAATTTTCATAATCAATTTTTCCATACCTGACAAGAAGAATGAAATTGAATGAAGCATTGTTCACTTTTGTATGCAATGCCAGGCTCCTTGATCTGATCATATTATGACTTAGTAATGACTTATTCTTTTCAACCACCTACACCTTATGGAATTCAGCTTAAAATCTAATTCGCATTTATTGCTTTTTGAATGCGAGTATATACCCTACCTGTTAAAAATACATTAAAAGAGTTCGAGTAGGAAAATTGACTAAGGTTACGTATATAAAAGATTTTTTTTTAGAATTTCATGGACTGAAAAATTTGCTGTGGGAAAAAGTTAAGGTCGTTTTACAAACAAAAAACTTTAGAATTATCATGAAAATGTTAGATACACTCGTGTTATTTTTTTTATGATGTAGTCAAGCCCAGGCGACAATCCTGTGATGGAATAAGGGAAATTGAATGTCTCGTTTTCGCATTGCTCGGAGCTAAATAAAAACCCAGAGACGGATTGGATTTTTAAGAATTGCAAATTAATAACTCGTAGGTAGACCGAGGCCCGAACGAATTTTTAGAGCAATTAATATAAGTGTTCCTTTGTAAATAAATGTCACCACTATCGGTGACAGCACAATCTAAAATGAGACTAGTACACCAGAACTTTAAGGTAAAGGAGTATTTTCGAGCTTTGCAATGTGGACTTTAGATAACTGGAAATTATAGGGAACACGAGTTTCATAAAACAAAGTTGGAGTGATCTCAACCCAACTTTTGTCTCTTACAGTGATGTTTCTTATGTTTTCTAAAAAACGTAAAACTTGGAACTTTGGAAATATTAAATATTTAAACTTATGACGTCATGACTTTCGTAATAATATACTTCCGATTATCATGCCTGAAGTGAGTGTAATTTTCCGTTCGGAAAATTTTTAAATATTTAATATAAATCTCGAGGGATGCGTTTTTGGACTAATGTATTCGAGAACTTCTTTAATCCATATGACGAGAGCTATTATTAAATTTGCTGTTGGTTTTATTGTTTTATTAGTAACTTTTCTTTAATGATAATGCCAAAGCTCAGGGGATGCCCTATGATGCTAAAGCACATCCTTCGCAGGAAAGGAATTAAGGGCAAGGGAAAAGGGTTAAAGGGTTAAGTGAAGTAGGTGTCGATGTATGTCTCGCTTAAAAGTTTCGACCTCATAAGACGAAGGAGAAACAGAAGATGGTAAACTGTTCTACATTCGTGTTGTTCTGCTAAGGAAAGACTCCCGAAATTTAACGGTATATTGAAATTTGACCTGAACAGTATAGTGGATGTGATCGACTTAAAGCTCTTATATTACACATTGCCTTATTCAGAACAATGACCGTGAAAATAGCGATAGAAGATTGAGAGACTACCGACATTCTTTCGAGTAATTTAAAATTTGGTGGCACACTAACAATAAGATAAATTCAAAAGTTAAGACCAACCCACACCCCCAGCCCAACATTTTTGATGTGGTACCGATCGGGGGGGGGGGGGGGGACCTACTGTACCCAACAAAAAAAGAAAAATTCTTCCATTCCGTCTGTCAATAAGGGCAAAATGTTTTGGTTCTGTTATGATATGTTTTGATGCGGCGATATGTCGCAGTAAAATTTTTGTTCGCCGGTAATTTTCTTTCTGAAGATATTTATGTAGACTTGCTTTATATCAGTAATTATGTATGTGTATTCGCAGTGGCGGCATACATACTTTAAGAATCTCGCGGCACACTAAAGTGCCACGACATACCCAAGTAGCACAACCGAGTCATCTTAAAGTTATTTGACTTTCTTATGACTGACCGAAGTTGTAATAACCTGCCGTTATAACGCTGTTATTTATTGGAATAACGACATTACAACTACGTACAATGGGGAATCGCATTGCTGACATAAGAAACCTTTATAGCTTTCTAACCGACTACCCAAAAACAAAGAGGTTCTAATTCGACGCGTATTTTTTAATTTTTAATTTATTTATTTTTTTTTTATGTCTGACCGGGCATAACTTCGTAACGCGTTGACCGATTTTGATGATTCTTTTTTTGTTGGGTAGAGTATGTTCACCGATTGGTACCATGTCAAAAAAATTGTTGTTAGGGTGGGGGTGGGGGGTGGGGGTGAAACCTAACTTTATAACGCGTGATCCGATTTGGATGGTTCTTTTTTTGTTGGACAGAGTATGATCCCCCATTGCTAACAGGAGAAAAAACTTTGGCCTAGGGTGGGGGAGGGGGGCGGGAGGGGTAGTCTAACTTTGTAACGCGTGGACCGATTTGGATAATTCTTTTTCTGTTGGGTAGAGTATGTTCCGTGGTTGATACCAGGTGAAAAAAATTTTGGGGGATGGGGGTGCGGGGTTGGTGTGGAACCTAACTTTGTAACGCGTAGTCCGATTTTGATGGTTCTTTTTCTATTGTATAGAGTATGATCCCCCATTGCTAATAGGAGAATAATTTGGTCCTATGTTGAAAGGTGTGGGTTGGGGGGAGGAGTAGTCTAACTTCGTAACGCGTTGACCGATTTGGATAATTCTATTGTGTAGATGATCCTTGGCTGATGCTACGAGAAAAACATGTTGCTGGGGTGGGGTGGGAGAAGGGGGGGTGGAACCTAACTTTGTAACGCCTGGATCGATTTGGATGCTTCTTTTGCTGTTGTATTGTCAATTAACTATTTAATAATTCACCTAGTTGCTTCTAACTATTTATCACGCATATCTTTAATTTTAGGAATTAATATTTATAGAAAGAAAAAAGAAAATTATGATCTATTAAATCGTGCGTGACCCTTTTCAAAACATAACCAAGAACTGCCTTTGAACAAAATAAATAAATATATTCAGATGTAAAGAAGCTGGAACTTGCAACAAAAACTTTCATGTATTATCACTTCTATTTAAAAACCTTAACTTTTTTTTGTATATTAAGACAATAAACAATCATAAAAAGTTAGTCGTTAATTCAAACCTTCCTAAAAAATTATATTCTTTGAGAATTGCAGCGATTATTGTCACACCACAAAACAGAGCACTTTATTGTAAAATTAAATTATTAACAACACTTTAAGTGGCTGGAGTTCCGAAAATGGGAACCATCTGATTGGCTTCAAATTTTTACCAGACACTCTACTATACAGTAGATGACATTACCTAAAAGGATTTTTGGCGACTCGAAGGGGAAGGAGGTGTAAAATTTGCTGATAATTATATTGATATTAACATAAGTATGTACACGGCACGATTTTAGTTTCCGTCTCACACCGATTTAACATTTTTATTACACTTTCTTCGAGGAAGAGCTGTATTAAGTAGGCTTTTAGTTCTTTTATTAATGTGATTATGAGGGTTCCTATTTTTTTAAGTTCCAAAAGAGTTTTTTAAAACACTTTTTATTATGTTCTTTGTCTATTTAGTTAAACAAAATTAATACTTCATTTCTAATTTGTACATAAATTCAACAAGTCTTTTACACGAATGCTTTAGACGGAACTCACACCAAGTACAAGTCGATAGTTCAACTTCGTCTCCCTCCCTGTCTTCACCTTCCCTAAGAGCAATTTGGCTGGTCTTACATAACGGCCGAGCACGCAATGACCTATCCTGTATATTCTACAATCTAAGCTTATGTAACTTATTAATTTGACAGGTCACAGATACCTTGCCTCTTAGAATATAAAACTAATAAGTAGTGGAATAACTTCTTTAAGTAGTGGAATAACCATTTGACCATGGAAGTAACACCAATTTAGAATTTTGGTAGAGGCATCGGGAAAAAAATAAACTAACTATATATATATAACTATTTAATCATTCACCCACTTGCTAACAACTATTTATCATACCCATTTTAATCTTTTAGGAATTATTAGTTATATCTAGGAAAAAGAAAGTTATGATCTATTAAATCCTGTATGCCCTTTTTTCAAAACATAACCAAGAATTGCATTTGAAAAAGTGACAAATTTCAGAAGTAAACAATCTGGAAATTGTTATAAAAACATTTACTTATTATCACGTCTTTTTCCAGAGTTCACACTTTTTTCGGTATATTAAGACAATAAACAATCTTAAGACTTGACGTTTTCAAAAAGTTTAGCTATTATAATGTGTCAAACAGCTAGTCCATATTTCTTAAAAATCTTAAGCAATTCTCGAAGCCCATATTCTAAATCTTCCTCAAGTGTCTTCATTGCTTTCATTTGCGTCTGCATTTAGAGTATTCGGAATTGAAACTTGTATTTCTGTAAAAAATTACAAATTAACAATAAAAAATAGTTTTTAAAAAAAAGTTGAACCGATTTCACAAAAACCGCTAAAAAGCATAAAATAATTTTTAATTTTATATCTATTACGTCATTTTGATGTCGGTGCAAATTAAACAAACAAAACAACTACCCAACCACAGAAGATGCATGTGTGTATGGTAATAGCTGCGTTCTATTGGTCCATGCAGAGTACTCCGGCGTACTTCCCCAATGGAACGCTTTCTCTTTTCCTGACTAGTTTGAGCCCCCTGTCAAGTTTTGGAATTTTATAGATAGTACATGCGGTTTTTCGATGTGCTGTGAAAATTATGGTATGTTATAAGTCGTATGTAGTATTGGAAGCAAAAGGGGTAGGCTACTAGGTGGTTACTTCTTTTCGGGCTTATAGAGCTGCGGAACATTGGCTCAAAGCCGTGCTCAGATTCCAGAGGGAAGTAGGGTGGCTATGAAAGCAAGGTAAATAGGTTGGATTCCCATGAATCTCACATCGTTAACTCATCTTGTGGTATAAGTGGAGCGGGCGGAGGGTATTTCAGCAGTATCCCTCTAACGTAACCTAACCTAGCCTTTAAGTCCTAGTAAATTAGAAAAGACGAAGAGTAGCAAATTGTGTAGAAACTGAAAAATATTGATCCTTTCAATCTACCATTAGTTTTGAAATAATAACGTACTCTTTCCAGTCAAGCATACGAGTATAGTGTAATTAATGCAAAAACCTGTTAGCGTTTGGAAACACTTGCAGAGATCCATTTTGAAGTTCAAAATCGCTTGCACTTTAGATTGAAGTGGATGTCGAGTACTTTCATTTCTGTAACTACCATCTGTCCACCCGTGTTCGGGAATTTCTGAGTTGGGTTAAGTGCCGAAACCAGTCTTTCATTCTTTCTTTGAAAGCTCCACAAACAAAAGTCAATAAACCAAATCAAAATCCTTCTGACTTCTCCGCCTTCTGGCAATCGTCATGATTCGTTTTAAATTTAACACCACCAGATACTTACAGCAGGCATATTTGCATGCGAACAGAATTAACTCAGCGACACCAAACGAAAAATAGAACCTATGTATGTAAGCATCCATTATTCATGCCATGTCATCTTTGAATGCATAAATTTCATTTTAAGGGGAGATCCTATTCAGTTCCATTGCATCAAAGAATATTCCTTATGAGGGCAAATCTGATTCAGCCTAGGCGTTATGCACTTAGAGCAAGCTTCTTTACAATTCCATTTATGCTAGTGGTGGGTGGATTCTTTAGAATTCCCGAATGAAATTTCTCGCTTCTACTTAAAGAAATGGAGATTATAAAAGGATGTTGAATTATTTAATTGATTTGATGTGAAGAATATTACAATAGTAGGAAGAGAAATACAATAATAATAGTGGAAATTTATTTTGCATAAGCCTTTATTCAGTTTTCCTACATGAATAGGGCAAGATTAATTATAGATGATTTGTTGCGTAACAGCCTGAAGAGAGAGAAGGGTAACGACGGATTACCGAAAACGCAGAGTGGGCACAGTCCTATGGTTTACACTCCTTTTAGGTGCCTGTAACAAGGGATTAAAATGATATTTTTTTATACTTGAAAAATTTTTATCGAGCTTTACTTAATTGTACTCAACAGAGGAAAAAATTGTTTTTACTTGTAGAAATTAAAATTTTAAGGAGAAAATTCTGTATTACATCCATGGGATGGTATGACGGACAAGGAATTTATACAAAATCCAAATAATCCCTTTTAATGTATTTCTATTTCCATAAATATTTACGAAAAATTCGCGTTTTTCAGTTTTCTATAATCCGTTTTTGAGTCGACTTTGAGCTTTTGGTTGTGAAGGTATTACTAAAAAACTACATTCTCACGTCTAGATGAAAAAATTAAAATAAAAGGAAAGTCGAACACTTGTTTTTTAGGTCACAGTTCAGTTTCCTGGTGGTAGTATCCACCGTATGTGGCATAAAGACTTCTGCCATATGGTATAAATATAAATAGTATGCAAGCTTCTAATAAAATAGCAAAAATTGTAAAAGTTGTCAGTGATAACATACATTACCCTTAAATAAATACACTTAATAAACTTTTATGGAATTACAAATGTTATTTCGTCAACAGTTTGAGCTGAACTACTGACGGGAACGGACGTGCCGCCGTGTCTTGCTCCCCAATAAATTTTTAAAGCGGTTGCGAAAGCGAATCGAATTTTAAAAAATCAAAGTGCTAGTGCCATCTTGCCGGAGTGAAGGGCTTTTATGCTCTATTTGTAAGCACAGTCTGGTGAGTCCGTTCCGATTTATATCTTTTTTGCTTTCATCCAACATTCAATGTAGTACAATCGTGCTGCATTGAATGCGTTTAACGGGTCTCCACTGCTGAGCATTTAGCTGCCTTCGTCGAGATCAAAGTTCAGCACAGCAGGCATAACACTGCTGCTGGCTTTGTTTTCACAGAGGCGGCTTTGCTTTGCATCTGTGGATCCCGTTCGTCAGTCCTTGTGTTTGTGTACGTTTTCGTTTGTTTTGTTTTGGGCAAATTAAGACCGGGACTATGCAACAATTTTTATTTAATTTTTGCAACATTCGTGGCTTAAAAAGTAACCATTTTTCGGTTTACTGCCACTTGATCGCGGAAAATCCGGCAGTTTTTGCACTAAGCGAAACCAAGGTTGTTTCCGATTCTGATATTAATCAGTATCACATCCCTGGTTATCACTTAGTGCCGCTCTTCTCTCCTCAGAGGGGAATCGCGGTTTATATTAGAAATGATGTGCCATTCTCCTATCTCCCTCAATTCTCTTCTACTAATCCAGAATTTAATTATGTCTGGATTAGATTTAAACTCCATCTGCTTTTTATACCGCATCCCGAATGTGTCTGACACTGACACTGTGTGCTCCTTCGATAAACTGTCTTCCGATATCGATAAGATTTTGGAATTATCCCCCTCTTCTGAAATCGTTCTTGCTGGAGATTTCAACGTCCACAACACACAGTGGCTCAGGCATTCTTCTACCACAAGCCCGTCTGGAAGACACGTCGAGTTATTTAGTGAGTCCTTTAATTTACAGCAACTGGTTGAGTGTCCGACTCGTGTTCCTGATACTTCGGGGCACAACGCGCACCTTTTAGATCTATTTCTAACATCGCATCCAGAAAAATACTCGGTTTCGGTGACGTCTCCCTTGGGTAATTCGGACCATTGTCTAATCTCCGCCCAATTCTCCATCTCCTCTCTGACAACCACTAATCTAAACTCCACCAAAAGATTAGTGTGGCATTATAAAAATGCTGATTGGGCGGGACTTAATAAATATCTCAGAGAGCTGGACTGGTCTGATTGCTTTTCTATGAAGGACGTTAACAGAAGCACCGATTATATCTTGAACATCCTATGGTTTGGAATGCATCGCTTTATTCCTCATAGCTTCAAGAACATCAAACCAACTAACACCAATTGGTTCAATAATGACTGTTTCGCAGCCATTAAAAAGAAGGAAGCAGCCTTCCAGGCATATAAATTGTGCCCTTCAGAGGAATTGAGACATATCTATAGAGATGCGCGGAATATTTGCAATTCAGCAATTAGCCGGGCTAAGTTCAATTTCGACCAGAGCATCAGACGGAAGGTATTTTCTACTCAAAAGGGTAGTAAGGGCTTCTGGTCTCTAGTAAAAACCGTAAAGAACAATTTCACCTGTTCGTCAACACCACCACTCATTTATAATGGGAATGTTTTTACTGACTCATTGGACAAGGCCAACCTGTTTGCTGCTAATTTTGCTGCTAACTCGTACTTGCCACCATCATCGCAGCCACTTCCATCTCTATCACAGTGCATTAGTAGGCAAAAGCCGCTACACTTTCGCACTCGGGAAGTTTTTAGAGTACTTTCGAAACTCGACGTGTCCAAAGCTACTGGGCCTGATGGTTTCTCGCCCCTTGTTTTAAAATGCTGCGCCTCTGCTTTGGCTAAACCTCTGCGCAAACTTTTTCACCTGTCATATTCAACAGGAATATTTCCAAGTGTATGGAAACTTGCTCATTTCCAGCCGATACTTAAAAAAGGAGAGGCATGCGACCCCTCTAACTACAGACCAATTGCACTAACCTCGATCATATCCAAAGTTTTTGAATCACTCATCAACTCTCAGTTGTTGACATATCTAGAAAATAACCATCTTATCATCGATTGCCAGTACGGTTTCCGCGCTGGCCGCTCAACCGGAGACTTATTAACGGCTCTAACGGAGCGTTGGAATCATTGTCTCCATAATTTCGGTGAGTCCGAAATCGTCGCTCTTGATATTTCAAAGGCTTTTGATAGAGTCTGGCATGCTGCCCTTTTAGCCAAACTTCAAACATTTGGTCTGCATCCTACCCTCGTTAAATGGATAGAGAGCTTTTTGTCAGGCCGTTCAATCCGAGTAGTTATTGACGGCGTTACATCTGCATCCCACGAAATAAATGCCGGTGTACCTCAGGGTTCAGTTCTTTCACCAACTTTATTTCTTCTTTTCATCAATGATCTCTTATTCCTTACTCTCAATCCTATTCATAGTTTTGCCGACGACAGCACCCTTGATTTCGCGTACTCATTTGATTCTGTAATGAATTCACGTGGAAATGCTACAGAAGTCAATCGGGAACGCATGTTTAGATCATTAAACAACGACATTTCTTAGGTCCTCGCTTGGGGCAGAGCAAATCGTGTTACGTTTAATGCATCCAAAACTCAATGCTGTTTAATGTCCCTTAAAAAACGCCCAGTTCACCCCCAACCCATTTCAGTCGACGGAGTGAATATACCCAATTCACCCTCCCTAAAGATCTTGGGTATTGAGATATCCAGCAATCTTAGCTGGACTGATCATATATTTGCAATCGCTAAAAGTGCGATGAAATGTTTGGGTTTTCTACAGAGATGTAAGAAATATTTCACCCCACCCGACTTAGCGTTGATCTACAAGTCCCACATTAGGCCTAGACTTGAATATAATTCCCATATTTGGGCAGGGGCAGGACACACCGCATTGTCCGCGTTAGACAAAGTTCAGCGTAAGGCTGTTAAACTTATTGGCGATTCCTCAATCTCTGAGGGCCTTGACTCTCTTGAGCATCGACGGAATGTCGGTTGTCTCTCACTCTTTTATCGCTATTTCCATGGCCATTGTTCTAACGAAATCGCTAGCCTGATTCCTTGTAGACTCATTACAACGCGCGATACAAGATCTACAAGTCGCTCCCACCCCTTTACTCTCCGGGTCAAATTTGGACGTACCGTCAAATTTCGGGAATCTTTTCTTAGCAGAACAACACGAATGTGGAACAGTTTACCATCTTCTGTTTTTCCCTCGTCTTATGAGCCTGAAACTTTCAAATGGGGCGTACATCGACACCTCCTTCACTCAACCTCCTAACCCATTTCCCTCATCCTTAATTCCTTTCCTGCCAAGGCTGTGCTTTAGCATCATAGGGCATCCCCTGAGCTTTGGCAACATCATATATAAAAAAAAAAAAAAAAAAAAACTCTCAATTATTTAATTTTTATACATTCGCTGGTGGTGTAATATGCCGCGTGCCAGCCTACCAATCCGGAAGTCCAAGGTTCGAATCCCCCTGGTGGGGATTCATGATTATTTTCTGCTGACAAGACCATGGGGGTTGCAGAAAAAATGCCAGTGATTCGGAATCCACTTTAAATTGTAAGTCCACCTGCAATCGTTGTCTCGGATTGGGGAAAGTTCTCCTTCTGCATTATGCCCCATAGGGGGTCACGGGAGCTAAAAAGAGAGAGAAAGAGATATGTCTACCTATACGAATTACTCGACCAAATGGAGAACTGTTCACCTGAGAGCTAAGCAATTGCTCTCTCAATCTTGAAAAGAAGAAAGAATTATGTGACTGTAAGTATTTTAAAGTACCACACTATTTCTTTCCCGATTGAAGAAGGAAATTTTGGGAGCTGTTCTTCTATTTAATATTTATTAAATGCTTTTGCGCTCACCGTGTTGACGGTTGAGTCCCCATCTATTTAGCTGCTGTTATGTTTTATGCACACTGGGTACTAATTCCCTGCTCCTGTGGCACAGTTTACCGACTAAAACACCTCCCTTGGTTCTCTGGACACTAGCCTGGAACTTTTTAACACATTACTACAGACAGCACATGCACTCTGTCGAGGACGTCTTCCCTACTGGTGAAAGTACGATCAAAAGTACCCGTGATCGCTCAACAACTATGGGAGGTGATAGTTTAGTTCATCATGTTTTCTGTCTACCCAGAGGCCTATGTTTTTTATTAGCCTAGCAGTCTTTCGGCCCTTGTTCTGCTCATCCTACTTTCCACTTTTCTTCTCTGCTCAAGGCTAACCTCCATACTTGCGTCTGCTTAAGGTAGATCGCCCCCTCTCCCTTCTGTAAGCATTGTGACGGGTATAACTCCGGCGATTAGCAGCGCGGTTAATTCGGAGAGAGTACGATCTGCAGAGGTCAGTTCCAGCGCAGCATCCAAACTTTGCCTCACCTTACCTAGAACCAGGAGTGCTATACTGGGAGTAACTTCCAGGATCCCGATTGAAACATGCCCCACTCCAACGGTTTTGCGTTAAAGTCTCTCGCCACTACCACTACTGGCAATAGTGTTTACGATCTCATACTCTAGGCAGTTCAGTTTATTCCGGAAGTCCTGAATTAGTTCGTTTGGCGTAAAGTAGCACCTGAAGGATGTCACTGCAGCGTGTGTCACCTAGACAAAACGTCTGCCTTCGACGTGCGCTTCTACTTGGGTTCTTCTGAGGTCAGGTGTTCAGATGACAGCAGTGCCTGTCAATTCTGGGTATCAGAAGGAAGGGTCCTTATCCTTTTATTGTTGTAATCAGCATCGTTTCGACCTGTTCTTCTTTATACAGTTTATAGAGGAGGTCTTCAGCAATCCTGTAGGACACGGATCGTTTGGCGGATTTCGGATCTTTTGCAGGGCTTCCTCAAAAACCCCATACCGTCCTGAGCTAGGAACATGTACATGTTCTTCACTCGCAGAGTACGTAGTTTGCCGGGACTGTGCACACTTCACTTCCACACTTGTACCTGTACCTCCGCACCTGTTGAAATTGTTCCTCCTATCCGGTCCATTACAATCCTTCGCCACATGACAATATCGAAGGCACCAGTAACATTGTGCCACGACTACCCTCTCCCGCACCCTGCCATACAGACAACCGAGCTTCATCTTACATTTGTTAAGGAACTGCTTTGCTGACTTCTCATCGTTATCGATACTAACCAACTTTTGTCCTTGGCTATTCCTGGCTGTAAGGATTTCGCTTAGGGCTGGGAGTTCGATACGATAAAAAGGTCACCTACATTTTTAGGTCCACTTGCAATCATTGTCTCGAATCGGGTCAAGTTCTTCTCCCGCCCGATGCCCTACAAGGGCTTACGGGAACTAGAGAGGGCCCAATTCTAGAAACTTCACTTTTAACGTTTTATATATTGCCTTAACTTATTATTCGAGGAACTTGTTAAGCTGGAGGAACCTAAAGGGGACTCGAGGTCAGTGAGGTTGTGATCAATAAGGAGTCCCTGGAACCTTTGGCCAAGGCAAACGGGCTACCCAAGTAGCACAAAATCTTACCATAATCTATACGACGTCGTGGCAACTGCTTTTGTACGACTTTAAAGTTTTTATTTCACGAAAAGTTGTACAACTGTCGGATATCGGTAATCAGGTGCCAGTTGTAATGTTGTTGTCATTTAAGTTAGTACATTGTTATAAGAACTTAATATATTACTTCCTACAGACTAGTTGTAATTCTAGTCATACTGGCTACATCAAGAGTTACATACGACTAGTTAAAATTTAAGTCATAAGTCAGTTAAGCCAACTACATTATAATAATATAATACAACTTGATAATATAAGTCATTACTTGCGTTGTAACAACGGTTGCGAAATAACTTATAGGTATACGACTATAAAGCTAGCAGCTGTATGTCGGTATTAATATAGTAATAATTACCACATGAAATGTGTAATTCACAAAATGGAATACTTTTAATACTTAATAGCAGAAAGTATTCGAAATTGGAATCATAAAAATGTCTTTATTTATACAAAATTTTAAAAAATGAATATAATTTTAGGGCGAATGAGTATTACGGGGCTACAATAGTAATTATTACAGAAACTATTGCTTGGTACATGAAATTAAGGCTTCGTTTGACTATACGTTATACGAAAAATGTTAGATTAATTTAGGATAATGGAGTAATTTTAAGAATTTTATTGAATTCATTTACATTATCGAAAAAAATGTATAATGATAGTGTAGCTCTATACTCCTGTAAGAGGGCCATCGGTGGAAAATGGGGGTTTCAACCCAAGTTAACTCACTGGCTCTATGTTGCAGTTATTAGGCCAATCCTATTGTATGGCGTGGTTGTCTGGGGGCCATCACTGGAAAAGGCCACTTACCTAAACGCTTTGAGGAAGGTGCAGAGGTCGGCCTGCATCTGTATCACCGGAGCACTACGGACCACTCTTACTGATGCTCTGGAGATACTTCTCCACTTACTTCCATTAGATCTGATGGGTAAACAGATGGCTGCTGATGCTGCCGTTCGACTTGCAGCCACATCTCTGTGGTAAAATATTAGAGTTGGGCACTCTACAATTCTGGACTCCTTTTTGCTCCAAGTGGAGCATCTTGAATACACCAATCCCAGTTACTCCTTTGTCAAGCGATTTAGATCGACCATTCCAACCAAGCTTGACTGGGATGGGGACACCATTTCTTGTGGGGAATCCATTCAGATTTATACGGATGGTTCTTAACTACAGAGTAGGGTGGGGGTTGGGGTTTTCTCAGAGGCACTGAACATTATCCTTCCGTCTTCCAGACTACTGCAGTGTGCTTCAGGCGGAGGTCATGGCTATTCAGGAAGCTTTGAATTGGTTGAAGGGGAACGAAGCTCCAAAGCACATCTGTATCCTTACAGATAGCCAGGCTTTCTTTCTGCTTTCGATAGGCAGAATTGACCTTGGTATAGCTATTGGGGTAATCACAGGCCATTGCCCTATTGGCTTACACGCGAAGAGACTTGTTATCTTCTCAAACGACTTCTGCAGAAGCTGAATGGACGAGGAGGAGGAGGAAACTATTTTCCACTACTTCTGCCGGTGCCCTGCACTGGCACCAAGGCGGAAGTCCTTCTTGGGTAACTATTTCTTTGATAGTCTCTGTGATCTGGCGGCGATTGACATTACAGATCTCTGGCGCTTCATCGACAGCTCCGGATGGTTCCAATGAGGAGGTGGAGGGAATTCTTGGATTCCCGTGGCATCACGATGGTCCTATTGATGTCTAAGTGAGCCCTTTAAGGCAGCCACATGAACCTAACCTAACCTATTATTCGAGTTCGATTGGGTCTTGACATTTGACGTTTCTCTGATATCTGAAATCTGCGATGTACATAGTACTCACCTTAATTTAATTTTTATCTAGTGCTCAATACCGCACGCTACGGTCGTAACATCATTGTAATATAGAATTTTCGTTTATGTCATAAAGTAAAAGTTCGGCTTAAAATCTTTAATGTAATTGATGTATTGATGTCGATTAACACTGTCAAAAACTGGTGATTTCATCGTGAAAGGGGAAAACAATAAGTAAACTACCCTTAACTGGGTAGGGTGAAGTTTAAAAAAACGCGGAATATATTCGTAAGTGGATTCTAAATATCAAATTTGAACGATATAAGTCAATTTAAATTTATTCATTAGACTAAACCAAAACGACTTTTTTAGTGTTTGGGAAAATCAAAGACACATTTTTCGAAAATATTTTTTTTACGATGTGACTAAAGCCTAGGGCACAGCCCTTTGATGCGTTAGCATGGTTTTAGCCGGAAGGGTAAGGGAAGTGAGGAAAGTTGAGTCTTGTTTTTTGCATTGCTGCGAGCTAGACAGTAGCCCAAAGACGGAGTGGATTATTCTAATTTCTTAATAAAAGCTCATGGGGAGATGTGGTCTCGAACCCGAGGGCCATGGCATGGTGGTCGTGCCGCTCAACGAATTCATCCAACTTAGTCTCTCTAATACAGTTTGTAAGGTTTTAAATAGACTTTTAAGAATAATGTCTGCGTACGCGCATACGTAATAATGCATAATAAGACAGAAGAAAGTTTTGCTCAGTTTGCAAGCGAGCAGTATGAGTATGAACTATTTAGCCAACGGCGGAGACGGAGTTGGATCAATACGTTAAGCGGCTAGACCAACATGCCATGGGTCCCGGGTTCGAGACCAGATGACCCCGTGAGCTTTTATTAAGAAATTAAAAATAATCCACTCCGTCTCTGGGCTGTTGTCTAGCTCGCAGCAATGCAAAAACAAGCCTCAAGTTTCCCCACTTCCCTTATCATAATTCCCTTCCGGCCAAAACCATGCTAACGCATCAAAGGGTTGTCCCCTATGATTTGGCCACATCGTATAAAAAAAAACGGCAGGCAAACTGATTTTGTAAGTACACGCATTGGTACACCCGAGGGAAACAAACCCTAGTCAATGTTTACCCATAATTATAAGAGTACTGAATAGCAATTGTTATATATTGCATCGCGCTTTGTACAGAGCATAGCCCACATGGCGAAAACGAAGCCAAGGTGAGCAATGCGCATGCCCCAGATTTTGGAACTCAGAAAAACGTCAATTGCCCTACGTTAAGAACGACTCGATCATATGGTGAATAAGCAAGATGAAAATATATAACGGAAATATCTAGAAGGAAATGGCTGAAATTTATAGAATTAAGCTGAGTAGTATAAATAGGGCTGAGTAGAAGCCTAATGAGTTTTTAGTCGTGATTGAGACCGCAAATAGTTTACGCGTGCTTGATACTGTGAAGAGTTAATGTTCTTACAACTGCCGTCAAAAGTGAGATTAATTAAGACTAAGAAGTGAACTTAAAAAACAAAAAAAAAAAACAACAAAAAAAATGTGATGAAGGAATTACGATGGAATTAAGTAAACGTTCCTTCCCTAGGGAAATAAATGTGTCCTGGTAGCTTTACTACAGGAAGTCACTCAACACGAAGGAAAGAATTCAGAGACATTTATTTTTGAAGACGAGCTAAAAGAAGCAGAAACCACTCCAAGCATGACAGATCTTCTCAATAAAATCTTCCAAAGAAAAACAGAAGACTTCGTCATCGGTGGAAGAGTCCGCTAATTAGTTGCAGTCAGCAATGGAAGAACAGAAGACTTCATCAGCCGAGTTGAAACCATCCATGAATGGGTCCGTTAGTGAGTTAAAAGCATCAATAAAAAAACCGACCGTCTATGGAAGAATTCCTAAACGAATTGAAAGCATCAATGAAAGAACAGAAAGCGTCAACGGATTGGTCTGATTCAGCCAACGCACACGGTCCTCTTTTGAGTCTATCCAAACAGGTTTTTGATGGTAAAGGATCGCACGGAAGGGGGATTGTTCCCTCAAATTTTCCACCAAAATGATTTCTATCTCTGGGGTGCAAAACACCACTACATGCATAGAGTGGATATTTTGTGACTGGAGAGTTCAGAAAATTTGTCTGCATGCGCTTGGTTCGTTAATGTTTTAGTTCTCAGGTGGTCAACTTGATAATTAAGTGCGGAACACAATGTCAAGCTGGCGCTCGTAGCTGGCGCGGTAGCCAGACCTGTCAAAAGTTCAAAATATGGAAATTAAGAGATGGCGGTCCAATGTGTAGCTGGCGCTGTAGCGCAAAGTTCAATATTTTTAACTTTTGGCGCGCGCCAAATTTGACATTTCCGAGTTAGCTACAGCGCCAGCGCCACATTGTGTTCCAGCCTTTAAAAGGAAAATATTTCAGGTAAAAGATCGCAAGGAAGGGCAAAAGGCTTGAACACATTTTTCCACCGAAATGATGTCTATCCCTCGGGTGCAATATACAATTTTTTTATATTTTGTGACTGGAGGGCATAGACAATTTTTCTGAATGCGCTCGCTTCACTAATGATCAATTATCAGGTATTCAACTTGGTAATTAAAATAAAAATATTTTAGGTAAAAGATAGATTTTGCATGTGATCGGTTAATTAATGTTTCATTTCTCAGAATAGAACTGAGCTGCCAACTGAACACACTTTTCAATTTTTGTACTGAAATGTTATCAGAAACTAAGCGGAATAATGCACCGAAAGAAAGTCAACATAATTTGGTTTGGTAACTAACACTAACTCAACTCACATTCTGACATAAAATTGAGTCGGACCAAAATATTTTAAGTGTGCGTCGGGCTCACGTCCGAAAACCGGCTTGAGGGAATAAATTTAGAGTCAGGTGTGCGTTGGGTCATTGATAATCATAGTACATCGGCCTTGGAGGTTGAGAACTCTTCATATATTACCACTTTGAGACCCCTCCGGAAACATCTGAAGATGATGTTATTGCTCACATTTCGTCAGATGTTGGTGTTCCGTCTGGAGTGATTGCATACAGAAAATTTAATCGTCGCCGAGAGGGATTCTCCTGCATTGAATCTTTTAGATTTGTTGTTCATGAGGATCTGTTTGCTGCTGCTATTTCTCCCAGTATATGGCCGACGAACTCGATAGTTCGTGAGTTCATTCCTTAGAATGGTTCTGAACCTCGTTCAGCGCCTAAGGCTTCAAAAAACTTATCACTGAGTTGTCTTTTTACTTCGCCAATGTAACCGGGGTCTGGTCTAAAACGAATCATCCTTTTATTACTCCATTGATTCTGACTTCAATGCAGTTTGCCTTACTGAGACTTGGCTTTGTGGAGGAATTTTGGACGCTGAGCTCTTTAATTCTGGTTTTGTGGTCTTCCGTCGTGATCGTCTGCTGCTCTAGCCGCCCCCATTGAGGGTAGAGTTTTGTGCTCTGTTCGCAGAGATATTCCGTACTTACTTGTCAATATTCCTGAATCCGGCGATTTTGAGCTCCTGTCCGTTGCTTTGAGCTTCCCTGCGCGGGGGATTTATGTTGCCGTTATTTATATTCCTCCTGGGTCGTCGCCTGATTTTTATAATTGATTTTCCACATGCGTTGAGTGTCTTACGGATGCGATACTGCCATCGGATGAACTAGTTCTTTTGTCGGACTTTAATCTGTCGTCCGTTAATTGTCGATATTCTATCTATGATGACTCCTTGCTGCCTCGGTTTTCTGCTTCTCCTGGAATCTCTGCTTCCTTTATCGACGGTGTTCTTTCTGCCGCTTTGTAGTGTTTCGAATGATTTCGCCAAATTTCTGGATCTTGTGTTCTCTACTGTTGTCTGAGGTACTAAGGTGAAGCGAACTTTGACGCCCCTGGCACCCGAATCAAAAAAACATTAAACGTTATAATTACTTTTGATCAGGTTATTTTTGATTCTGTTGTGTCTTCTGATTATTGTTTTGATTTTAAAATAGCTGACTTCAAATCTGAATGACTAGCTTCTGGAATGAGCGAAATATTGATAAAGTCATTTCATCTTTCTATGATGCTATTTCTTTATGCTTTTCTGACTGTGCGCCACTAGCACTTGTCAACCATGGATGGATTCTAAATTAAAGCATTTGAAAAACTTGAAGGGTAAGGCCTGGAGGAGGTTTGCTTCGTTAAGAAGTGATGCCGACTATTTAACTTGTTGTTATTTACGTAATCAGTTCACCTCTGGCTTCGAAGTGGCTTATAATAATTTCCTTGGAAGAATGAAGGTTGTATTACGAAATGACCTCAAATTGTTTTAGCCATTTGTAAATTCAAAGCTCCTTAACTATTGCTAACCTCTTTGGTGACTTCTTTAAGACTGCTTTTCTAGTCGATAACTGTAATATTAAGGATTTTGTTGACTTCACGAAGCTTCCACCTACTACTCTTGAGTTTAAAGACCTTTTATTTGACGACGATGTAGTTTTTAAACACATTGCTAATTTGGCTGATGGTTTTACCAGTGGTCCAGATGACATGCGTCTTGTATTTTGAAACGTTGCTACCCATCTGTGTTACCTGTTCTGAGTGATTTATTTAATTTTTGCATCAATTGTGGCGTTTTTCCTAAGCCCTGGAAACTTCCGTTGATTATACCTCTTCACAAGAAAGGTGATAAATGCCTCATCTCTAACTACAGACGACGCTAAAATTTTTCATACTATCTCTGGTTTTGATGATTGCACTCTTTTAAATGCTGACGTGAACAGATCGCATTTTCCTGAACATTAACAAGTGCGCTACTATGTCGTTGTCGCACATGAAATCGTCGTTCAAATTTAATTATACTATTGATGGACGCTTATTATCTAGACTTGACAAAACCAAAGACTCAGCACTGCTTTTCCTTCTTGTTATGAGCCCGAAACTTTCAAACGAAGAGTTTATCAACACCTCCTTCACCAGATCTGTAAACCCATTTCCCTTAGGCTTAATTACTTTCCTGCCAAGACTGTGTTTAAGCTTCATAGGGCATCCTCTAAGCCTTAGCATTATTATAAAAAAAAACTACAGCAATGCATATAGCAAAAATACAAATTTCTGTAGCTTGCTTAGCAAAAACAAAATTCATTAATTTTATCAAAACGAGAAGAACTTTAAAATCTTTTTACCATAACAGGAAGAAAAGCAACAGAAGTTTGTTTTGCATGATATTTGCATATAACATATACCTGTAAATTAACACAAATGAGATAAAATACACTTCTCGCATAATGAGACACATCTAAATAACTTCATTAGAAACTCTCCGTTCATACAAATTGCGAGCCTCCATATCATGAGTGCACAAATATTATGTACGCTGATGATGTCACGTACAAGGCTTTAAAACGAGGGCTTGGATGTACATGTAAGGCTTATTATTTGTGTATGTTCTCTTTGTACCAGGTGTTCTGAATACCATTTTCGTAGTCCAAAGCTGAGGGTATTTCTATCGCTGGAACTATTAAACAGGCGCCTAGCAAGCTTATTAGGCGCCAACAAGTACTAATTTACACAGGTACAAGCTAGTTTCAGCAATGTTGTTTTCAATCTAAGTCCTGGCATGGTATTCAAAGGCATATGGTGATCATATTGACACAACACCGACATACTTAAATTCATGTTACGCCAAGGATTTAAATTCAAAAAGCAAGTATCAGAAGTACATGGGCAATGTGAAGTGAATGTGGATTTTATATATTAAGTAGAGAAAATTACGTTGTCAAAATCAGAATATGCGAAAATAAAAGAAAGGGAACTATCCAGGAAGACCAGGCGGATAGAATATGTTCCGGAAAAGGTTGTGGTTTTTTGAGATGTTTGCTTAGTTTACACCTTCTCACATGATATCTTGTGTTTGCCTTTTTTGCAAGTGATAGCAGTTATATGATTTATATCATTCTGAATACAATTTAAACCATTCTCCAAAGTTCATTCCTCTTGGTTACTCCTATAGTACTAAGTATGAAAATTTATGTGGTTTTTCCTGACCTATGCTCCGGAGAGAGGTAAATTATTTCCTGCAAGTTAAAGGCAGGCATTTCCTATTAAGTATGAGCATCACATAACAAAGCATGCTACCCGAAATGGAATTAAGTTCTAATTACAGAAATTGGTACGGCAAAAGCATACAAAACCACTCGCATCATAGAGTACCATTAAACGTCTGTGATTTGTACTTAGTGTGGAATATATTTATATATGATATATTTACCACTCGAGCATAAGACCCTTTGAAAGTTTTCATTATCTGCGTCCAACCGTTATAAATTACTTTTACGTCAACAAATTGAACATGAACAAAGGTTATACCCATTTTAAACCCAAGCGGGGAAAGAATACAAAGTATTTCAAAAGCAACCTAAACTTAAAATTCGTTTTCGCGAAACTGTAGACTTCAACGTCAAAGAGGGAAAGTAAAACGATGCAGAAAGGAAATTTTCTTTACATTTAATTACTTTTTAATTTCAAAATAAAAGTTTTAATTTGCGAAATCTGTTTAGAGCCTCTAAACATAAATTTACTTTAACGTCGTGACTTTTAGGTCTACTAAAGCAACACCATTTACATAATCGAACTGAAATTTGAGAAGTTGTGTATTAAAAATGAAATGTTGCCAAGTTCATGTTCCTTCCTTTAAAAAAAAAAAAACAATAATGAAACCATAATACGACATGAAATCAAAATACACAATATAAAATGCACTTTTCTTGTTCATTTTCTAAAATTTCTTTTCAAAATTTTATTGAAATTCTAGATATTTAGTAACATAAAGTATCGTGTACTCAGAGAAGTTTTTCCTGTTATTTTTGGTCAATGACATAAGGAATATTCTTTTTATAATTAGAAAGTTATTGAAACAATAGGCGGATCTTCCTATAGCAATAATAATCTGTGCGTGTTAAAGTAACTGAAACCACATCTGAAACCGTGCTCATTAACTTCGCTGGTTCCAAGCCCGGTTGAGAAAGGAGGAGGGAAACCCAGGATGCGCCAGTCAGAACACCTTGGCTTAGAAAAAACTGTATGTGCTATATAAATACACTCTCAGTGGTTCCCAGGGCGCCTCAAGGAGCAGCCCTCCTTCTGGGTCACAAACAAACCAATACACACGTTTATTACGCCACGGATACCTCGGACTGAATTTGTGATGACGACCTTTCGCTATAAACATTGGACTACGATGGGGCTATGGGACGTGAGAAATCTTTGGGATGAGTGTGGATACGCGAAGATCGTGGAGGTAGAACGGGAAATGACCCAGTACAAAATAAATATTTTAGAGTTTAGCGGTAATAAGTGGAGAGGAAGTGGAGAGTTTATATCACCCACATCTGAAACCGTGCTCTTAAACCAGGAAGAATTTGATATGACCCGCATGACAGGTGTAGGCCTGTTATTAACTAAGCTTGCTTTCACTACTGGACTGGTAACCGATATTCGACCGAATTATCATCGCCAGATTCCGGACCAGGGTACGTAACATCTAAATAATTCAGTGCTATGCGCCAATCTAACAAGCAGAGTGCCTTCTACCAGCTCCTCGGCGACACCCTTGATAAGGCTCCTAAAGGTGATATCAAAATAGTGATGAGGTATCCCAACACTAAGATTAACTTTGAGAACATCGGCCTGGAACATATAATGGGAAAATTTGGACTCGGAAAGTGGTACGCAAATGGGGAGTTGTTTGTTAAATTTTGAAACTAGTGGCAATTTGTCATCGGTGGATCCTATTTTAAACACAAAAAATGTAATTTAACATGATAGTTTCCTAACACGGTAGAACTGAGAGCCAGATTGACCATATTGCTGTTTCGAAAAGCTGGAGAAAGTGTCCTCTAAAAGAGAGGTCTAAGTGCGGCACTGAAATTGGCAGCGATCACCATCTTGCAACAGCTAAGTTTTGCCTATAGATGGCAGCAATGTGCCCACGTAACACAACTCTTAATATGCCACGGTTTAATATGCAGAGGCTTAAAATACTGAAGACCGCATTGTGCCAAAAAACTGAGGTACTGCGTCATAACACAGACAAGTCGATTGACACAAAATTGGGAAGGTCGAAGAAATGTCTTGTAAGCTGCGGTACAGAACATGTGGGGCGATTAGAGAGCGGAAGTCGATCATGGATCAGTGACGCCACATGGTCCAAAATACAAAAACCTAAGCAGATTAAAAATGGCATCAATTCTTCAACCGACTTTGTAGTTAAACGACCTCTCAGAACTTCATAAAGACCTCTCCAGAAAGGCTTCCAAAAAAGTGTAAGACGTGACAAGTGCAACTACATCAACGCGCTGGCGGAAAAGGGAGAACAAGCTGTCTACCAGGGTGACAGTGGATATCTATATAAGATTGCCAAAGAACGGGCAGGAAAGACTCTTAAAACATTAAACATCCTGGAAGAGATACTAATGTATCCTTTCTTCAATTTAGTCGATGGACTAGTGTAGGGCTAGAGATTGATGGAAAATCAGTGGAACTACTTAAGGCGGATCACATTGCTGAGGCTGATAGTCTTTTTTTCGTAATCTTCGAATGTTGGGAAACCAAGACCTATCCCTATGAAAATGGCGTAATTGTGAAGATTCTCAAAAAGGCAACCTGAGGAGTTGTAGCAATGGGAGTTGAGTGAATGATGTCTGCTAACTAACACGCGTTTGTAGTTGCTCTGCAAAAATTCCAATTTTGTAAGTGATTAAAGCCATTCTGTGACTAAAACTACCGGGAAATTGTTGCTATAATTGAAGTTGGCGTTGTATACTTATAATAATTTGACTTCTTAACATAGTGCTGAGTTTATAAATTAAAAAATCTTTGTACAATATAAATTGCATTATGTCTGGAACATCATCTACAACCGGTAAGATCTCTTCAAGAAACAACGGTAGTGAGAAGCTTAGAGCTGCATCAGAGAGTTCCAATACAGTGGTCACTCGTAGTGCTGCGAATGCGAAGGCCTCTGGCAGTGCGTATAATGCTTCTGCTTTTAACTCTCCTGGAAATAGTGCATTTTTAGAGATGGAGCAGCGACTGTTATCCAAAATTGAGGAGTACTTTGTTGCCTTTGAAGCTAGAGTGTCTGAAAAGTTGTCGGATGCTATAAATGGTTTGAGATCCCGTGTCGATGATCTGGAGGTTAAGCTAGCCGAACTTAAGCAGAAGTACTCGAACTTGGATTATGAGTGCGAAAATTTGAAACGTGTTATGCGACTACCTGATGCCATTATAAGGGGGATTCCGAAAAAGCATAATGAAAATTTGAGGGAGGTTATGCATTCTATTGCTGCTAAAATTGGACATTCTCTCTCCCCCCATTTCGATGTTTTTCGGATGAAACAAAAAACCAAATCTGATCCCCCAATAATTTTGAAGTTTTCTACCTCCGTTGAATGCATCTCATTTATTTCATTATTTAAAAAGTCTAAATTTAAATTAAATCAGATTAGTGGATTTTCGTCCGAATGCCCAGTATATATAAATGAGAGCTTAACGGCGAAGAATAATCAAATTCTGAGGGAGGCGCAACGATTGCGGAGATCTGGGAAAGTTGCAACAGTTTTCAGCCGAGATGGATTTGTTTATATTAAATGCAAACCTGATGATGCTCGTCTTAAAGTTGTCAGCTGTAATCAATTGTGTGAAATTACTGCAACCGTAAAGTGTGGAGCAAGTGCAGGTGCATCAAATGCGGTCGATAGTGATCAAACATAATTTTTATTTGGTAAATTCTTATCCTGATAATTGTTTTTTTTTTTTCTGCTTTTATTTCTGTAAAAATTATTTTTATTATTTTTTATTATTTTGAATTGTATAGACATGGATATATTGTTACTTATTAATTCAATTTTGATTTTCTTGCTGGTCTGGGCAACCTTTCTCATAGGCGGAATGTTTTTATGTATAAATATCTTAGTTTTTCTTGGACTCATTGACAGTTACGTGATATTAAATGATTTCGGGTAGTGGCTTGTGTGAGCTGGACCGGGTAAAATCAATGCTCGGCATTTTCTGTAGGCGGTCCCAGGGTTTGAACGTTTGTACACTTAATGCTAGGAGTATTAGAAACAAAATTGATGAGCTGCGTGAAATATTCTCTGATTCCAAGATTCATGCTATCTTGATTAGTGAAACATGGCTGAATAATAGCATACCCTCATCATATGTATCCATACCTGGCTACAAAATTTATCGTGCTGACCGAAAAGATCGTTGTGGTGGTGGAGTTGCGATTTATGTTAAAAGCAATTTAAAATCTAAAATAATTAAATCTTCGTCAGGTGGTATTTTTGAATTTATTTGTGTAATGGTTGATACCGGAATTGAAAAATGTGTATTGTCGGCTGTTTATCGTCCACCCGGAAGATTTCTTAGTCATATTGCTGATGAGTTTGTAGGTTCGTTGGATAACTTATTGCATGGATGTAGTGATGTTATAGTGGGTGGCGACTTTAATGTAAATTTACTCAGCAGGGATTCTTCGGCTGTAGAGTTTTTGTCCGTAATGCAATCATTGCATTTAAATGCTGTAAATGATCAACCTACTTATTTTAATTGTTGCAATCCCTCGCTCCTCGATCTCTTTTTTGTATCTGAAAAAGACAATATTCTATTTCATAATCAGCTTAGTCCAATCAGTATTTTAGATCATGATTTGCTCTTTATGACTTATAATATTCGAATTGGTGGTTGTATTCCTAAGAAGGTTTTTTCTTACCGTGATTATAATAACGTCGATACTGGTAGTTTATTAACCGAATGTAGTTCGCTCTCATGGTGTAGCATCCTTAGTGATCTATCAGTGAACTCCAAGGTGGAAAAATTTAATAGTTTTATATCCTACTTGTACGATAAATATGTTCCGCTTAGAGTTAAGAGTATCAGGGTTAAACATTGTCCATGGTTTTCTCAAGAAATTAGATCCCTTATTGTAGAGCGCGAGTATTTGTACAGAGAGTGGAGACGACTCAGGACTATCCGCAGTCATTCCTTCTATAGGGCTGCACGAAATAGAGTTACTTTGTCTATTCGCAATGCAAAGCGTGATTATTTTGCTTCCAGACTAGACCCTACTCTACCTCCTAAAACCCTTTGGGGTAATCTGAAGAGGCTTAGCATCCATAAAGAATCTGGTGCGGAGTGTAATCTCGATCCGGACGAAATGAACCAGTTTTTTACTTACCCCACTGAAATTGCGTCCAATTCATTGCAGCCTGATACGTCTACCTTTACATATGGTGTGAGTGGTTCTTCTCGCGTTCATCAATCTGGATCTAATGCATTTTCATTCCGATGTATTGATTATCTTGAACTTTTGCGAGCTATATATTCTATTAAATCGAATGCTGTTGGCTCTGATCAAGTGGATCCTCGTTTCATTAAATTGATATTGCCATGTATTTCACCATATCTGCTTAACATAATAAACTGTTGCCTAATGTCGTCTTCCTTCCCGGATGCGTGGAAAATAGCGCTTGTTTCACCAGTTGCTAAGAAAACTTCCCCCAGTATCCATTCTGACTATAGGCCTATTAGCATACTGAGTTTTCTTGGAAAAGTAATGGAGAAAATAATGGTGGTTCAAATTCAACAGTTTTTGAGTAGTAATGACCTTTTATGTAGATTTCAATCTGGTTTTCGGTCGAAGCATAGTTGTGAATCTGCTTTGTTGAAGGTGTCAACGGACCTTCGAATTGCACTTGATGCAGGAAATGTTGGTGTTCTGGTTCTGCTTGATTTCTCAAAAGCATTTGACAGCATTGATCACTCGATTCTGCTTGAAAAGCTTTATAGTAAATTTGGTTTCTCTACTTCTGCTGCAGCTCTGATAAATAATTTTCTCGCACACAGGTTTCAGCGGGTAAGAATAAGGGACAAGTTATCATCGTTGTTACCTCTATGTCGTGGAGTTCCGCAAGGGTCTGTTCTTGGACCTTTATTATTTTGTATGTACATTAATGATCTCCCTACGGCAGTCCAAAATGTGCAGCTTCATCTTTATGCTGATGATGTTCAGCTTTATTTGAGTAGACCGGTTGGATTATTGGAGGATTTATTTGCTAGAGTTAATGATGACCTCGAGGGAATTTCTGCTTGGTCATTGAACAATCACCTCATACTAAATCCTAGTAAGTCCCAATGTATAGCTTTATATGGCAACACAACGCTTAGAGTAAATGAATTACCGTCTGTTATTCTTAATAATAGTGCTTTGCCTTTTGTAACCAAAATTAATAATCTGGGGGTGTTACTGAATACTTCTTTGAGGTGTTGCGATCATGTCAGTGCTACTCTTGGAAGGATATATGGTGGATTGAGAAGGCTGTGGTTGTCTGCCGATGTATTGCCTCTTGAAATGCGCTTAAAGTTGGTTAGAAGTCTTATTCTGCCTTATTTCACATATGGTAGCTTAATTTACCCAAAACTTGACTCAACTTGCAGGCGCAGGGTAGAGGTTGCATTTAATGACTGCATTCGATTTGTTTTTAAACTGAGCCGATCGGATCACATTACTCCCTTGAAGCTTTCTTTACTGGGTTGTAATATTGATGTATACTTAAAGCGTAGGGCCTTGTTATTTTTGTTTAATTTAATTCATTCTGGAGAACCAATATATCTTGCTGAGCACATTCAACTTTTACAGTCGCGGAGAGGTCGCAGGTTGCTTATTCCTAGGCATCATTCGTCAGTCCTTGAGGGTTCTTACTTTGTCCAGCTCGCCCGACTTTGGAATTCTCTTCCTGCAAGAGTTCAGGATGCTTCTTCTGTCAATGAGTTCAAACGTCTTATTTCTTTTTGTGAATTATAACTTCTGGTTCGTGTGTGAAAGGTTGTACAGTATTTTTTATATTTAGATGAAATTTTAAAACTATACATTTAATTTATTTATAAGATTATTTTCTTATTTCTTATTATTTACAAATTCAATTTTCGCTTGCTTTACTTTCAAATTATTTATATTTGCTTTATGATATGTAGTAGACTTTTATTTGATTTAATTCTTAGTAGCTTCATTGTTCACCATAAATTGATTTATTTCCTAAATTGACTGTAGCGTACTGTTAAAAGTTTTTTAAACTTGTGTATGCACTTTTATATTTGAATAAATGAAATGAAATGAAATGAATTGGTATAGTACCTGTCTTTGAACTGCAGTGAATAAATTGGTGGCAAAAATTATTTTAATGCGAATCAAGCAGACAATCGATCGCACTCTTGGCGATTAACAGGCAGGCTTTCGAAAGGGTTTCTTCTGCAGTGATTACATCAACAACCTCCGAATTCTCATCGAGTAATCCGCCGAATGGAGGTCTCATTTACATCTAATGTTCGTCGATTTTGAGAAGGCATTTGACAGCGTTGATCGCGAGTATTATATGGGCAGTTTTACGTAGGAGAGGCATTCCAGAAAAATGTATCACCATCGTAAAGGTGTCCTTCTCAGAAGCCTAATGGCATGTCCTACATAAGGAAAAACTATGTAGGACGTTCCTGGCCAAGTGCTGAACGGAGTGATGCATACCACCTTTGTCTCTTTTGCTTTTCCTGATCGTCATTAATGACGTATAGTGCAGCGCCCTAGATGGACACCAATATCGAGGGATTAAATAAAAATTTTTTAACCACCTTACGAAACTGGACTATTCCATCGATGTATGTCCCCTATCAAACAAACATGTCTGGAGCAGAAAAGTCTGCTTGACAAATTGAACGCAAAAGTATGATTCTTTTGGAGTAATTAAAATTATTTTTACTTACACAAGACTGGTGTACTTATGTTCAAATATTGAGTAAATTGGAAACATTCGGAGTTAATTCGCTTGTCGGATTCACATTATTTCAAGAATATCAATACGTTTTGACATTCAGTTGGATATTTATAATTTTTTACCTAAAAACCGTTAAATTTAATCTAAAGAGATTTTGAAAAAAGCTTATACTAGACTCCATCAAATGTTATTATAAATTCGGAAACCGCATTTTTAGGTTTACCAACAGCTACAACCACGGATTGAAATGATAGTTCTTTGTTTAACTAGTTATCTTTCAAAGAAAACACGAAAAATACGTAAAATAAATTAGACAACTATCATGTGATCGAAAATTTCCAACTTAAAAAACGAGAGGCATGCGACCCCTCTAACTACAGACCAATTGCACTAACTTCGATCATATCTAAAGTTTTTGAATCACTCATCAACTCTCAGATGATGAAATATCTAGAAAATAACCATCTTTTCAACAATTGCCAGTACGGTTTCCGCGCTGGCCGCTCAACCGGAGACTTACTAACGGCTCTAACGGAGCGTTGGAATCATTGCCTGCATAATTTAGGTGAGTCGGAAATCGTCGTTCTTGATATTTCAAAGGCATTTGATAGAGTCTGGCATGCTGCCTTTTTAGCCAAACTTCAAACATTTGGTCCTCCTCGTTAAATGGATAGAGAGTTTTTTGTCAGGCCGTTCAATTCGTGTAGTAATTGAAGGAGTTACATCTGATTCCTACGAAATAAATGCCGGTGTACCTCAGGGTTGAGTTCTTTCACCAACCTTATTTTTTCTTTTTATTAATTATATCTTATCCCTTACTCTCAATCCTATTCATAGTTTTGCCGATGACAGCACCCTTGATTTCGCGTACTCATTTGATTTTGTAATGAATTCAAGTGGAAATCTTACATAAGTCAATTGAGAACGCATGTTTAGATCATTAAACAACGACATTTCTATGGTCCTCGCTTGGGGCAGAGCAAATCGTGTTTCGTTTAATGCATCCAAAATTCAATGCTGTTTAATGTTCCTTAAAAAACGCCCAGTCGACCGCCAACCGACCTCACTCGACGGAGTGAATATACTCAATTCGCCCTCCCTAAACATCTTGGGTATTGAGATATCCAGCAACCTTAGCTGTACTGATCACATATTTGCAATCGCTTAAAGTGCGATGAAATGTTTGGGTTTTCTACAAATATTTAAGAAATATTTCACCCCACCTGACTTAGCGCTGATCTACAAGTCACACATTAGGCCTAAACTTGAATATAATTCCCATTTTTGGGCAGGGGCCGGACACACCGCAAAGTCCAGCGTAAGGCTATTAAACTTATTGGCGATTCCTCAATCTCTGAGGGCCTTGACTCTCTGGAGCATCGACGGAATGTTGTTTGTCTCTCACTCTTCTATCGGTACTTCCATGGGATTGTTCCAACGAAATTGCTAGCCTGATTCCTTGTAGACATATGAAAACGCGCGATACAAGAGCTGTAATTCGCTCCCACCCCTATACTCTCCAAGTCTAATTTGGATGTATCGTCAAATCTCGAGAGTCTTTCCTAAGAAGAACAACATGAATGTGGAACAGCTTACCATCTTATGTTTTTCCCTCGTCATATGAGCCCGAAACTTTCAAACGGGGCGTACATCGACACCTGATAGGCCCGCACCTCTGGGCGTGTGTGATTCTTACCACTAAAACTACCCCCTGGGATCCTTGCAACAGTCCTCTAATCGGTTTCACCCTTTGCCTAAGCAAAATTAACGAGGAGGGTTTCTCCAGTAATCCATTTTCATCTCAATTCCCTTGGTTATTGCAATCATTATTTAGGTCACTCTGCCAAGCGCTTCCGCTTCAAGCCACTGTTTTCCTACCAGTGTACATCATCTTTTGCTTGCTAAGGCTGGACATTGTCACACTGTATGTACCGCCGTCCCCTCGTTTTCCAGGCATAGTCCACAGGTGTCGTTCTCAGTAAGTTAAATTTTCTTTAATGTCACCCGAAGTTACCATGTTCTGTCAAGAGCGCCGTCAGTCACTTCAGAGTCTTCCGGTTCAGATTCAGGATACTTCTCCCGGCGGTACAGCATGTAGCTCTCAACACCATTTTCGCCTGTCTATACCAGTCCACTTCGTCCTGTCTGTGTATTGGTGTGGTGTGGATTGAACCCTTGATGCCCACGCAAGCCAATCTTTACACCTTACACATTTTTCTCTTTACTCTACTCTGTCAGGTTTTTATTTTCGACCAGAGGATCGAGGCATACGAGGTAATAGACCTTACCATCATAGTAAAGATCCAGTAAGCGAACTTCGGTGAGGTACCCCACCTCTGCCCACACACCTTTATACACTGTTGTAGTGCTCTACTTGCCTTTTGCACCATTTCTTCAATGTTTTTATTCCAGAGTAGTCTCGAATCCAAAAATACTCCCAGATAATTGACCTCCCTTGACACCTTGATTTCGGTTCCAAAGAGTTTTAAAAAATTATCAGATCCATTTATGCAGAACTCCTGTTCTTGGCACCACTGCTCCATCACCTTAGGAGCTCCTGTCATAATGTCTGCTGTATCCTACATTCTGAACGTATGTAATACAGTCCTATCCTACATTGTAGATGCTTTCACTATAAAGGCTGCTAGCAGTGAGTTCAAAGTTATATTCCACAAAAGGGGAGATAAGACTTCTCATTGTAGATATCTCCTGCTGACTCTTCCATGTATAATATCTCTTGATATAAATCGCTCTAATTTTCAGCATATTGCTAATCCACTTGCGTATCAGTGAATTTACGTCTTCTAAGGACGGTTTCCAGTTTAATGAATAGTATTTTATGAAAGGCTCATTCAATGTCCATTACAACGGCTACTGTAGATAATTCCTACTGTAGATAATTTTTCTTCTGCTACGTGCTGATTTGCACTTAAAGAGTGTTCCTTCAGCATTGTCTCCTAGATATGGTAATCCATAATTCTTTCCATTGTTTTGATGTCAAGCTCATCAGTCTAAAAGACAGCCTCAGTATAGACTTTTCTTCCCGGCTTTGGTAGGAAAACGCTGAATATAACGAATTGTCAAACATGCGATGTAAATATTGTCCTTAGCCTCGGCGTCAAGATCTCGGCACCCCATTGTGATAGAACAGGGAATATACCGAATGGTCCTGCTGTTTTAACTGGGTTAAACGAATCAATCGCACGTCTCACTCTATTCAATGGACCTCATTTGTTTGATCCCAGGTCCCCGTCTCGTGTACCATCTCTGACTAGTCAAAGACCAGAGATTGGATCTTTCGAGACCATTTTCTGAAGCCTACAAACTTCTTCATTATTCTCTTTAAGGATATATTTATTTATTTTCCATAGCCAATTCTTAAGAGATTCGAGCTCCCTTTCCTACCATTGCGATCATGTCTGTCACTTTCCAGTTGGACACTCTTTCTGCCAAACGTTCACTACACAGAGCTCGCATCGACAAAGATTGGTTCTGTCCCCTTATTTAAGAAGATCACAACCTGATCCTGCTGCAAATTCTAGTAGTTCTACTCCTTTACACACAGCTGCTTCCTCAGACTTTGTTATGGGAGTTGGCGTCACAGTTGATAACAGTGACCTTGTGACCCTCGTCTTTTCAGTGCGGCTCCACCGAATCATTAGTACGTACCCCGATGCCATAATAAATCCTCCAGCACCTGCTCCCACCTTATGACCACAAGATCCTCCGTGCAGACTTGTGGCAGTAAGAATGCCTGGACCCCATGTCGCACCAGAATCTACGATTTGGGCCTGCTCTCTGATTTTCCATAGTACAGAGTAGCTATGCGCTCCGGAAGGCCCCGTATCTTTTCACGAAAAATTTGGGGTGTTTGATGCCGCCCTGCTGTGGTGATAAAAAACAACAATTTGCGAAAAAATTGTTTAAATGTGAATAAATTTTATTCTTAATCACTTATAGTTTTAGAGATATTTTTTGGAAGCTTTTAACTTTTTAAGTATTTTTTCTAACTGAAAGTATTCTTAAAATTCATCTTTAGTTTGAAACCAAAATACGTTCAATTAAATAATTCAACGACATTTATGCAACGAAAAACCCTATAAAATCGATTTCCTCCTTTGTCAATACCCTTTTATTTTAAAACCTACACTCAAGTACATATATTTATGGAAAATGTCGACCCTGCTCCAAACCAATCCTTTTAGGTAAGGATACAACTTTTAAATTATTTCTAGTTGTACTCGTTCAAGAATATTACGAACGGTTGATGCCCAAAAACCACGACGTTTAGTAGATACAAATCTACAAATCCGTTGCGAAGGAACCTTGCAAATTGCTCCACAATATTACGATTTATGATATATGACGAAATTCTCTGTAAATCGGTATAAGGTAAGCTTGTTGGGGATTAAGTGATTACGAGATTAAGTACCTTAACGCTTTAGCAACAAAGACTGCGCAAGATAAAGTTTTCCATTGTACTAGTCCTAGGTCCGCAAACGAATCCACAGGCGGTCTTTTCATAAGATTTGTCAGTATCTCTTAATCCCGATAATTTGTAGCAGTGGAATGTTTGTTGTAGTTGAAATATCACTGGGAATTAATAGTGTGACTATCCAGCAATTTCTTGGCAGCACATTAAAGTGTTTCGGGTCCATTTTATTCACCAGACGGAATGAATATAACTTGTAAGACTACGGAATAACAGTTTGTAAATGATCCTGCTATACAATTGGAATGAAACAAAGTCAAGCGTAACATCTGCAATTATGTAGTTTAGAAAATGTGAACAATTTAATTGGTATTCGATTGACATGGATAGCTTCATATCAGCAATTCAATTTACTTCGTATTAAGTTCTGACTTCACGTATTAAACTAGAATTGCTAGAATTCCATTCAAGTCCTTATGGCAACCGTCCTTGGGAATGTGATATAAGAGATCAAATTCCATTTCAAAGGTATTCTTACGTGGACTGGTTTTTCGCTTTCGTATTCATATTGAGATGCCTTGTTCAAGTTTTCTCCCCAGTCAATATGTAGACTTTTGTCCTGCTATTTTCAACTGATGTCGTAGTATGATAGAAAGGACGTCATTAGGTATTCAGAGTATGGCATTTGCGGGCTGCCAGTAGAACTATGTGGAGGATATGTTTATTGTATTTGGGAAAATTGTAAATTTAAGGACTTAAAAATTACATTCGTGTTATTGGTGGAGTGAGTTTATTTTGGAAATGCTGGGTATTTGTAATCAATTTTATTTAAAATAGAAAAACCCTTGATTAATCTCTTAGATATGTGAGTGGAATATATTATCAGGAGCTTTACCAGCTTATACTTGTTGCCTTAATCGGTGGTTAGGTATATTGCGGAGAATATATATATATATATATATATATATATATATATATATATATATATATATATATATATATAACTATATATATATATATATAAATCATCATAGGATGCTGATGATCTGACACCCAGATAGTGCTGTACAAAAAAAGAAGAAGAAATTGAACTCTAGATTTATAGCTGCAAAAGCTATAAAAGATACGAGAAAGAAGCACTGTTTCATACCCATCGACGGAAATCAGGTCTTAGTCAAAACTACGTCAAGTGAAGAAGACTGCGAAATTATAGAAATTAATTAGCTATATAATATATTATAAAATTTGTGTGCAATATATGTTTATGTGTGAAAATAAATTTAATTTTCAGTAGTAATTGTATTATCTGGATTATTTCGCAACACACGGTGAAAGAGTAACATATATCAGATTTACGAACTTCTTTTTTCTAGTACGACAAGCGTTAACAGTCACAACATCATGATTACGAAGTCGAGGATACACGCGGGACGTTATGTTTTTTCAGTCTGATTAGTGAAAAACACATGAGTCGAATCAAACGTGATATTCAACATGGAAAATCGAATGTAAAAGGTGACAATAATCGTATATTAAAATATTCGTCAGTTGAGCCCGGGGTTAAACCCAGAGATAAAATTTTCCAAAATGCGTAAATAGGTACAAACTCAGAAACCAATGTTGTGCATGGTCAAATTAAATGTGTAGGTACTAGGTACTCTAAGTATAATTGGTTCTTAATTCCGCAACAGCACTAAAAAATAAAAAAGTAAAACAAAGTTTTTTTTAAAAAACAAGCTTTTATTTGTTGTTTTATTGAAAATTAAAAATAAATTTTTTGATTTACAAGTACTATTTTTCTGAATATTCCCCAAAATAATAAACTATTCTCTTAGCTTTACTTACAGTTGATTGAAATTTTAGCTTCCATTTTTACACCGTCAATAAACAGTAAATTTAATAAAAGCGTGTTGCGCTCTTCCTCTCAAATTGTATATAACGCGCTTTTATTAAAACCGCAGTTTATTGAATGCATAAAAATTGAAGCTAAAATATGGCACGCCGTTGTTCTGTATTTAAAGGAACATTTGATGTAATAAAAACACGCGTCACTTTAACTAAAATTTATTATTAATTATTGTAATAAAGAGGGAGTGCTCCCATGACGATACGCGTTGCAATTTGTTACCGACCTCTTACTGCTTTGTACCTTTACTGATTGTAACCAAAATTGTTTCCTCGCTTGCCGTAGCTTTGTGTGATAACGATGTTGTGATTGTAGTTGTGTGTGTTGTGATTGTAGTTGTGTATATAGTAAGCAGTAATTTAAGTATCATGATTTGTTGTGTATGGCTACAGCCGTTTTGCTATTTATTAACATGAAACAATGTTTCGAACGAAAAAGTTTCAAATAATAAATGTTCACAGGACATTTAAAGTTTATAAAAATAAATTACATTATGTCACGGCATAATTTTAACTCAATGAATTAAACTATGTATTAAATGGCGCCGTTTAGCTATTTAATAACTTGCATTTTATTTGACGAATTTTAATTCTTCTTCTTGTTACATAAATTTAATTCAAGACATAATTTTAATTGGCTCGAATTAAAATGATATCCAAATTTTAATTGACTCGAATTAAAGTGATGTCCAAATTTTAATTGGCTCGAATTAAAATGATGTACATAATTTTAATTGGCTCGAATTAAAATTCTTGCTATTAAATAGTTGTAACGGAGTTACGAATTGACGCAAAAGGTTACAACAGCACCGGAGGGAATAAATATTTTTTTCTGCTGTTGGACCACCCCGGGCGTCAAACCGGATCATCCCCGGCACTGCCCTCACGAAATTAGGTAACTAGTAAACATCCCGTACCATTAGCAGGCCAGATTACTCCGAAACAACAGGGGAAATCCAAAATCAAATTCGCCGCCATAGCCCCCGGTACTATATAAGCAGTGCCGGTACCACAGAGCAGTCAACCGGAGCAGACCTACTAGGAGCTGAGTAAAGGTAATTACCTTTCTTCTTTTGCAGAATAGCTTGGAGAACCAAGCAGTAGCCGTCATCCGGTGGTCACCCGACCACAACCGAGGCCGACCAAAGCAGCCGTCATCCGGTGGTCACCCGACCTAGGCCGACAGCAGTAGCCGTCATTTGGTGGTCACCCAACCACAACCGACCGACCTAGGACCGAAGAATAGTGAACAACAGTGAGTGAAGAGCTGCCGTCACGGGCTATATGTATATAAGCAAGCCCAACGTCCTAGTTCACTCACTCTTACACTAGCGTGATTTCCTAGTGTAAGACACTCCTCTAACTAGCGTGATTCCTAGCTTTCTCTCGTATTGGCGTGATTCCCAGTACGAGACACTCCGACAACTAGCGAGATTCCTACTTCACTCACTCTTACACTAGCGTGATTTCCTAGTGTAAGACACTCCTCTAACTAACGTGATTCCTAGTTACCTAACTTTCTCTCGTATTGGCGTGTTTCCCAGTACGAGACACTCCGACAACTCAATAGGCGATTAATGTTTATTTCCTCGTAACATAATTATAATTCTATAAACTATTATTGTACCCTGCTACAATTAATACATATAAATTGGAATTATATTTTTGTCATGGCGTAAAAAAAATGTCTTAAAATGACACCGAAATATAATAAAAATTAATTAAAATTGTGACTTATCATAATAATAATTCTGGGTATTTCCTTCCTATCTTCTCCTATGCATTCCGAATTAATTTTATGATAAGTCAAAATTTTAATTAATTTTTATTATGTAATGATTTAATAAAAATGCCTCGAATTTATTTCTCTTTTTATTTTAAATAGTTAACTCATTTTGTTACGTGCCAATGTGAGGGATGCTGAAGCCTAAAAGAAATAAATATTAATTAAAGCCAAAAGTGTAAAGAACTTACTTACATGTGATGTTTTGTCCTCGTTGTTTATTTATAATGAAGTAATGCTGCAAAGACATTTCCTTATTTACAGGTAAACTTTATTTGAAGCAAAAAGATACCTAAGCATCGGTTATATTAAGCGATCTATTGCCGTTGTCCTCAAAAATAGATCTAGAGTTCCAAAGCCACCATCCTGATGAGATAGTCGATCTCTTGCTACCATTCTAATCTATTTGTATTCCCTGTAATGATGATGAAAAGGAAGATCGTGCAATCCTCGTTAAAGTTGACACCATTCAAAAGTTGACATCATCCTAAAATATGATGATATTACTACGTCGAAGATAAAAAGATTAAACTTAAATTACCTTTGCTGGATAACTTGAAGTTTGTTCATCGAAGCTCACCACCCTGGAATATAGATTAAGATTACACATTGTATATAGTATTAAGATATTACATAGACATTACGTTTATTAAAAATACATTGGATTGACTTAAAAGTAATGAAAGCTAGGCAGGGTTAGTTAAGCTAATTAAACTAGGAAAAGCAAATAATTTGTTTTAGAGTTGGAATTTTTAATATGTATGTTAGGTTTAGGGAATAATGGTAAAATATCAGTTTGGATAGATATTAGAATTTTGATGGAAAATTGGAATTTTAATAGGATTAGGGAAATTATACATAGATAAACAGTTAAAATTACATATTAGTAGATTAATTTAAGTGAAAATAAGCAAATAAAACCCTATGTTAGTAGCATTGAATGAAGTGAAAGTCATATGATAAAGAAATCGTTAGATAGGAAATCAGTACTTACCTTACGCGGAATAACGTAGACCAAATGGGTATACTTACGTGGCTCAGGCTTCTCTTGCTATGCGCCTATTACGATTTATCTACACAATACATAACCTCGATTTCACTTGGAAAACTTTATAAAAAAAGGACTGTTCTTCAATAGTCTGGAACGAAAAACAAATCCGAGCGAACTGTTTGTAACCCAAGGAAGGAAAATTAGAAGAGGGTATGCCCCGGAAAGGATCACGATGGGAATTAACGCCACGTGAAAATGGCTGTCAACATCCAACAATTTTTCCAAAATTGAGCGACTTCGCGAATTTTAACAACATTTTGGATAGTACCAAATAAGATTAGAAAACTTGGAGACAATTTTAAAGAACAAAAAGAAAAATAATTATCATAAAATTGAACCGCTTTCAACCGATCTGGAAAATGTAATAGATTTTCCAGCATATTTTCCAATAGGGGGCGTTATCCTTTAAATATGGGACCTTGGTATGTGAAGCAGACAGTTCAAAGTGGAAACGTACACAAGTTAGTTGCTGTGGAAATAAAAGTATATAGACAAGATTAAAAAAAAAACAGTCAGAAGTGTCAAAAGAAAGTGGGTTTAAGTGTCAGAGGAATGTAAAGTGAGGACACATCTGGAGCGTACCGATTCGTCAAGAGGAGATGAAAGACAATTAGCAAGAGGAGTCTGAGGAGGATTTTATTGCGAGGAATTCTCGGAGGCAAAAGATAAGTTCTGCATTTATTTTGTTTTCTTTTTTCTTTTTCTTTTGTTTTCCAAATAATTTGATTTTAAAAGTAAGTTCCTTTTATTTTGATTTTTTTGGTATATTTCCGAAAAATTATATGAGCTCAAATCTGCGTTGTTTAGAAATCAAAACGATTAGACACAAACTAAAACGAGTTCGTGGACTCATTGAACAACACCAAAATAAAAACCACGTGGCGTCCAAACAGTGATAAAAAAAATAGAACCAACCCCTTCTCCATGCTAGTCGGCACGGACTTATGCTCTTCAACCTTGAGCATAAAAATTTTTATTTTTCCACGATCAAATGCTTGCTATTTAATAGCAAATATACTAAAATGTCAATCAACTGTAAGTAAAGCTAAGAGAATAGTTTATTATTGTGGGGAATATTCAGCAAATTAGTACTTGTAAATTTGGAAATTCATTTTTAATTTTTTAGTTTTTCCAAGCAACAATAAATAAAAGCTTGCTTTTTAAAGAAAACTTTTTTTTAATTTTATTTTATCTTATAATATGTGGAAACACGATAAGAAAAGCAATAATGTCGAGTAAATTTTAAACAATCCTTTTTACGGATTTCGCTTTGGAAGCTTTTGAGGTTAACTTATATTTACATATAGATTGGTAAGGAGATTTTTACAAAAGATATCCATTATTTTATGTGGCAAAGGAAGAACTATCGGATAAAATTAAAAATTTTCTAAAAATATTCAGTTGTGTGACTCGCCTTGAAAAGTCCTTTAATGAACCTTTTCTTAGAACTCAGGATGACGATGAGCTTATTATCGAGTTCAGAGGACGAAGCAATTCAATTAAGATCTTCTCACAGTTAAGCAATTATTTGCCTTATTGTATTATACACAAACTGCCATTGCGGCGCCATTCTTAACGACAACGGCCTTTGCATGGTGTTATTTAAGGTTGTTGCTTGTATCAGTTTTACTGTGATGTAATAGCTTTCCTGAGCTCTTTTTCTGTTCATCAGTTTTCTTCTTCCACCACTGACTGTCCTCTTTATGGGATCAATTATATGCTTCTTATTACTTGGCTGTCATCTTTCGTCGTCTTGCTCTGCCAATGCTTCTCATTAACACATATCAATAAACGGCAGATAGAATGTGTATCCACTGAAAATTTAATTACTACTTCCTTTGAAAATTTCATTGCAAGTTCTTACATACCGGAGATTAATTGGACATCTGTAGAGCTCCTCTAAAATCTCGTCTAATTTTATGATACCTACATTCCCAAGATAGCTATGCTGTAACAGAATTTGAAATGATACCCTAAGCCCGCCTATAGCAATATTGGTTAATGAAATATTTTGTCATTTAGAGAGTAAAATCTGTTTTTGAAAAATCGTTCCTGGAAATATTTACGTGAACGTTTCAGATCAATACCGAAAGCAAATTTGTTCCTGTGGAAAATGTCGAGAGTGGAAGCATGACGAGAATTAAATAGAAAATTTATGGAAATTCATGGTTCATAGAAGAATATTAATGAGAATCCTACTATGCTCCAGTTTAATAACGTTAGTTGCCACGTAAATATTAAAAGTGCAGTAAAATCACTGAAATGGAATGAAGAGCTTATAAGCGGGTTATCAGAAAAGAAGGTAATTCTCCATCGACTCAAATTTAAGAGGTTTAGGGCTCCACATCTACTTCAGCTGATTTAAGATATTCAATCTATTAATCAAAATTGATTGAACTGAAGCAGTACTATAAAAACTTGAATTCTCCTTAGGTTTAATGGAAGGGTGAATCATGATTTAGGATTTGACGATGAAGAAGAATTTGCACTAAAGAGTGGAAAATTCATGGATTTATATATACCTACATCAGGCAATTGAGGCATTTATTATGGTCTTAAGAGTGTTCTTCAACACGATTGTACTTAAGTATAATAATTTACAGTACGATTCAAACATTTATTGTTTGGTGTGAACATATTTATAATGCATCCCTAAAAGAGATTTTTTTTTTATTTCTAAGTTTTAGAGCAAGTAAGGTTTTATATCGATGTTTGTGTACTTAGACGTACTTGCACATTTTTAATTATTTTTATCAGTGATAAATATTTACAGTGTTAGTCAAAGATTATACCGCTTGTCTACTAAATTTAATTTAACTTTATCTTACTATTTCGGCACTTAAATATGTACCTATAAAATTTTCACTAATACCCCGTGTACATATTCCAGAACCCTCGTTTAGACAAGATCTACTTCTTGACTTCCTAACGCCCTGAAATTTACCGAATTATGTATTTTAAATGACTATACAATTTTTTTCTTAAAAGACAAAGAAGACTAACACGTTTAAATAACAAATAGGCAAAAAATGGCTTAAATAAAACCTGGGGCCAAGTGATAATTAACCTTACTGTTTCGATTCAAATGCGAATAAGAATTTGATTATCACTTGACCTCCCAGTTTTATTGAGGTCTGATTAAACCCCACAATTACTTATTTATTCAGCTGATGTATCAACCCAAAGTGGATCTTGATCTCCGACACTAGAGGACATCACTGCTCTTGATCCAACCCGAAATCTTACCAGTGTACAGTAGCTATATCTCGTTAAGCCCCACATCTGTGACCCATAATTATTTTCTAGCTTTTAATACATCATCTAATGTTAATAAAACATCGTTTAACTTAAAAGCTTCCTTCTTCCCACACCCACCCCTAGGTGCTAAATGTGTATTAGCTCCATAGTATCTTATGACATTTAGACTGTAATTGTTCATCTCAGTAATCCCGAAAACTGAGAATTCAGCATTAACATCGGTCGATTTAGATTTTTTTTCTGGCCCTTCCTTCCCACCCCACGTCTATCATTGCAGTATCTAACAACATCGGGAGTGCCTTAATTCATCTCAGCAACTGCGAAAACTATAGATTCGACGCTAATATGGATTGGTCGTTTTCGATTATATTGGTGCACTTTCTTCCCTCCCCATCACTACCGGTGTCTTACCAATACATTTCTTAAAGGCCGAGAGTGTCATTTTACTGGCCTAAAAAAGTATGGATGCAACAATTAGAATTCAGTTGCAAGATTTGAAACAAATAAACCAACAAATATACGAAAGTGAAGCTAAATTAAACCATTTAAAAAAATGCATAATTAAATGCCCATATAAAAATTTTTAGCTAAAAAACTAAAACAGCTCTTCCAATAGATTGAAATCAGGCTTTATTGAGTAAGATATTAATTGCTACAAAGAGAGCGACACCTATTTTTATTTTTAGTCACATAAATTCTAGTGATACTTTTAGGGTAGGGGCCGGATTATCTTGAACGGGGGCCTGTAAGCAGAGTTGTAGTGGAGGCCTACTTAATTCTTATAATATGCAAATTGAGTTCGAACAAGGCAATTCAGAAATTTTGTTTAGATTTTTGCAGAAAATATTAAATTTGTGTATTCCTCTGAAAATGCCACTCCTTCGATTTATCTGTAATTTTTTTATATGTTATTTATATATCGACCCAAAGAAAGCAAGGCACTACCTACATTTTCTCAAAGCGTTTCGTCGTATTTTCGAACCCTCATAGCTTTGGTCTGGATTATACTCTCTCTCTCTCTCTCTCTCTTGTTCCTTTTACTTTGTGAGTCATAGGGCGTCTATTACATCGACCCTCCATCTGGTCCGGTTCTGCGCCAACGCCTTCAACTGTGGCCACGACTTGTTGATCTAGATACCCTCCATGTGTTGCGCAGTCGATTTCAATCTAGAGCCTTCTGTGCTTGGCTCTTTTCTTAGTGGACTGGTCTATCCATTGCTAGTTTTGCCTGCCAAAACTGGTGTTTATCCCGCCTCGGCCTGTAAGTCTGTGTAGGTCTTCGTCCGTAATGACGTCCGGCCGATGGATGTTAAGGAGCAACCGGTTACACCGGATGACAAAGGCTTGTAGCCTTTGTACATTGACAGGTACGTTTTGAAACTCAGTTCAATAAATGGAACATTTTGTCAACTTTGGACTCGACTTTTTCTCAACTGAAAAACCCAAACCCACTGAAATTTAACAACAACTCAGTGACAAGAAGGGATCCATTAGCACCTATTACAGGATGTTATGTTGCAAGAGTCTTTCCTGCCAGTTTTTGGCAAACTTGTATAGATCTCCACTGCCAACGCGGTAGGCCGCTTCTTCTGCCTTTTCTGCTAACGCGTTGATGTAGTTTCGCTTGTCACGTCTTACACTTCTTTGGACTCCTTTCTGTAGAGATCGGTATTCTGTAGAGATCGGTGTAGCTGTTACAAGATGGTGATCGCTGCCAATATGAAAAAACAACTCCCCATTTGCTTTCCTATTTCCGAGTCCAAACGTCCCCATTACATGTTCCAGGCCGATGTTGTTAGAGCCAATCTTTGAGATAACCCATGACAATTTTTATATCACCTTTAGGAGCCTTATCAAAGTCGTCAAGGAGCTGGTTGAAGGTCTCCTTAGTTGTTATATCCGCGTGTTCCGTCGGCGCATAACATTGAATTATTGAGATGTTACGTACATTGTAAAAAGAAATCAAGTAATTTTACAACGATAAACGATGGCACAAAATTTACCAACGTAAACCGTCGCAATTTTAAAACGGCATGTAATATCGATATAGCTAATCGTTTGTGAAAATACTAATGGGTTGTGTAGTGTAATCCGACAGAGAGTAAAATGGCAACGCAGCATGGTAAAAATACCCACATGCATAGTATTATTAATATCACACAGATACTTCACATGCCAGACCTTGTGTGATATTAATAATCTTATTCGCGATATGTGCCAGCCTATGAGCATCACATTCGGCATAACAAGAACGTCGTTTTTATTGGAGCCAAGGACATGTAACCAGGTGAATTGCTTGATAAGCCTTACATTTACTAAGTCAACCATTCATCTGTACTGCATGCGGATCGAGCCTGGGCAGCAGCCCACTAACACCACTACACGTGCACTTAAGAACTGTGGGAAGGACAAGTCTCACGTTGGAATCATAAAACTGAGAGGATGATGGGAGCAGTTTGTAGACGTCAATGGGGACTTTAATCGGTTCGAACTTTTTGTGCCTTTAAAGTTAAAGCTACGGAGCTAGGAGCTTGGAAGCAGTGGCTCCCGAAGTAGGAACTACGCCCGGTGCTGCATCTACCCTCTGGGAACACTCAGCCAATCACGTTCTAGTTTAAGTTTCTTCACGGTTTGAAAAAATTGTTGGGAACGTTTTTTTAGAGATGGCACTCGCTTGAAGGCATTCTGAAATTCCTGGTATTTAATTTTTACAGGTTTTTTGCTATTTTTTTGCCTTCAAATTGTGGGGTCGCATCTTTAGAGTAACGTATTGTCTCATTTCTTATGTTCTTTTTGATCGTTAACCGTTGTGTCTTTTTTGTTTTGATTATTGTAAATTTTTTAGGGTAGCTAGATTTTTGTAGGATTTTTACTTTATAACGATTGTGCCAATAAAGCACCATTATACATACAAAAATTATTAAAATATAAATATGGGGACATATATCACCCTTTTGTCACTTCGATTAGAGAGATATTTTGTGTCGAGATCCTGCAATGGCCTCATCGTAACTTGTTCCGAGAGTCTGAGCCTGATTTGACCGAGGGTCTCATAGTGACAGGATGGGTTCCGGTGACTTGTCTTCTTTCAAATAGCCCAATCTGTTTTAGGTTAAATAAAGAGCCAGTTAAAGTCTTCTTAGAAGACTTAAATCTATTTTGTTAAGTGAGAACAGCACCTCTGTTTTCTGTACTTGCATCTATACATGTAATGAGTGATTGTGTCCATCCTCCTAGAATTTGCATTGACAGCTGGTTTTTTGAGTATCCACAGAGCGGCTCAGGTCCGATAAACTGAAAATCTGTGGTTTTTTTGTAAAGTGATCTCATTACCTTTAACGCCGTCGTGTCCTGGTATTTAGTTCATTAAACAAAAACCATATCAAAGGTAACTTCTCAAAGGTACTATAAAGCTATTCTCTGCTTTTTTAGAATCAGCTTGAATGGTGTCTCAAAGTTATACTATTTCGCAAATTCTCACCAGAATTTTGTTTTGGCTACTCAGAATTCTTGCTTTGACGAAATTAGTACTGTTCAGTCTTACTACGAACGAGGCACCCACCCTCTTTAAATACTGATGATGTACGTGAAGGAGGCCCAGAAAAGCCTCAATAGCAACGGTGGGCCACGTAGGCGGGGCTACCGTTACTCAAAAACAGGTTGTTCTCTGCACTTTTCATTCTGGGTCATAGCGTTTTTTGTGACTCTTTACAGATGGGGGTTTCATGTGATCTTTCGTCTAGAAAAACACTTAGATATATGACCTCACTTGAGAATTCTATGCGTGTTCCTTCAAGGATTAGAGCTTCCAGTTTGAGTTTCCTTTTCCTTGAAAAGGGAAGAATAGTTGTCTAATTTTCGTTTACTTTGAGGCTTTCCCTATAAGACAATAAGACTGTACAGAATGTGTAAAAGTTATGTATTTGTCGGCTAAACCTCCGGCAAAATCTAGTAAATAAGTTTTTCCACGGCTTTTTAACAAAATATTGTCGAAAATTTTTTTTATTTTTTTTTGGACTTCAATTGTATAATTTTCTTTTAATTTTCAATGCAATTGAATACAACGAAAGAGTCGTTAAAATCTTATTGTCAAGAAACAACCGAAGAAATGATGTACGGAATGTAGTTAAATCTCAATTAGGCATAGGGAGAATGTCACTAGATTCAATAATAAAGATCTGCATCTGGAGGTTAATCAGCAAAAAACAAAAGTATTAGTTACCGGCGCCGAAATTGGAATCTGGGTTTTCATAATGCAAAGCCAATCCCTTATCGCTGACTCCACTGTTCTTGTAAATGAAAACAAATTGCTTTCTAAGTAAAAATTATAATTAAAAGTTGTATAAAAATAATCTAAAAATTACCAAATCTGGGCAAAAGTTCTCATACTTTTTAGGAATTAATTTATAAAATTCAAAACTTAGACAAATTCCGTACGATTAAAATTTCACGCGATTTTTCTCTCTGTAGGATCCATAACTTTGAATTTACAACCCAAATTGGAAAATACGAATTTTCCTTTCGAGTGAATTTCAATTGTTTTCTAATAATTGGCTTTTTACATTACCAGAATTGGTCTTTTCCTTCTACTTGGGTCTGGTTTCCTTGCGGACTGGTAGCTTTCTGTACAATTTGTGTTCATGAAAATTTAATCCGCTGCAAGTATATGAAGTAAATGGGTTCCTCTGGCCATATTATAAGCGTTGTCTGTGCAGGGATGTAAAGGAAAAGAAATGCTGCTTTCCTACTAAAGGATGGTTGAAATTGATCTTGAGCTTATTTCAAGAATTTTCCGACTCTTGCAATTTTAATATAGCCTGTGATTCTACAACTGTGGAACTGTAATTCTACATCTTTCTGTTAAATGAATCTCAAATGTTATGGCTTTCTAGAATTCAGGAGTTAACCGGATTTACTATGTATACTATTTAAAATTAGATTGCGGTAGACTTATTTATTATTGCAGACCCTGTTTGTGGTGTATGTATTTTTGAAAGTGGACTCTTCTCCTACTCGTCTTGATAATGCCTGCTTAGTTGAAAAAATATCGTACTTTTGCTGGGTTTCTGAAAGATTTTCGAAATAACTATAGGTCCTTTCGCGCGACCTGACACGAGTGAGATAACTGAGAATTCTCAGTTGTTTCAGTTGAAATGTGCTTTGCCACAACAAAATTGCATACACATATTGAGCAACTGAGCAAGTGAGACTGGTTTTTCACGCCTCAGTTGCCTCAGTTAAAGAATTTTTTAAAAGTTATTTATATTTTGTTAGCAGCTATTTGCGTCAAAGGACGAAATAGTGGCCTTAGCAAACAATAAGCAATATAATTTTTTAAATTTCAACTTGGAAAAGTTTTTTACATTAACAGCTGTACAAATTGACATTTCCTGAACTGAGATAACTGAAACGGTTGTTCAAAAAAAAAAGTTCTATTTTTCGTGAAGAAAATGCGATAAAATTGTTTATAAAAAATCGAAAAATTTAGATATCAAAAAAATCCTATAGTACACGATAGAGAAAACAGTTTTACACAATGTCGAAAAGATTGGTTCCCGAGAAAAACTGTAACTCAGTTTGCAAAATGTGGTTTAACGCGTTTAAAGTTGTTGGTACTGTTTTTTCTTATGATAACTTCCGCCACCGGCCGCCACAATTCTTCTTGTACCTTTGCAATGACTTCGAATATCAAAAAACTCTTTTAGAGGGTCATTCTAGACACTATAAGGAATATATTTATGCAATAAAAAAAATAGATTTTTTGAAACCTTCAGGGTGGGGCCCCCCCCTTAATATGTCAGGTACCCAACCGAGGATAGCTTTTCAATTAAGAAAAAACAGTATCCGATAATCTTGACTGACCTGGCATGATGTTATGGATCGGAAACAGCATTATAAATAATAGAGTCGTTAATAATGATTGTTTTTATTACCTTCTCTATCTTCTCTATATACAGGGAGTTCAATAGGTATCGGACCCCCTCCTATCTCAGAAAATATTGATCGGAGGAAAAAATTATCAATACAAAAGTTTTAGGAATTTGCATAGAGGGTCCAATGGCGACCACAAATTTTACCTTGACTATGACCTTCAAGGTCAAATCAAGGTCAAGTCAATTTTTTTAAAATGGGACACCCCACTTTTTATTGCAGATTCGGAAAGACCAAAATTATAAGTATAAAAATGTTCAATTTGCCATTTTGCATTTGCTAATTGCCGAATCTGCAATAAAAAGTGGGGTGTCCCATTTAAAAAAATGGACTTGACCTCGATTTGACCTTCAAGGTTATAGTCAAGGTCGAATTTGAGGTTACCGACGGATAGCCAGGGAAAAATCCTAAAACATTAGTATGCAACATTTTTCTTTAAATCACTTTCCTACTGAGGAAACCTGCGTTTGCTGGACTTATGCTTCCATTACCTCGACCACGGAGTCGTTTGAAAAAGGGTCATGGACATATTCGGACGTACAATTTTCCATTCTTTCTGAATTTGCAATAAAAAGTGGGGTGTCTCATTTAAAACAATGGACTTGACCTTGCAGGTCATAGTCAAGGTCAAATTTGAGGTCGCCATTGGACCCTCCATGCAAATTCGTACAACTTTTGTATTGATGGTTTTTTATTTTTTCCTCCGATCAATATTTTCTGAGATAGGGGGGGAGGGGGGTGGTCCGATACTTTTCGAACACCCTGTATATAAAAATCAATTCCCGTGCGTTAGTCTCACAAAAACTCAAAAATGACTTGAATAATTTGCTTGTTTTGTTCGCCTCAATACGGGGGTGGTTCAAAAAAACAAAAGTAGGAAAAACCCAAAGGAACAGCTGAAAAATCGAAAAAATCGAAATTGGAAAATGGAAATTGCCACATCGGATTAATTTCAATAGATGGCGTTCCGTGCGATTGTGTGAAATTCTCATAAAACTATCATTAATTGTTATAACATTTAACATCGTTTTTTCTTAAAAAAAAATTTAGTGGAATTTGAGAATAGATTTGGATAAAGCGAATTTAATACAACTCTTACAGTTGCTCGAGAACGATTCGCATTAGGACAATACGCTCAAGATTCCGTCATATATCAATTCACCATTGTTTGCGATTATCATATCCACATGTTTCTCTTCGAATGCTAACGATTTGTGGGCCAAATATAAGGACGACATGTCTGAGGATGTTTTGCTTCGTGTGCGTTGCCAAACTTTAGATCCGACATTGCAAATGACTGCAAGAATTCACAATGACACATTATTCATGATAGAAGACATGTGTTTATTGATGGTGAATAAAGTACTGTTGAGTTTGGGCATCGTCTAATGCACGATACATTTAACCACGAGTTACAAAAAGTACAACAATACGACACCGAAGCAGTTCGTACAAATGTATCGCAATTGAATTAATAACAGAAGACAGCGTACGACTTTTTGATAGAAGCTGTGAACAATGAAACTAGTGGAATTTACTTCCTATTTGCTCCCGGCGGGACTGGAAAAACTTTCTTAATTTCATTACTTTTGGCAAGGATTCGATCGTAGAATGAAGTTACCCTAGCATTGGCTTCATTTGAAATAGCAGCGACTTTGTAAGAAGGTGGACGAACTGCACATTCTTCCTTGAAATCGCCACAAACGAGACGCATCTACAGATATGCAAATTGATTGTTTGGGACGAATGCACGATAGCCCACAAGGGGTCATTGGAGGCGCTGGACAGAACGTTGAAAGATCTTCGTGACAATCAAAATATTGTTGGTGAAGATATGCTTCTGTTATCCGGTGATTTTCGTCAGACTCTTCAGTTATTCCATGACCAACTGTAGCTGACGAACTAAACGAGTGCTTAAATTCATCAAATTTGTGGCATTTTCCTTCAAATCGGTTGATACAGTTATCAACCCGGATGAGGTAGTCAACTATCCCACATAATTTTAGAGTTCGCTGGGATTGCCTGGATTACCACTTCACAATTTGCACTTGATCAGTCATCATCATGTTGCGTAACATCAATCAACCTCGGCTATGCAAAGGAAACAGACTGGCTGTGAAACAACGTCATCGATCCGACGATTATCAAGGGAACGTACAAAGGATAGGATGTTTTTATTCCGCGCATCCAGATGATTCCAACGAACTTGACAATCGATTTTAAACGGCTGCAATTCCCCGAACGTCCGGCCTTTGCGATCATTGGATCATTTGGATCATTGGCAATTAGGGACCACGCCGAAAGGCTTGGCATCCTTTTAACGCACATTGTCGCAGCTGCAGGGATGAGGAAACAAAAGAAAGTCTTTTTCACTTCCTGTGGGAATGTCCGTAGTTTTTAAAGAAGAGTTTACCGACTTAACAAAAATCGCTAGAAAGCATAAAACAATAACCAACTACAATAACTACCTAAACAATTCAGCTCATAGACGGCCCGAAGGCTACGGAGACGACTGTTGTAACAAAGCCGCAGGTGCCAGATTTTTAATGCTGTAAGATGCGGTCATAACATTTAATTATAATAATTCAAATCCTTTCTTTTTAGCGCCATAACGATAATGTTTTTGTCTATATCTATATTAGCCGTTGCTGCACTTCTTCATTTTTTGGTTGGGTTGGTTCTTCAAAGGGGTGTTTGCGTTCCTTTGCGGTAAAAGCTATAGGTCAATATTTATTTACCTATAAGTCATCATCTTCTTCTTCTAACATAAGGAATATCACCCAGAGAAAACCCATAAACAGCACCTGGAGGACCTAGAATGAGGAAAATCCGATGAAAATAACAGAAATAAAAGATCTTATCACAAAATCCCAGGCCTAACCTCACAAATTAAGAACACGAATTACGACAAAGTACACTCTGAAATAGATTAGGATTAATTTTTACCTTTGCAATTAATAATAAACTTTGGCATTATATAAGAATTTAAAGAAAATTAATTAAAAATTAATCTTACCTGTTGTTTTTTCTTTTTCAGCACAAACTAGGTCACTTTCGAGTTTCGAAACTAACAAAAATTATAAAAAGACTACCATCTTGAAATTCTCTATTGTAAACTAGAAATTTTTACGGTAACTTAATACAAAAAATATCTTTGTTTACTTGTAAATCCGCCAAACTGTTCTTGAAGTCATGGCTCCATTCAACAGGAATTTCGAAGCGATCCGGCTAAGTTCTTGCAGGCCTCAAACGGTATCCGCAGTCAGGAGAGCTCACCATTACAATCACAAAAATAGCTCCAGGGAATCATAGACTACACCTGTCCCTTAAGGAGAACACCCACTAACACCTGCACTAACACACGGATCACCTCATCAAGATCACCAGGTACATTAACACTTCACTTACGGAGCATAATTTACACTTAGGTAACACATATATTTCACATTTACCGCTATGCACTATAAAACGAGTGACACTTCGAAAAGATGAGTGATTTTCTTTTACTTTTTGGGTATCTGGTAATAAACAATTTATTAAGACTTCCACACATAATCAGTGAAATCCACAAAACATGAGTGAACTAGCACTTCATTAAACAATTACTTTGGACTATTTATTTCGCGAACTTAATAATTCAAACAGACACAAGTGTAAATGAATTAGGCGCGGATATTGCCAAAACACCGTTCAATTTGTTCAATAAATCACACAAAACAGCTGACCACTATAGGGTACCGTTCGGCCAGACATGTAACATTAACAGCCGTCATCTTGTAAAAGGGGGTGAGTTTGTGTTCATTAAATAACTTGTTAACTTTTCACCCTAGCTGAAAGTCGCCAACGGGAATGTTGAAGAAGATGAAATTATCTACATAATGAATACTCAAGGATCTCTGTAGGTCAACGAGTTATTGCCGGTTGCAGTTCGTCTACGTGTCATGTAGTGGGGGTGGAATATTGTCTTTCACTATTACCTTTTCAACCGTTGACTTAACATTTTCATCTCACTGCAGTTTGAATATAAAAACAGAGCGATATTTGGATTATTATTAACAATGGTATTTTTCCATCTCAAGTATTAACAGTACTCACAGTATTTACGGGTTGTCGTGGACGATGTGTATATATTATATCCGATTGTATGTGGAGGGGAGAAGGGATTGGCTAATCTGTTATGTGGATGGATGAATTATCACAACGCAGCAACGTCGAAAACACCACTTACCAACTGATACTACAATTAATTTCCAATTTTGTTTGACAATTAAAAAATAGATAATTTTACACGTTATAAAAAGTCGCCAAGTTGACCAGAAGCGAGTTATTCGACGGCAAGTAACTCGAGGTATATACCACAAGTTCTACCCAAGGTACACTATCAATTGATAGATTCTTATGTTGATATGTTTGGGTCCTATAATACTGCTTTTACAGTAATGAAATATTTCAGAAAAACTACATTAATCAATCACTGCGAACTTGCCGCTGGATTGGTCGAAAAATATATAGCTGAAAACAACGATTGATGATTTATTTTACAGATAATTAGAAACACTACCAAAAAGATGAAGAGATAATCGTAAAAAACACTATTCCGCCCCCACCACATGACTCAACTTTGATCGATGTTTTTTCGTCTAATTAACGACGTAACTTTTTAGGTTGAAAAGAGCAGAGAGTTATGTAATGAAAAAAACTCACCCCCTTTTTCAAGATGTCGGCAGTTACCAACCCACTAAAACCTGTATTTGTAATCAAGAGACGTACTCACACATCTCACAAAAAAAAGTTTTGTCCATCGCAAAATGCAATTTCACTGACTAATTTGGACCAAAACGGTGAAATATTTGGCTTTTCGCTTCAATAAATTTTTTTAAAATTCATTCGTAGTTTAAAACAATCGACATTTCAGTTTTAGTATATAAAACTAAATACTAGATACTTTCTCTGGCTCATCGTGCTTCCTAAGTAGTTCTTAATTAGCTTTGTTCTCTTTTATGATAATGTCAAAGTTAAGGCGATGCTTTATGATGTTATGGCAGAAAGGAATTAAAGATAAGGGAAATGTATTAAGAGTGAATAAGAGGGTTGAGTTTAGCAGGTGACGATGTTCGCCTTGTTTGAAAGTTGCGGGCTCATAAGGCGTGTGAAATGGATGGTAAACTGTTCCATATTCGTGATCGCGAAAGGGAAGTGCGACCAAATTTGACCTAGAGAGTATAGGGTTGGAAGCGACTTGAAAATCTTTTATCGCTCATTGTAATGTGCCTGCAATTTCGTTAGAACGATGACCGTGAAAACAGTGATAAAAGGGTGAGAAGCAACCGACATTCCGTCGATGTTCGAGAGAGTCAATGCTCTCAGAAGTTATGAAGTCGTCAATAAGTATTATAGCTTTTCTTTAAACTTTGTCTAAACTAGATAATACGAAATGCCTGGCTTCTGCCCAAATATGGAGATTATTATATGACTAAGCCCCAAGTCAGATGGAGTGAAGTATTTTTTACATCTCACAAGAAGCCCAAGCATTTCGTCGCATTTTAACCGATTGCAAATATATGATCGGTCCAGCTAAGATTACTGGATATCTCAATACCTAAAATTGTTGGAGAGTGCGAATTGGGTCAAATCACTCCGTCGACTGAAATTAGTTGAGGGTGCGTTGGGAGTTCCTTAAGGGACATAAACAACGCTGAGTTTTGGATGCGTTAAATGTTCAATCTCCAACTGTGAACCTGAAAGAGAGAAAATTTAATCAACTGGCATTGTGGTCAATACTTACCATTTCCAGAAATTTTCTCCAATACCCACCTAATTAATTCGAGAAACATTTGTTTGGCTAATTATTTCCGGCTCACTCCAATAAGCTCACTTTATACTCAGGCGCATTCTGTTCGATATGTTTATCTTTAACATTGGTAAGTTTAATGTAATTTTAAATTATACAAATTCATTAAATTCAATTGTCATGAGACTTATTTTTTTATACGATGTTGCCTAAGCCTACTGGACAACCCTTTGATGCGTGAGCATGGCTTTGGTCGGAAGGGAATTAGGGTAAGGGAAGTGAGGAAACTTGAATGTGTTGTTTTTTTTGCGTTGCTGCGAGTTAGACAACAGCCCAGAGACGGAGTGGACTATTTTAATTTCTGAATAAAAACCCACGGGGAGACCTGGTCTCGAACCCGTGACCCATGGCGTGGTGGTCGTGCCGCTCAACGAATTGATCCAACTCCGCCTCCAATTAATCTAATGATTTATAATTGAATTACTCATAATTATTTACTTTTTTATAATATATTATAACTTTTCGCAGTTTGTAGTACACAAACTGCAGTACAAAAACTGCCAAACATACTGCCGACCTGGCAACACTTACACTTACGCCCTTATTGGTGCCGTGTGCACTCTTGTTGGTGCCGTGTGTACTGTTGTCTATATAAGTAGCATCATGTTGTAGTTCTCTATCTTTCCTGTGCTGATCGTTGGTAAGTAAACATCTCTCTGTGTAACAGCCAGAGTTTACTAACAATAACAATTCTTCTGAGTAACGATCAGAGTTTATTTACATTGAAAGCTGCAGTTAATTTGGGTTTTGACCAAATTAACCTTACTAACCTTCTAATTTGGGTTTAGACCAAATTAACATTACTAATTTGTGTATTTTCTTTGACCTTAGTAAAGACAAGGTCAAAGACAAATCTCTCTTTGTGTGTATTGTATTGCGTATGGCTTATTACTTGGGTTACAACCAGAGTAACACACTAACACAGAGTAATACATTAGTACAACAATAACGTTACTATACTAGGCTATTAGAGAATACTTTCTAATGATACAGAAATTTTGGATTTCCGGTGCTATCTGTAATTTTCATTTATTGAACCTTATTTTTTCCCACACTTGTGTTTCGTGTTCATCCTCTACGTTACGGGTACAACATTAGATATACAGTTAAATATAACACGATTAGCCCTTAATGATCCATGATGCGGTTCCGGCTGATTTTCCCGGGCTTTCCAAAATTATGGAGACACTGAGTTCGACGCTCTATCAGAGCCATTAGTAAGTCTTCGGTTTACCCCTGGATTTTTTTTCAAAAGGTGCATAATTTTTTGAAGTCCTTTATTATTATTAGTTCCTAGAAAGTCGTGAAGACGTTTTATTCGCCTATTCGCCGCTCTTGTCACCTCGACCAGTGATATCTTTTGTGACCTAACCCGCACTACCGAACCCATCAAGATTTAAGTCCTTGAGTAATCCGAGAATTGTTCTGGGAGTCACTTTTACAACATCCTTTATCGATAGAAACGCCATTCATAGATACCCGAATCTTACGCGGCCAAAGGCTTCACAGCCGGGCAGGATATGCTCTGCTGTTCCGTCCTTTTCTATACAGAAACGATAAAAGCCCTTTTGGGCCTTTTTTAAGTTTTAGCCTTATTTTGCTCAGTGTGAGACAAGCTTCTGTTCTTGCCTATATCCAATTGATAAATCTGTTTGCTTCTCTTTGTGCTGGGAGGTTAGTCCAGTGTGCTTGTTTATTCCTACTTTCGCTCGACCTCATTTGTCTCCCAGCCTCGCTTTTCCACTGACCACATAACATCTTGGGACAACAAATCCAAAAGCTCATTTCCTCCAATGCCTTCTTGACCTGGCACCCAGCACAGTTTGATTTGCTTTACATCCTGTTTATTTTCAAACATGAAATAATGATTTTTTAACTAAGGACGCTGATTTAATATATTTCTATCCGCCTTGACGCCCTAGAAAATTTCCATTGTAACATCAACTTACCCCTTACACTCCGTAGCACTTCACCGTGTGCGGAGGATGCAAGAAAGTCATTATAATGTAAATTCATCTTAAAACACAATTTCAGCTTATCAACAACACAAGAAAACGAATAAAATAAATACTACCCGCCGTCAGCACTAGCAATTCCACATAACTTGCATCATCACATCCGCCCTAAATGGTTCCCTCCCGACAATTTAAGCTGTTGTGAACCTGTCCTAATCCAAGTGAAAATAGATGAAGGCTCCTGGCGCCAGAAAGGGAGTTGCAAGAGACAATGGAATATCCTCTTGCAGGATCCTTCACCGCCGTATGTAACACTCCCATAAAACCTGAAAACTTCAACTAATTAAGGACGATAAGGGTAATAGTTTCAATATCAATGAGAAGTTCTTGGAGCTCGTTAATTTATCCTGGCAGGATACAATTGTTTTGGTTAGAAAAGTTCTTCTAATGACATGAGTCATGATAATTATACTAAAGATAAGCGGCATGTGATGGTATCGTCATGGAGTCGAGTGGAGCTGTTTATTCAGCAGATAAAAATATCCAGCATTAGGTATGCTGTAAGAATCGTGTAAACTACAGATAAGGGTTTCTTCGAAACACCTCAGCGCTACGCCGAATAATTTATCACGGAGATGCTTTCCGTTTGCCTAATTTAAGATGACGTTGACCCTTCTCCAGTGATACATGGCGGTCGAGAAACACTTTTGACGGTGGTTGAAAAGATAGGCAAGTATTTCCGTTAAAATTAGGAGAAAATTAAGGTTTGATTGAAAAATGTTTTTCGGGTTGATGTTAGTAAACTCATAAATCTGTTTGTAGATGAGGTTGTACATAATTAATTAAAAAAAACAAGAGATTTAGTTATTTGTATATTTTTGTAGCTGCCACTTTAATGGTGCAATTCTATAATTAGCATTTGGTCGGCGGAGATTAAGACAGAAGAGATTATAACTTTCTCAAGGAAAGGTAAACTACAAAGTAACTACTTAGTTTGGATAATATATGAAAAATAATCTAATCTCGCTATTCACGAAACTGGCAGTGTGAGGGGGGGGGGGGGGCGTTGTTAGGACCATGGCTTTGTTGGTTTTAGAATCACATTATTTGTGCTGTTTGACGCGGTATGTGATAAAATAGCCTCTCCGTAAAGTAACATACTTCTTAGACTTTTTCTGCTAAACTCAGAGGACAGAGGTAAATATCAATTTTTGTGAAATATAATAAAGCAATACTATAATAATGCCCAAGATATGTCTTGGAAATATATTTCAGTAAGGTTTCAAGAATTTCGGAAATAAAAAATGTAATCTGTGCATTACGAGTTTATGGTCATAGTCCCTTAAAAAAAGTCAAGCGGCAGGTACTGAAACATGATTTGAGAGGAAGTTAAGAAATACAGACTAATCCTTAAATAAGAGGGTTTTTTTGGGAAATGAGTTGGTAAAGGGCAGAATCAATAAAATAAATGAAAGAATTTCTTCTAAGTATAAGTATAAAATTATTTTATTGTTCTAATACTTCGTTGCTCCACCTTTAGCGATCATTACAGCCTTAATCCTTCTTGACATGGATTCATACAATTTAAATAAGTAATCCTTGGATATCTTTTCACACCACACTTTTTCTATAATAGATTTTAGTTCTGCAATGTTCGCAGGTAATTTTTGTGTAATTTTTTTAACTCATAATTGACCATGCATTTTCAATGGGGTTGAGGTCCGGGCTATTTCCTGGCCACAGAAGAGATGTTGTATCCAATTTTTGCTTTAATTCAGTCACCTGGGAGGAGAAAACAATAAAATAAATCATATTACTAAAAAAGAATTAACTGGGGAAAAGCTGTAACTTACATCTATGACAAGGCTCCGAATCATCCTGGAATACCGGATCATCAACTTTTTCACTGAGCCCCTCAGTAGTTGGTATGACGACAGTTCTGGACATCCTTATACTTTTCCGTATCCAGTGAAACATCCCCAAACCATTATACATGGCGAATACTTTACAGTCGGCAGTATGCATTTATCAAAATAACGTTCGCCCTGTCTGCGGTATACTACCGACATTCCATCCGGTCCAACAAGATTAAATTTAGACTCGTCAGAGAATATGATACGTTTCCATTACGTCCATTCCGCATTTTTCTTGGCCCGGTTAAGTCGTGCTTTCTTCATCCTTGCTGTTAGGAGAGGTTATTTTTGCTGGCTTCCGCGCTATAAGTCGCTGCTCACGAAGGCACTTCTTCGGCTAACGAAAAGCGATTACGCAAGCTTAACCTGCCTTTTTCGCCCGCTACCTGGTTTCTGCTCTAGAGTTCCCGAATCTTCGCACTTCTGTAACACACGTCACACAGATATTCTTGAGCAACATAATCTACGCGCGATTTCAGTTATAGGAACATTTGGCTCTTTTAAAACGACTATTTTCATTTTCCTTCAACTGTCAAAATCATTTTTAAATTTCACACGTTCTGTTCGCAAATCGTTTGTACCAAAGACTGATCAGTATTTTCATAATTACTCCAATTTATTTTTGTAACTTAGAATAAAGAACTAGAGGAAGCCCTGTACCGTGTAAAATTCCTATCCGTGAGTGAAGCTGCTCGAGGAATTTAAAATCACTTGTGGGCGTTCAATTAAAAAGACAAAAGCATCCTATATAACAGAGACAAATATATTTCGGTTGTTTACTTTTGTGCGTGAAAATTTTTCGTCAAGTGAATTAAGTTAAATTTTGTTCCATTTGTTAAGATAGCTGCTACTAAAAGTGTATATTATCATTGTAATAAAATTATTAGACTATTTTGTGATTTTTGAATGAGGCAAAATGGGGTAATGCCAACTTTTGCCACAAATTATATCCACACTTCGTCACCATAATTAACTCAATTTAAACTAAAATTGGATCTACCACATTTTAACGCTGAACTATCTACGAGTATATTAACTGGTATAATTTTTTTTATTGTCATTACCTTGTGTATAGATATTAAGAATATCTTAAGATGATACGTGTTTGTTTTAAGTAAACGCAGAGGCGTACTTAATCGAAAAGCGTCCGATCCTGAAGGTACGATGACATGGAGATGTCTGATTACTTTTATTCCTGACCCAATAAACAATTAAAGTGTTTTATAAGAAAGCTAAAGCAAATAATTTGAAAAAATATTCTTATAGAAATCTTGAACAGCGTTACTAATAAGGAAGTGGCGTATGAAATTGATCTGGTAATGCTGTGCAAGATATGTTGAAGTATTCTTGCGCTAAAATTTGATATTAAGTATTTATGCCTATTACATACTCATTGATGCATGCTATGCGAGCTTGGACTGAGAATAACTTCAGTTAAGAGTGTTATACAAACTTAAAATTCTATAAGTTTTAATTTATGCATGTACATGTTTATTTGTTTTGTAGCAAATGTTGAACTCGCACTTGTAGTTTACTTTTAAAGGAGTTTAAAAAATTGAAGCAAGTAATTTGTCTGTTAAGTTCATTTTTATTAAGGGGTTACCTGGGTTTCACGGCTTCAAAAAATCGTGTTATCTTATTAAGTTCTACAACATCTCTAGAATATTGTCCTAAATTTTCAAGTCGATCGGAGTAATAGTTTCGGAGATAGAGCCTTGGGAAGTTGCGCGCTCAAAGCCAGTTGGGCTCAGCGCGCCGAAGGTATATTGGAACAGCTGCTCATCTATTGTTTGTCTTTTTTGACCGTTTCTTTCACTTTCTAAGGGCAACTGCTTAGAAATACTTCAGTTGGTCATTACTGCAGCTGCAGCTGCAGCAGGTCCTTTACTTTATGGGTCAGGGATCGATGATTCTATGTAAGTTGAAAAAAAATAATAATTTTTCCCACTTTTATTGTCACTCAAAATTAAAACGCGTTTTTCTCTAAACTGTATTTTCAAAGTCGGTTGTCAAGAAAAAACTCCACTACTAAACCGATCTTAGGACGAAGGATTTTTTTTAATTGCAACTATTTAAAAAAAAAATTTAGAGGAAATTTTACCGAAATTTTAAATTTTTTTGTAAAAAGGTCTGCCAAATATCCAATTTTAACATTATTTTTTTTTCCTTCGTCCAAATTCTAGTTTAAGGTATTAACTAAAACACGTATTTTTTTTTGACTTCAGTTGATCCTGTCATGAGTTCTGCTTTCAACGCGCAAGCACCTTTTTTCCGAGGCGTCACCTTCCGGTGACGTAGCAATGGCAGAGTTTTAAATATTTTTCTACAAAAATTTCAGAAATTCTTTTTGAAATGTGTATATTTAAGGCAATAAAAAGTTCAAATGAAATATTTCATATTTTATATAAAAAAATTTTTAAAAATAAATCGTTTTTTACCCGAGGAAACCCATGTAACCCCTTAAATGCGTAGAATCGTAATTTCAATATGAATTTTATGGATTGATATCGGAAATTTTGTTGCCAAAGAAATTACAATGATGTGGTGTATGTCCAAAAAGTTCTTACCGCTCTCAAAATTTTGCGAATAAATCCTCTCGAAATAATACATAAAAAGAAAAAAAAGTATTTTAAAGAGGTAAAAAATGTTTTAAATATGCGATATAATACAGAGTAATACGTCAATAAGACGCAAAACTATTTAGGATTGCAAAATATTTAATTTTAAAAATATTGTTTTTCTTGGTGGAAAAATTTGTCTCCAGGGAATGTGAAAATATGGCCGATTTTTAAGCTTATTTTACGGAATTACTCGTAATTGTGGCCCTTATTTGTCATCCACAACATTTCATTCGTAATTCTCTCTCAATGCTATTGCAGTCGGAAATACTTGGCTATTACCTTAATATGACTGTTTGACAAATTTATTCTTAAATAGTTCTTTTTTTTTACAAGAGTACTATGAAGAGTGGCCATAGCCGTTGATCAAGCGTTCACTAGATATACATACAATAATACTTTTTAATATAAAAAATTTCTAAATAATAAAAATTTAAATACTGCTACTTATGTATTTAATTGAATCAGACATGTATTTACCTATAATTGGTGCGTTTTAAAGAGTTTAAGTGCACTTCCACAGCTGATCTCTTTCTTTCAATTTGGATAAAATAGCTTTTAAAAAAAAGTTGAACCGATTTCATAGAAATCGCTAAAAAGCAGAAAATAATTTTTATTTTTATATCTATTACGACATTTTGAAGTCGGTGCAAATTAAACAAAGAAAACAACTACAACAAAAGTATATAATCGTCCTTCCATAATACCGTGAGCTGAAACATTCAGGTACATTTATATAGTATCTTCGATTGTGGTTGGGTAGTTGTTTTGTTTGTTTAATTTGCACCGACTTCAAAATGTCGTAATAGATATAAAATTAAAAATTATTTTATGCTTTTTAGCGCTTTCTGTGAAGTCGGTTCAACTATTTTTTTTTTAAACTATTTTATTTTTCACTTTTTAGTGTCTCGGTATATACGAATAAACCAATTTCAACAGTTGCAGAGGTATCTGAAATCAAAATCCGGAAACATATTACATAATTAGTCACGGTCACCTTTTCATACCCTTTCCTTAGATACAAAAGAGAATCATCATAGTCAGAGAATCATCGTAGTCACTCTAGGTACAAAATAGTTATCATTTACCAATCAGGAAGCGTATTATGTACAACAGAATCAAAATCATCGAAATCGGTCTACGCCTTATAAAGCTAGGTACCGCCCCTTCTTCAAATCTCACCATAACCCACATTCTTTGTCATGACACAAATCGAAATACTAGGGATTCAGAATCATCTAAATCAGTCCACGCTTTACAAAGATAGGTTACCCCTTCGCCCACCCCAACCCTAGGTCAGCATTTCTCCGTATAGTAATAGTAATTTTATTAATATATGTGTACAGAAGATTATAAATCTTATCTTAGTACTAATAATAGTGGTAGATTCAGTGTTAATATTTAAGTAGACTAAATTAAGAAAAAATAAAATAAAAGATGTGAAAAAACTCAAAGAAGTAAAGATAAAAAAGAAAGAAAATAAACATGAATTCAAAACGTATAGTAGCAATGGCGGATCATATTGTACACAACAAAAAAGAATCTTCTAAACAGGTGTGTACATTAAGAAACTGGTTAACACACACCACCCCACCTCACCAAACATTGTTTGGACATGGTAGCAATCGAGGAACATACTCTACTCAACAAATAGAGAATAGTCCAAATCGGTCCACGGGTTACGAAGTTCGACTACTCACCCCACTCCCGACCCCATCCTGATACGAAAGTTCTTTACATTATTAGCAAAGGGGGATCATACTCTATACAGCAAAAAAAAAATTAACTAAGTCGGCCCACGCATTACGAAGTTCGGTTTGACCCCACCCCCAAATTGGTTGACATGTTACCAATCGGGGAACATACTCTACCCAACAAAAAAGAATCATCCAAATCGGTGCACGATTTACGAAGTCAGACTACCCCTCCCCATCCCCACCAACCATAGAACGAACATTTTTTCCTTACTAGCAATGGAGGATCATGCTCTATACAACAGAAAAAGAATCATCCAAATGGGTCCACGCGTCACAAGGTTAAGTTTTAACCCCCCCCCCCCTCCCGTTTCCCACAAAAACCTATCAAAAATGTCTTTTTTTACATGGTACCAATCATCGGTGAACATACTTTACCTAACAAAAAACAAATCATCAAAATCAGTCCACGCGTTACAGATATATGCCCGGCTTCAATAAAAAAAAATACGTACCGAACCTCTTTGTTTTCGTGAAGTCGGTTAAAAAGAAAGGGAGGAGAAACAAGGAACTATTATAAGGAAAATTCTAATTTTGTGGGCAATCCTCTCATCGTAAGCGACAGAAAATGAGTATCGTTAAAAGTTTCAGGGTCTCACTGGAAAATCATGAACTTTCGCAGGAAATTCGTCAACTTATGTTAACATGCGTTTAAATTAGCAACAAAGCACTGAATGGACCCGCTTCGAATATGTGGTACAATACCGGTTGTAACTGCATTAAGTGGTAGCCCAACAAATATGTGCAAAAACAGTCAAAAGCAACGAAAAATACCGAATATTTACGTTATAACGTTAATAACTCGGAGAACATTTAGTGTCACTAGAGAAGGTTTAAAATCACCAAATTTTAGACGTGTCGCAAAAAAAAATTTTGCCACTAGAAAGGTTTTCCAAAGCACATTTGGTGACAAAGTCACTAATTTGGCATCACTGAGTGAGAATATTATAAACATGTATTATGATTAAGAGGTACTCTTGTTTGAAGCTGCTACAGGGGTATTATGGGGACGAACAAAAATTTACTCTTACAAAAGTTATTACATGGTATTTCAAAAGGCAAAAATTATATGGGGGGGGGGGGGGGTCTATCTCTCCCCTATAGGAGTTTGAAATTTTTTTACGATGAAAAAAACCAGTCTTACATTTTAACGTATACAATGGTGCTAAAGATTGTGATCTTTTTTTTACTGCTAATGGTTTAAATTTTCAAAAAAAAAACCATTTTTTCATTTCAAAAGGAAATTTGTTAAAAAATTGAGCTATTTTTTTTTTTCGTAAGCAAAGGTGCATACTTGTATCACTTCATTCAGCACTTGGAAGGGCTCCGACAGTTTTCCCTTGTGTAGGACCTGGCATTGGGTTCCTGAGTAGGACTCTTTTATTATGGTGATGATTTTTTCGGGATGTTTCTCCTACGTAAAGCTACTCATATATATTCACCATTAACGATGTCAAACACCTTCACAAAATCGACGAACATTAGATGTAAAAGGGAGCTTTTTTCGGCGGATTGCTCGATGATAATTCGAAGGGTGTTGATGTAATCGCTGCAGGAGAAACCCTCACGAAAGCCTGTCTGTTCATCGCTAAGAGTGCGTATTCTTGATTCAAATTAAGATCTTTTTAGCCATCAATTTCGAGACTGCAGTTAAAAGACAGATACCGATATTTTGGGAATCTTCACAATTACGCCTGTTTTCCATTTACTGGCATATGTCTTAATTTCCCGGTGACTTAAACTCCATCGACAAATCATTCATTTATGCTTTTATACCGCACCAATAATGTTTGACGCCGATACTGTGCATTTCTTTAAGAAACTATCTTCAGATATTGATAAGATTCTAGGAACATCTCCCTTTTCTGAAATCGCTCTTACTGGCGATTTCAACTTCCACAACACACAGTGGCTCAGGTATATTATTCCACCATTACCCAGCTGGAAGATATGTAGAGTTATTAAGCAAGTCCTTTAATTTGCAACAACTTGTTGAAGGTCCGACTGGTTTTCCTGATACATTGGGGCACAACGCGCATCTTTTGGATCTTTTGCTGACATCGCATCCAGACAAATACTCATTTTCGGTCATTTCGCAATTCAGACCATTGTTTAATCTCCGCCCAATTTTCCACCTCTTCTCTAATTACTACTAATCGAAAATAAAAATGGTGATTGGATTAATAAATAAACATAATTGATTAATAAACTGGTGTAATTGCTTTTTCATGAGAGATGTTAACCATCGTATGCTATTATTTTGAACATCATATTGTTTGGGATGCTTCGCTTTATTCCTCATAGGTTCAAAAACATCAAATAAATAATATCATTTGGTTCAACAAGGACTAATCCACAGCTATGAATAACAAGGAAGCAGCCTTTCATGCATACAAATCAGAGGAATTAAGATGTATGTATAGATATGTGCGAAATATTTGAAAATTTGTGATTAGTAGGGCAAAGTTCAACTTCGAGCAGAATATCAGACGGAAGATATGTGATACCCAAAAGGGTAGTAAGGGCTTCTGGTCTCTAGTCAAAGCCGCAAAGTACAATTTCGCCTATTCTTCAATACCGCCACTCATTTATAATGTGAATGTTTATACTGCCTCATTGAACAAAGCCAACCTACATCGCAGCCACTTCTTTCTCCAGGCAGGCAGAAGGCACTACACTTTCGTACTCGAAAATTTTTTAAGGAACTCTCTAAACTAGCTACTGCACTTATTGGTTTATCGTTCCTGGTATTAAAATGCTGCACCTCAGCTTTGGCTAAACCTCTGCGTAAACTCTTTCACCTGTCATGCTCAACAGAAGTGCCTGAATGGAAACTTGTTCACGTTCAGCCGATACCAAAAAAGGAGAGGCATGCGAAGCCTCTAACTACAGACCAACTGCACTCATTTCGGTTTTATCTAATGTACGTTCAGATCGATTTTTAGTAGATCGACTCTTTCATTCATTTTCGAAAATTGCGATTTTTTATCGATTCCCGACTCTTTCGATTCTTCCTAAATCGATTCGATGGTGCCGGAAACGGATTAGTCATTTCTCGATTTAAGTTTGACATTTGATAATTCACAGTAAGGAAATTTGTAAAAATTTATATTTGCTAATTCTGCTTCGCGCGAAAAGCGTAAAAAAAGCAATAAGACATGAAATGTGTGCATTTAAATAATAAATATCAATATTCTATCTAAGTATTGTGTCGCAGACAAATTTTTTCAAAGCGGGTTTTTGTGAGTGCCATAACCTAAGGCTTTAATTTCGTACTTTTCACATTTAAGAATCGGTGCAAGTAAATATACAATATATTTCGAAATTCCTGGTGACGAAAGAGCATACACAAAATAATATTGGTTTTCGGACACACATAAATTGCGTTACGGTGATAAACACAATCAACAATAAATTGATACTATCTGTAGAAGTATAGATGGTATCCATTTGTAAGTAGAATATACAAAATTCCACTAAATGCAATTGGAAAAACCAACTTAAAACCTGAATGAAAAAAAGTAATTCAAAGGGACGGGGACAAGAATGATGTATGGTCTTATCACTACGAATTACTGAACCAAAACAAAATGTCAGCAGTTAGTTTATGACCTCTTGTGATATGTAAATTGCTATATAGGGAAGGTAGGATTCTGGTCATCAATAATTACGTCCATCAACATAAAATAGCTTTATTTTTTTCCTCCGCCAACGTTTCGATTATTTTCATAATCATCCTCAGGGTAATACAACCATCACGTCAGTTAAAAAGACAAATGTAAATGAAAATAACGGTTGTCAAATTAAAATAAAAAAAATGTTCCGAAAAGTGGACTATATTCCAGGTTTGTCTGAGGAAACAAAAAGATTAATGAAAGTTTATAATGCGCCAGTTTCATTGGCACTAAAACCCAAAAAGACTTTGGGGGTTCTGTTTTCCAATACAAAGGATAAAGTACCTTTATTAAACAGGCATGATGTTGTTTATAGTATACCATGCGGAGGGGGTGATGATGACCAATTGGCTCATTGAAAATTTTGACAATGCCAGACATCTTGGAGCGTGATAGATTTTCTATTAATATGTCCAATTTTAAATTGATAGTGATTAACTATTAGTTTGTGTGTATAAGATGCGAAACAGTTTTGAAATTTCGTTGAGATGTGTGAAAGAAAGGTATAGAGATATGCTGGTTGTAAGTAGTGGTTTTTGTAGTTTTCTACTTTATTCATTATTCCTATAGTTCTCGTTAAGAAATTGTAGTACGTTGAGGATGATTATGAAAATAATCGAAACGTTGGCGGAGGAAAAAGATAAAGGTATTTTATGTTAATGGACGTAATTACTGATGACCAGAATCCTACCTTCCCTATATAGCAATTTACAAAAAAAAATGACGAAAAAGATTCTTCAATCGGCTTAAAACATCGATTTTCAGCATATTTGCCTACGGCACGTTCGAATACTGATCACGAAATTTTGGTACTCTCAAAAAGAAGGCTGCCCAGCATTGTATTCTGTTGCCTTTAAATTCTTATCTATGTCTTGCACTTCAGTTGCGTGTGAAAGACTATTTGCCTAGGCGAATTACATTCTACAATATTACGTTTTCGTTGTTTTTACATAGTTGAACTATTTTATGTTGTTAAATAAAATGAATAAAGCTTATAGGTACATAATATGATCTACATATCTGTTGATTTTTACTAAGATTTTTTAACATTCAATTAACGGAGACGATCAATTATCCGGAAACAGCCCGGTCCCGAGCATTCCAGGAATCCAGTTTCCGCTGTATTTTATAAAAAATTCCATTTTCTATGTATTCTGTTTTGTTTTATTTCAATTTTGTCAAATTAATAATGATTATTATTATTCTTTTGGGAGAATCGACGAATCATCGATTTTTATTAAAATCGATCTTTTGTTGCTCCGATTTTTGCAGGATCTTCGTTTCATCAGTTGATGAAAAATCTAGAAAGTAATCATCTTATCAACCATAGCCAGTATAGTTTTTGCATTGGCCGCTCAACCGGGGACTTACTTACAACTCTGACGAAGCGTCGGAGTCATTATCTCCATAAGTTTCGAGAGTCGGAAATCGCCGCTCTTGAGACTTCAAAGGCCTTTGATAGAGTCTGAAATACTCTAGTTCATACTTCAAGCATATTTCAAGCATTCGGTCTTCATCCTCAACTTTCTAAATGCATAGAAGGTTTTTTGCCAAACCGTTCAATCCGTGTAATAATAGACGGAATTACATCTGAACTCTGCGAAATAAATGCCGGCATCCCTCAGGATTCAGTTCTTTCACCAACCTTATTTTTCTGTTTATCAATGATCTTTTATCTCTCACTCACCATCTTTCTCTTGGGGCAGAGCAAATCGTGTTTAACGCATGATCTTTAATGTTTCTTAAAAAAGAAAACAAACAAATGTTCACTTTATATATTTTTTGGGCGATCTACAAGATCCACATCAGACTCAGCCTCGAATACAATTCCTATATTTGGATAAGGGCTGCACCCAACTCTCCGCGTTAGACAAAGCTTAATGAAAGGCGATTAAACTTATTGGTCACTCCACAATCTCTGAGAGCATTGACTCTCTGGAGCATCGAAGGAATATCGGTTGTCTCTCACTCTTCTATCACTATTTGCACGAACATTGTTTTAACGAAATTGCTCGTCTGATTTCTGGTAGACACGTTACAACGAGCGATGCTAAAGCTTTATATCGCTGCCACCCCTATACCGTCTGTCAAATTTCGGGAGTCTTTTCTAAGCCGAACAACACGAATGTGAAACAATTGACCATCTTCTGAGTCCGAAACTTTCAAATGAGGCTAAACCTCTTACCCATTTCCCTCACCCTTAATTCCTTTCCTACTAGGCTGTGCTTAAGCATCATAAGGCATTTCCTGAGCCTAAACATTATCATAAATAAACAAAATAAAAAAAACTGTGAGGCAAAAAAGCCGTTATCAATTAGTTGGGCATTGTTGTGCGACGTCATCCTTTGCTGAGTTGGGGCCTGTAAGAAATTCGTCGTGGGGTTGGCTTCTACGGTGTATGCAGTATATAGTCGTGATATTATTTGCTCCAAACTAAATGAACTTTTATCTACGGTTTACGCCATGAAGTGTAGATCTATTTTGATTCAAAGTGGAATTAACTCGTGAGACAATTTTGTGAGAGTATTAAAACCTACCATAATTCCTTGCTAATATTATTGATATTAATTATTTTCAGAGAATTGAAGCCGTGGAATTGAACACAACCAAAGCTCCTAATGTTTACTCGCTTGAAATATGATGATAGTCTTACTGTGCGAAAAGGGTAGAAAAATGCTTTGTGGCAGGTTGCCCAGAGACGACATATATAGAAAATTGAATAAATTATATTTATTCAAGTGCATTAAGAAAAGGAACCAAGAATTAGGACGCAGTGCGACAAATTCGGAGTCTTACGACATATTTTATTCTCAGTCTGGATGCCAGCATTTTAAAAGTCCTCCCAAGAGTATACAGAAGTCGTCCTTAGACATGAAAAATGACCATGAATCAGAAATTGAGGAGGCTGCTGAACCTACTCCACAAAAAGTCGACTAAAAAAGCCGCGAAAGGTGTTAAATTCTACTTCAACCCTTATGGAGCATTCTGAAAGCCAGGAAAGAACAGAAGAGCGTCGACACCAAGAAGTAATGAAACTTGATTGTGAACATGTTTCTGTTTAAGAGGATATGAAAGGTCTTTTAGAAAAATTTATACGTACATGTAATAGAGTGACGTATAAATAAAAGTAATCAACTGAAATTAATGTGTTTATGTTATATCTGAAATGAATATTTTAGTTTTTATTTAAGAGAAATGAATAAGTTGTTTTGTTTTCGTTAATCTTTTTTAAAACGCAAATTTTTGTTCCAATTTAAAGAGACGGAGTTGGATCAATTGGTTGAGCGGCGCGACCGTCATGACATGGTTCCAGTGTTCGAGACCAGGTCTCCCCGTGGGTTTTTAAAACATCGAATTAAAGAATCCGCTCCGTCTCTGGGCTGTTGTCTAGCTCGCGGCAATTCAAAAACAAGACTTTCCAGTTTCCTCACTCTCCTAACCCTATTTTCCTTCCGGCTAAAGCCATGCTAACGCATCAAAAGGTTGTCCCCTAGGCTTTGGCCACATCGTATAAAAAAGAGATGGTTCCTGTATTCGAGACCTGATCTTCCCGTGTATTTTTAAAATGAATTAAAAGATCCACTCTGTCTCTAGTCTGTTGTCTAGCTCGTATCAATGCAAAAACAAGACTTTCAGGTTTCCTCACTTCACTTACCCTAATTCCCGTCCAACCATAGCCATGATAGCGCATCAAAGGGTTGTCCCCTAGGCCATATCGTAAAAAAAATTTCTACTCTGACGTATTGATTCAATCGTGTCTGTAGGAGACTACAAAAAGCATTTTCGTCGATAAATTCTACATCTATAATTCATTAACTAATGGTAAAAGGTTTTGTACATCTAAATACTTTAATATCCTGAATTAATTTTTTAGGAACGCCTGAAAGAGAATTCTTTATAACTACTTTATATCTCTGGGCTGAGCGGATTAATTAAGACATCTCTTTTTCAATCACAATTACTTACATTCTTTATTCACTTCACTGTTAAATTATTTTTACACAATTTCCTTCAAAATGTTTCTTAACAAGACAATGTATAACTTAAATTCTTAGGACTTATCACTTCACTGATAAAATCACAACTAAAATTAGACCAATTTTTTTTTGTATTTAAAACACTCAATGACTTTAGTCTTTTCAAAATCAAAAACTGTGACAGCGAAAATAAAACCAAGGCAACGTTGCATTCGACTAGGGTATAGTTTTATACAAGACTTTATTGAGAACACAAACAACTTGTGTAATATTTTTCAAATAAATCATAAAATTTCTTCAGATAACGGAAACATGTTTGGTGATAAAATTGATTGCCAGCAAAATAGTATAGTCAATGAGTCGGGACTTTGGCCCAAAATGACAAGAAATTCGGGCACCTGCAAGACCATATCCCCCTCCCTTTTTTTGAGGTCGCTAAACCCGAATATTATAGCAAAAAAAGTTTTTACCCCATAGCCTCAAACGGCCAAAAGCCATACGCAACAGCATGGTTACTGATGGTAATTATTTATGACTTGACCAGGATATAAAAAAAAGAAGAAGTATGGCAGGGACATGACCGTGATTATCCTTGGGGGGTTTATTCTACACTCGCAGGGGGTGAAAAAATGGGTGAAAAGCTATCTTCAGAGTTTTAAAAGTTTCCTCCGTTTTCGAGGATGCTGATTACAAAAAAATATTTCAAATGAGTTAAATTCTGTTCCCTTATATTATATATTAGTTGTTCACAGAGAAAAGAATCGAAAATTGTCGGTCACAAGCGGAATAATAAGGAAGGGGAATAGGCCACAGAGCTTTGGGACAACCTCGTGCTTATACTATCCTCCTAGTGGGTGAGAAAATGCTTTTATCTATCTTTGGTTATTCTAGTGTTAGTATAGCAACATTTTTGTTCAGATTGAAGGGTATAAAAAGAAGCTAAATTCAATGTTTCATCAGTTCACTTCAATACGAGATAATAATTCAAACATTGTAAATAGTTAGCGAAATAAAACTTAAAAATGTAATTTAAATCGCGTTTTTTTTTTAACTACTTCAACATTGAGGAAGTCTTCGCCGGAAACTGTGCGGACCTGAACATTAGCCTTCTGCATTTCAGAAAACTAATCGAAGGATGGATAACTTCACATAGGAATACGCAAAACCAACAATATAAGTGAACTCAACAACCACACACTCTGATGATAACAACGCAACCTCAACAAACCAGTAGAGGAACTAATTACCTACCTCTACATATTCAGCACCGACAGGAACAAACGATCCTGATGATAATACTGATTTTAATTTGTTAAATTCTATTCCTGAGCTTGGACTCCACGAGACAAAACTAAATTTATCTTGAAGAGCAAATAGAACAGGTGGATATACTTTGCTATCTTAAAAGCATAATTACAGCAGACGACGTAGCTGAAGCTGATGTAGATGCGCGCATCAATAAGGCTCGAGTTGCATTTAATAGACTTGCTGAGATATGGCGCAATAACAACATCGCCAGACGCATAACACTCCGGATCTTTGAATCGAATGTAAAATCAGTTCTGTCGAATAACATCTAAGCTACAAGCCTTTGTAAACCGGTGTCTCCGGTAGATCCTTAACAACAATGGATAGGCCACACTTTAAGAAAAGAGCTAAACAACATTGCTCAATAGGCTCTAGATTGGAACCCGATCGGGACCCAAGGAAACGCCGAATTGGACGACCACGCAATACATGGAGAAAATCTATAGAGGGGGAAGGCACCAAGATCAGCAAATCGTGGGAACAGGTAAAGGCATTGGTGCAGAACCGGATCAGGTGCAGTGTTGGTGTAGTAGACGCCATATGCTCCACAAGGGTTTAAAGAAGTCAAAATACATTTGAAATAAATAAGAAATAATTTTTATTAAATCCGTAAAGCAAGCCCTTTCAAATGATACTTAACACGGTATGTATGTAAAAAAAATTCTTTCACCAGGAGTCAATGCAACTGTTCCAAATTTCAAGTTGAGTTACTGAGAAAAATGGCCGTGACATACAGACAGACAAACAAACACCGAATTCTCACCAAATTGGTTCTTTGACCTTTTAGGTGCAGCACCCAAGGAAAGAGGGAGTAGTTCATCCCACATTCTTGTTGAAACCAGTTAGAAAAAATACATAAATTTTCTAGCTATGTATTACCGTCAGTAAAGGGTGTCTTATTTTCAAGAAACTGCTAATTGGATATATTGCATTGTTTCTTAGAGTCTAAGCTAAAATTGGACTACGTTGTAAATTGTTTGGCTTGTTGCTTTTATTATTTTTTTTATGCTTTTTTATTTACTTAAATGTTACTTACTACACAACTTAAAGTTATTTCAACGTTATAACAACTTTAAAATAATGCCAAAAAAATGTTGGCACTAATTTTTGTTAACACTGCTTTGATGTGGATGCACCTTTAGTTTTGAGTAAAGAAAAACATACAGGAGTACCATACATTTTCGCCAGTAAAAAGTAAATGGAATAAGAACATAGTAGTCATTTGGTATGAAATCTATACTATGCATCTATCTTTCCGAAGGAGTTTTTTCGTTTTACACGTTGCTTTCATATAAGGCTAGCCATAAACGCCCAGTTGCACTTCACAATTTTACGGTGGTTAAAAATTAAATGTTAGGTTTCTGGACATCAACATTTTCGAGTACAGTTTAGAATGCTGTTTGTTGACGACAACCTACATCCCCCACCTCTGGTTACCGTTTCTTGTTAGTGGTTAAATTTTATTTCGGGCATTAAGTCGTAGGGCCATATTAAAGGGCACATTCAATGAGAGCATAAGTCCTGTAATTTATGTATGCCTTGCTTTCAATGTTTATTAAAAAGTTATGAAAATTTCAAGCAGTCACTAGTTTCACTCGCGACATGTGAAAATAGATAATGTTAAAAAAGTATTCCACAATAACTAGTAAGAGAACATTAAACATTCAAAGCTTTATTAAAAGTAAAGTAAAGTAAATTGTCGAATATAGAACAAAAAAATTGGCGCAAGATACCCTACATAAACGGGGTATCAGAAAATCTTAAAGATATCCTAAAAGGCCATAACGTAGAACCAGCCTTCTTTAATAATAGAAATTTAAAATCATTATTATCCAATAGTAAAATTAAACCAATAAAGGATGACTGGGAAAAAAGTGGAATTTACCAAATCGGCTGCGATGACTGTTCAGGTATATATATTGGCAAAACAAAAAGAAAATTAAAAACTAGGTTCTCTGAGCATATTGCTGGAGCTAAAAATGATAACCCACACTCAGCTTTGGCTAAACATCTTATAAATACAGGGCACAGTACAAGTTTAAAAAATGCAAAATTTTTAATTAATTTCGATGGAGGGATTGTTGTGGATAGATTTGAGGTTTTTCAAATTCAAAAAGCTCTTAAATGAAAGAAAAACATTTTGAACGATCAACTAGATTGTCTCAATTGCAGCCCGTTATTAGATCCGCACACTTATTTTAAATGTAACGTAACGTAACTTTGAAAGTCAGTCACAATCCTGATGATGCCTCGATAGGGTGAAACGCGTCGAAATTTGTTAAAATCGTTAAAATAAATTACATAAAAATTTTTTGGAACTAAACAAGTATTTTTTATTCACTTCTTAAGTGTAATTATTATGATGAAGAAGTTCCAACAAGTGCCTTAAACAACAACTCTTAATATTTAAGGAGAATTATATCTACGCCAAAAATATGAGTCTCACCCAAAAGTGTATATTATTACAACTTCAATGTTTAATTTCAGGATACCCAAAGCGCTTAGGAAAGTGATTTATCTTTTCTTGATTCACAGGACCTTATTAGAAATTCAGGAGCAAACCCAAAGCAGAGTAATTCCGGAGATACTTCCTTTACTAAATATCAGCACACAACACCCTTAGGTCAAGTGGTTCTGCTCAAGGTTTGATATTTGGTTTGCACAAATACGCCTTTAAAATGACACAAAGTGACCAACCTTCATTACTGAGTACAAGTGAAGGGTCTTTTTAGAAACCTTTTAGCAAAATTAATTACTTTCTGATAGGTCTATTTGTTCAACTAAATACCTATTCCGTGTATGCGGATGAATACCTCTCATGGGCATGTGTACACATATGTATAAATCTAAATTCGACTTATTTGGAATTAAATAGCTTTGAAGTTCAGCTCTTGAAAATTCGGGGCTATCGATTATCACTCAATAAATTTTCCTCTAAGGGTATTGAGTATGAGTCTCTATCTACTATAGAAGACTATTTTTCCCGTGATATCAGTAAAAATCTCTACGCTCCCTTTGGGCTTGGTAGAAAAGCGAAATCCAATCCGCCCCAAAGCCAGCTTGTATCCAACATAAAATATATATGACATCAGAGGAAACATAAACGTGAACACGTGCACCTGGATGAACGAGGCAACAAAACCTTCATAAGAAATAAACTGGGTAACTAAATACCTTCAGGACGCACGGGTTAGCTGTGTATTCCAAGTTCAATATTTGTCGTTCTTTGTTAAGCGTTTCTTACAGCCATCATTCTATCATCCTGATGGAAATAAGATATCAAAGCTTTTGAGAATGCTATCGAATTTTCTTTGAAGATATATTATTTGCCTCATGTTATTTAATTTGAATTTACGAAGTTACATATATTAGTAGCTCGAAAACAATTCCTGAAGGGACATTTCCTCAACAAAACCACTTTTTCTGCTTTTATGTAAAAGTGTGTGTAACTTTAAGGAACATTTTTGGGTCATTCAGATAAGTGAACAAAGTTCACAACTTTTTTAACATAAGGCCTCAGGCTTTCTTAAAAAGGAAGCTCTAACTTCTATAGTATGTCAGACGACGCTTTGGCAAATTTAAATGCCGCAGTATTTCGTATGTCTTGTTAACATATGTTCCATAGAGAGACAATCAAGACTTTAAGAGTAATTAAAAGATGCATATTTCTAGTTATTTTGATGTAATTTGGTTGGAAAGTGATGACGATAACGTAACGGTAACGTGTAACTTAATAATTTCAGGCTTCTTTTCCATGAAGTTAGTCGCATCTATGACTTGGCAAAACCAAAATTGCATAATTCCAAGTTGCTGTATGTGACATAGTTGTGCATCAAAACAATTATCACATTCTCATTTCCGTTTTTATCTAGGTAGTGGTACTGAAAATCAAAAAAATTTTTCCTCATTGGGTTTTTTAGCTGATGGTGGGGTTTTGGGGGCTACTTATCACGAATCTGAACTCAGTTTATTTTCGTCACGTTGGGATTTTGTAGAAAAAAAATTATTCTAAAAAGTTGGGCCAGAGTATCAGTTAACACAGAGACGCCCTAAATTAACCACTTAACAGACCGATTTTTTACGTGCATTGTAACGCGTCGGGTCACGTGATTCAGGTTAGCCAATAAGAACACTTTACTGTCGGCTGCCGTGTAATCAGATACGGCCTTATCTTGTGAAGCAAGAATCAAACAATTCAAAAGGACATGTGCCGAGTGACTCTCGGGATAGTCAGTACGTAAGCCAGGGTCGCCAGAATTGACACAGACAGTATCGCCAAATGGACACTAAAAAGTAGCCAAAATCGCCAATCTATTACTTTTTTGTAGCCATGATTATAGCCAAAATGACAGTGGAAATCAAGATGGCGAATACGTGTAAACACGGAAGTACACGTAAGTGCAAATAGTCACTTCCCTTAACTTATTGCGATAATATTACAATAAATTGTTTTTTTATTGCGTATGCAATATACTATGTTAATGAACGAGTAATTTCTTTAATTACATACCTCTTCCTATCTTCGTGCCAAATATCAACTCCCTATATGAAATAGTTTCGGTAAAAACGCCAAACAATTAAAGACTTCCAATAAAATGCATTTCATTATCTACCTAAAGTTAAAGTGATTTTCAATTGTAGATACTAAAGCTTTCATTGTGAATCCAACGCTCGTTGCACCTTATTATCTTTTAGAAGTTCAATTGTGTTTGAATCGTTTTGCAGTGATTGTACATTTGCGTTCAATAGATCGGATTGTGACTCCGTTATAGATGACGACTTATGAGGATGCTTAGAATTTTCTTCTGCAACTCGATCTCTAGATCAGGTTCGACAATTTTCGGCTGAGGAGCTAGAAGGTCAGCTGTGTCGTCTAACTCAGCCTTTATCTGTAACTCACGCCTTTTTTGTAAAAATTGTAAAACTGTTAAGGAACGTTTGTCAGCAAGTGCGTTTAATAAAATTAGAATCGCGTCTGGATGACATTTTTTTAAAGGAGGAGCAACTGAGCTATTTGGAGAAATGATTGGCAAAGCTGTCGGCACTCTGCCACTCTGCTCGCAATTTGATTTGAAAATAATTCGATCATTCGCTATAAGGCACGAATTAATTTATTCCTTCTGATCAGTTGACTGCAACTGAGTTTTCAGCCGAAGTCAACGCCAAAATCAAATTTGAAAATAAATTGTAGCTTCAGCTTCTGTCATTTTCAGAGATATTTGCATGTATATTTCAAATGAAGTTAGCAACAGTCGAGTTTTGTGACTACAACTTTGCACTTTGAGCAAAGTCTAAGTTCAGTCGGAGTCGACTGATAAGCCGAAGCTACAATTTAATCATGTCATATGATTTTTCCATTTGAGCAAAGTTGCAGTCGACTGATCCGTCAGAATTGTAATTCGGTCCTCAAGTTAATGGCATCATCCACTAGCATATTTCGGTGTTACGCTATTTGTGATACTTCGATGCTCTTCGTTTTGGGCGGTGATAAGTACTGCATATAAACATCCACGTTACGAAATATTTGCGTTAACTTTCCCAATTGGTACCCCTTTATTTGGGAAAAGCAAATCAACTTTTAAATATAACCTTTTCATATTCGGCATATTTTCTATAAAAGGTAAAAAAGGTAATAAATCTATACATGTTCAAAAGTCCAATTACGTGTGCACCTTGTTAATGACAATTATCTCACAATCATTGTAATTGTAATGTAATTAAATTGGCTTGAGTTGCCTCTACAGTCTCTTTCTTTAGCCGTGGTTTCTTACCTTTACCGATTTCCGCATTCCGGACTGTTATTTTGTACCCTTTAAACAAAGATCCATTGAGGGCTTGAGCTGCCTTATTATCAATTGCTTCTGTTTTAAATTGTACATATCCGAAATATTTTTGCACCAAATAGCCAAGAATTGTTCGGTATCTATTACAGATACTTTCGAGTTCTTCTCTGGTAGGGGAGATTCGGGTGATCCGGGAACAGTTTTGTCGAGGGCTCAAAAACCCTAAATAAACATTTGTTTTTCTACCATGTTAATATTCTAATATTAAGTTTGGTCAATTAACTTTCATCATGTGAAGTCATTTTGTTATAAATATCATTTTTCAACAAATTGTAGCTGTTTTTCAAAAAAGTGTAAAATTAGCTTTTCGAGAAAACGTCGGGTGAACCGGGAAATGTGGAACTGGCTTGTAAAAGTGAACGTAAAACACTATTTAATGAATATTATTAGTTGTTTAATATAAACAATAGTTCATGAAATTATTATAAACAATATTTTGCAATATTATTTCATTATTCTTTATTTTAAACAATATAAAAAGTGCATTATTAAATGAATAGTTGCATGACTTTTCTTATGAAAAAAATGACAAAAATTGTTATTGATTTTATAGTTCAAGTTAACCTGGTTTGCAATTGAAACACAGGAAAGATCCAGAGTAAACCGGCAGAAGCCGTGTGTAAATAATACAAAAACAATAAATAATACTGATAATAATAAGAAAAAGATAGACATAAAGTCACTTCATTATAAACAAGTGAAATCTATCAGAGAATACTTCTATAGCAAAGAAGATAACTCTCCATTGCATGCAGCAGTGATCAAAGCCGACAACAAACAAACACCACTTGATTTGGACAACAGAATGCTGGATAATACCCTTAACATAGCCACACACACAGATAAACAGCAAGCATGGTCACAGAAGTCTCTCCACGGAAGACATTACGCTGACTGGAACCAAAATCATGTCGACAAAGATACGTCGAACGCTTGGCTCAGTCGCGGTGATTTATTCCCTGAGACGGAGGGATTCATGCTTGCTATACTAGACAAAGTCATTAACACGAGGAATTATAGGAAACACATCCTTAAGGATGCGGTAGTTCAGGACGACACGTGTAGACTTTGTCATTTAGCTTCTGAAACAATAGAACATATAACGGCTGGATGCAAACTTCTTACTCAAACAGAGTACTTGCATAGGCACAACCAGGTCTGCAATGTCATACACCAACAGTTAGCCCTAAAACACAACCTTATTGCACCCGACACATACACACCATATTACAAATATACACCAGACAGTGTTCTTGAAAACTCCACACATAAAATATATTATGATCGGTCAATAATAACTGATCGGACAATACACCACAATGGACCGGATATTACTCTCATAGATAAATACAGCAAAACAACATACCTAATTGACATTGCAGTACCCAACACCAACAATGTGCAGAACACTTTTAGGGAGAAGATTACGAAATATACAGATTTGGCACATGAGGTGCAGCGGATGTGGAAAATGGACAAAGTGACTATCGTGCCAATCATCTTGTCTTCCACAGCCGTTGTACCGAAAACACTAATCACAAATATACAAGCACTAAAGTTACATAAAAACCCTACACACACACTACAGAAAGCGGTTGTTCTTAACACTTGCCGAACGGTTCGCAAATTCCTGAACTACGGACAGGACGCTACAGACAATACATAAGGACATAACGAACGAATGACAAATCCCCGAAGTCTTGGCAATACGCCCGACGTAGGGGAAAACTACCGTCGCGCCGGCTAAAAGCCGAGATGACACGCGTCAAAACAGAAAAAGAATAATGATCATAAATATCTCAGTATCTCACCGTCTGTGCACCTGACTTGAAACAATGGGACGCCATAAACTCTTTCACATGTTTCAGTGTAACCTTTTCAGTTGTGATTTTAAGATCGAACGCTTGAACCAGACGATATAGGTTAGTTTTAGGGATCAGGAACCTTTTGGCAGCCGATAAAACTGACATTCCATCAATTTTTATCAATTTTAGTGCATCCACTCCACTAAATTTTCATACGTTTGTGGCTCGAAATTTGTTTTCCTTTGGTAAATCCGAACTACAAAAAATATTTTTTTTAAATATTAGTTAACAAACAATGGATTTTAGTCAAGAAAAAGGCGATATCAAGCATTATTACATTTCTCGGTTCACCCAGAATAGGTTTCCCGCTTCACCCGAAATGCACTTTTTTTAAATGAACACGTGGTTTATCCATAATTATCAAATAATCATAAAATCCTTTCACACCCTTATAGACAACTTCCTAACGAATAATTTTCTTCAACTTACCTTTTATTTGTTCATAAAAACCATAAAATTAAGTGCCTCTAAATCTTGATCGAAAAAAACTTTGGAAAGCACTGATTTTTATAAATATTCCTCACGAAGTGAATAATGCTCGAAGTTACTTCGAACTGCCATGAAATATTGTTCTTAGTCATCCCAAACATGAAAACTCTCATGTTACCAACTTAATAATAAAATAAACCCTTTGAAACGCCATTTCCCTATTCACCCGCACTTCCCACAATACCCGACTCTCCCCTACATGTTTGTAGGTTTCCCAGAAATATACGACTTTTTGTTAAAGTAGGATCTCTTACTTTTGATGAACCGTTTTACATTATTTCTCCTAACACTTATTAAAAATCACAGAATTAAACAGCAGAAAAGGCGACAAATAACTCATTAGACGTGCTGCAGAATTTGCTGTCACTTCAAGTGTCACTTGCAGTTGCGGCAACTTTTACTCAAATTAGCTAAATTTTTCAGGAAATTCTGGTAAATTGATGTATGTTACATTTGTAAAACTTTAGAAATTATTTTTTTAAAGGTAAATGATCTGTCACTTTTCCTTTCAAGAAAAATCGCCATAAAACCCCCGAAGGATTCATGAAAAATCGCCAATTCCTACAATAGCGCATGCGCTTACCGCTCTCGATTTTGCGCTTAGCGTATGCGCTAATTGCCTTAGTGTGGACCAGCCATAAGAAACACATTGCTAGTGAGAATGGGAATAAAAATATAAGTAGTAAATTATATTTATTTAGATTATATTATAACGTGCACTCACTGTACGGGGCTAGACTCAGTGATGGAAATGAAATCAAGTTGTGCAATGCGCGTGTCCCAGATTCCGAAAATTAGAAAAAATCTAGATCTAAGTTGCTAAACTTTCTAGAATTAAGCTAAGTAGTATAAATAAGGCTGAGTAGCAGCCTGGTGATTTAGTTTTGATTTAACCAGTGAAGTTATAAGTCGTAATAAGTAAAGTTAAACAAGAAAATAAATTCTAAAAGAAATTGAAGAACGAATTAATAAGTGAAGGGAATAAGAACTGTGAAGATTTGTGATTGAAAACAAGTGTCTTAATTAATTCGCCGAGCCCAAAGAGTCCTATTACGTTACAATTGGTGTCAGAAGTGGGATTAATTAGAAAGGACTAGCAAGTGAACTTCAAAAGAAACTGGGATCGAGGAAGTAAAGTGAAGTAGTTCAGTCAATATAAATATAGGCAATAAAGGATTTACGCTTCGACCGACTTGAAGGGGAAGTTAAGTAAAAGCTATCTACCTACCCACGGCTGGAAATAAATGTGCCCTGGTGGGGTTCCCACAAGAAGCTATGGAAAACGAAGGAAAATATCATGAAACGTTTATTTTTGAAGACGACCTGGAGTAAGAAGAAAACACTCCAAGCATGACAGATCTCCTTAATGTCCTAATGCCTGAGATAAAATCTTCCAAAGAAGAGTTAAAAGCATAAATGAAGGAATAGAAATTGTAATCAGCCGAGTTAAAAGCAGCAATGTCGGAACGGAAAAGGTCATCAAACCTAGTTGAAATCATCGATGGACGAACCCATAAATGAGTTAAAAAGATTTATAAAAGAAGAAGAAATCGCTAATGGAAGGGTCCGTAATTGAATTAAAAGTGTCAATGAAAGAAGTAAAATATGATATATAAATTTCTATGCAACACCAGTTTGAAACTCTGTTGATTTACTATGGAAAATAGAGCGGAAGAGTTATAACTGACTATAGTCAGATATTGAAAAGAGACTGGAAGAAGTAGAAGTTTCAGAACAGCTCAAAATAAGAGAAGCTAAATGTAAAATGATGCTCCCAATGAAGAACATTTTTGAGAAAATTAGAAAAGAATTGGAGAGTGTCCAAAAACGGCATGCATCAACCATATTTACACACGTGGCTGTGAATAAAAGACATTATTCTTAAACATTTGACGATCAAACACCCTGGTAGACATACAGAGCAGAGCAGCAGAATTGTTACAGACTATTCCGGCAGAGCAAACACCTTTATACAAGCTTTAGAACTGCAATATAGTAACCAACGCATGCAAGAGTTCTTCTGTATTCAGCTACGGAGTCTGGCGCAGAAGCTTGGAGAGATGTTGCAGCGGTTTTATGCAAATATGGAAAGGCTGAGCTGACATATTTGGCTTATTCCCGTCTTAGTACCATTACGGGGGCCTGTGCATCCTCTTCTTATAGGAAGAAGCACGCTTACTCCAACGTTTCCATAACGGGATGTCGCCGCTCAGTTCCCCTAACACCCGCAAACCCTGTATATGGTACTGTGTCCTTGTCAAGGTGGTTATTGGCTGTAGCAACGCTGATGGTTCCATCAAGCTTGATAAGTGAAAGATGGTCGAAGTCGTATTGCTCAAGGTTTATATGAAGGTTCTTTCAAAGAACCCTGGGCCGGCCCCAGTTGGCTTGATGCTGGCTGGCATCAAGCACCAGATTCTGAATAGAACGAAATCTATACCTGAGTCCCAACGGAGCCTTCGGATCCTGCAAAATCGTGCAGCTTATCCAATTAGGCAACCCTGGGCTACCGACCCAAGACCGGAAGGTAGCATAGATCAGTGACGTCAAGGGCAACTCACGACAGGCCCTTGTGATCCTTAATGAAAAATCTCCCGCCCCACTCGCTGAATGCAATGGTGTTATCTGCTATGGCTTCAGCTCCTTTAGCCTAAAGGTCAATCAAAAGGACCGGAAGGTTTTTGAAGAGACCGCCTTAAGAATGGAGGACCAGCGTGCAGAGCGGTTGTTACCGCCGTCACTTCTCCTCACCATCTCTCTAATATGATGGTGATGCAATCCCCCCCCCCCTGAGATAGAGGTTGATCCCTTGTTATGTGAGCAGGCAATAACAGGGGTTGTGTCGGAGATATCACACCCACAATTGCCGTTATTGGATTGCAAACGTGAAGTTCCCGAGGCGAACTCCTAGTTTTGGCTACAGCGTCTACCTCAAAATTATGGCTCAAGTAGTGGTTGACAGTACCGACCGAAAGAAGGCACATGCGGTTTGAGCAAAACGTAACGTAAGTTTGGTAGGCTGATAAATGTCAACACCTAATTCGCTGACTTTCCTTTTGACACCCAGTTTTGTTGCTTTTCAAGTGATGACAAGAGTGCTTTTTTTCTTTTAAATTATTTTAATGAAAAAGAATTTGTTAAAATAAAACGAAAAGTTATTAAAATAGAAAAAGAAACTGCAATCAAGAATAACACAATTGCAAAAAGTATAAATTACAATGAAGTAGACGGAATTATACTATATTTACTTTTGAAAGAAATCACTCATTGGACAAATTTTCGTACAATACTATTGAGTATACAATGTTTAAAATAATCAATTTTTATTATCAAAGTTGTTCCACCTAAAAAAAGAAGCCCTAGATTATAAATGGAATGAAATTGTATCTAGGACATTGTTGGAAAAAGTTGAAATTGACAACCTTATATCCTGGTTATCCACACTTGGAGGTGGATTTTCTGCATTAGGTAAAACATTTACCCATCATGCAGAGATAGCGGGTAAAATATCTTTAAAACAACTTAGTTTGGTATTAAAGTTAGGCGATCCTTTCCTACAATCAAGATGTATGTTATTCTATAGCATTTCATTAATTCAAAGAGCCAAACTGCGTCCGGCATGGAAAATTATCCGGCAGCAATATGTTTTTGCTCTCCGATAGAAAGAAATTGACCAAAAATTAGAAATTGTGTGTGAAGGTAATTTCGCATAAGCTGCTTACTAATTTTTTTTTATTAAATTTCAAAAGAATTCGGATTTGTGTTTTAATTTTGGTAAAGAAACCAAGAATCTATGGCTAACCTCTTTATAGATTACTTGGTACGCAAAATCTTTTTAGTTTTGATTTTAAACTAACCTTTTTTGTGGTTGCACTGTTAATTCCTTTTATCCCATTAATAAGGAAGTGCAAAACAGTCATACCGGATTATGTGAATTGGGAAAATGTAAAAAAAAATAAACTAACAGTAAGACCACTAACGGGAAAACTAACTATTTAAAGTGGTGTTTTTATCATTTAGTCTGTATATATATATATATATATATATATATATATATATATATATATATATATATATATATAAACTAGAGGTAACTAATTAAAACCGGCATAAATTTTCCGGGCTATGCAGCAAATATTATTGAATTCAGTTCACACGTTTATTAGCACTTAAATCTATTTTGTCGGTGCGAATGGATATCTAATTACTTTTAGCTATTATTATAAAATAATAATTATTTAGTAACTAAATTAGTAGTAGCAATTATATTCACCAATTTCACTCAATTTTCCTCCTCTGATTTCTTCAATTAGTAAAAGAAGAAAAGAAATTATCTTGTTCGTTACATTACTAAGTAAGTGGAGTTTTTTTTAAATAAAACAAGAAAACACAAGGAATTATATATTTACTGACTTTCATATTTATGCTTACAGCACTGTAGTTACATAATTGAAAACCGAAAGTCTAGGGGAAGCTAATAAACGGATTTCAATTGGGCCCTAAGAAACATCTTGTCAGATGGGAGGGACATAACGTTAACACCGTTCTAGAGAGGGAGGACATATATACCGATCAAGTTTGCAGTACCTTGGCATTTTTTTTTGTGATTTAAATACCTTTCGTAAATCATAGTCGCGTATGATTTGGATAAAAAGGAGTTAAGTAACTTCTATAATGAATTACCAAATATAAAATTCCGTATTGGATAAGCATCTACATTGACAAGTCTAATTAAAGGCATTTGTTATGTAGTATAGACGTAAGTTTTTGTATTATCTCTATTAATTAGTCTGGGGCAGCTCGGACGTCAACGAAAGGGGTGAGTTACTTTTTGATTTTATTCTCGGAACTAACCTCCAGATTTGTAATGTGGGCGCAGAACCCACTTTTACTAACTCAATTAGGCGGGAAGTTCTAGACATTACCTTAGTCTCAGAACAATCCGCCCACTTAATAACGGAGTGGAAGGTATCCAGGGAACCATCCTTCTCCGACCATGCCTATATTGAATTTGGAATAACACTTCACAAGATGATGTGCCCTCCCTATAAAAACAGGCTAAGGACAAACTGGGACCTCTACAGGGTGGCCCTCAGTAATAGTCTGCCTACTACAGGTCCACCCGTAATTGACAGTAAACAAGCCCTTGACAAGGTGGTGGACACTTTGACGCTTGCGTGTAATGAGACGACACAAATTTCCTGCCCCGACAAGGTCCCTAGAGGAAAACCCAAGCCTCCGTGGTGGCCGAGTGAGATCATGACCCTAAGAAAGAAGTATCTTAAGCTTTTTAACCAAGCGAAAAAAACTAATGTCTGGACTTCTTATAAAGAATGCCTCAAACAATTTAAGAAACTGATTAGGAAAGCAAAACGATCCTCATGCGAGGGCTTCTGTAATAAAATCGAAAGCTTCTCTGAAGCGAGTCGCTTGCGGAGAATCTTCTCAACAACGCCCATCACCCCAAGCCTCCTGACCAAGAGTGATGGTAGTTGGACTTCATGCAGTCTTGAGTCGCTGGAGCTACTTTTAAACACTCACTTTCCGGGTTGCTCGGCGACCAGAAGAGTAGAGATGCCGGATACTCCAAGCGATCATGAACTGGTCTACAAGATACTTGATGTAAGAAAAATGAAATGGGCGATACGAAGTTTCAAGCCCTATAAATATGCAATAGTATATCTCTTGATGAACTGAATACAGATTAACTGTCCTCAATGTCCCGGATTTCCAATTTGTGGAACTTGGACTGATCAAAGTCGTTGGACGGATTTTTAAAACAAAATGTGTTCATCTAAATCTTTTCATTTTATACACAATGTAGCTGAAGTGAAATTCATAACTTCTAAATATCTAATTGTGAATTAATTTATTGTAACTAATTCGTAAATTCTAGAAATCCGAAGGCTTTCAGCACTATATCCGAAATGTTTCTTTATTAATAGAGATAGGTTAGGTTAGGTTAAAGTGGCTGCCTAAGAAGGCACACTTAGGCCTAAGAGGCCCTTTGTGCTACCACATTGAGGCTTGAAATTAAACAACCCCATAAAATTGCCTAAGGAATAGGAGGGTTAAAATTTTGTCCCCTGTGCTCCGAACCAGTTTCTTACATCTAGTGGAACTAGTTCACGGGAAGTCAAAATTATTTTGACTGGGTTGTGAAGGGCGTTCATCCTTAGTTCGTCGTCGGGAACCATTTTGAACTCCCGATAAATCGAGTCAGGTTTCTGACATCTGTGGAGCCCAGCTCGGTTAGCTCTTTGAAGTAAGGGGAGCCCAAAAACCGGTTCCTACGGTTGGCTAGGGCCGAGCAGCTACCGAGGAGGTGTAGTATGGTTTCCTCTTCCTCCTCGTCGCGGCAACTCCTACAGAAGTCGTTTGAGGGCACGCCCAGCCTATCGGCGTGACCCGTGATTACGGCTACTGTAGCGCTAAGTTTTTTGCGTCCGAGTAGGATGAGCCCTCTTGACTGCTTAAGGTCAAGCTTTGGCCATGTCTGTCGGGTAATCAGGCAGGTGTGTTCTTCTTGCCAGTTATTATTAGCAATCTTGAGAGCCTCCTGTGAGAGCTCCATTTTGCATGTAGCTAGCGATTTACCCGGCTGGTGGTTAATGTCCAAATCAGGACGTGTGGTACCGATTCTCGCTAGTTCGTCGTCTCTGAAATTTCCCGGAATATCACCATGTCCAGGCACCCAGATGAGCCGTACTTTCAGATGCTCAGCTATGTCATTTAGTGTTGAGCGACATATTATAACCGTTTTGGAGGTTGTGTATACTCCCGAAAGGGATTTAATAGCTGCCTGACTATCCGTGAAAATACATACATTTTCAAAAATGAAAAGGAAAAACACTTGTTTTTCTTCCACAATTAAGAGTGAGATGGATGTTTCATTTTTGAACAAATGACTTCCACCAAGTGTTGCTAAAAGGTAACTTTCTGATCACAGAATTTTTAACCATTTTTGGTTTTATATGAAATTGATGGATTAAAAATCCTCTTCATATAATTCGTACTCAGATTTAAAACTGAGTCTTTATAGGAGTTGAGTTTTTGACTTTTCGTCATGGATGTCCGTGGTAAGGAGTGCAAGTACCACGCTGATGATGACCACTTGCACTCCGGTCGAAACATCCATCTCACTCTTAATTGTGGAAGAAAAACAAGTGTTTTCCTTTTCATTTTTGAACAAATGACTTCCACCAAGTGTTGCTAAAAGGTAACTTTCTGATCACATACATTTTCTGTAGGTAGCGCTAGTTGATTCAGGCGGTCCGCAGCTACTTTTATAGCCATGATTTCTGCTTGAAACACGCTGCAGTAGTCAGGTAACCGAAATGAGACATCGAGGCCCAAGTGTTCCGAGAATATTCCTCCACCCACTTTGCCATCCAATTTGGAGCCGTCAGTGTAGAGATGCACTGAGTTCTCCCATTGGGGAGGACCTTTCTCCCACTCCGATCTGGTGGGAAAGAAGGAATCGAATTTTGCTCCAAAGAAAGGCTTGGGAGAGGTGTAGTCGATATTGCTGGCAGTTCTATTGTGCAATGTTTTGGAGTGACCGAAATCAGTTCGCTTCCATGTCTGGATTGATTTAAGCATAATGGCGGCTGACGATGCGGTTTGCTTACTAAAGAGATCCAGCGGTAGAAGGTGGAGAATAGTGTTCAGGGCTTTGGAAGGTCTGGTTCTCAGGGCACCTGTTATCAGCAGTGCTGCCATCCTCTGAACTTTGTCCATTGCTTTGAGAAGGGTTGCTATATTTAGTACCGGCCACCAGACAATCACCCCATACATGAATCGGGTGAATTCGCTCTGCTGGATTTCACTGCATATTATATCGTAGCATAATATATCAGCTTTCACGGAATTAAGGTCTACCACGTTCGATTTCCTTTTGTTTATATACTATATATGATATGCGTAACTCTATTTGAAGTACACGAATTGCCCATATTTTCTTTTACGTCCATTTTCGTTTGGTTTACCATGAATTTGGCTATCACTTACAGCGAATAGTGGAGCGATAGAAAGTAGCCTGATTTCTTCCGACCCTCTGCCTCTATAACCACTAGTTCCGGACAACTTTCCGAGTTAATAGGGACTAGCCCATATAGTATGGGCTCTGCATAGTCACAGGATGGGGTGGGATAGCCCAACAAGCCCTTTGACATCTATGGGGTGAGGTTGCTTCGTCGCCAGGTGTCATGATTCCTTTTTTTTCTTTAGTAATTTTATCCTGTATCCCTAGTATCCTTTTTTTACGTTTCCTTACTCGAAGCTACCAAAGTTTTTTTGTTTCAAAGAGAGCCCGCGAAATAAATGTTCGGGTGAGTGAGCCGAAGGAGGAAGCAAGATCCCTCCCCAATCCGACGAGCTTAGTACGGCTAACTAGGCGGGCCCCTCACTTCTTCGGTTACCTCAATCCGACTGCACGGCAACTTTTACGCTCACACTGGTAATCCCTGACCCTCTTCCTATCCCTTTTGGGTGTGAGCCCAGACTTAGTCGGGGTTCTCACTTTCCTCCATCCAATTCATGTCCTCATGCTGCCGCTTGATAGTATCATGGGTGTATGAATTTCCACTCCTTACCGCACAACATCCTATCCTGGACAGGAGGCGGAAGACGAACTTCTGCGATCTTCTGCTGATGAAGATGTTTGTAATGACGAGGACGCTTCTGACATCATTATCATCGAAGTATCCTCTTCTAAGCGCAGTGATGCTAAGGATAGTTCAGATTAACTTCCACCACTCGAAGGCAGCGTTGGAGTCAAAGACACGGTTTGTGGACTCTACTTAAATGGATACAAGTTTTTTGTATACAAGTTATAGGTAGGCTCAGATCCTGTATCCTCATAAAAATGATATTAATGCCTTTATACTTTCTCAATTTAGTGATAAGGTCACTGCGTGACTACGCTCATTAAATATGGTTGATCTGCAGTTTCTTGGCTCACGATGCGGAGGATATCCCTAGTTTAGTCATAAGAAATGTGGTTAAGGAAGCCGCGAAGCAGGGGATGACTGGTTATTTGTGCTGACGCCAATGCGCACCACACAGTCTGGGACAGTGCGGACATCAATAATACATCAATAATTTTTTGATTTTGTTCTTGATATTAATATCTATATATGTACTGTGGGAATGGAACCGACCTCTCAACATTACGAAGTTCTCAACATTACGTTAGTCTCTAAAGAATCTGTCAATTTTGTAACTGAGTGAAATATATCTCAGGAACCATCCTTTTCCGACCACGCTTACATTGAATTCGGACTAGCATTACACACATATGTTCATTCTCCCTTATAGAACTTATAGAGAACTGTTTAGAGTAATAAAACGTAAACGACATCCAGCATCCCCAGCCTATTAGTTGGGTCGACAGAGACTCCGAGGCATGATCTAGTCCACAAGATCCTCAGTAGGAGGAAGCTGAAACGTGTGATACACAGTTTCAAGCTCTTTAAATCAACCTTCGAGATCTTTATTCCGTGGTTAGTGGTCATCTAATATGCCTGCCTTAACCTCACCTACTTTCTATCCTCGTGGATGAGGGTGAAAGTGGTCTTCATTCCTAAAGTTGGAAGGTCCTCACACGGCAAATCCAACGACTTCAGGCCTATAAGGCTCTCCTCCTTCCTACTCAAAACCCTTGAGAAGCTCTCTATATTAAAGAAACAGTCGAACCATCCAAGCTTTCTCTTTGGCAGCACGCGTACACCAAAGGTAGGTCCATCGAGACTGCCTTGAACTAACTTACCCCAAGTATGAACAAAGAATACTCACTTGCATCCTTCCTCGAGGTGCTTTCAATAACTTCAAGCCAGAGGAGATAACAGAATCCTTGAGTGGGCTGGATCTGAACGGTGCTCTCATCGAGCTTATTAAACATACCCTAAGTAGCAGGATCATTAACTCCGGCTTGGGAAGATCAAGTATACTGTAACATGCAAAATTACTATAGTTATTGCATAACATTTCATATTTTTCACAGCACACCAAAAAGCCGCTATTACAATCTGTGAAATGCCAAACTGGCATAGGCTACGTGATGAAAACGAAATCAAGTTGTACAATGCGCATGTCCCGAATTTCGGAAACCAGAAAAACGTCAGATACCGTATAAAGTCAAGGCCGACTAGAACCTGTGCTGACTTAGTGTGGTGGAAATGAATAACGGAAATTACTAGAACTAAGTTGCTGAACTTTTTAGAATTAAGCTAAGTAGTATAAATAGGGCTGAGTAGCAGTCAGTGAGTCAGTTGTATTTAAACCAGTGAAGTGATGAGTTCTAATTGTTAAAGTGAAACGTAATATTGTGAAGAAATATTGTCAAGAAAATTGTGCAACAAACTAATTAAGTGAATTGAATAAAATTGTGAACATTCGTGATTGAAAAGAAGTGTCTTAATTAATCCGTCGAGCTCGAAGAGCCCCATTTACGTTAAAATACAAAGAGTTATTACTACAGGTACTCCTCAGGGAGGTATCCTTTCTCCGCTCTTGTAGAATCAAGCTCTTGGATGAGCACTCCGGCAATAAAGTTTTCCCCTGCGCTGATGATATTGCCCTGATTTGTTCGGGTAAGCACCCTAACACTTTGGCTGAGGTGTTGCAACACGCCCCCTCCAAGGTATCTTCGTGCAGTGAAGGGTGTGGTCTGGGTATAAATCCGGAAACATAACGTTGCTACTATAAGCTGACCTAAATTATACCTCCCGACTACCCTTCTCTAATGCTAAATTAAACTCCTTCGTCCCCGCTAGGTTGGGTGAAGAGAGTCAAATCATACACTGACCCTTCCAAGCTGGAAGGCAGAGTGGGTGAAGGTATCATTTTCAAGACCTGGACCTCGGCATTTCATTTTCCTTGCCTGACTACTAGTGACACGCTTGATCAACGGCTTGGCAACACCGCTCATAAGTAGACACGCCGACAGACTTGGCGCGCCTTCAAATGATTTCTGTATGAGTTGCCAAGTTGATGAGGAAGAGCAACTTCAATTGCCCGGCTCTGGCCAACCGCAGGAACTGGTCTTTGGGCTCCCCTTTTTCACAGAGTTAACCGAATAAGGTTCTACTGATGTCAGGAACATAGTTCGGTTTATCAGGAACTTTAAAGTTCTTATAGCTTATCAAAATGTCTAACAAAAATGCTCACATTGGAGATTATCATTGTTAAAATATGAAGATATGCCAAGGAAATACACAAACGATGGTATAAAAACAATAAACCACGTCTGACATTGCCCAAGCCAAGACGAAGTATTTTATTTGATTTCCGCTCTTCGCATGAGTACTTTCTGCTGCTCTTCCTAAAACTAAAGTATTATATCTAATTGACCACATTACGACCTAAAGAGGCTGAATATACATATTTCGCACTACATTAATATGATATTTGCAGCTTGAAAGCATTGACATGTCCACTTTTACAGAAAGTATCGAAAGCCTCTCGATAAAACCATTTTTCCAATATTTTCCTGCACGTCAGACGCACTTCCTGCTGTTATAACCCTTAATCCGCAAAACGAACAATAAAACTAATTTCAAAACGGAATTACCCATTTACAAAGAACCAAAAGTCTTTGCCTTTAGTTCAGGGAAAGTCGTTTTGATTATTATGTACACAACCATCAGGTTAGCTAAGGGTAGTAAATTCTACTCCCGTATATCCTGTGCTAACCGTTCAGAAAGCACCGTTCTTGGCATCCATCACTGGTTATTCAGGCCATTCACTTCCTGCGAAAAATCCCTACAATCGTGAAATAAAATTTTATTGTGCTGGCTAACAGTTGTGCTTTTTGTGTCCAACCCCTCAAGTGGGAATCAAAGGCTCCTAACAGCAAAACTGAATGCTGCTCTTTTATTTATGGCGAAAGTTTACGGAAAATGGCGTTAGTAGTTTCGAAGCGCTTTAAAACTTTTTCGTTCAGCAGTTTCGGGAGCAGCTCCCCGCCAAACATTTTTATTACCGCTATTTATTGAACGTAAAACGTGATACGCTATCTATGTCATCGGGCACTGAGTAATGGACAAATTTATTTCTACGGCGAAATTCTACAGCATTCTTCAGCATTCTTCACCTTTTTATTAACTTTCCTATTGCGTTTCGATTTGAAGTTCTTGGGAGTTCTCACGTTACCTGGAAGACTTAAAAACGAAGTATACGCCTTGGAAAAATTGCTCCTTAAATTTTGCCATCGGTTGCGGATTGACCTGAAGGAAAGTAAGAGAGTAAGAACCAACATTTCTGACACACAGCAAGTTTGTATTTTTGCTGGAAAGTTTTTACACAAAACCAATGGTTTTCATCCACATTGCGTCTTTTTTACTTTTGGACTTGAAGAGATTTTACAATCGAGTAATTCCCCCTTTTACCCAAATTTTACACATGCTAATGAGTGTGGTAAAAATTCCAACAAAATTATTTTTCTTAATTTTGTGGTTAATAACTCACAGCTGATTGATGTGGTTAACTAATGTAAATCACTTTCATCCCTAAAAATTACTTACACTACTACTAGAAAAAAGGGTAATTATCAAGTTTATATTTGCTTTTTACGGTTTTCCTGATCTTTTTCAAACTAACCTAAAAACTTACAGTTCTTCAGTGCTTATCAATTTACCCAAAAAGCGTTCGTTAACTTTCCCATTTTCAGATTCTCCATCAGAAGAACATTTTTATTTGGTTTATAATTACGCTTTTATACGCAGAAGTAAACTATGTAGTATTTACCTTAAACCTGTATGAATGTATATTGTGCTTTTGTAAACAATATTGTTTAAAACATTTTCCATATTTAAAGGTTAATGAAATACCTGAACCATTCCAAAACTAGGTGTCAAAGACGGGACTAAGAACATTCTGGTCGCGGACATCCTCCAATATAATGTTTGGATACTTGTCTGACTTTTTGTAATTTTCTTTTTAACCAGATAAATAATTAACTTGTCGTTGATAAAAGTTATAAGAACGATATTTTAAAATCCTATTTATCGTGAATACCAGTCAAAAAGTTTATACAGGTGTGCCAAAATAAGTAGGAGATAGACAAACATAGGCAAATAAAAATTGTATAGTAGGGGGAGGACCAATTTCAACCGTTTGGGAGTATATTTAATTACTTATTCGAAAATTCATCAAATGTCTGATTACTACAAATAATAAGAAATAAAGTAACTTTAATTAAAAAATAAAGTAACTTGAACTTAGCTGATCCTTTATCCGATTACTCGAAAGATGAAAGTCAATATAATCAAATTTGTCGTGATGCGACATTGATGTCAGTGGCTCTCTCATACCATATTTAGTGCGTGATGTAGTTAGTATGGACCGCATAAAAGGACCAATGGACCAAACAGGACTACATATTAAAGAATATCTCTCCTTAGTTTCCGTAACCCCATGCGGTTGCAAAACTTCACCCGATTCGAGACAATGATTGCAAGTGAACCTACCTACCTAAAGTGGATTCCGAACCTCTGAAATTTGCTCTGCAACCTCCATGGTTTTCTGTTGTCTGCAGAAAACATCCATGGGTCGGCGGGATTCGAACCTGAGACCTCCGGGTTGGTAGGCCAACACGTTATCACTTACTCCACCGACAAGTTAACAAATTTATTCAAGAATAGACCTAACAAATTTGCAATAGAGAAGTTTTGTGATACATGGGTCATCAAACTCTTTTGATTATCGTTTAATAAATCGTAAGGACGCGTTAGCTTTGCTTATTAGAGAATCTATGTGGTCCTCAAAGAATAAGTAATTGTCAAGCATGAGCACTTAATCCCTGATCTTGCCAAGTTTGGTTAATAAGCTACCATTAATAAAAAAGTCAAATTGCAGAGGTAATTAATAGAACGCTAATATTATGAAAGGCGTCTAAGTCAGAATTTAAGAGTAAAAAATCCTGTTCATTAGCAACAGTACGAAAAATTTTATCATCATCAGCATAACAAAGAATACTCGAGTTGGAGAGGATCGTAGATATGTACATTATTGATCTAAATGATAAAAAGCAGCCCTGTTACTCTATGGCACCCCTGAGGTCTTAGGTATTTCATTAGAAAGAGCACCACGAAAAATAACACGTTGTGTACGATCAGACCAACATAAAAACCGAAGGAAAACCTAGAACCTAGAATTTTGTGGGTAATTCTGTCGAAAGCTTTACTAAAATTAGTAAAGATGCAATCACTTCGCGGAAACGCAGTATTTGAAGAATTCTAATAAATTATACAATAAATAAATACACTGCAAGATCCATTAGAGGGATGTCCTTTGATAATCTTAGGATTTGTTTTTGCTTTGTCGCGAGAGGTGAAAATCTTCCAAAGACACCAGAAGACCCAACTGTCTATGGTATTGTGAGATTTTTACTTACTAAAACACCTCTCTAGGGGTCAGCTGAACCAGACAACTTTATTCGAGTCCTTTTCCTCCTAGCATTTGCTTATGAGACACCTCTCCTATCCTTTTGGACTATATCGAGTGGTGTTCAATCAGTCTCTTCCTATTACTTGTTACTATGTGCACCGTCGTCTTTTGCTTCTCCAGGCATAGCCTACAGGTATCATCCTCAAGGATGTTGATCTTATTTACATGAAGTTTACATGTACTGTTAATAGTGCCGTCAGCTATCTCCGATCCATTTGATTCATATCTAGGTCCAACATCTATTCATCTTAGCCAATCTACACGTGTCCGAGACGTTCTACTGTACTTCCTCGTTGCCCGTATCTCCAACAAGCCCACTGCCGTGCCTCTACATAATAATTGTCGAGTTCCACCACTATCTACCTCCCCCTCACCCGACCCTCTAGCAGGTAATCCAGCACATAGACCTGAGCCAGCAGCTCCGCCTGATGGATTGAGGTACACAATCCCAGACTTAGGTCATCACTGCAGATTCCTGCTCTTGCATAAAATTTGGATCCATCGATAAAAATTGTGACATCAGTTAGACTGTTTCAGAGAGGGATCCATCTCTTGTAACGGAAATTTCGTGGATATGGCAATCTCTAATAAAAGGACTCGTTGTTCACAGTGCCCACCATATGGGTAACCTCCACTAATCATACTGTTGCAGTACTCACATTTATTAAATAAAGTTGAATTATGCTCCTCCTGAGTCCATAATCGCTTGAAGTATCTTCCCCCGATGACATATAGATGGCAGAGCTAAAAATAGAATGAAATTAAGAAGAGTTCAAATAACACCAATGAAAAGAAAAAGAAATACCATCAACGGTGTCCAAAAAAAGGTCGAACTGGAACAGCGGTCATATAAAACGTCCTAGCGGGTCAGCTGCTCGCTCTCTGATCCTAGATTCCATCGAGTGATATACCTAAAACAAAAAAGTGAACAGTTAAAAAGAATTGAATTTGTTAAAGTTGAATTTGTTATAATTAAAGTCAGTAAAATTGAATTGTATGAAATAAATAAAAGTAAGAGCACAAGAATTGCAAAGTGCGGGTTTTACTTCTCACCACCAAGAACAAACCACCGGGCTGATCAGTTTATAATTATCCGGTAAGTGGCTTCTTGCATTTTTACTCATCACCTTATATAAAAGTCCTAACTTAAATACACAAAACCAGTGCTAATCTGATTGCCCGAAGTTTGCCTAAAATAAATCAGATTCTGTGGCAAAACGCACTAAATATCGCGATCGGATTTATTTTACATTGTTTGGGCTTAACTCCGTTACACAGATAAACCCGTGAAGTGGAATAAAGGGCACGCGAACATATTCCCTAGTGGCACTTACTAAATAGAAGCACTAGAAAACCACTAAATCACAATTTAGCGCAGGTAATTAGGAATACTTAATTTTGGCGAATCTCCGACAATTCCACAAGAAACCCAGCGAGGTAACGAGAATTAGGGAAGTTACCTCAACCAGGTGGCCCGTAGAAACACCAGAGTCCAAAATATTTCGTCATTATTATTTTAAAAGCACTTTAAAGAAACCGATTGTTATCATCAACAACACTAATAGCAGGTAAACGCTTAATTATCAATATCACTCCACGTATTTACCAATTGAATTCGCCGGACACAGAAATTGACAGATCTCGACTGCTATAGTGACGTCATTATTTTTCGCACTAACACACACGCACTTCAGTGGATAATCCAACTAATTCCATACTTACCTAGCGGCCATTTTGCTTATTTTGCAATCCAAACTGCGAATATTTTATTATTTTCTTCCTCGTTGCACATATCACCTTTTGAAGAAGTAGCCCGGCTTGCTAAGAGAAACTAAGTGAAAAGGTGACCCAATATACACCTTCCACACCCAGTATCCCGAATTAAACGCAGGCACATCACATATCACTCATATCACGAATCACTCATATCACGAATCACTCCTATCACGCAATCACACATCACTTAACCCGATTATAGAATTTAAACAGGCTCGTTTCGTGTCTGTTGACGGAAATTCCACTATAAAGTTTCACACGCGAGATAAAAGTGCCGACACGACGTAAACAACTTGCGCCTTTAGATCGACCTCGAGACTGATACGTTATACGCAAGCTAGACGTTCATTCACTTGCTACTTGCTACTACACCACACATAACTGGAGAAGTCCATACCACCTATCGTGACTTCACTTCACACTTCCAAAACTTCACAAGTAATCAACGTGCGCTACTACATAACTTGACGACGAATTTTGTACTTGTGTTGTTTCATTCATTTATATCCCCTGTAAGGGGCATACATTTTATTTAGCCTGGAGAAATTAAGCTCTCTGCGTTTATCACGTAAACTTACCATCTTTACCGACGCGGCGAATTGCTGGTTAGGCGTTGTTATTATTCGCTAGTTCTGGAAATACTAGCTACGGACAAATCCAATACAAAAACCCCTCTCGGAAAGTTTTTATTATTTAATCGCTCGGCAACCTCTACAAAAAACTGTAACAATTGGTGCCAGGTGTGGGGTCACCGTTCAGATTTCGAAAGAATCTTTTGTCCACGACGTTTTTAACATGGATCCGAATATCGACAACCCATTAGCGAACCCTACATCGCCAGACTTAGTAAGATTAGGAGGAAGCTTAGCGGAACAATCAAGGCAAATAAGCCATCTTACCTCTTTGATGGAAACGATGATTAATCGTGTGCAACAACTGGAAGTCACCCATGCAGCTGCTGTCCAACGCACGATAGATGGAATGGCTAATTGCCCAACGCCACCATTCCGAAAGCAACCACATTTATTCCCACGACCTTCTATTACTGAGAATAGCGACGATTTGATAACTTTTGATGAACAACGTCCGTGTGCAATGACACAAAATACAATGGTGACCTCAACAAACCCAATACCAGCGAGTTCCACATCATCAAGCTCATGTCAACCAAACATGGCATTTGTAACTGGACATGAACCTATCTCCTCGACGTTTATAGTGCAACCACATTGCCCTGATACCGTCAGAAAAGGAATTGACCACCAATGGACAAGAAGCAATAACCTGTCCTTACCAGTACCAATACCCCCTACAAGGATATCATTAACCCCCAGGGATTATGATGGTAAAGAGCCGTGGTCGGCATATCGACGACATTTTGAGGCAGTCGCAAGAGCTAATGGATGGACGGACAGTTTTAAAGCTATGTATTTAGCTCCTTACTTACGTGGTACAGCTCAAGCGTTTTCTGAAACTCTACCAAGTAATGTGCGAGACGACTTCAAACTTTTAGACAGCGCATTCCACGATCGTTTCAGTGACGAATACCAACAATCGGTAGCTCACACTCAGCTAAGAGGACGCACACAAAGGCCCGGAGAACGCCTAAGCGAATTTGCCACCGACATTCAACGTCTCGTTTATTTAAGCTTCGATGACTGTCCTGAAAAAGCACGCAATCGAATTGCATTGGGTCAGTTCATAGACGGTATAGCTGATGCGGATACCCAGACCAGAGTCAGGGATGCAATGCCGGGAACTCTTGAAAGTGCGCTAGCTTTAGCCAACCGAATGGAAGCAAGTCGAGAAGCCACACGGATCAACCGCCGGAATACGCGACCCCCACCAATTCCACATAGGCGTGCCTCGTACAATCGTTGCAATACTGGCTCGCAGTCGGGAAACTAAAGTCGCCTGAATTTGAGGAGCGAAATTTGGGCTCTCTTATAATAAATGCTCCCTTGGAAAGTGATGTTAACCAATTCAACAAACCTATCATTGAAGCTAGTAGTCCGATCTCTGTTAAATATTCATCTAAGAAAGGAAATGCGAAGAACAAGGGTAAAGCTGTACTTGCCTGCAAACCACTCAAACATACACGGCAAGAACAGAAGACCCGCTTAAAGAAACCTGCTGAGCCTTCCACAAAAAAGCAAAACGAGACGAAAATAGAGGAATATAAAGCTTCAGGCATAGTCAAATGGTTCAACGTTCGACAGAGATATGGCTTTATTATCTGTGATAAAACTGGGGAAGAAGTTTTCGTACATGCCACAGGCATCAAAACAAGCCAATCGAGCCCCAAGAAAACTTTTCTCAGAGATGGTGAACATGTTGTGTTTGATGTGGTTCCCGGATAAAGTAAAAGTCGCATGGCTATTAATGTCATTACTCGAGACGATGCGTCAAAGGAAAGCCAAGGAACAACAACGACCAGCCAAATTCATAGCCGTTCCGTAAACAATTTCTCTGTTCGCAAAGACGACGACGATTTAGGTAGCTCGAACTGTGCTACGGCCACAATCCCACCACCTGTAGCTTTCGCCGATATCACAGATCCAAAGGAATTATCCGATTTTTCGACAAACTAACCGCCACTAGCTTTGCGGGGCAAAAGTTAGTGGAGATAGAAGCCCCAACAACTACGAAAATTTTAATAGGGTCAGCTGAAGCTATGAACAACCTCTCCGTTAAAGGATGTATTAATGGCGTTGACTGCGATTTCATAATCGATACCGGGGCTACGCAAACTGTGATACACCCAAGGGTACTGCAGCGGAGTCACCATCATTTTGACCTAAATCCGTCCTTGGCGATGATACAAGCAGTAAATGGAGATTTATTTCCCGTAGATGGTACAGCTGAAGTATCAATCCAGCTACAGAGATTTTCCACCCAACACTTGGTCTTTGTAGCAACTATTTCGGATGACTGTATTTTGGGAGTGGATTTCTTACTGCGACATGCTTGCAAACTCGATTTTGAGCAACGGTCCTTGCAAATTGGGACAGAGATGTTGTGCCTAAAACCATTAATAAAAGAAGAGATTCAAGCTAATACTATAACAACGATTACCATACCATCATACGGGGAGTGTGTACTAAAACTTAGGTCCAACTTATTATGCCACAATGATGTTGTAGTGTTTCCTCACGCATCGACTCCAGAAGCCATTGAAGTCACCCCCACGTTATCGCTGGTAAATAATGGACATGTACTGGCTAGGATTACCAATATATCCTCGAAGGAAGTCACCATACCACCAGGCACTTCTATCGCATCTATCGATCCCCAACCAAAAATCGCAAACGTTAACACAGCTTTACTCGAAACAACTCAAAATGACGAATTACAACGACTTCTCGACCGAAGTTCTACTTCTTTGGACGACCATAAACAGAGCCTCGTGAAGGATTTGCTAATACTGTTCCAGGATGTATTTTCGCTGTCCAAGGATGATCTCGGCCGCACGGCTGTATTAAAACACAAAATCGATGTAGGTGAAGCTAAACCAATCAAACAGCCGCCACGGACTACCTCTGGCACGCAGAGCAGAGGCAGAGACAATATTGAGAGATATGGTTAGTCAAGGCATCGTAAAACCATCTAAGAGTGCCTGGAGTAGCCCGGTTGTACTTGTAAAAAAGAAAGACGGCAGCCTTCGTTTCTGTATAGACTACAGAAAATTAAATGACGTAACAATCAAAGACTCCTATCCTCTACCACGCATAGATCTGACCCTCGACTCACTGGGAGACTCTAAATGGTTCAGCTCACTTGATCTCCAGTCAGGATATTGGCAGGTCGAAGTAGACGAGGAAGACAGGGACAAAACCGCCTTCACCACCGGCGCTGGCCTGTTTGAATTTACCGTCATGCCTTTCGGGCTTACCAATGCGCCTGCAACCTTTCAGCGTTTGATGGAACTCGTCTTAGAAGGGATTCCCTACACTTCATGCCTCGTCTACTTAGACGATATCATTGTGCATGGCAGGACGTTCGAAGATATGATGGATCACCTGAAGCTCGTTCTGCATAGACTTCGAATAGCAGGGTTAAAGCTATCACCATCTAAGTGCCATCTGTGTAGAAACGAAGTGAAATTTTTAGGACACATTGTATCCAGTGAAGGGATTTCCACCGATCCTGAAAAGACTTCTGCTGTACAAAATTGGCCAACACCAAAAAGTAGAACTGATGTACAATCGTTTTTAGGCCTTTGCGCTTACTATAGGCGCTTTATTAAGGATTTTTCCGCTATTGCCAAACCAATGACAGCCTTAACCGAAAAACATAGCCGATTTAATTGGACAGCGGAATGTGAGAACTCATTCACCACACTTAAATATGCTTTAACGACCGCACCTATTTTAGTTCAACCCAACGAGACTGATCAATTTGTCTTGGATACTGATGCTAGTCATTATGCATGGGGAGCAGTACTCTCCCAAGTGCAAGATGGAACGGAAAAGGTGGTCGAATATTACAGCAAAACCCTTAGTCGCCAAGAGACTAATTATTGTGTAACAAGGAAGGAACTACTAGCAATCGTTAAAGCAGTAGCACACTTTCAACCATACTTGCTTGGAAGACATTTTGTACTTCGAACCGACCACGCCTCTTTACGATGGTTGGTAAATTTCCGAGAACCGGAGGGACAAATAGCCCGATGGCTGGAGCGACTTCAACAGTTTAATTTCACTATCCAACACCGGCCTGGAAAGAAGCACGGAAATGCCGACTCATTGTCTAGACGACCATGCATTTCAGCCGATTGCAAGTACTGTACCCGCCTCGAAGAAAAGCAGACTATTTTTACACAGATCGCCATAGTTCAGAATGACCTTAGTGGGCTACAAGAGCAGGACGAAACCCTTCAACAAGTTAGATCTTGGCTACTAAAAGGTGAACGACCCCCACGAGAGACAATTAGTCATCTCCATCCCGATGTCAAAGCCTACTGGACTATGTTTTCAGGACTAACGATAAGACAGAATGTTGCCTGCCGCTGTTATACTAACGCATCTGGAACGCATTACCAACTCCTTTTGCCAACATCAAAGAAGAGGGATGTTCTCAAACATTTGCATGACAGCGCAACTGGCGGTCATCTCGGCGTTGACAAAACTTTACAAAAGGTTAAGGACCGATACTATTGGGTCGGATATGCCGAAGACGTAAGGAACTGGTGCCAAGAGTGTATCACCTGCCAGCAAAGAAAAGGTCCTGCAATTAAAGCGAAAGCTAAGCTGCAAATTTACAACGTAGGAGCACCATGGGAAAGGATCGCAATCGACATACTTGGTCCATTACCAATTTCCAACAGAGGACACCGCTATATCCTAACAGTTATGGACTATTTCACGAAGTGGCCTGAAGCCATACCACTCCGGGATCAGACCACAGAATCCGTATCAGACGCCTTGATCGAACATGTCTTTTCACGCTTCGGTATGCCTCTACAAATGCATTCTGATCAAGGCCGGAATTTCGAATCGGCTATTTTTCAGGAACTACTAAAACGATTTGAAATAGATAAGACCCGAACCACGCCGCTACATCCACAGTCGGACGGGATGGTCGAGCGTTTTAATAGGACTATATTGGACTATCTCTCGAAATTCATATCACACGACCAAAAAGACTGGGATGAACATCTACCGTTCCTCCTTCTGGCCTACAGATCATCCGTACACGATACGACCCAGCAAACACCATCTATGCTTACATTTGGCCGTGAACTACGCCTGCCACTGGAGTTATTTATCGGGACACCACCTGAAATTACAACATCCGCAAGTGAATATCTAAATAAGCTTAAGAGTCAATTAGAAGATGTTCACAGTTTTTGCCGTAATCGCCTGGAAAAGAGCAGCCGGGTTATGAAAATGCGCTATGATATTTCAGCAAAAGCAAACCCATTCAAAATCGATGACTTGGTATGGTTGTATAACCCAAAGAAGCGGAAAGGAAGATGCCCTAAACTGGAGAGAAATTGGGAAGGCCCATACAAGATAGTAGAAATATTGACAGATGTGACCTACAGAATCCAAAAAGAGTTAGGCAGAAACAAGAAAAAGTGCATGGTAGTCCACAGAAACCGACTGTCAATATGCAAACAGCCCCGAGATGCCACAAATATTGGTGAGAAGTAACGAAGTGACCACTAGCCCGACACGACGACACTCCTATTCGAACGAGCACTTAACGATCGAATCGATTCATACCAAAACGAACGCGTCGTCGCGTGACTAGTAATCGAAAGGCGAGTCAGAGGCGCCTTCAAACCTCTGGTGTTCCAGAATTGGGATGAGCCGGCCGTCGTACAATAATCATCGTGCGCGTCGCGCTCGCGGGCGGAAATGCCAACGGCTCTACCCCAATGTCTTCATTTCAATGGAGCTACCTATGGAAATGGAATGCAGAGCTAACACACTCCTACTAAATTTTATGTTCACTAATGAAGCACGATATAGATTAAAATAAAAAAGAAAAATAACAACAAAAGCGTAACTATATAGCTTTGAATTACCTTAGTTTTAGAAATCTTTCTAATGAATTCTGTTTTTCTTTTGCAATCACTTCGATCTACGCTGGAGAGGAACCCCCCAAGACTGCGACTACTACAGCGGACCACTGCTTTCTTCTGCAATCCAAACCGGGATATCCAGCAATGGTTTACCACAGAGGGCTAAATCTCGAGAGCATAACGTCTTATTCCTCCTGGTCATCAATAGCGGCAGCATCCCGAGCTGAGGACAGCTCTTTTATCAGTGGAGGGCCGTGTTGCAGTACTCACATTTATTAAATAAAGTTGAATTATGCTCCTCCTGAGTCCATAATCGCTTGAAGTATCTTCCCCCGATGACATATAGATGGCAGAGCTAAAAATAGAATGAAATTAAGAAGAGTTCAAATAACACCAATGAAAAGAAAAAGAAATACCATCAACGGTGTCCAAAAAAAGGTCGAACTGGAACAGCGGTCATATAAAACGTCCTAGCGGGTCAGCTGCTCGCTCTCTGATCCTAGATTCCATCGAGTGATATACCTAAAACAAAAAAGTGAACAGTTAAAAAGAATTGAATTTGTTAAAGTTGAATTTGTTATAATTAAAGTCAGTAAAATTGAATTGTATGAAATAAATAAAAGTAAGAGCACAAGAATTGCAAAGTGCGGGTTTTACTTCTCACCACCAAGAACAAACCACCGGGCTGATCAGTTTATAATTATCCGGTAAGTGGCTTCTTGCATTTTTACTCATCACCTTATATAAAAGTCCTAACTTAAATACACAAAACCAGTGCTAATCTGATTGCCCGAAGTTTGCCTAAAATAAATCAGATTCTGTGGCAAAACGCACTAAATATCGCGATCGGATTTATTTTACATTGTTTGGGCTTAACTCCGTTACACAGATAAACCCGTGAAGTGGAATAAAGGGCACGCGAACATATTCCCTAGTGGCACTTACTAAATAGAAGCACTAGAAAACCACTAAATCACAATTTAGCGCAGGTAATTAGGAATACTTAATTTTGGCGAATCTCCGACAATTCCACAAGAAACCCAGCGAGGTAACGAGAATTAGGGAAGTTACCTCAACCAGGTGGCCCGTAGAAACACCAGAGTCCAAAATATTTCGTCATTATTATTTTAAAAGCACTTTAAAGAAACCGATTGTTATCATCAACAACACTAATAGCAGGTAAACGCTTAATTATCAATATCACTCCACGTATTTACCAATTGAATTCGCCGGACACAGAAATTGACAGATCTCGACTGCTATAGTGACGTCATTATTTTTCGCACTAACACACACGCACTTCAGTGGATAATCCAACTAATTCCATACTTACCTAGCGGCCATTTTGCTTATTTTGCAATCCAAACTGCGAATATTTTATTATTTTCTTCCTCGTTGCACATATCACCTTTTGAAGAAGTAGCCCGGCTTGCTAAGAGAAACTAAGTGAAAAGGTGACCCAATATACACCTTCCACACCCAGTATCCCGAATTAAACGCAGGCACATCACATATCACTCATATCACGAATCACTCATATCACGAATCACTCCTATCACGCAATCACACATCACTTAACCCGATTATAGAATTTAAACAGGCTCGTTTCGTGTCTGTTGACGGAAATTCCACTATAAAGTTTCACACGCGAGATAAAAGTGCCGACACGACGTAAACAACTTGCGCCTTTAGATCGACCTCGAGACTGATACGTTATACGCAAGCTAGACGTTCATTCACTTGCTACTTGCTACTACACCACACATAACTGGAGAAGTCCATACCACCTATCGTGACTTCACTTCACACTTCCAAAACTTCACAAGTAATCAACGTGCGCTACTACATAACTTGACGACGAATTTTGTACTTGTGTTGTTTCATTCATTTATATCCCCTGTAAGGGGCATACATTTTATTTAGCCTGGAGAAATTAAGCTCTCTGCGTTTATCACGTAAACTTACCATCTTTACCGACGCGGCGAATTGCTGGTTAGGCGTTGTTATTATTCGCTAGTTCTGGAAATACTAGCTACGGACAAATCCAATACAAAAACCCCTCTCGGAAAGTTTTTATTATTTAATCGCTCGGCAACCTCTACAAAAAACTGTAACAATACTAATAATAATAAAGGTAATCAAACCCGACAACAAACAGACACCACTTGATTTGCACAGCAGAATGCTAGATAATACACTAAACATAGCCACACACACAGATAAACAGCAGGCGTAGTCACATAAGTCTCTACATGGAAGACATTATCCTGACTTGAACCAAAATCATAACGACAAAGATGCGTCGAACGCTTGGCTCAGTCGCGGTGATTTATTCCCTGGGACGAAGGGATTCATGCTTGCTATACAAGACAAAGTCATTAACACGAGGAATTATAGGAAACACATCCTTAAGGATGCGGCAGTTCAGGACGACACGTGTAGACTTTGTCATTTAGCATAACCAGGTCTGCAATGACATACACCAACAGTTAGCCCTAAAACACAATCTTATTATATCCGCCACATACACACCATATCACAAATATACACCAGTCAGTATTCTTGAATACTCCACACATAAAATATATTATGATCGGCCAATAATAACTAATCGGACAATACACCACAATAGACCGGATATTACTCTCATAGATAAACACAGCAAAACAACATAGCTAATTGACAGTACACCAACAATGTGCACATTTAGGGAGAAATTCACAGATTTGGCTCACGAGGTGCAGCGAATATGGAAAATTGATAAAGTGACTATAGTACCAATCATTTTGTCTTCCACAGCCGTTGTACCGAAAACACTAATCGCAAATTTGTAAACACTAAAGTTACATAAAAACTCTGCACACACACTACAGAAAGTGGTTGTTCTTAACACTTACCGAATGGTTCGAAGATACCTGAACTACGGACAGGACGCTACAGACAATACATAAATACATAACGAACGAATGACAAATCCCCGAAGTCTTGGCATTATGCCATACGTAGGGGAAAACTACCGCCGCGCCGGCTAGAAACTGAGATGACACGCGTCAAAACCGAAAATTAAGGTAAAAGTCATAGAGAGATCACTCTACTTTCAGTTTCTTAAGACTTAACCTTGAGAAAATATATTAAAAAACGTTTCGTTATGTTAGGCTCCTTTCTCAAACTTTTACCTTAGGTCCAACATTTTTCTCAGAGTAGCAATGGGGAAACATATTTCATACAACAAAGTATTTTGACATGGTACCTACTGGGGAAAGAATCGATAGATGCTTTCAAACTTCCATTGGCCGAGGTGCGATCATGTGTTGCCTGAGGATGCCGTCGTTCGTCTTTATGTCTACTACTTGGGTCTTTTGGTCCATTCCAGAAATTTTCGATAACAGTGTTCCCATTAACCATTTTTGTGGAGGGACATTGTCTTCTGCTATAATAACTAGTATGTTCTTTTCGACGTATGGAAATGGTATATTTCTTTACTTCGCCTTTGAAGTTCCAATACATACCCGCGCGACCATCATTTCCAAAAATGTTGCATAATAATCCGCATTCGGTTCTTTCTAGGAAAAAACATTAGCACCTTTGCTGCTCCTCTGCCTAAAATAAAGATTAACCACCGATGTGTGACTCAAATATTGTTGTTGAACCATGATAGGGTCTTTTTATAGTTTTCCGAGGTGATTTACATTTCACCGGTAAAGCCATTAGCTCGATCACTTACACAGGCTTCCAAATGTCAGAACTTCTCAATTAAAGTTAACTTAGGATTGTCACCTATGAGACTTTAAATGCAGACATAAGACTTGTGTAGTCTGTATAATCGAGGCAAAAATTAAGCAATTATATTTTCGGAAGATTATTTTCCATTACTTGAATTATGATTGATGATTGATGATAAGCTAACTTGTGATTATGCTTAAACTTGAAAAGTTGGGTTTTCCGCCTTTATAGCACGCCTGGATCTGCTCTTACTTAAAAGATAGGATATATAAAGCATGTTTCCGTAATACTTTATCCAGAGTTTTAAGGGTTTCATCTGGCGTACCGCAGGGTAGTCATCTGGGGCCGTTATTGTTATTGTCTAACTATGGTATGCAGAGCCGTTAATATGTGTCCTGTTTTTGACCTGACTCTAACTAAGGATTTGCTGAAACGATCTCTGTTGTCTGTGCTCCCCTGATTGTTGGGCGTGTTTTGGTTTTTTATTCACTAATGATTTTGCATGTTGGTGGTTTCGCATGATGGTGGAGCCTCATTCGCCTCAATATTTTGTTATATTCTGTAGAATAGGTCAATTGATTCTAGGCTTCTGACTGATAAGTGCTCCTTCTGAGTTAGAAGGATTAATTCTATAACACTCTTTTAACTAACGGTCAATTTAATCGTGTGCCATCCGTGTAAATTTACTTATAGGTTATCAAGTTACTAATCTCAAAATAAATTCACCACAAAATTTTGTATGTTGTATTTAGTTTATCAATTATGTTTTCTACAATCATATACTTGAGATCTCATTTCAAGTGACCCCTTTTCAAGAATTACCTTCGAAATTCACTTCAAGGAGAATTTTGGATTTAATAATTCACAAATTAGTTTTATCAATATATTTTCTTATCAATCAGATATCTTAAATCTTAAATGAAAAAGAATTAATCACCTCGGCCTCAAGAGAGACCCAATACAAATTCATAGCATTGCTGGGCAATTCCGTATAATATTTGCGTGAACACAAAAAAATAACCTTAATTACATTACATAATTTATTTTAAATAAACAAGCCTTCCTGTACGATGTTATTTATGCATTGACACTATAAAACACACAAAGAATCATCCAAATCGCTCTACGCATTACTAAGTTAGGTTCCATTCTTCCCAAATCCAACCACATCCACAAAAAATCTTTGACAAGGAACCAATAGGGAAGTTACTCTATACAAGAAAAAAGATCATCCAAATCGGTGCAGGTGTTAGGATGATATACCCAAACGTACATAGAACTAATATTGAATAAATTTCGAATTGAAAACCCATTTCTTTTTTCGAAGTCTATTAAAAAATATACGCCATAGCAATTCTCGGCACGTAACAGTTTTCTAATATAATATAAATATTTCAGTATGGTATTGCCATTTGTGTTTCAATCCGCATAAACAGACCACTGTCGTTACATAGAAACTCATTATCCTAAATATTCAAAATGAAACCCCAGGGAAGCGTATGCCGATGGCTTTATGTTTCTGGAAAATATCTGATCAAATTGCTAATACCTTGGTCTCATTTCAGAATTAAACTAATCGTCATAATACAATGGCAAATATTATGAGAAGCGCTTTAATTCCTGTTGAAGTCATAGCTGCTATTTGTGTACTTATATAATTGTATCAGATATCCTGCATGCTCTGCTTCATCTGTCGTAGCTCGCATATGCAATTTACGAATCTCATCCCAACATTTGCCTTACGTAAAATGTAGCTTTGAGATACAAAAAGTAGACTTCAGGGAATTAAAATGTAACAACCAATTAGTGAATAGTGCAAATTGTGGTAATTGATGTGACTAATGTGGACTTTCGCAAGAAAAAATAACCAAACGCAATGGCGTTCTCAGAAATCGCTGAATTTCCACATCCATTAAAACGAATTTCGTATTTCCATCCCCATTAAGGATATAATTCCGTTGATACTTAAGGAAACATCTGTTATTGCAGCTTGTAATTGGATTCACTGGTTGCAGCAATAATTGTCCGAACAAAATATTCATGATAGCATTCATAATTGTGGGAAAATTTGCAGTTTATGTGTTATAAATTGGAAAATTGCATGTACATAAATGTTCAGACCCAAGTAGGATATAATTTTGCGTGCTCATGTTAAGCTAAGGTGAAATGGCTATAGTTGCGATACGATGTTCCAGTTTATGATTGTGAAGTTAATTTTGAACCTCGCTCCACATCACTTAACGCCGATAGAACAATTTCATCGAATTATCACCCTTAAGGGTGTACGAAAATAAAATGTCATATGGTACATTAAAGAGGACCAAGGCTATGTGGTTTCTGCTTAAATGAAGCGATTATTTCGTTGCAAGTACTGAATTTTCCATGCATTCTATGTAGTATTACTTAATTTTCCCACATCCAGGAGTAATGTTATTTGTGGTTTTTAATAAATTTACGATTCTTTAAGTTTTATAGTGCACTATAGGAGGAACATGAGACAAGAGGTGTCGGTATCTAGTTCCCACGTTAAATGTTCACAGTATGAACAGGTTAAAAGCGTTCATATATGCGCATATACGAGCCTTTTCAAAACTAATTTGCTTTGATGTTATTAATTTGAAATTTGTGTCACTGGACTTTTTCGCAAGTCAACATATTATTGAATAAAATTTACAGCACTTAGTGCTTTATCAGTAATTTTTCAAATTAAATTTCACCGGATTAAACTAATCACTCTTAATTTGTTACCGAAAAACATTACTACGAGACACCTATCAACATATTTTGGCTGTTCATCTTTCTTCAGTATATCTCAATAATGATCGTTTTCATTATTGAAGAACATTGGAATTTGGGATCAGGAAAACGTTAAAAATGTTACTACAATAAACGAGTCCCGACCAAAGTCAATTCTAATATAAGCCACAAAGCTAAAGTCCGTGTTGAGACCTTTTACGTCAAAAGCACTGGTTGGCAAGCGAGTGATTTTAGCCTGGTCAATTACATCGACTCCTAGGCTGATATGTCTTTGAAGAAGTGGAAGATCGCGACTTCAAGCTGCTGAGCGAGCTTGTCAGACACTTAAAGGTAAACGAATACACTAAGATTATTATCCAAATATTGGATCGTTCAGAGATAGGTAAATTCAATAACATTACAATCAAATTCCAATTCCTAGGAATTGTGTTTTATAATTAATATGTTTAATTCCTTAGTACTGAACTTGATAAAGTTCAGGAATTGTAATTGATAAGTGCTGGCGATCAATTCCTTTGTAATGGACTTGTTCATTCGTCAATTCCATTACAAAGGATTGTACTTGTAATTTCTTTTTATTTTCAATTATAAAATGTAATTAAGAAATGTCTGGAAAGAAATAATTTCTTCCAATGTGTTGTTAATTACTATGTTAGCAAATGAATTCCTACTTCTAACAACTGATCACCGTAAAATAATTTTATTCCTTATTTTTCTCACTTATTTTCATGTTTTTTTTTACCACAGAGTGGAAAGGCCTAGGTTTCCGTTTTTTACGCACAGGCTATTATATTAAAGAAATACCTAGAAAAGAAGCAATACCAAATGCACTAAACAATACATATTAATTATTCCGTTATATAAAATAGTGCGGTGGTCAGCCCCTGCGCACGTGGGCGGTGGAGGGGGGATGGGTGGGGGAATTTTAGTGAAATACTAAAAAAAATAGCCTAATATATATATGACCATATTTTTTAACTGGATAATATATCATATTTTACACATTTTATGTACATCCATTTGTTGATAATTTTCTTTGTATAGGTCATATATATTTTTTTAATATTATTAGATCCCCCCCTACATCAAGAGCACATCCTGCGCACGGCCCTGGCGATGATTACAAATTTGAAAGAAATCTGAAAGACATTTTTCGTCCTCAGCTTTACTCATCTTTTTGAGATGATATCTCAGATGGCATTGTTCAGTTAGAAAGTCTGTTAAAAGTCTGTTTAGCTGAGTATGAGATACATATATTTTTGTCCTCAGTTGCGAGTAGTTGATAAACCTTTTCACTTATATAAGTCCAGGGAGATTTGCCCAGTATGTTTGTTAACCACTGGTCACAGAACGACTCAGGGCTTAAAAATGAGTATTTGGCGACTTCTTTCGCAAAGCGGGCCGCAATCTCCTTTCCTGTAATGCCCTCATGACTTGACGCCCCGGTGAAGGTTATCCTGCTGGTTTGGTCAGTTGTTTGAGTACATTCCAGCACTCCCAGGTCAGTTTATATTCACAGGTATGTGCCATCAGTGCTGGGTTGTCACGGTGCCTAGTGCCTTTTGGAGTTGGAATTAAGGTCTGTATGCTTCAACGCCAGCTTTACCGTCCATTTTGGAACCGTCTCCCCTTTCATGTACGTGATTATTATTTGATTCCAGTACTCTCTGGCCTCTATGTTTACCCTTAAGGGAGACTTCTATCTTATAGCACCATTTTTCAAGTGCTCATATTTTTAGTTTTTGCGGGACAAGAAATAAATATATACGACTGCGGCTATTTATAGTTATTATTAAGTATTTATGGTATGCAAAGAAATTTTTTCGTAATAAAAAATCCAAAATAGTGGCCGTCCGAGCTCTGTGAAAAGAGGTCTGCAAATTTCCGGGGGCAAAATATTTTTATTATATGCACTATTTCTTTAATCATTTAACTTTATTAAAGAAGAAAATACTATTTTTATTACTATTTACATTTTGTATTCATTAGGGTTTCAATTGAAGCTTGTACTATGAAAAAAATGTTGGTCTTGCGGTATGGGCTTTTTAAGCTGCACTTAGTTTCGTAGCGCATGAAACTGGACAGAAAATTCCAAGAAAAATTACAGTTCTACTTTCAGTAATCTTATTGCAAGTAGTGTTATTCTGCTAAAATTTAAGCAGCCGCACTAGAAAATTTACGATCCTTGCAGTAATTTGTGCATAAGTAATGTGTTCATAAGCAATTTTTATGGCACAGCATCACAGAATTTTTCCCGAAAAACCGACAAATTTTAGGGGTCTCTACCGTGATTCGCTGACTAACTTGACTAACTTGAGATCATTTTCTTTGTTGTGTGAGACTTAGTTTTCTATGATTCTGAATGTAAATTGAACTGAGTTTACTATAGTTTTGAATTGCGATGTAAATATTAATGATTAAATAATTTTCAATCAATTTATTAACAGTTGAAATTCTCAATTAGTGATGACTTTAAGCCTTTTAAGGGCGGTAACCGCCCCATTTAATAAAGCAATTAAAAGCCTCTTCCTCCCAGAAAGTCTAATAAATTTTTGACGTACATAAATACACGTAAGTACACGTAAATACACATAAGTGCAAATAGTCACAACCTTTAATAATTTACCCAGTCGCTTGCAACTATTTATTAAGCACATTTTTATCTTTAAGTGCCGTACCACACTTGTCCTGCTTCATCGCAGTTTGTTGGAGAGAGGGCGTGCAGGGGTGTATCGAGAAATCCGCACGGAACTTACCTATTTATCGTCCCGGAAAATGCTTTAATGTTACCACTACACACACTACATTGCGTGTTCTACACAAAATCCGACACGACAGGTGTGGGCACTCGTGCGGACTTCACGGAAGCGGAAGCACGACAAGTGCGGGATGGCACTTAGGAATTAATAATATATACAAAGGATAGCAAAAGCAATCGCAGGGACGACAGAAAAACAATTTTGATGTCGACTGTATCAGAATCAGATATCCACCACGTGACGACGGCATTGAGCATACGAAAAATTTGAGCGAAAAACTCCATTGCGATAAACGTCAGTTTGGACTCGTTCGGAGTTCAGTAAAAAGTTATTCGCGCGAAATTAGAATTTGAGATGACTCGACAGTTTTTCTACTGTCACGTTCTGTTATGTGATTTCGATTAGCCATATATAGCCCAAAAGCGCTCAGCAAGAATTAAAAAATCGCCCAAAAAGTGCCTAGTCGCAGAAAGGAAAATTTTCTCGCCCAACTGACGGCTCAAGTAGTCCAATCGGCCGACTTGGCAACTCTGTCCAGCAGCATGTCTGCCGTGACGACACATGTTGCTGGATGAAAAAGATATATTTTTTTAGTCTAGCGTTTAGGCTATGTTGTATATATGAGTGTTTTCGATTTTGCCACCGAGGCATAACACCGGGGACAACTGGAGTTACTGTGACCCTGCACCAAAGTGTCATCTACTTCCAAGTGCTAAACCCTGTGTTCAAGTTTATTCGTGTCAAATTACAACTGAAAATTATGGCGATTAATAAAAAAGCAGCAATTATTGGTTTACTGCAGCGTTAATTTAATGACAATGAGTATTTTGAAGCAGAAGAAAGGCTATATGACGAATCCGAAATTGCAATTTTCCTCTTTAAAATAAAAAGAATGGAAAGAGTAAAGATTTTTCGTTTCTTCTCATTCTTACTATAACAGAACAGTAAAAATAAATAATTAAATATAAAAAATCGCAGCACGCAAGGACAATGCCAGTTCACTTTTACTCATCTACTTCATTTGTGTTAGTAGTGTCACAGCTGTTCCTGGTCCAAACCAGGGGCAACCGGTGCTAGCACCAAGATTAAAATGTGCCAAAAACGAACAATCCGAAGCATAACTCGGGTCATGGCAACGCAATCTCGAACACGTATTTGCTTCTTCAAGGAACAAGGGTTAACCCCGAAGCAAAATCAAAAACACCCTATATCAGCTATCGCATTATAGAAGATCATTAATAGGGTTAAAGTTTGGGAAATACTGAGATACGTGTCTCATTATTTGCGTTGGCAAGTATTTACGCTAAGTTTCACGTAAATACGGCAACAATTATTTTTTCCGACACAAACTTCTATATCCCTTTTTCTATTTATTAGGGGATGATTTCCAAATATAATAAGAAATGGATCTTTAACTATTTATGTATTAGAGTATTTTTATGAAATTTTAAGTCAATATTAAATTGAATAATGGTTCTTCATATAAATTTTAAATTCCCTTATGACCCCTTGAGGGGTTGAATTTTAAAAAATTCCTTCTAAGTGAATTATAAAATAAAACTTTTGACCAAATTTCATATTTATAGCTTCAGCGTAAGTCAGGACATGTTCCTTTACATACAAAGATAGCTTTTTATAGCTAACAATCTTTTTTATTTTCAGATCGCAGCCAATTTATAAAAGCATCATATAATACTTGAAATATACATTACTATTTACACTTACCTCCTGTAGAATATTTTAAAAATTATTTTTTAAATAATTTGAAATTACGGCAATTCACCAAACCTAGTAAAAATAGCAAAAAACTTCTTTGCGAAAAATACTGATGTGCCTATGTTGGTTATTAATTTGAAGACATAAACATCGCATACCAAATAAAATTTTTAGACTAAAATTATTGACTTTTATGCAGCTACTTTTTTCCACAAAATAAAAAAAGAAAAGAAATTAAAGCTAATCCAAAATTGCTGAGTTTAGTTTTAACAAAACGAACCGATTTAGATAATTTTCAACCAATGGGAAATAAAATTGACGATTTCTGTGGGAAATGATGAATTTGAACTTACGGAAGTGAATAAGATTTTAAAGTGGCCAAAGTTCAGTTTAAAATTCATCGAGGTAAAGAATAAAGTGTTGTAGGAAGAACAAAGATAAATAATCCTGCAAAACTACCAGCTCGAGAAGAAAGTGAAGAAAATTGGAGAAATTTGGTAAAACAGACAAGTTTCTGAAGAAAAACTTTTAAGGAGAAGGACGAGAAACCCAAGGACTTGCTGGGATAAAGTATATATTTATTTTGTTCCAGTTTTCTTTATTTTGACATAGAAGTGAGTTGTGATAGATGTTAAGTTAAAGTTTAGTTTTTCTTATTTTTTATGCGTGTTTCGAATAATAATGTGAAAGCAATTTGATTTTAGGTTGATAAATTTAAGAAGTAAGTAGGTTTTATAATGATTTCTGGACATTGACTGGCTACAGCAGGATTCGTGTGCTCGCATAGCCACGTGGAGCTCAAAATGTTATTACAAGACACCCTTTTCTGTGATATATTTGTCGGTCAGTAAACTAAAATTATAAATAATTCTAAGCATTCAATACAGACTTAGCCTTTGATTCGAATTCGAAAATGTACTAGTCGCTCTCTTTCATTTTATACGCCAATCCACGAAGTGACACGCAAAACGGAATAGAACATATTAACACAACGCCTTTTCATTCAATTTTATTCAGAAAAATAATGGAAAACAGGCATGGCAAGGACGAGGCACTTTTAAAGCAATTAAGCACTTTTCGAGCAATGCCTAACCCAGCATCAGCAAAACCACACGCCGAAGTACTGCACGGTTGTAAACCCAAGACACTATTAGCAGTACTTCGACCTCCAGATAAGAAGATCGGACAAGGGGATTATCAATCAGGCTGTGTTTACCCGTAATTACGCAAGGGACCACACTGGTTAGAAGTTACCATAATACGCCGACGTGGACACATGATGTACATCGTACAAAAACAGTCCGGTATCTGGAGGCGTCATCAAAATCAACTGAGACATGAGCAATCGAAACCAAGAGATGATCAAGCAGCTCAACCGTTTTGCTATTTCCTATCCGGAACAGGCAAGTTACTTCCAAAATTTGTTTAACTCTCCTTTCATTCCTATAATGTAATTCAATCGCACCAGGAAACCAACAACGTGAATCAAGCGAACTACCCAGGCGTTCAGCCTGACTTAAGTGCAATACCATTCACTTTGAGTTTTGACTCATCTTTGATGGGAAGGAAATCATATATTCGTCGTTCAGTGAACAAAAATTATAAATAGTTCTAAGCCACTGACATATAGCTATGGACCGATCGTATGCTATTTCATTTTGAGACAACTTTTGTTACCTGTAGTGGAAAACCTTTTTTGCTTGCATTTTTATTTTGTGTATTTTGCTAACACTGTCAAGAGGAAAAAACGTTACTCTATAGATTAAATTGCCTTCCCTGAAATTATTTTTTTTTGATATACTGTTTCGCTGCACTCCTCGTAGTTCTTAAAATAAAATTTAGAAATAAATGGTTATTTTCCTCTGGAATGTGCTTAACCAGAATGAGAGCGGAGATATTTTCCTGTATATTCATCTATTTCTATTAGATGTGCTTTCTTGTTTTGTTTGTGACACCAAGATCGAGAATTTAATCAAAAATATTTTAGATCGGCGGACACTCCTACATCTCAAATTATGAATACAATAAATATTATAGTGCGTTACACGAAGTATAAGACAGTGATTATAATTAAAGAAAGGAAAATTCTCATTTTGAAACAGAATATTCCCAGTGTCTTCAAGTTGCTATGTCCGAAATAGCTCAATGAACTGTCTACGAATTTACCTTTTCGAGTTGCTTATAGGGAAAAGGATGAACACACAAAACTGTTTCACTTTGCTGCATGTAATTTCGACAGCTCTATCGGTCCATAGTTAGAAGTTATTGTTCTAAGCATTTAATGCAGACATATCCTAAGATTCGAATTCGAAAATGTACTAGAACTCATGTTTAAATTTATTACATTTTATACGCCAGCCCACACAGTTGCCTCAACCACGTTCCTTTTAGATTTTAAATTTTGTATTGTATTATAAGAATTTATACTTTTTTGGACCCTTACTTAGTCACTGCCTCGAGATAAAATATTCTCCACATTTATATGCTCAAAGGGGACACGTAATGTCACGATACCTACGCACAACGCCAAGTTTTGGCCTTATCTTAAGGTTGTAGTAATAATGTTGAAAATCACGTTTTAACACATTCGCGGACAAGACGGCATATGCCGACAAGCTTGATGGAAAGCATAAGGACAAGACGGCGAACGTGCTAAGCGAACCATGTTCAAGAATGATATGGTTTTGTTCCTTATTAAAACATTTATTTTGACATATTGCAAATACATTTCTTATGCAGACTAGCTACTCTGATGAAAAGTGGAATAAACAAATCTGCATATATTTCTGAAAATTGTACTTTCCTTTACGCTTGACTGGACCAGAATCGAATTGATCAGTCATATAACTACTTGAAAAATAGGGAAATTTTTCCATCAGGAGAACTGCCTGTCAAAAGAAAATACATTTCGGTATGACTTGACAAAATATTCAAGTTTCTGAATTTGAGAGATGGTATTCAGCATGAAAATCAATATATGTATGCAGAGTATAACATATCATGTATGATAGATACACTTCATATTCACACTCCCAGTGACCTGAATGCTTCAATCTTGCGGGAATCTGAAAATGATAGAGCTTCAAATTGATATTATAATCGAATGCAAAGAACGACTATTATCTCAACATCATGCATAGTATCTTTGCTATAGCTGAGAAATTCTTTTAGTGTAACATTCAGAGTGTTCGACTGAAAACCAAAACAGATAAATGAACCCTTACATTTCATATACGTATGTTGTAATGTGAGCCCATTTCTATTAGTCCGCGCGACCTATAAGTTTGCAGCGCAAGCACTCTATGTGAACAAACCCATTTTAAACTTGGTGGTTGTCACCACTGCTTTTGTTGATAGGGAACGGATGTCCTACCTCCCTCTTAAGGAAAGAAGAGCGCACATTTCGTTTCTTGACAAGAAGCAGGTCGGTGTCAACAAATCGAGGTAAGTTTGATTTGTAATATTTTAAATTTCTTAATTATATAAATATAATAAAATTGAATCTTTATTAAAGAGATTGCTTTGTCTGAAATACAGTGCTGAACTATATACAGGGTGTTTCAGATCTGACATTCCAAAATGACTAGGGTGATAGATCTCAACTAGACAAACAAAAATTGTAAGGCAAAGGGGGGAAATCTCAACCGTTTGGGAGTTACACGGTGATTCATGAATTTCAGTTTTTCATGGTATGCACATTATTATCTTTTATTTTTATCTTTTGACCTTTCGAAAAATGTCAACAGTTCTGATCTAACTCCTATCATTGCACGTACAGTCAAAAGGGAACAAAATTGGTTTCGAAATTCATGTAATTAGTACACCTCTCTTTTATTTTTATTGGACTGCCCATCTTATTACCTTTTCAAAATGTGCAACAAAATTACACTAACATTTTTATAATTTTTTTGCAGCAATAATTAAAATTAATTTCCTGTTAATCCAAAAAAAACATTTTGGACTCTTTATCTCAAAAATTTTGTTTATTTAAAGAATTTCCTACCTAAAGTGCAATAAAATAATGAGGTAGTCAGGGATTTCTAAGTATGCGGTTTTTCTAACCCTTCGTCTACCTTGCCATGTTGCACCTTTTTGGAAAGGTAACAAGATGACCAATCTAATAAAAATAAAAGAGAGGTATACTAATTACATGAATTTCGGAGAAAATTTGGGTAAATGCTGAATTTTAGGTAATCGGAAACCATTTTTTTCACTTCTGGAAGTGACTGTACGTGCAATGGTAAGAGTTAGATCAGTAGTGTTGACATTTTGGAAATGTCATTAGGATAGTTGTTTTTTAGCGTTTGTTTAATGTGGCTTTGTATGGTGGATCAAGAGATAAAAATGAAAGAGTAATTTGCATACCATGAAAAACTGAAATTTATGAATCCCCCTGTAACTCCCAAAAGGTTGACATTGCCCCCCCCCCACCCCTTCCATACAATTTTTTGTTTGTCTAGTTGAGATCTATCACTTCACTCATTTGTGCACGTCAGGTCTGAAACACCCTGTATTGTATGCTGCTTACCAAACCGTCCAAAGACGAAAGTCTTTCAATTTCATAGCTCAAAGAAATTAGCATTATTGTAAATTGTATGAAAACGCATACATTTGACTAGATAGTCCGGGCGCAATGGGGGGGTCATGTATGCAATTTGGGGTCCTCGCGGCAACTTGTCATATTTTTATGTTTTTCGGCGCGGAAAATCGATTTTTCGGGGTTACCAGGCTCAAAAATTTGTCGTTTTCGAGATATGGCCCGATTTTAGTCAAAATTTGTGGTTTTTCTGAATTTTTCAAAAAAATAAAAAAAATTTAAATTATTAACCAACTTTATGTGACAGATCTTTTGATTTTAAACAATTTATGTCTGTAGCATTTTTTTCTTAAAGTCCTTGGTTTAGCTGTAATTTGCAAAAAATGCCTCACATTTCTTATAGAGTATTTTAAATGGGATAACTTATATGGGGAAAAATTCCTCAAGTGTACCAGGTGAAGAAATTCGATGTCTCCGATTTTGCTCAAATTTCACCAAAATATTGTTACCGGTATAAGTAATTATCGTGCTAAAGGATTTAAAAAAAAATTTTGTGCAAAAGTTATAGGGTTGTAAACTTTTGCATTTTTGCACTTTTTCTCGTGATCATATCTTTTTTGAAAAATCATAACTATCGCCACCATTGCAGTAGAACAGTGATCTTTAGTGATTTGTAAAGGTCGTTACATGCCGTTCCGAATAAAAATATAATTTTCCAAAAAAAAAAATAAAAAAAAATTTTGACTTTGAAAAATATTTTTTGGTTTTTTACACAATACTTGATCATAAATTTTTTTCATATTTTTTCAACTGAAAGTGTCATCTCAGCTTTAAAATCATCTATCATTTAGAGTGGCAAAGCAATGTTAAGTGTAAATTTTTGATTTTTGAAAGCCCGCGCACGCCTTTTTTGCTTGTTTGTTGCTTAGCACAGATGGACATAACATAAGAAAATGTAGATGGCGCGTTAAAGAGTATTCTCACAGTCAGTATACAGTTAGATATCGCCACAAATAGTCAAAATGTCAGACAAGTTGAAAGATAAAAAGTATTGTTGCAATCCTTTGAAAGTGAAGAATCATACGTGGAAAACAAGGGTATTAGAAGAGTGACTTCACAAATTCATAAACAGTTTCTGACCTTTCCTGTCATCATAAAAGTATGTGGATCATGCAGAAACAAAGTGAAAGTGATTTCTGAAGAAGAAGGTGCAATTTCATCTGGAGATGATGACACAGAAGGAGTGCCCGATGTTAGTTTGACTTAATTTTTTATGATAATGGGGATAGAGTGAGAAATCGACTACCGGTCTCTAAAAAAGTACGAGATATATAAAAAAGTAAATGAAAAGATTTTTCAAGATTACAATATATAGATGTACTTTCCGTAGAAATGACATCACCTGGCGGTGAATATCAAAGCACTGTATCTCGTCCAATTTGGAAATACAAACAAACAAATACGTATCGAATATTTTTCCTTATTCTACAATTTAAGTATTACATATCTCGTACTTTTTTAGAGAGCGGGGGTCAATTTCTCACTGTATCCCCATTATCATAAAAAATTAAGTCAAACTTACTTTCACTTTGTTTCTGCGTGATCCACATACTTTTATGATGACAGGAAGGGTCAGAAACTGTTTATGAATTTGTTAAGTCACTCTTCTTATACCTTTGTTTTTCCACGTATGATTCTTCACCTTCAAAGGATTGTAACAATACTTTATATCTTTCAACTTGTCTGGCATTTTGACTTTTTGTGGCGATATCAAACTGTATACTTACTGACTGTATACTGACTGCGAGAATACTCTTTAACGCGCCATCTACATTTTCTTATGTTATGTTATGTTCATCTGTTCTAAGCAACAAAAAAGCAAAGAAGGCGTGCGCGGGCTTTCAAAAATCAAAAATTTATACTTAACATTGCTTTGCCACTCTAAATGATAGATGATTTTAAAGCTGAGATGACACTTTCAGTTGAAAAAATATGAAAAAAATTTATGATCAAGTATTGTGTAAAAAACCAAAAATATTTTTCAAAGTCAAAATTTTTTTTTAAATTTTTTTTTTTTTGAAAATTATATTTTTATTCGGAACGGCATGTAACGGCCTTTACAAATCACTAAAGATCACTGTTCTACTGCAATGGTGGCGATAGTTATGATTTTTCAAAAAAGATATGATCACGAGAAAAAGTGCAAAAATGCAAAAGTTTACAACCCTATAACTTTTGCACAAAATTTTTTTTTAAATCCTTTAGCACGATAATTACTTATACCATTAACAATATTTTGGTAAAGTTTGAACAAAATCGGAGACATCGAATTTCTTCACCTGGTACACTTGAGGAATTTTTCCCCATATAAGTTATCCCATTTAAAATACTCTATAAGAAATGTGAGGCAGTTTTTGCAAATTACAGCTAAACCAAGGACTTTAGGAAAAAAATGCTACAGACATAAATTGTTTAAAATCAAAAGATCTTTCACATAAAGTTGGTTAATAATTTAAAATTTTTTTATTTTTTTGGAAAATTCAGAAAAACCACAAATTTTGACTAAAATCGGGCCATATCTCGAAAACGACAAGTTTTTGAGCCTGGTAACCTCGAAAAATCGATTCTCCGCGCCGAAAAACATAAAAATATGACAAGTTACCGCGGGGACCCCAAATTGCATACATGACCCCCATTGCGCCCGGACTATAGAAGGGATCATACAATTTTGAATTTTTTTTTACGATGTGGCCAAATTCTAGGAGACAACCCTATTTGTTATTTAGCAATATTAAGTGATATTAATGTTTAGTCCCATTATCACGGTGACACGCGGGTTTTCCAAAAGAAATATTTAAAATCAAAAAACGTATATAATCATTTCCGAGAATTGAAATGTGCCGAATGAATTAGGGAGAGTAGCAAGTTCTACATGCTCATATCGGTATTCTTCGTTAAGAGTACAGATTCCTGGTACCTGGTCTACAATGTTTTTTTTTATCTACGAATGTTACATTCAGTGATTTTTCTAGTGAGCCAGCTTGGGCTTCTAAACTTAGTGTTTTGTTAAGGTATACAGTTTAGAAAATTCACAGCATTGGTATTGTGGTACTATCCTTTATGTTATGCAATCGCTTCCTTCATTGTATTTGGAAGTTAGAAATTTCGGTAAAATAAGCGCTATAGACAGTCGTTCAAAGCAAAGTTAATTTTGTTTGTGAATCAGTTTTAACTCGAATTATGTTCAATTGCTTATTGCCTTATGGATTTGCTCGTGATGGACAAAAATTAAGTTTTTTTCAGATTATTAATTATTCCAATGTACCTGTCAATTGCAGTTATTGATGCTTACGCGTACTTAATCAAGTTCATTTAAATCTATAGGTACTAGTTTTCAGCGAGTTCTTTCTTGTTTTTGTTGTGCTAGACAGATAATTGAAAATGTTGCGTATGCATTATCGTTAAAAAAAACTTATTGGTTGAATTGTTACGTTAGTTGATAATAAAGTATAAACTTTGATTTTCTTTTGTTATCATTGAATATATTTGATAATGGATTATATTACAAAATTTTTTTTTGGTTAATGCGTTATCCTTTGAAACGGGATAAGAGCCGGAAACCCCATGAAGCTTCTTATCTTTCTGGCTTACCGTATCCCCATTTGATTTTCTTTTGTTATCATTGAATATATTTGATAATGGATTATATTACAAAATTTTTTTTTTGGTTAATGCGTTATCCTTTGAAACGGGATAAGAGCCGGAAACCCCATGAAGCTTCTTATCTTTCTGGCTTACCGTATCCCCATTCCCATCATGTCTTGATTTCGTTTAATTTTATTTTATTTCAGGATCACTTTATAGGTTGGGCCTGCACCCTAGCCCGGTGTGGCGTTGGTGTGGGTTAGAGTCTGCACATCGAATGGGGGGTAGTTTTCGTTCTTATTTTTCATGATGGTTCAGGGCCGGGAGAGTCAGGTGTCATCAAGCCTGTCTCTCTCTCTCTTCAATCTGTTTCTACGTTTTTTTTCTTTTTCGTGGCAGACCTGAAAGAGGGATTTTACAACCCTCTTTTGCAACAATCGAATTATGTGTGTGTGTCTTGGATGTCCAAGAAACCGACGAGCTATGCACGTGCTGCCAGCTGGGCGAACCACCTTGACATCCTGCGTTAACTTCGCACACACATCACAATGTACATATGCATTTATGCAGATACAGACAGTAACACAGTAATAACGATGATTACTTTCATTTATTCATTTATCTATTTATCTTAAATTTACCAAATAATAATATTAACAGAATCGATTTTATGGATCAAGATTTTATGGATCCTTATTTAAACACAATAAATTCCATCTAACATCCTGCGTTTTTCCAGATGGCAGAACTCAGAATTAGATTCACAAGATACATCGACCAAAAATGTGATAAGGCGAAGACATACTTTGTGAGCTGTGGTGCAGAACTCGTGGGACGATTAGAAAGCGGAACACTACCATAGATCAGTGAGGACTCGCAGCATTTATTATTAATTGGCTTGGTATCTGTCTTTTAACTGCAGTCTCTAAATTAATGGCAAAAATCACGTCAATGCGAATCAAGCAAACAACTGGGCGCACCGTGTTCAACAGGTCGGATATATGTTTCTTATCTAACAAACAGTCATGTAGGCCAAATATCCGAAACCCTCAGTGGTGAAGGTCGCAGAGCAGGGCTTAAGATTAATGCTATTGAAACCAGGCTCGCATCACTGAGGCTCGAGTTGCATTTAATACTGAGAAATGACGCTGTAACAACATCTCCAGACGCACAAAACTCCGTCTCTACGAATCGAATGTGAAATCTGTTCTGTTGTATAGGTGTTCAATAAGGAAAGTTACCTGTCATAACATCTAAGCTAAAAATCTTTGTCAATCGGTCTCCGGCGCGTCCTTAAAGTCCATTGGCGTGATGACATTACCAATGAATACCTACTCACGAACACAGCCTTTTAGGTCAAGACGGGATAGATACCAGTGTTTTCGGCGAAATCGGTGGTGGCTAGACCATACACTATGTAAAGAGCCAAACGACATCGCCAAGCAGGCTCTATATTGAAACCTGCATGGAACCCAATTAATTGGAGGACCACCCAATACATGGAGAACATCCGTAAAGATCCTTCCTAGGTACCCAAGTCAACAAATAGTGGCAATAGTTGGAGGCCTTGGCGCAGAACCGGAACAGGTGTATTGTATAGTCGATGTAGCTAATGCCATATGCCCACAGGGGGGGTAAAATGAACCAGATATGTGTTATTTTGCATTATTTGAATTTTTTGAATCTGACAGTGAGCACAACAGTACAATTCAAGGAAATCATGTACTTGAACTATGAAAACCTCGTCTTCGTTATAAACAAAACTGAAATATTCTTGACTGAAAGTAAATTGTCTTGATTCAAGATTTTTTTTCTACCAGTGTAATGACAGTATGAAATACAGTTTTATACTCGATATTAGATTTTATTTTTTAGTTTACTTTCTATTAATCAATGGGTAGAGCATTCTATTGGGATTTGAGTTATAATTGCTGACGGGGGTAGACGTAGCAAATTATGCTCGTTATGAGAACACATTTTTTAAGAAGTTAGTGAACAAGGTTTATCAGGAGCTCCATTTTTCCAGTTACGTGGAAGTGTTGAAAATCTAGTACCTATATTCCCGGCTCTAGCACACTGCATTAGCCGGTATTTTTGCAGGAAGGGAAGCCAGACTTCCAGAGCTGTCTAGGGTTTGAATGCAGCGTGTATCTCGTGTTAGACAGAGGAGCAGAACCTTTTCCAGGCCTTGATATTTAAGTTGTCCACGTGTCTATAGAAGCCATTAATTCAAGGCTGAGAGGAACGAAGGGACCCAACGAAGGAGACCGGCGCGCACTGAGTGAAACAGGTATAGAGGACGTTATAGATGGTGTAAACTACCTGGTCAATATCGCGCTCGACGAGTATATTCGCTCAGTAAAAGCCAATCATTGAGGACAGAATAGTCAGCCTTTTTGAAATTGAAAGAGCAGCCATCCATGGTGGATAAAACAGTCGGGGCCCTTAAAACAGAAAACAACCTAGAGTGCAGGATGGTGGAAAAATCTAAAAGCCACGTACAAAGAGCTAAGCATAATCCGGCAAATAGCCTGGTCTAAGCCAGAAAAATACCGTCAAAGTGAGCAAAACTGGAGGCGAAGAACAACTGCGATGTTTTGGAGCGCAGCTCGGTTACGTTGACATAATAGAAGGAAACCTCGCTGATCGATTTTTTGAATTATTTGACGAACCGAACCAAGACGAACCCTCCGGACAGACTCAGGAAACCATATGACAGTTGTCGGAATAGAGTCGTCGGAGACAAAGGCCTTAAAAGAAGCCGAGAAGGCGTTGGCCAGGACCGAAAGCTGTCCTGATTCTCCGTTAAGCAATCGTGCAACTGGAACACCTGCATGCAAGTTGTGATCGATGATGTCCCGCTTAGAAATACCGGGGTGGACTCTAGATATGAAGACGCATTTGGCCCCACTGGCTGGCCTGAGACTAACAGCTAAAAGAGAAGAAACGGATCGGCCTCTGCGGAACGATGAGCCAAGTCGCCATCAGGAGGCTTGGCGTCAGCAGCAGCCACTGTAGAGCGATAAGAACGAAGCAGGGCCTAGTCCCGTACGGGCGAGGAGTTATCAAGAGAAGGGGGTGGATTAACCGCCTGCCTAGAGGAAAAAGTGCAGCTGAACTCAATGGGGAGCCTGAAGCAGCAGGGAGCGGGAGCAGACGCGCGGGTCGAACGGTAACACAAGACACGACGGTAGGCAGCTGCTCGAAAGAAATCTTATGACGTCTGGACAGGACTCTAAAGTCAGAGGCGTTAGAGTTTAACAGCTCAGAGTTGGTTGAAACAGTCACAGACCAGGTACCTAGGTCATCCTTAACTTGCCTGCTGCCGCCACGAATGTCGTCAACCATACGGATGATGGGTGAGGGGCCCACAGAAGGAGGTAGGTTGAGATGGAGGCCAGTGAGCGGAAAGTGGTGAAATTCGAGAGGACACTTCGTCCGACCTATTTGTAAGGACTCCAGAGATAGACTTAATTGTGTCAATGACACCCAACAACCTGTCCATTTTAGGGTTCAGTGTACCAGTGTCGTTAGACAGAAGTCGAAGATCAGCCCAGCAAGACGAGGAAGAGCTAACTCTATCCGCGACGAAAGCCAGATCGCCGGAAAGTGTCTCAGTGATGTTCCTGACATGGCATGGCTTTATATCTGAGCACTCCCAACACCTCGAGGAACTGGAAGATCTGGTCCCGCGTTTCAAACGACCTGGATGAAACTGTAATCCACATAGGAAAGACAGTGCCGCCAAAAAACAAGGAACAACAAAAACGAGAGTTAACAAAGCAGCAGATTTTCGTACAAAGACATTGAGAATAAACAAACGAAGTAAAAGAAAACGAAATAACTAAAGAGAGGAAACACACGAGATGAATAACGAGAGTACAGGACGTGCCGTAAAAGCAATGCAATAAGACGCAGCCGAGAAAATAAATAAAACAAAAATCTGAAACGAATTAACACAAGAGTAAAAGATAAGAAAAGGTAAGCAATGTAAGACAAAAAATAAGAAATAAAATAAGTTAAGAGCCAGAACATACAAAACAAAACCGGTAGCAAACAGCGAGAAATAGGAAAGAGGAAAAAATAAAATAAAATAGTAGACACAAATTGAAGCACCTGAACAGAAGTCAGCAGTATCTAACAGATTAATACTGTTTCAAACGGGAAATCATTGGGAAATCACCTCCGATAGACAAATAATGTCCCAAACGGTGTCAATAACGTTGGAGAAGAGACGCTGATATCGTGTGGGCAAAGCAGTTGATTCAATGCATGCTAGAAGGACAATGCACCCTTAGGCGAGGAAAAACAGGAGATGTTGTAACTGTGTCATATATCATCAAGAGTATTAAATGAAACTTGAAACATTAGATTCAGCTCAGCCATCTGCTGCACTATGCTTCCGAGATAACAAAATTTATACAACTGTTTTATTTTCTGGTTTTCAGGATAAATTTCATTTTGTCTCCTGGATTCCAAGCTCAAGCTTGGCTTTAGCAAGACTAATCTTAAACCCCTCTCTACCATTTATACTCAGGACTTCGGCCATTTGTAACTTTGTTTGTTGGATAGGAGACATATGTACATCGTTTGCATAATACGTAATTAATAACGAGCAAGAGACGCAAAGGTGACAGTACACATCCTTTTATCATTCCGTTTAGCGCTTGGAACGGCCCCGAAGGGTACATATCAGTGGCCTGGAAGGAAGGAATTAATGGAAATAGCTCCAATAAACATTTTTTTTGCAAAAGATGTCTTAAAAAGTACAAAAGATTATTTGGGCACACTAAATCTAGTTAGAACTAGGGTAAATGCGGGAGTTGCCGCACATTTTTAAAAATGATCATAATTTTCGCAATTATGTATGTAATGATTTAATATTTAAAGATAGTGTAATACATGCATTAAGCCTTAAGAATATATAATAATAAAACTAAAAGTATTATAAAAAATCAATAAAAAATTTTTTTTCCAAAGGCAGCAAAGGGGGAGAGATGCCTCACTCTCGGGTGAGAGGCCGCATCAAAAAAGGATAGATGACGCAGGTCTTACTTTAGTGATTTAAAATTTTTTTAACGTAGCTCAGCCCTGGAACATACATTGCACTTGCCTGCGTACATTGTACAAGACTCATAGAGCCATTGGGAGCATTTAATGCATTGCAGCCATTTATCATAGGACTCAAAGCACTCCGCGCAAAAATATTTTTAATTTTTTGGGTCCTTATGTCTTTTGGAAAGGGGTTCTGCGTCACTGTCACTCCAGCCATGTTCAATGCTGCCGTTTTTTCTCTGTTTGTTTTTGGAGTTAAGTGTTTCACCCTTTCGGTAGGTTTTGATGGAGCATGATGTGTTAGATGTTGCAGAAACTCTACTTGTTACACTATCACGCAGTGCTTTCAGGACGATTAAGAGAGCAACTAATATACGAGTAGCGCCATCCGTTGATAAATATGGAAAATAATAGCCATGCGGCGTCTCTCCTACCGCGGCAACTCTGCCGCATTTACCCTACATATAGTGTGGTTATTTTATGTAAAATTTATCCAACATTTAACCATTTGCAAAAAGCGGTTTTATAATAGTAATTTTGAATAATAAAGAAACTATGTTATGCACCTAAAAATTTATGGCTATAATTATTTGAAAAAGTCAAAAAATAGTTCATCTATTTTAACCGATATCCCAAAAAGAAAGAGGTTCTAAGTTCGACGTGTATTTTTTGTTTTAATGTCTGACCGGGCATAAATTCGTAACGTGACGACCGATTTTGATGATTCTTTTTCTGTTGGGTAGAAAATGTTCCCTGATTGATACCACGAGAAAAAAATTTTGGTGGTGTTGGGGTGGAACCTAACTTTGTATCGTGTAGTCCGATTTCGATGGTTCTTTTTCTGTTGTATAGAGTGTGATCCCCCATTGCTAATTGGAGAATAATTTGGTCCTATGGTCAGGAGTGGTCTAACTTCGGAACGCGTGGACCGATTTCGATGATTCCTTTTCTGTTCGGTAGAGTATGTTCCTTGATTGATACCATGAGAAAAAAAATTTACTGGAATGGAGGTGGGGTGAAACCTAACTTTGGATCACGTGGACCGATTTGGATGGTTGTTTTGCTGTTGTATAGAGCGTGATCCCCCGTTGCTAATAGGAGAATAGTTTGGTCCTATAGTGCGAGGTGGGGTGGAGTGAAGGGAGGAGTACTCCAACTTCTTAACGCGTGAACCGATTTGGATAAATCTTTTTCTATTGGGTAGAGTATGCTCCCTGGTTACTACCACGAGGAAAAAAATGTTGGTGGAGTATATTGTGGGGGGAGGGGGGGAGGTAGTAACTTCGTAACGCTTGGACCGATTTCGATGATTCCTTTTCTGTTCGGTAGAGTATGTTCCTTGATTGATACCATGAGAAAAAAATTTTAGTGGAATGGAGGTGGGGTAGTGTGTTAAACCTAACTTTTAAATGCGTGGACCGATTTAAATAGTTCTTTCTGCGTTGTATAAAGAATAAGATACTAAAACGTGAAAAATAAAATAGTTTTTAAAAAAAAGTTGAAATGACTTAAGAAAAAGCGCTAAAAAGCATAAAATAATTTTTAATTTTGTATCTATTACGACATTTTAAAGTCGGTGCAAATTAAGCAAATAAAACAACTACAGTACCACAATTGAAAATAATACATAATACTACCTGAACGTTTCAGCTCACGGGATCATAAGAAATGACGATTAAATATTTTTGTTGTAGTTATTTGGTTTTTTTTTTATTTGCACCGACTTCAAAATGTCGTTATGTTAAAAATTATTTTATGCTTTTTAGCGCTTTTTGTCAAATTGGTTCAACTTTTTTTTTTAAATTATTTTATTAGCTGACTGTAAACAAAACTGAGGTTCTAAATTCGACGATTCTGATTAATACAAAAAGTTTAAAATGTTAAAAGTGTAATATGATTTATTTTATTGCTTGTATTATTATGTTGGTTAGTCGATAATTGAAGAATCGCAAAGATCCAGCCCACCCGAGTGCAAATCATACCTAAGCTCGTCGCTAAGAACTCAAAGTTAAGAGAGTAGTGCCCGAAAACCTTATAAAGGGAGATTTGGTGCTTTAAAGGAGGCTTGTTTCTTAAGAATTTAAATTCTTTCATTTTAAAGATTTTCTGAAATGCGGAATTTGTGTTGGTTTAAATATTCTCATTTGATATTGATATATTAATATCTTTGCCGTACAGTTTAGTAGTAAGAAACGCAAATATTCACATTCTGAAGGGTTTAATCATCTCGTTTGATTAAACGCAGGTGTATGTATATCCCTATATGCATGCAATCATAGTTTATTTATCGAAAAACTAGCTGCTGTGTGATTATTTATTTGCGTCATGGAGCAAGTAACATTTCCTTTACGATTATTAAATCCCTACACGTTTATCATAGCCATGAGCAAATGTAAAATATTCAGAAGTCATTGAAAAAGTATTTGCGAAACGTATCCTAGCTACTCCTAATGGGAATTTTCAAATATTCCTTATAAACTGAGTTGTAAAGCAATTAATTCTCAAACATGAAGCCGGAGTACCGAGACCTATTGCATCGAGATGTAATAGCAAAATACAGGGATTTTCTGTGCTTTTAAAGGTTTATGCAGACGTATAAAGTATTTAGTATGCGAAGCACGGTTCAGGTTTACGAGGAAAATTGCTTTTTTTTATCGGAAATGTTTTTATGGCAAATGTTTGCTTCAATCACGGAAGGGTGAGATATTTGAAGAAAAAATTTGTTCATTGAACTTAATGACTTTTCAGAACAGGAATACGAATAAAAAGTTGTCGACTTTATGTTTTTCCGATTTCAGTACAAATGGTATAGCACTTAGATGTAGCTTTAATATTTTTATGACACTAAAGCAAAGAAATCAGAGTAAAAAAAATAAAAGAGGCGTTAAAGTAATTATTAAAATATGAATCAATTTTAAGTTTTCAAAACCTGTAATTAAATTATGCCCAAGTACTTGTTGATAGAATCTGTCAGCATTTGAGATTAGTTTTCCGAATCGTTTTGTGGTTTACATACCTCCCAGTGTTTGCAAATAAACTTTTTGAGTTTCGAAGAGTACGATCATCATTTTCCATCAAAGGCTTAGCGCCTTAGTTGCTTGAGCCTGCATTTAATTCGAACATGCCTGAAATTTTGAAATCACTGTGCACAGATTGGAGCTACTATCAGAAATCATGGACTTGCCGAAGGAACTCGAGCTCGACGTCGTAAAAGCATTCTTCAAAATTGAAAAATCCGAAGAGAGAACGTTTGGATGCATGTTGCAAAAGTTCTTAAAGCGCAGTTAGCAGAGTTTATTTTGATGAGGAAAGATGTCTTGTAGATTTTTCGATAAAATGATTGAATTTGGGGAAAATACAAGCATTTCAGTGTACAGAAAAATGGCAAAATTCAGTTCAATTAGATATATTACTCAATTAAGGGGGGAAGTCCATGTAAAATTTTCAGAAAATCCATTATTTTTTCGATAATCTGAAAATATAGTGTATTGAGCGTGTACTGACGAGAGGAAAAAAATATCTCAAATATTTACGAAGTTATTGTGCGTATTGTAAAGTAGCGAGCCAGGTAGTCGGAGCGCTTCAGGTAAAAGGGTTACTTCCATTATAATAATTTGAAATATTTCTTTTGTCCAATATAGGTAGTAATCTGGAGCATTCGTAGTGTTCAGTTGATTTCGAAACATAAAAGGAGGAGGAAGGACTATTGTATGGACCCGGGATTGCAGATTAATCGGTAAGTAACTAAAACTGGTCATTTTCCTGTACTAAAACTTTAAACGCGATTATCTCGAAACTGTATTTTTAAAAATTGCTCGTGTTGTAACTCAAAAAGTTATTGACCGATTTGTCTGAAATTTGGTGAGGTCTTTCTCTACATTACTGAAGGATAAACCTAAAACTTCAGATATTTCGCGTTAATAAAATACTTTTTTGGGGTCAAAAATGTCAAAAAAATACCCCTAAATTCTGACTTTTTTTTCAAAGGGTTATTTTATATTGAATTTTATACGTTTTTTTTATTTTATCCGTTAATATGTCCTAAAAAGAAAACACTTTTATTTTTTTGTTTCAGATCAATAGTTGATGAGTGACAAACAGAGCAGTTTGGGACCTCGCGCCGGAGGCAGCAGACAAAAAATTTTCCTGAGCCGTCATTTTGAAAGAAAAAAAATTTTTTTTTGTACTCTAGAATGGTTAAATATAGTTGTATTAAAGTTTAAAAACAATAAAATTATTTTATCACCTGCAAAAATACTTTTAAAAAATGACCGATTTTGAGGCTGTTACATGGACTTCCCCCCTTAAGAATATCTCTCTCTAGTTTCCGCAACCACTTGTGGGCATGGTGTGGGGTCGAGTAATTCGAGATTATTAAAGTGGACTCCGAACCACCGGTATTACTTCTGAAATCCCTAATGCTTTTTTGTATCGTAATCTGATGTCAGCAGAATGCAATCATGGCTCGCCATCGTACAGTGGAATCGTGTTTCTAACTGGACAAAATTCGTACCTCTAGAATATTGAGATTAGCGGAAAACAATTTGTATTCGCGGGTTTTGGAGGGTGCTTATTCCAAATCCATGATCAGATTTTTGGGGGCTATCAAGGATGATGATTACAAAGTCTTAATTGGATATTAAATATCTAAGATGTTGGATTCAATATGGCAATAGCCAAAATGCCTGTGGGATGAATTCACTGGTTCAGGAATAAGATTTTTAGGATGAATGCACGATCTTCTTATATCTTGAATAGGGCTTCACGATACTCAAGATAATTCTCGCTGCCGGTATCGGTCTCGACACGATACCGAGACCGGCAGCGAGACCAATATCATTGGTAAAAGTGCGATACCGAGAGCGAGATTGAGGTGACGAGAGTGGACGAGATATTAGTTTTTATCATTTTATTGTGGAAAATTTTTTTTAGTTGTTTCAGCTTTTATGTCGCTCCGAAAAATTTCAATTGTCTGATTTATGAGGCATATCAGTTTGCACTGCTCTCCTCAATCGCTTCTTTCTACATTATTTCCTTCTTCAGATATTTGCGCTTTATCGCCAATAGCAAACAAGAGCCTTTGCTACCTTATTTTGACGAGGGGAATATGAAGAAAATGCATATATACCTAGATATATCACTTGTCCTCGTTCCCCGTTATCCACTGAAATACCCTTTTTTATCTTGCCGAGAGCGAGATCGGACCGAGACTGGCCTTTATCTCGCCGAGATTGCGACGAGAGCAAGATCGTCTTCACCTAGACGAGACCAAGACCGACATTTGCCGAAGTCTCGGTCTTGTCTCGGTGCCGTGAAGCCCTAATCTTGAATAATAAAACCTTTAGATTCTCGATTGCAATAACATTGATTTATTGTAATGAGTGATTTCAAAATATAAAAAACACTTAACAATTGTAAATAACCGCGCACAAATGCAAGTTATAACAATTCATAGACATTTTTAAAAGAAACACTTCTTGTTTTTTCCACAACGTATAATTTATTCAAATATAACCGCCAACGCGTTTCGTCTTCCTAAGACATCATCAGGGCTTCAATCGTACTGAGAAACTGAGTTTATTTTTACAGTCCACTAATCGACTGCAATCTACCAATACTATCAAATTTAATAATATTTGAATTCAAAAGAGGACTGTCATTTTGAAAATCTAACTGGTCATTTACCAAAAAATAGCCATCGTCTCTTGCTTTTTTGATTTCGATCCGGCCATCCGTCTATTCCTTTACTTTATGGTCTTCCTAAGATACACAAAGTTACCGTGCCTGTTCGCCCTGTATCATCATCTTTTAACGCTCCCGCACAAAAGCTTTGCAAAAAACTCAATGATCTTTTGCCGGCTTTAATCAACTTTGACTCTAAATATTCCATTAAAAACACTAAAGAGCTAGTAAAGAGAATTCAAGGTCTCCAATTGCCAAGGAATGCGAAACTAGTATCGTTCGATGTTTGTAATCTTTTTCCGTCGGTTCCGGTTAATAAATTAAAAAATATACTAGGCGATACAATTAAAACAAAACTTAATGACAAATCACAATCCGCACAGTTAATAAATATTATTAATATATGTTTAGATCAAAACTATTTCATGTTTGACAGTAAAATTTATATACAGAAAGATGGGCTAGCTATGGGATCTGCCCTTTCTCCATTTTTAGCAGAATTTTTTATGAACCATATTGAGAATATCCTCTCCAAAAGTAATAATTCTCTTACTAATTATATCTTAACTTCGGTCCGGTACGTCGATGACGTATTCTGCATCTGGACTGGGACAGAGAGGCAGCTAAACAACTTCCTTAAAAATACTTTAAATAAAATTGACAGCAACATACAGTTTACAATAGAATTAGGCAACCAGTCTATAAATTTTTTAGACTTGACGATATCTGTAATAGACGGAAAACTTGATTTTAATATTTACAGGAAAGATAAATATTCCGATGCAATAATCCCAAGATCATCCTTACATCCGTGGAATATTAAAATGTGCTCTTTCCATTCCATGATAGATAGGCTACTAGAGATACCTTTAAGCCAAACTAATTTCAAAAAGGAATTAGGAACAATAAAACTTATAGCCAATAATAATGGGTATAATGATAGGACCATCTATAAATTATTGTCACAGAAACAGTACAAAAAAGCTATCAAGACAATTTATCCTTCAGCAGATATCAAATCCAACGCAGAGCACAATGTAAGGAAGTGGAGAAAGATCCCATACCTTGGAGATATATCCAAAAATTTAAGTAAATTATTTAAGGAAAAAAATATAAAACCAGCTTTTTTCAATAACAAAACTTTAAAAAATATGTTGGTCAATAATAAACTGAAGCCCGATATCAATCAAATAGACAAATGTGGCGTGTATAGGTTAAATTGTGCGGATTGTGATGCAGTCTACATTGGACAAACCAAAAGATCTGTACGTCAAAGATATAAGGAACACATTAATAATTCAAAGTCTTCTGACCCAAACTCTGGTTTCTCTAAACATTTGAACATGACGGGACACAAACCTGACCCAGAAAACATCGAACTTTTACATTATTTATCGGACAAGAAATTATTGAATAGATACGAAACGTTCGAAATCAAAAAAGCAAGAGACGATGGCTATTTTTTGGTAAATGACCAGCTAGATTTTAAAAATTACAGTCCTCTTTTGAATTCAAATATTATTAAATTTGAGATAGTATTGGTAGATTTTAGTCGATTAGTAGACTGTAAAATTAAACTCAGTTTCTCAATACGATTGAAGCCCTGATGATGTCTTAGGAAGACGAAACGCGTTGGCGGTTATATTTGAATAAATTATACGTTGTGGAAAAAACAAGAAGTGTTTCTTTTAAAAATGTTAAAGAAAAGAAATCTATTCCACCAAGTGTTGTGCAAAAAATCTATAAATTATAACAATTCACTTCATAAACAATTTATCAATGGAATGAAAAATGCAAGGAACTGATTTTTTGAAAGGTTGAAGTCGAATTCAAAATTTTCAAAATGGAAAATCGTCCGAGATCCGCTAATCCCCCAAATAAATCGCTTCAGCTTCCCGTTCTTTGTTTGTTTGTTAAGAGCAGCAGCTGCATCGATGACCGATGTTACTAAGTCCCGTTGGTAGGTAGGGTTGTGATGTGTTGCGATTAATTTCTTTAATGATTTCTTGTTTTAATCTTTCCTGGGAATTAAAAAATGTAAGTAATTTTGTTACGAAAAAGTTATATTATTAATTGTTCTTTTATTTCAGGCCTTAAAATCTCCAACAATGCAAAATTTATTCTGGCTATATTTACATTTGAATGTGTATTATATGAAACGGATTGCGCGAAATCCACTTTAGGCTACTATTTGAATCCTCAAGTCTGGTCTGGGAACGCATCAGCTACCGTTATGTGAGTTGCCTCTCATTGAACCATATAACCTATTTACTCGGTGTTTCACATAAGTTGTGCAAAATAAGAGATCGTCTTCATTAGACCAAACAAAAAGTTGTAGGGCAGGGAGAGAGAAATCTCAACCGTTTTGGAGTTAAAGGGTGATTACACTATTCTACTCAACGCAGTCCCATCAAACAAACCCCAAAAAATTACTATCAATGGCCTTTCCGGCAATGTTGATTTAACTCTCACCATTTCATGTACAGTAACTTTTTTTTTTTTTTTTTTTTTTATATGATGTGGCCAAATCCTAGGGGACAACCCTTTGATGCGTTAGCATGGTTTTGGCCGGAAGGGAATTAGGGTAAGGGAAGTGAGGAAACTTGAGTCTTGTTTGCATTGCTGCGAGCTAGACAACAGCCCAGAGACGGAGTGGATTATTTTAAATTCTTAATAAAAGCTCACGGTCATCTGGGCTCGAACCCGCGACCCACGGCATGTTGGTCTTGCCGCTCAATGCATTGATCCAACTCCGTCTCCAACGTCAGTTGCGAAATGGAAAACAAATATTTTGCAATTACCTAAAATTTAACATTTTCAACAGTTTTGTTTTAGAAATTCATATTTTTCATTTTTATTAAATTACACATCTCACTATCTTTACAAAAAGGTACAACATGGCAACGTGGAAGAAGGATAAAACAAACTGCTTCCTTACAAGCCCCCGGCTACGTAATTATTTTATTGCACTGTAGTTAGGAAATTCGTTAAATAAACAAAATTTCTAAGAGAAAGGGTCGGCAATGTTTGTCAAGAGTACACAGGTAATACATTTTATTTACTATAACTTATTATAAAGGTAAGTGTAATTTATTTAATCGTCCTTATTAGCTTGTGTTAGCCAGTGCTCGCACCCAACTATCCTGGCGTTCTGTTTCTAATACTGTAATGGTCTTTTATTTTGAAGACCAAAAAGAGGGGGTTGCCGGGAGCTCTTCGTACATCCTATGTTTCTTGTAACTAGCTATTTATCTTTACATGCTACTACTGCTGGGATCAGGGTTCTCAGGTCGGCTAGAGTAGAAGATAGTATCATGGTGGTGAAATTATAGTACCAATCTGAGAATTATAGTATACTTGGTAAAAACGGTAACACCAATACAAAAATTTATAAATTCCTTTATCTCGAGTGTAAAATCGTTCTATTTCAATATTGCTGTGATTGAATTTAATATATTAAAGGCATAAAAAATAATGTGTATGGAAATTTACTCAAATTTTTACTTTATACGCAGGTTGTATGTTGGAATAAACTGCACAGTTGATGATTTTCATTTGACAATCAATAAAAATCGAACAATTGAGGGACTGAGTGAAAGCATTAATTAAGTTAAACTTAAAAGGGAATTTCGTCGAAGTGAAATTGCGTACTATAATGGATTCAGGATTGCGGATAGTACAGATGGTCAAATTATAGTACACGTACTATAATTATAGGACGGTTGAGAACCCTGGCTGGGATGGCGGGTATAATGGAATGAAACAAGTCGATATTTTGAAAAGAGAGAGAGGGATTCGGAGCGGTAAGGAGTTTGGTGCTAGTCGTTTTTAGATTGATATAGTAGCCAGCTATATGTCGTCGTTTCCTTTCTACGGCGGTTATTTATTTACCCTTAAAACGAGATGTGTATAGTGCGGAAGGGGATAGACTTACAGGAATACACCGCAGAAAGTCTGAGGGAACGGCTGACCAGCAGGAATACACTACAGAAGATCGATATAAGTGGGATATTCTGACAGAAAGTCTAAGGGGACGGATGACCAACAGAAATACACCACAGGAGGTCGATAGGAGTAGGATAGACTGACAGGAATACACCACAGAGAGTCTAAGGGGACGGATGACCAACAGGAATATACCACAGAAGGTCGGTAGGAGATAGATAGACTGATAGGAATACACCAAAGAAAGTCTAATAGTATGTATGACCAACAGCACTGACAGGTATACACCACAGAAAGTCTAAGGGGGCGGATGATTAACAGTAATACACAACAAAAGATCGGTAGGTGCGGAAAACGGACAGGTGGATACTACTATATGTCTACAGGTAAAATTTACTTCTGGAGTCGAGTATAAATCACGAGGGCTTACTTGTGCTTGATGATCGACTTCAATTTTATTATGCACTATGAGATCTGAATTCGATCACTTTCGTTATACAAATGCTCGAATTCTGCTGGGAGATACTCGCTTTTATACTTTTGGCGATGTTCAGAATTATTTCCACACCAAGTAATTTTCTATTCTTACTTGTGTCTTGCTGGTAGGAATGCTACGACGGAGAGACACAAATAAAACCCTGTTTGACTGGTTTTCTTGCTAAGTACATGGTGTGTATGCTGGGCAAGGGCGATGAAGCTAGGGAAAAAAACGTTTTAATCTGGTTCTTAAACACAAGTCTCTTATGGCTGTGCCACAATAACTATGGGTGTTCTTAAGCTAAAATTATTTAAAATTGGCAGTATTTACTTTTGGAGAATTTATTGTGTAGTAGACGGGAACGATAGGGCGTCATCATCTGTGTCATGTGTCAGTTGTCAGGTTTTCAACTTTTTGTTCATTGTTTGCTTCTTGCTTTATTTTATGCTTGTGATCCTATGTGACATTTGAGGCTTATCTTCGGGTCACTATTGAAAAATTAATAGTGAAAATTTTAGTTGACTTTCACTGCCACCAATCTTAATTATTGCCTGGTTCGGTCTTCCTGTTGGAGTTGCTGATTAACTTGACTGTGCAGTATGTCCGGCATTCTACCATTTCCGTGATTTGTTGAGTTTACTATAATTAATTTTAAGTTCTTGCATATCATTAAATAACATGACCTCAATTTCAAATATGCTCCCGCTTAAACTAAATTTATTAATGCGCCTCCCGCCAAAACAGATTTGAAACGCCTAGAGGTAATTTTTCCCAGATTAAATTATTTCTCTTTTGAATATAGATTTTACACTGCACAGCTTTAGTGCACTAATTACGCATATTTTATATTTTCATTCAATTTATTTGTTATTTCTTCTTTAGTTTTTTATTTATTCTTGTAGTTTTATTATTCTGCTTTGTATATTGACCTTGTCCTTTATTTGTTCCCTCTTCTTCTTTGTCTATGGCAACGTGTAGGGCCTGCTCCTCGGAGATTTCCAAGGATAAAATCATTTGCCATGACGTTTGCGGGGGTTCGTTTCATGCTGCATGTTTGAAACCTTCCCCAAGATCGTCTCCGACGGCACAGACTAAGTGCAATGAGTGCCTTGAGATTACGCAATGACATGTCCTTCGACTTATGAAGGCTACTATCGAATCGCTTTCTGCAGAGCAGTCTTTCGTCGCAAATAAAATTAATAGTATGTCTTCCGACTGGGCATCTCTGCAGGCTGTTGCGGATGACTTGGGCTGCTTGAACGGCAAATTGGATGAACTCGTTCTTGTGATGGAGGACCTTAAATCTAGCTCTGAGTCTCTGCTAGAGAGATTTCATGATATCTCATCTAGGTATCCTTTTTGTCAGCTAGTTTCGATGACCTTCGGATGACGCTTTCTGATGTGGACGGGGCTTCGCCTGCACTGGCGACTTGGTGATGCCAGTTTTTGATGATCTCCGCTGTAGCGTTAAACATATCAGAGGGAACCTTGGTTCCTGGTTGACTGCTGTTAATAGGAACTCCGATCTGCTTATTATCATTTCGTCAGATGTTGGAAGTCTGCTGTCGCGTGCTGTTAGCGAGCCTGATGCCTCTGATGTTTCTGGTGCCTCCGGCTTGCCTGCTGCCGTTGACCTTCGGAATGATGGCTCTGAGCGACAGTTCGGGTCACTTTGTAGAGGCCGGCGTCCTAGGGTCTCCAATGGCCCTATTGATCTATCACCTATCGATGATAGGTCAGCGCAACCATTGAAACCTCTTATGGCTGCTATTCATGCTGCTGAATATGAACATGTCTGCCGAAAGACGCACTGCCACTTCCTTCACATGTACTTCTTCTACTCCACCATCCCCAGTGCATCGGGCCCAGCTGCGAATATATCTCTCGGCACCTCTCAGTATAATCCTCACTCATCACAATACACATACCCGTTTGTTTCCCGACTTGATCTATCGACTTTTGTTGATGACGTTATTGGCTACGTGTGCTCCCGATTTCTGGCTCAAGAAAATTGTCCCACATAAGTTTGTGCCCCGTCATAAATACGTACGTAGCAGTCACAATAGAGGCTTCGCTTTCCCTTTATTATCATTATGTAAGGGGACTAAGAACAAGGACAAGCCAATTATTTCAGGCTTCTCTTGCCTGTTGTTACGACGTCATCGCTCTTACCGAAACCTGGCTTTATCACGGTTTTAATGACGCACGGTTTTAATGATGATAAGCAGCTTGCTTAGTTAAGTCGTGATTTAAACTGCAAAGGATTTACATTTGAGTAATATTGTGAAGAGTAAGTTGTTATTTAACCAGTGATGCGATAAGTTTTAATATGTAAGGTATATTGTGTAGGAAATTGTACAACGAATTAGACAGTGTAATGAATAAAGACCGCAAAGAATTGTGATTGAAAGTAATTGTCTTAATTAATCTGCCGACATTAGTTTTGTCGTCTTGAGTTTTTATGTCGTCACCCGACTTAAACCGGTTTCGTTGGAGTGCAAATTTCTTTTTTTTGGAACAGAAAGAGAGCACACGGTGTCAGTTAGGTGAATATGGAGCTTGTTTTTTGTACGAAGTGACCAATACCTAGGGAACCCTTTGATGCATTAGCATGGTTTTGGCCGGAAGGGAATTAGGGTCAGGGAAGTGAGCAAACTTGAAAGTCTTGTTTTTGCATTGCTGCGAGCTAGACAACAGCCCAGAGACGGAGTGGATTATTTAAATTTCTTAATAAAAGCTCACAAGGAGACCTGGCCTCAAACCCGGTGCCCACGGCATGGTGGTCGTGCCGCTCAACGAATTGATCCAACTCCGCATTTTAAACAGCTTATGAGATTATATTGAAGAAGTTTTTTGACAAAAGGTTTCAAACTTAGTTTTTGGAACAAGTCGAGCTGAGTCGGGGCTTTTTCCTGAAATCCCCGTGATAACAATATGACAATGCCTTACCTGCTCTGCATCAGTTGATTCCTATTAATTTCCGACGATGACGATGCCAACATTTTCCGTGTCGTCTCAAATGATAAGGACCGTGCTCTTTAAACTATGACTTAGAGGCTTTCCGTAATTGGTGCTCTATTAATTTACTTCCTCTGAACATTGTCATTGCCATTCTCTCGTAAAAAGAATTCTTTGCTTTGTAATTTTACTATGGGCGGCAGCTTACTGAACAGACTTGACAAAACCAGAGATTTGGGCTTTGTCATTAGATTTGTAAGATTCGCCCTTCGTGACCTTCCCTGGGCTGATTCTCTTCGTCTGATTCCATATGTTCATCGATTTCTGCTTCTTTCTTTGGAGTCCCTTGAGGCCAGACGTAATATGTTTAGAATTATTTTTGCTTTTGACTGTCGGCGAGGTTTAATTAATTCCCCCTGGCATTTTGGGGGAACTTGTCGGTTCTGTCTCGCTCCTTGAGGGCCCAGAACTTTTTTCATATCCCTCACCATCGCGCACCAACTATGGAATGAACGAGCCTATAATTTCAATGTCTCGCTTGTTTAATTATCGTATTGATTTTAATTTGTTCAATTGAGTTAATTGTTTTTCTTTCCTTTCCTTGTGTATTCTTTTCTTTTTTTCATCTTTCGTTATGTTAGTGTTATTTTATTTTATTGTATTTTGTTTGTTCACTTCTAAGTTTTTATATTTTTTCCTTGTATTTTTATATTGTTTCTTAATGTTACCTTTTTTTTTGTTTCTTTTAGCTTTTTTTATTTTCTCTTTACCTGTACTAAATCTATAAACTTATTAACTTAATTTATTTTTCATATTATTCATTAAGGGGGTCCTCTACTCTCGCGGTTTCAAAAAATCGATTTTTTTTAATTTCAATCTATATCGACCTGAGAATACGCCACAGAAAGGATTTCGTGAAAATCACATTCCTTTGCATGTTTCTGGGAACAAAAAGGTACCCGCTTCCGGCCGTTTCCGAGAAACTAAGCGCGGCGCGCCACGACGGCGCTTGTCCAGTTAAAAATCATTGTCTAAAGAATTTACCGGTCCGTTCTTGAGAAGAATGTGGACAACCAATAACATCAACGTGATGAGGAAGGAGAGCTCTACGGCCCCGGTATAGCAGATTAACTCGTAAGTTACTACAATCAAGTTATACACCGTAATTTATCATTGAACGCGTTTTCCCGAAAGTAGTGTTTTTTTAGCTGCCGAGTAAGACTTCTTATAAAAGTATTGGTCCGATTTCAATAATTTTTTTTCAACTGTTCAGAAAACATACCGCTATGTTTTCCCGTGTACGATTTTCAAAATTTTATTTTGTTCCATTTTTACAGTCTCTAATAGGTCAAAAATGACGTAAAAATAGGAAATTTTTACAAATTGTGGCATAACTTTTACAAATTGCAAAATAAAAAAAATCTGTCACGGGAAAACATAGCCAACGGAACTATGATTATAAAGAATATCAATTTTCAGATTACAGATTACCCAATTGGCTACAACTTTGCTTAAGCGGCACCCATGCAGTTTCAACATCAATGTCATCAATGACGTTTCAAGGTCGCGAGGGTTATTTGTTTTCGTCTTTAAAAAAAAAAATTGAAAAGTCAAAACATGTATCTTCGAAATAAACAAAAAATTTTTTAAATGTAATCAGTAGATCCTTCGCAATTTATTCCCAAAAAAACCACAATTTGTTTACAAAGTTTGGTGTCCATATTTTTTGTTTGTAGGAATGGACAGTGCCGTGGTTAACCAAATGGTTATCTATGGGGGCAACCATGAACTTTTATTTTTGCAAATAATTTAACAAAAAACAACCTCGAAACTCCTAGGCTGTGATGTTCGTGATTTGAACTCCAAAGGATATTTTAAAATAAACAACGGGGAAGCAAAATATATTATACACCCTGATCCATGTCACATGATAAAATTTGTGCGAAACGCTTTAGGAGACCTAAAGATAATAATAGATGGAGGAGGAAACTTAATAAAATGGGAGTATCTAACAACGCTAGTAAATTTGCAAGAAAGGGAAGGACTGCATTTTGGGAATAAGCTACGAAGAGCTCATGTTTTTTTCAGCAACAAAAAATAAAAGTTAAGCAAACATTTAGCAAATCAGTAGGGGATGCAATCGATTTTTGTAGGGAAACTCTCATAATTGACGATTTTGCTGGAAGTAAACCAACGTCTAACTTTCTTCGTATATTTAATGACATATTCGATATTTTAAACAGCAGAAAAATATCTGAATGCGAGTATAAAAAAGGGCTCTTTGCGAAAATATTAAATGATTTTGTAGATGTGGCTATAAAATATATTTCAAAATTGAAATTACGATGTGGTCAGTGCATGTTGAGTTGTTATAGAAATGTACCATATTATACTTAAGGAACTCTAAAATACTATATGACAGATTTATAGCAAGCAATAAGTTGAAATTCATTCCTATGTATAAAGTCAATCAGGACCACGTTCAATTATTTATAGGTTCAGCACGAATGGGTTTAGGAAATAATAACAACCCATCCGTTAAACAATTTACGTCAATATATAAAAAGCTTCTGTTCTGTTAGAGAAGGTGGAGTTGGTAAATGCCTTCCTCTGTAAAAAATAGCACTACTTAATGTTGGGGCAACACCTTTGGAGGAAATTAACCGCACAACAAGCAGACCAATAATGAAAGCTCAGGACGAAGAAAATGATGTTTCGTCATTGCTATCATCTGCTGTCATATCATCTACTGTACTTATACAATGCATTGGTATGGATTTATTTACAGATCAACATATGCACATGACTAGCACTCAACATTACAGCCTACTGATAAAGTTGGTTATAGAAAAATATTATCAAACACGATATTTCTTTTTAGCAAAGAAAGCTTCTAAAAAGATGTCCATAAGACAAAAACTTAATAAGCTAATATTATTTAAAGGCCATTAAGGATGTATATAATAAAACGTGCATGTATATAGATATATAGAAAATAATCATAATAATATAGCATGAATATATAGTTAAGGTTGTATATATTTTACATAGCTTTCCCATATAAATATTTAAAATAATATGAAATGCAACCAACTCCGCAACTCCGCCAAAGCCGTTCCCAAGCCCGGTTATAAAAGGTGGAGGGAGGCTTATAAAATAAATAAAAACTTATTTACATATATATTTTTAATATAAAATATTAGGGCTTGTATAAATTGGATTAAAAACTAATAACATTTGCATCGAATATTTTTGCCAAATTGGTGACTAAAAATTTATACTTCTTATAGGTTTTACTGAGTCGGAGGCGACAAAGGTCCATTATAACTTTTAATTTCTTCTCAATATTCTAAAGTCAAAAAATATACTGGAATAGCAATATACCTATAGTTTTTCTTGATATTCATGATATAAACGCTATTAAAACTTTAAAATTTAAAAAAAAATTCAAGTCGAATTTATTTGTAATATTTATAAAATCAGAGGAATCATATTATAACAATATAATATGTACGTCATTGCGCAATAACATTTAGCATTTTAAACCAAATTGGTAGTTCAATGTTTTATTTTAAAATACGAGCCACCGCCCCCTCCGCTAAGATTTTTTTCTAGACGCCTGCAATGCATGTTTATTGTAGTGTGCGTGCAAATTCCACACTACTTTAAAATTGCCACGCAATCTAAGCTCATGGGCCTCTCCTTTTAGTTTCTTCCTCGTAGTATCTTATATAAAAGATACCGAGACGTTTACTTTAAAATTGTTTACTACAGCTGAGATAATGGCGTCGTACTCGCATGCGCTGACGCTCACACGTACTACATCTAGTCAAGCTATCGTCAACTTCCCCACTCTTCTGCCTCTGCCTCATATATTTTCCCTTCCCTAAGTCTAATATATTTTTCATCTTTAACGTTAAGTTTGAATTCCCCTTTAACGATACGGTCAATTTTATTATCCGTCGCTAAAGAAATTTTACTTCAAAAATTGCAATAAAAAGTTTAAAAAATATGTTGGGTAAAAAATATAGAGATAATAAATAGTGTTTTGGAGCCGTTAGTAATTTAATTAAAATTACGTACTGGGGATGAAATTTTCGATACACTTACGTTGATGATTTTGATGAAATTTAAACGCAACCGACTTATTTTATAAAGAAAAAAGACAACTTTGTGAGGAAGGTGACACTGTCATCGAATGACTAGCTGAACTTTTTAGCAACATATATTCAAGAATCTTAGCCATTCCTTGAGATAATAAAAGAAAAGGAAATTTTAAAGAATTGGTAATTAAACTTAAATACCTTACCGCATAAAATTTTACTAACTAACATTTTGTACTGTGTCCGTAACCATATTTTTTGTGTTTACACTTCGCAACCACAGAGACTGCCGGACCGCGGCAGCTCGTGAAAGCTGCACGTTACCAAACTGAAAAGAAACTGTTTATACATCGCAACCCTCGAACACTGCAGCTTTTTGTTTTGCGCCGCAGTAAAAGTTGCAATGTGTGACCGTACCTTTGTATCCATTTATTCAAAGGAAATACATTACAGAAATGAGATAGTTTCAGAAAGACATATCCTCCCAAAAAAAGGTCGTTTTTTCGCCCGTTTCGAGGATCGCAAATTTTTAATCGAGCTGAGGTCCAAATGATTTCGTATCTTAAGATATTAATCACAAAAAACACAAGCAACAAAAGTTGAGCAAATGAATTCTCTCAGAAATATGAGGAGTTAAATATTGCAATATGCATTTCGTGCCAAATGAGTGGGGTGATAGATCTCACCTAGCCAAACAAAAAATTGTACGGCGGGGAGGGCGGCAATCTCAACCGTTTGGGAGTTACAGGGTGATCCATAAATTTCAGTTTTTCATGGTATGTACATTACTCTTTTATTTTTATCTTTTGATCTACCCAACACAGCGACTACAAACAAACGCTTAAAACCTACTATCCCCATGATCTTTCCAAAATTTGCAACAATGTTGATCTAACTCCTACCATTGCAGATTCAGTCACTTCCAAAACTGAAAAAAATGGTTTGGGATTACCTAAAATTCAGAATTTTCCCAAATTTTCTCCGAAATTCATATAATTAGTACATCTCTTTTTTATTTTTATTGGATTGACCATCTTATTACCTTTCCAAAAAGGTAGACAAAGGATTAGAAATCCCTGACTACCTAATTATTTTATTGTACTTTACGTAGGAAATTCTTTAAATAAACAAAATTTTTAAGATAAAGGGTCGAAAATGTTTGTTTTGGGTTAACAGGTAATCAATTTTAATTATTGCTACAAAAAAGTTATAAAAATGTTAGTGTAATTTTGTTTTATTGCCGATATTAGCTTGTCTTAGCCAAAAGTCACATCCTTGTATCCTGGCGTTCTGTTACTCGTACCTGATGGAAATTTTGCTATAAGAAAGGGTCAGTCAGCAAGAATAATAAAAAGAAAATCACTAAGTACGGGTCTTTTTAAGCAAAATTTATTAAAGATTAGTAGAATTTACTTTTGAGGAATACGCCGATATTATTTAGATTTATGGTGTAGTAAACGGAAACAAAGGAGCGGCTGTACTGGAATATCAAAGGAGATTCCCTAATCGATGAGCATCCCAAAGAGAGTTATTTACACGGACTTTCCGAAGGTTAGGAGAAATGGGGAGTATAACTTCACACGACAGGTAGACACGACCCGAAACTTCGGGAACTTCTGCCTTCGTCGAGCAACAAATAATCACCATCTTAAGGCAAGACCCTGAGACGATCACAAGCCGAGTCGAAAGACGATTAGGAGTGCCTTCGTCTAAGGTTTGGAGGGTTATTCATTGAGAGGGATTACGTCCATATCAGAATCACTCAGTCCAAGGTCTACTGGAAGAATATTCCGAGAAAACACTGGAATTTAGCACTTGACTTCTGGAACTCGACATTGACGACAGGGCGTTTCTGGACCGAATTACGTAGACGGATGAATCTCAATTCACCAGGGATGGTATCACAAACTTCAGTAACCTCCATATCTGGTCGAAAACTAACCCACATAGGACAATGGTGACCTCATTTCAGCATTCAGTGTTAATTTATCATTGGCAACCATTTGGTAGGACCATTCATTTTGCCGCAAGTGCTCAACAGTCAAATTTATGCTGAATTTTTGGAGAATACACTGACAGATCTAAAAGGGGACAATTCTGTGTATAATCAAACGGAAATGTTTTACCAACACGATGGAGCACCAGCGCATGCTGCTAACATTGTGAAGGCAATACTAAGTAAAACATTTCCTAACCGCTGGATTAGACGAGGTGCACCGATTCCTTGGACATCTAGCAGGCCAGACCGTGCCCCATTGGACTTTTTCTTATCGACAACAATGCAGGATGAAGTTTATGCAAGCGCTAACACTAGGGAGGATTCAGTTAGCAGAACTGGGAATGCAGCGACGAAAATACGGGAGAGGCTGGCTAGAAAACGCCTTTAACAGGGACTTAAGGAGATTGTAGGCGTGCATTCAAAGTGGCGGTGGACATTTTGACCGGCTTTTGTAATTTACTAAGAATAATTGTAATACGTTATGATTTCAATAAAAAGGATTTTAGAGTTAATATGAGTTTAGTTTCTTTAAATTGCAGATTATCAAAAATTTCCCCATAAGTTACTTATAAATTTCTACGCCCTTTCTCTACCTGGGTATGTTGTACCTTGTTGGGAAGGTAATAAGATGGTCGAGCCAATAAAAAAGGGGGTGTTACATGAATTTCGGAGCAAATTTTGGAAAATTCTGAATTTTAGGTAATTGCAAACCATTTTTTTCACTTTTGGAAGGGAGTGTACCTGCAATGGTAGGAATTAGACAACATTGTTGATAATTTTGGAAAGATCATTGTCATAGTAGTTTTTTTACCGTTTGTTTGAAGTCGCTGTGTTGGGCAGATCAAAACATAAAATTAAAAGAGTAATGTGCATACCACGAAAAACTGAAATTTATGAATCACCATGTAACTCCCAAACGGCTGAGATTGAACCCCCCCCCCCCCATACAATTTTTTGTTTGCCTAGGTGAGATCTGTCACACCACTCATTTTGGCATTTCAGATCTGAAACACACTGTATCATATTCCTATTCAAAAGAAGTATAACACTATATGTACTATAAAAGAATCAGCCTACTAATCTTCATTCACTATACTACTACATATATATTCATGCATAATTTTGATTGTTTTTTAAATTCATTCAAAAAATTTATTTCAATTTTAAATTATCATTTGTTGATAAAGAGTTATCTGTGAGAGATGAACTTTGGCACTAAATATCTCCGAAACTATTCTTATACTCAATTTTTTTCTGCGATTAAGTCGTCATCTTAACATTCCATTTAGACCAATTTAATAATTGATTTGCGGACCCCGGACGGCGATTTTTTGTGAGGCTCTCTTTTTACATTATAGGTATCGAAAAGACAATGATTTTAAAAGTACAGTGAATATTGAAAGTGCACGAGGTGGGCCATGAAATCAGAAATAGTCCTAGGTGGCCAGAAATCAAAGAAAGGTAAAGTAAAATGAAGTCAAGGACTAATCGATCCTATGGTGAATATGTGAGTTGAAAATGTGTAACGGAAACATATAGAACTAAGAGGCTGAAGTTTTTGGAGTTGTGAGTTAACCAGTGAAGTGATAAGTCGTAATAAGTAAAATTAAACAATTGATTGTAAAGAAAAATTGTTAAGAAAATTGTCAAAAGAACTAATCTCAGGTGCGACGGTGGCAGAGATGTTAGACTCTCACGAATTGGCTATCTTCGCGGTGCACGCACCAGTAGAAGATATAGAAGGATAATCTGCGGTTAATCCGGAGAAGGCTACTTGTCCTGGCTCTGGACTCAAGCTTTATGGCTTGGAGCCCTTCAATGCCGTAGGCAGAGAAGGGGTAAAGGCTGTAATTAATGCATAGACAAAGAAGGAACACTTGAGACGGTGGGACAACATGGATTCCTGCGGATAGGCTAGGATTATAGTAGTGACCCAGGAAACCGAGGTTAGTGGGCCAGTGGGATAATTGGATACTCAGATGCTCCCACTAAGGGAGACTGGGAAGGGACGAAAAGCGGCCCGATTTTATATCGGCTAATCCCTAGAGAGGTGTTTTTAGTGAGTAAGAATCTCACACTACCGGAGGACACGGGCTGTGCGGTGTCTTTTGGAAAATTTGTTTTCACCTCTCCCGTTAAAAAAAAGAAGTTTAAGTTAGCAATAGAGGAACAGAAATTGTGAACAGCTGAGTTAAAAAGCATCAATGCAGGAACAGAAAGCATCAATGGCTGAACAGAAATCGTTAACGGCCAAATTGAAATCATCTATAGAACAACAAAAGTCTTCAGTTGCCGAACTTAAAGCCTCCGTTGAAGAAAACAGTTTGAGACCCTGGAAGCGGCCGAAGAGAAAAAAGTGGAGGACATAGAAAACTCTCAGGGTAATCTCGAAACCCATATGAAAAAGAAATCGGAGAACTTAGCTCAGATTTAGACATAAAATTGAACGAAGTAGAAACGTCTGGAGAGACTATAAAACAAGTTAAAGATATGAATGCAATTAGAAGTGAACTTAAAGACGTCGAGAAGCGGCATACGTTATTTTATCTACAAACGTGACCGTGAATAAAACCCATTATCCTCCAACATTTCACGACCAAACACACTGGTAGACATACGGACTGGAATTCGAGACAGTAGCGGCAATGGACGAGGAAAAGGCTAGTTTTAATTTTGGCATTTACAGACGCAACCGCAAAATTATTATAGATTAGATAGATATAGATATAGATTAGATAGATATATATACTATGTACTATATATATATATATATATATATATATATATATATATATATATATATATATATATATATTTGTACATATATATAAATATATATTATAGACTATACGGGTAGACCAAAGGTACAGTTATCCATCTCTAATACTAGAATTGCGGTATGAAAAACAGCACATGCCAAAGGGTTTACCGGCTTTAGCTACGTAGTCGAATATAGAAGCCTGTAGGGATGTTGCAGCAGTTATATATAGGCTGACAGATTGGGCTTATCGCACGTTTAGCCAAGATTATATCAACGAGATCGCAAAAGAAGCATTACTGAATTAACTTGCAGATCGTGACTTGCAAGAAGCAGTACGATGGGTTGGAAAGAACACCAACGCTGAGGTTATGGTTTACAAGGTAGTAAAACAAACCTCAATAAGTACCGCCCGCCTAATAGATGAAACCGATATTTCCTATCGTAACAATACTCAGATCAACCGTCGTCGTTTTAAATGCTGGACGTACAAAAAAGAAGGCTACCATAAAATCCTGTTCTGTGAAGAAGGTCATCCACAGAGTGATTTCAGAAGGAAGATCCACGGCCACTTGTAAAAGGAGTATAGCTCAAATGAAGGTACCCAATGCGATAGAAGTGTTTCGAAAGAAGGTCGATCACGTCAATGGAGCTCGTATAATCACGAGGTTCAAATGAAGACATAAGTATTGCAGTATGAACACGAGTTAAGAACGTGCTGGAAATGCAGAGTACAAAAACGACTTGGACATGTGAATAATGGGAATGTGTCACCAGGCGAGACCGGCGAACTGGAACGATGCAAACAATGGATCCAGAACTTCAAGATTTCGAGAAGGCAGTGAATATCTCATTGAAGAAAATCCTGAATCAACTAAGGAACTAAAAGTTAAAAAAATGTGACATTAGTAATCCAATTAACACTCCAACGGTTCATGCTGGAGAAGATGAGATCGTTCAACTGCGACACAAATTGAAGGAGAAGAATGCATCTAAGTTCTCAGCAGGAATGGCTTTTGTGGTTTTACAGGGATCTCCAGCTACATAACAGTCAACTAATGGAGAAAACAGTTGAGATCTGAGGAGGAGTTGCCAGAAGGTACAAAGGCCGATGTACGATTACCAAAACAGAAGAACGGCAGGAAGACCGTACGAGATGAAAGTAAGGTCTAAGAGAAGGGAATGTAACGTGCACGAGGTTGGCCATGAAAACAGAAATAACAGAAATATTAAACTGTGTAATGCGCAAGTCCCAAGTGACCAGAAATCAAAAAGGGAAAAGCAAAATCTAGGAAGTCAAGGATGACTCGATCCTGTGGTGAAGATGTGAGGAGACTGGTCAGTTTTAGTCGTGATTTAAACTGCAAAGAGTTTACATATAATGCTTCAAAGAGTTAGTTGTGATTTAACCAGTGAAGTGATAAGTAGTAATAAGTAAAATTAAATGTTGTAAAGAATATTGTGAAACGAACTAATCAGTTAAGAGAATAAAAACTGTGAACACTTTTGATTTAAAATATGTGTTTTAATTAATTCGTCGAAGTTCAGAGCCCTAACTACGTTACAACTTTAGAACAAGATTTCGATAAGCTCTTGTTGGCAAATATATCACATCCAATCCGTAATTATGTAATTAGCAAATATAATTCCCATTTCATTGGGCTAACATCGATGCTGTTCCCATCAAACCTCCATTAAGATAATTCACGTTAAGAATGTACCCATGCAGCAAATCAAATTCCTATTTGAGACTAGCCCTGATTTGCATACCCATCAAGGAAGTTCGGTTCTACTACTTAATTCGTAGGTTTGTTACTCCTTTTGGTGTAGTACATTGTTTTCATAAATGCAAATGGAATCACGGTGATACCTATCAACTAGATTTGTTCTGCAGCTGAACGCAATACTATCTCGTTGCGGAGCATTGTGGGGACAGGAACGAGAAAGTGGTACTCGCTGGTTCTAATAAAATAGCACCCATGGACGCATCAATATTTGATATACATCACCACCAGATGTGCTCTGTACACGTGATTATTTGGTTTAAAAGATTTGTTTTGAAATTAGACTTTATTGAGATTTTGGTGCTATAGGGGAATGCCATAAATTTCTTCTCACGGCTATTGAGCCCTGACGTTAGACATTTTCATGAAACTTCAGTTCCGAGAACACATACTTTTTAAATATTTATTGTGATACCTTTCCGTAAATATTTGCCAAAATTTCTCACAGGATTTAATTTGTTTTAACTTAACAAGCAATTCTGTTGCTCTAGTAAACATAAATTTAATGAAATTGATTTAACGACCCCAATTCCATTTCTGGCAAGCAAAGGTAGTGAAGTGGTTACGTGAGAGATTGTATGGCACATTTCGTCCCCGCAGCAAATGCAGTTCTTGGTGTGTACACCTGTTTGCTCATGGAGTTGAAAACACACACAGTGTGGTAGTTATGTTAGGCCTAAGAGAATTTCGCATCAGATAAGGTAAATACCTTGTACAAGTATGATTCTAGCACACCACATTTGACTTAATCGTTTCTCGTGCACTAGAGATTGTGACGGATACAACGATTGTGTCCGCCGCCAGTTTGTATTAAGACCGGACATACGGGTGTGTTAAAGCTGTAGATAAAATATTTGTAAATGCACACTTTCCAAAGAATTAATTAAAGTTTCAGTTACGGAAACAAACCTAAAGTATATCACCTACTTCATATACATGAAGGGTTGAAGTCAGGTTGAACCCTAGTTCAACTGTCATTTATACTGAAGTTGAGTTCAAAGTGGGTCGAGTCAACTCAACTCAAGTAATCTGAGTGAGTCGAGTTGAAAACATGTATAGCCGGGTTGAAGAGTTGTAGTGACGTATTGTAATTTTACATGTCATCTTTTGCTTTTGATTTTGACGCGGCAGTTAGTAATTATTTTTGTTAAGGTTTTTTTTTGTGTTTGTGAAGTTTTAAAGATGGCTAGGAGAAATATTTGGAAGTTAGAGGAAGCAGTAGCTATGTTGAGCTTTATGTCAAATCATGATGAACTCATATACGCGGATTGAAATCTCAACCGCTACTCAACTCAACTTTTCAAGCCTGCATTTATACGTAGTAACTATTTAGTTGAAAAACTTGCAACAATAACAAGAAGTAGTGATAACGTGTCAGCCTTTCGTACTGGAGCTCCCAGGCGTCGACCCATGGTTGTTTTCTGCTGACAAGAGATTATGATAACAAGGCCATTGGTAGTCATCCATCTTAAATTGTAGGTCTTGAATCGGGTAAAGTTCTTCTCCCGCCTCATGCCTCACAAGCGACAACTTACTTACTTAGGGAGCTTCGTCCCTGTATGAGTCTTTAATGAATTATGAATCTTATATAATCTTAGAAACCGACCCGCTTGCTAAATTTTCAAATTTTATTAAATAATAGATTTAAAAAAGAATTTTCTTTGTTTCAAAGATTATTTTCGTTAAAATAATAATAAATATAATGAACTTCACAAACATTTTTAAATAAATTGGAACCCCATGAAAGTTTTGACAGCCATTTAACAAATGCCTTTCGGACAGTATAAATGGAGTATACGCTCATCAAAGGAAATTCATTTAGTGTCTCAACCGTATCCGCAAACGTTACCTGAATACCACAAACCATGAGTATAGGTCACTTCTCTCTCAAATAAATTGTTTGAGTATCATAATCAGGGAGCAAACGTCTCGATTTATGAACTCACAGTTCCAAAACAAGCGTAAGTCTATTAAGGTAAACTCAGATACCTTCAGAGAAGTGAACAGATTAGCAGGTCGACAACATACCTTTCCACACCAAATTGAAATAGGTAACACAATTATCTCCACCCCCGTAGAAATTTCAAATTTCTTTGCGAACAGGTATAAAGATCACTTTACAGAAAACCGCATCAGTGATAATTTTAAAATGAGAGTGGAAAGTGAAGTGAACCAATACCTGAACTAACTTGAAACTTCCGAACAAGGTGAATATCATCCAATAACTTCATTCTCGGACTCAAACCCTGCGTCCCTAATGAATTCTTCACGTGCTCATCCCACACAGAATTCCTGATTAAAACAGGAAATGCAAAAAATTGCAAGACCCAGATAAAATATCTTCCTTCGTTCTGAAGAAATTACCCGCTCTGGGTTTCGTTTTCCTAACGGTAAATTTTTAATAATTGCCTAAACAATGGGTAAATGATAAATTCCCTTATTTCCACCATGGGTAAGAAACTTGAAGTCATGATAAGGGACGCCATCATGAACTTCATCGATAAAAATGGAGTTATTCCAAAATTCTAGTTCGGTGTTAGACCTGGACACTCAACAATAGATGCTCTTGCCAAATTATATTACGATGTAGCCAAAGAACTAAATTACAATTTGGTAACTGCAGCTTGCCTTACAGATGTTTCCAAATCCTTCGACAGAATATGGTTAAAAGGCTTAATTTTCAAAATGATCAAGTTCGGATTCCTCAAGGAAACAATAAGAATCGTTTATAGCTTTCTCTCTAACAGGAGATTTTACACAGAGATAAACGGAATTGTGTATAGTGTTCACTCTATCCTGGCCGGCGTACCCCAAGGCTCCGTCATTGGCCCGCTTCTTTTCAATATATTTACCGCCGATTTGCCAGGGCAAGACACAAATACAAAAATACTCCTCTATGCTAACGATGCTGTAACATATACCTCAGCGCATAACCCCAATTATGCCCTAAAGACACTAAATGACAAATTCTCTTCGCTACTTGAGTACTACAAAACCTGGGGCTTTGAAATAAACGTCAATAAAACCGAATTAATTGTTTTTAGGAAACCAGCAACAAATTCTAGAGGTGCTCGGATTTCCTCATTAGTTAAAAGAACTAAACTTATCCTTAACGGATCCGAATTTTGCCCAAAAGAAAATGTCAAATACCTTGGTGTGCAATTCACCAACCTTATGAGATTTAAAACTCACATACCATTAGAAAGGCAAACATGGTGTATGGATCACTAAGTCCCCTAATGCTCAGGACTTTCTTCGAGAGTAAAACTCTTAATGTACAAACAATTAATTCGGCAAATCCTTACTTACGCATATCCGATTTGGTTCACCATAAGCAAAACAAACCTTCAGGAACTATTAAAATTCGAGAGAAAAGTATTAAGGGCATGTACTGCTAAATATTTTCGGACTCATTGTAGATATTTCAGCAACAAGGATCTCTACATGACAGCGGCAAAGCTTGGTAAGATGGAACCCTTGGACAAGCATCTGATGAAACTGGCGAATGGATTCCTGGCGAGACAGACAGCACACCCAAATCAAATGACGAGAGAAATGGAACAGGACAGCAAGTCAATGGATGCAGCCAATGAGTTCCATATGAGGAGCAATAATCACCTTTTTGAGGCAACATCGGAGAACATCCAGCTCTACGAATCAACAAATAACAACTGCTACAGAGGCTAGCACGCGAACTTTAACCGCCAACTAAAATGAACAAAAATATAAGTAATAAGATAGACTTTTAACACTTTTCATGGAATTACGCTAAAAATAAATGTAAGTCTTGGCGCAAGATTAAACTAAAGAAAACCGTTGATGTAAGTAAACTTGTAAAATAAATGTAACTGATGGAAACAGAAAAGAACTACCGCTCAATTAGATAAGAATTCAGTGCTAAATTTAAACTACCTCGTAAGTAGGAAAAAGTAGTTAAAATAAGATTAGAATAAGAAAACGCAAGTGTGATTATATAAAAAGACGCCGAAAAAAGGAAATGGAAATTCATTCTGCTATAAGAACTCAAACAAGTCGATTGAATCAAGCAGCTTTCGGTACAAGGGAAAACACACTTTGCAGTTATTTTCTTACATAGCTCCCTTTCTTAGTAATGCATTTCTCTCATCGAACAGATAGTTTTTCATGCCGTTTTCGAAGAATGACTTCGGGCGGGTAGCCAACCAATTGCCCATAAACTGTTCAAGTTGTTGATCGTTTGCAAAACGCTCTAATCCAAGTGCCTTGAGAGGCTCAAACATATGGAAATCACATGAAGAATGATCAGGGGTGTAGGAAGGTTGGTCAAGTGTAGTCCAGTGCATTTCAACCAATTTTTGGGTTGTAATGGCTGCAGTGTGGGGTCTTGCATTGTGTTGCAGAAGCAGGAATTTTCGGATGGGCTGACGGCGCCTTATTGATCGATATGCAGCTCGAACCTGGTTAAGAAAGTCTCTCTCGCATTTTTTTCTTGGGCAAGAAGACGTTGAACCCACCTCGCCGAGATTTTTCGGAATGCAAGGTGGTCTTGGCGGATGGTGTGAACACGTCCTTCTTTGAACTCGGCTCACCAGACTGGCACTCGAATTTCGGCTGGCGGTTGAACCTCTCTTTTTCCCATTGTGAGGGCAACTAATGGAACCGGTCGGTCAGTAGGCGTGGTCTTGAGTCATCTAGAGGAGATCCCCTCCACTCTTTCCGACGCTCCATCTTCCACGCTTCTTAAGTCCTCAGAAGTAAAAAAGACTCGTTTATATTTGAATACCCTTCGTAGTCTAAATTTTAGAGATTTCTCTACATTTTAATTTGTTAATTAATTTATGCTGTTTTCAGCGTTTTTCTTTTCAGCATTTTATTTGTATTGTGTACCTCAACCTACTTCCTATAGGTAATAAGCTCGTTTCGTACTTTTTTCAGCGAAATATTTTTTTTATTCATTAGAACTTTTTTTTTTTCTTTCTCTTACAGAATCGAACCGATCTTCTTCTTCTTAATTATATGAATTTATTATTTTTTTATTATTATTATTATTGATTTTATTTGTTATTATTTAATTATCTATTGTGTTTTTTTTTCGTTTGTAACAGAAACATATTAAATTTTGTTATTTGGTCTTGTCATCCATTGATCCGGCACCCTTTCTTCGGTTAGGCCTTTAGTATAGGCTTAACAAGCTTGCTTAAATAAAATTAATTTGTGCTGGAATCAGAACAAGAAATTATGTTATGCTGTTTTTTAATAATAAAATGGCTTCTATATTTTACTTAAGGCTTTCAATTCGATTTAAGAAATATATTTGCAAAGTTTGTGATTCAGTAATTTTTTTTGTATAATGAGGGTTATTTCCATTTTTATTACTATAATATACATATAATAGAACTGTAACACGCCTCTGTCGGTGGATGCTAATATCGAAGTCCTGACCATTTAAAGGGCGACAAGAGTATTGCTGTCACACAAGAACTGCCAAAAGCGTAGTAAAATCTGTTTGTTTGTTAGGCAAGTGGCAATCAAGTCGTTCGACATAAACTGGGAGGCTTTACACAGAGGGATTCTCTACTGGCGAAAGTAAGTTCGCAGTTGAACGCTTTACAAATAGACAGATGAATTGGTTAGCCTTTAATTTCTGTAAAATGAGAAATCGACGTGAAAGCTATTCAGCTCGCCCAGCGCACATGGCGATTTGACAACCTTCGACCTATCAAGGAAGATGTGCTTTGAATGGAGTCAAAGGAAACATCATTTTTATTGGATGGAAGACGCCGGATTTTCCGGAATATCACTGCGGTTATAACTGGTAACTGCCTTATTGGTACTCATACCCTATTCCTGCCAAAGACTTCTTTCGGAGTTGTTGGACTAGGAAGAAATTGAAAACACTCAGCATTTACTTTGTGACTGCACATGGCTAGCCAGGAGAAAGTTATAGGTCCTTCGAAAGCACTTACTTAATGGACTGGAACAGTTTGCAAGAGTGGACAGAGAGGACTAGCCAGGTTTCTCAATAGCTGCGGCTGGTTAAATTAAGTACTGTATATTAATTATTTATTATTGTGTTAAGGCCTATGTGAGGTCGACTGATTTACTACCGTTGGCCGCTAATTAACGGAACCTAATCCAAGTATAAAAACGTTGATGACGCATGACGCCTTGGTTCTCAGGTTAGAGCCTAGTTTTTGAAATAAAAAAAATTCACTTCGTCTCTGAACTGTTGTCTAGCTCGCAGTAATGCAAAACAAGACATAAATATCGTCTTATCCCACTTAGCTTAATTCCTTTCCGGTCAAACCGATGCCAAGATTGTGCCCTGGGCTTTGGTTACATCATACCAAAAAAATTTTTAATATGTACAAAAAATGCACTTGACCAGATCGAAATTTACTGCAAAGTTCAAAGCAACACCTGTTTAATACTCGAGCAGAAGGCATCCTTTAGGAATTATATAATAAATTTTTCTGATACTAAATGACTTTATTTCTGTGATTGGTCGAACATTTTGAATGAGCTGGATGAAGGGTGACGGTTGAGGAATGGGGACCAGAATAATATGAAATGCTTCGGGCGTAGTTTCTCTTGATAGAACCTTAAATCAAGGCTTTAATCAAGCCTCCTCTTTAAAAACTAAAATAATCATTTCATAAAGGTCATTGCTGTACTTAATACACATAAAATTAAAAAACAAACAAAATTTAATTTTAATTTTACGTTGGTGGTTAACCCCCCCAGGAACTTCTTTATTAGGAAAAATTTGACTGAAATACTAAAAAATAGCCTAAAATCTATATGAAATTAGATACCCCCCCTCCCCCCCCCAGGAGCGAATCCTGCGCACGGGCCTGACTACAGTTGTATTATTTTGGTACAGCTTATACGAAACTCCCTGTATTTATTATTAGGACTTACTGTTATACCCTAACAACATACCCCTTGCTCCTCTATTCGTTGATTTTGGGGGGGGGGGGCTGAGGTGAACTTTTACATAGAAACTTATTATTAAGACATTGTGTGTATCAGGCGCGCATCTGTGGAGGGGGGGGGGCAATTTTTGTTGACTATTTTAAGGTGAGCTTTTGGTTTTTCTGATTTCCTAGCAACATTATAGTTCCGGTCGGAATTTCGACTTTTTGTCACAGCAATTATTCCATCCTCTCATTAATAACCTATAAGATTAAATTTGGTATACGAACGGACTTTTCGAAAGTAATACTAAAATGTTTCACTGATGAGAAATTAATACGTTCAATAATTTGAATAAAATACTTTCACCAATGACATCTTTTTCGAACCTTTATTAAGACTCTATAGATCCGCTACTACTTGTAACTACTCGCCTCTCTTGCATCTGTTTTACGAAATTCTCACGAATTTTCTTACCAGAAAATATGCATAATAATGCTTGAATCGAAATATTTTTCACAACTTTCAAACAGAAAAAGCACTACAATAGGGTCACGGGGTAGGTTCTCCTTTTTTCAGGATAAGAAATCTATCAATGATGACTGAAATCATCTCCTGTCTCATATGCCGATTGAAAGTGGATAACGAAAAATTAAAAAATTACTTTTCCACCCTTTGGGAGGGCATTTCAACACCCAAGATTTGCTACACCGAGATAAGAACTTTACTTGATTCGAGACAATGATTGCAAGTGGACTTACTATTTAAATTGGATTTCGAACCGCCGCGTTTGCAATCCCTAAAGGCATTTTTATCTGTTATCAGCGGGAAACAACCATGGTTCGCAGCCGGTGGGTTTCGAACTTGGGACCTTCGCATTGGAAGGCCAACACGTTATCACTTCCTCCACCGATGACTCACCAAGCATTACCACCAAAAAACTTTAAAAAGGATGGCTGTTTGACTGCTTGTGGTGGATGTGGGGAGTGACCACTTTAAGTAAGTTGGTTTGTAAATTTGTAGTTGTCTGTTGGGGGTGAGCTGTCGGAATCTCGCTGCCGTTTTGTCCATTATGCCGTCCTCGTGCACATTTCTACGACTTCTAACAGAATTGCTTCTAACAGTGAGAAGTTGAAAGCAATTAGCATTTAATTGGTGAATTCGAGGTTAGACAGGAGAAGATTTCAGGCTCTTGGCAAACACTTCCTTGAGTGACCAGTGACAAAAGACCATATTAAGAATTATGCTGGACCGACCGGCTACAATACGAATTGAAATTTTTAATATTTATTTCCTTTTGCTTGATTTTATTGTAACAAATAAAACGTTATCCTCTGCCACTTATTTTAAGTAATTGTATCCTTATAACATGAAATAAATTAGTTATATCGTGTTTAGTGCCTTTCGTTTCAATGCACAGCAACGTTTTTTCAAGAAAGAAAGAAAAAAAACTTTGGAGTATAAGAAGTAAAACTTTTCCAGTCTCGATTGAAATAATTTCAGTAATTAAAATTTTCGTTGAAATAAAGTTGTTTCAAACAGTAGCGAATAAGTGTTATACTTGATTAAAAAACTTTCCCACCATCTAAAAATTTAAGCTGAGTTTTGTCTACAAACTGGAAATGAGCTGACTAAAGACCACTTCGAAAGTAATATTTTATAGAAGTTCACTAGTAACTGAAGTAAGTTTTCTCCGCTCTAACCAGCTCTGACAAATACTTTTAAAAGCATAATAAATATCCGAGTGACCACATGACGAGAGCAAAAGCGAACTATTCGCTCCCTGCGGTGGTATTACTGCCACATAAGCATAGAAAATTCTTGTTTTCTAAAAGTTTGATAAATTTATGAGGTAGAGTTTGCCAAGAATTCATACCCTTGGCTTCGGTTTTGTATGGACGTTACAATGCGGATAAGTACTTTTCGTATGTGGCCACGATTTTATTGGCTTATTTGTTCGTTTCGATTATGTGCCAGAAAAATTTGTTTTACCAGTTTTATTGCTGCATATATCACTAATTGTGCTATGCTGGAAGGGTATATGTATGCTTTGAAAAAAATGCTTTTAGAATACTATACCATTGTAATATAATTGAATAGGAGTGTACGGATGCCTGCAAATTAAGACCATTTTTCCTCTGATATTGTAGCTGATTATGGGGGTTTTGGAGCCTTCTAATTACGAATCTGGATTTGGATTCATATCAGAATTTTTAAGAAAAAACTGCCACAGTACCGTTTAAAATTTTTAAAATTTTAATATTGTAAATTACATCTAGCTATAGGCTCTTTCAGAGATTTTCTTGTAGAATTCAAATTTGTTGGTGAAACTGATATACATATATATCAGATTTGCACACTTTGAGGTTAGGATATTTAAAAATCCTAACGTGTAGGCAATTACACGGCCAGATTCAGATTCAGTGTTCTATTATTATTCAATAGTATTTCTATTAGGGCGAAAACCTTGTAGGCCTGTTTAGTTCTTGTGAAAAATCTTATGTAAAAGTAGTATACTTCCAACCGATATTCCAACCTTCGAAGCGATTTCAGCCATTACCAAGCGTCTACCATCAAGAAGCTCGCGAATCGTTAAAATGTTAAGAGTCAGTGCTACTGGTCTGAGGTCGACGAGACATTTACATTTTCTACTCCTTGCCGACTACAGAAAAACTGTTTGTGCCAATAATACACTAGCGTCTTAGAGTTCGTGTTTTCACCAAAATGTTTTGTCAACCTCTGCAGAGTTTCAGACGGTTTTATTTTTTTTTTGCGTTAAAACCTTGATAATAATCCGTTGCGCAACTGATACCGGTACCTCTTGCTCTGATATGGTGATACTGCTGACAGAATTGATCAAACGGGTCAATCGACTGGTTTCTCCCAGTTCTGACACCCATACTCAACTAATAATATAACGATGATTTCAGGGAAGACCTAGCGTCCTTGTTAACGACCATCCTTTATTAAATATAGTAATATTGATAGGCATATAATACAAATGTCAAAAGTGTTTATGTGCTTTAAATGCTTCGAATTAATTATATAAGAGAAGAAAGTTTTATACATGTTGATGAACGTATTGACCATTTCAAATTCAACCAGGAACTACGATCCTTTTATTGCTTATATTGTTGTCATTCGTTTTAATAACTCTAAAAACTCCTGTCTAAAAAGTCTGGTTAAAGAAAATTAACAAATCAAAAAAAAGAAAAATTCATACAATTACACATTAAAAAGTAATGATAACTAAAAGATTCAGTAGTAAAATTTACCAATCAGTCCGAGGGAAGTGGATGACATCATCCTCAAAGTTTAGCAATTCAATCTGCATGTACCGTTGTTTTGTGGAAGAGAAACTGGACATAGCACTGCAGGAACCCTCGATATTTCGGACGGAGGAGAATTAATAGGCTCCCGAAGTGCATCTGTTTTGTGTAAAATTAGACAGCACAACTAGATCCTGCTTTCTAGTCAGGCGGGGAGTTCACCAGTGTCACTGCCACAATTCAGTACGCCAGACCTTGCAGTGGTTCGTGTGGAGTCCGGGGCGGATACGTATGTTCTGTCCTCGGGTTACGTACTATAGTATACGATTCAGCGGTTTCAACCACGAACAGTCAAGATAGAGAAACCTAGATAAGATGCAAAACCCTTAAGTAAGAAATGAAGAAAACTTTACGAAGAAAGGAGCGAAAGTCGTGGAGCGACCTTTACTCGAGAACGACAAATTCTCTGATGTCTTCCGGCTACAGAATATAGTCCAAATGAATTGGTTTCCAGATTCGAACTGGTTCGAGATAGGACGATGACTATTGTTAACCTGGCTGAAAACGCAATGGAGGAGAAAAGGTGGAAAGGAGATAGTAAGAAGTTCTGCGCTGTCATCAATCTCGATGTAAAAAATGCCTTCAACTTTGTTATATGCTCCCATATAATGACATCCCTGCAAAGGCTGAATGACCCAATATGTATTCGAAGGCTTATTAAAGACTACTTCACAGGTAGAAACCTCTGCTATGACACAGAAGAAGGCACACTGAAATACTATATAAATGCCGGACTGGGGCCGACAATTGTGCAGGAATCGCCCAAGCGAGGCGACAATTGTGGGATTCGCTGACGACATTGCAGTCGCAGTTATCGTTAAGCATCTGGACGACGTAGAATGGGCAACCAACAAATCCATTTAAACCATTAAAAGAAGGCTGGAGACCCACAGGCTGTAGCTGGCAGAGCTTAAGTCAGAAGCCGTGTTATTCAGTAGTCGAACAAAAGGAAGTGAAAAGGTGGATAGGGCAATAGAGGCGCTGTCTTGTATGATGCAAAGCGATTACCTATACTATAGAGGAGACTATTTTTAGCTAGAGTGGTAACCTTAGTACTATTGTACGCTACACCAATCTGGGCGAAAACTATGGATGTGAATTGCAACAGGGAAATACTAACAAAGGTGTACCGCCGTAGTGATATAGGATTCGTCAGAGCCTTTAGGAAGACGACGGATGAATCAGCGTGTGTGGTAGCAGGAATGCCACTAGTAGACATCTTGGCTGACTACATGCAGCGAAGGTATCGAGGCAGATTGGGTGATTGTCAGATTACTGAGGAGTGTCGCCGGGTAGAAAGGGCTCACACTCTGAGAATATGGTAGCTGCTATGGAATAACGCTCACAAAGAAAGGTGGTCTTATAGGCTAATTCAAAGGAACCAGCCTTAGATAATGCGCCGCCATGGCAACTACCACATTACTCAGTATTTAATTGGGCATATTAGATAGTTATGATTATTATTTGCACCGTTTTAGGCATCATAATTTTCCTTCTTGTCCTCAATGCCAAGACGCTTATGAAGTTCCGGAACATGTATTATTCTGCTACCCACGGCTTGCAAGGATGAGGTAAAACTTGCAATCGTTTCTAAGAGGCAAATTAAGTGTATTTACGCTTGTATCGCAAGTGCTTCACTCCTACGAGATATGAAATGCAGTATGGGAAACTATTAGTTGCATCTTAGAAGAGCGAAATAACCGAGAAGAACCGGCAATTCAGAGGAACCACGTTTGCTATGAAGTCGAGCCCCGCCCCGCGAAATACTGCATGGTTCCAGAAGAGGGGGGATCGGGTGATGAGAGATGGTTTTAGTGGGTTAAATTCCTACATCTCGGCTTTTGATGCTTTCCACCCCATAAAAAAACTCTTTCCGCTAAAAACATGCATTGGATGTAACAAAATGAATTTATTAAATTCATTGCAGACTTTATAGCCAACATTCATTCCTCCATCGAACTCTTTTGTAAATCCGTAATTATGTTTTGTACCTCTCATTTGAATTTTTGGACATGACAGCTGCAAAATAGACTATATTGTTATCTCCTCCTTACATACACATACTAGTCACTTTATTCAGTCACTAGATGTGTCCGCCTATGTCCCAGTAAAAAAATTATTATAAGTCGCAATGCAACGCTTTACAGCCTACTGTAAATACAAGTCCGGAAAACATGACACTTCTGTCATTTTACCACCAACTGCGTCGTCATTATTTAATATTTTTTTGTACCACAGATTAACCAATCTTCGCACATAAATAAGTCCTGAATTACACGAGAGGGTTTTTACCCCATGAGTGACGAAAACCTGTTTTTTTCTTGGTGAGAGAAGTGAGGTAGCAAGAGGGTCATCTGTGAGTGTCAATCACGAATCGTAGGGGTTTTGCTTGAGTTTTTCCTGATTTGCTTTTGTCCATTTTCGTAACTTCCGCATTAGTGTTCGAAAAAATTTTGGTGTCAGGTTGATTTAGTATTGCTTGAGCCGGTGAATACAAATTTTCAACCCTGCAAAACACTTATGAACTGGTTTTTTAACGTCAATCAAAGCCCCTTTCGTAGCAACACTCCGAGGGTTTTTCTACTTTTGCACAGAAGAGAATAGCCGTGAGTTATGGGGTAAAATCCCTCTCGTGTAATTCAGGAGTAAGACTGCAAATTCTCCTAACCAAAGCCAAAAAGGAAGGCGGATGTCATTGACGAATTCCAAATTCTGTGCTTCAACAAAACGAACACAAGATGTAAAACACAAGAAAATTTTAAAGGAGAAACTTTTTATAGTGACCACATGTTCAGCAGTCTGTTTCTGTATCTCACGTGAGTGTTTTCTCACTCGTAGTGACGTAAAGGTAAACGAAATTGATGTTGCCCACAACAACAACTTCGTTGAGTGTTACGTCACTGCGGGTGGGAAAATACTTATGTGAGTTACAGATACTGGCTACAGGTGCAGAACATTTGTATATTCACCTCAACTAAATTACATCTACGAGAAAGTAAATTTCCCCAATCTTCTCCTATTGTTTAATATGGCAAGTTTCGGTTTATTCACACCTCTAATGCTCAATTGTTCGTATTTGCTTCCGCGCTGGTATCTAGGTTGCAAATGCTTGGACGAAGAACTACGAAGGCAAGCTATTTGAAATTTTCCATATTCCTGGCATTGTTAAGTTGGATCTTGATATTATAGCTCTTACACCCCGAAATATCAGGACTGATTTTGAATCTATCTTTTTTCATCAAATTTCTAGTATTGAATATTTTATCATAAACAAATACAGAACAACGACAAAAAAAAAGTCCAAAAACTTTTTATATAAAGTAAAAGTAAAACAAACTTTTTTTCTCGAGAATAAAAACGAATGGCGTTTTGACGCTTTAGTAGGTCCTGTCCTATAACATAAGGCTGGAAGTCATCCGTGATCTACATGCTTGATACTGCCCTTGTAAAAGGATATTGCTCCTCAACATATGTATATTTAAGAAATCGAGAATACAGCACGGGCCACTCCATCAGTATCGACGCAGCAGGGAGCACAGAGATGGGGCAAGAAGATCCGCACAAATTGGTAGCCGAGAGTAGTCGTCGAGTACGAAAAAAGGTTTCTTTTTTAGAAATAGAATGAAGTATCGCTAAAATCAGTCAACAATTGCAACCTGTAGCGTGTCCCCATTCATACAGACCAACGGACGAAGCCGCATATCACTTTTCAAAAAACATGTATCTAACTAGCTCAAAAACAAGTAAGTAATCAACAGGTAAAAAACTGTACCACGATTCAATTCCACATTCTTATCTTTTTTTTTATTGAGTTTTCGCGTGACAAGTCGCAAAACAATTGTTCCGTGAGAAAATTAATTAATTTTTCAATTTTTTGACATTTTTTAAATAAAGTTCGTGAATATACAATAATAGTTAGTTAACTTTTACGTTTATTGTTGTGTTTTTTTAAAACAGTATTTGGGTGGGAGCCTGTAAGGAGCCCCTAGGGGCTGATTCGTCCTCTAGCAGGATGGAAGTTATTTTGAAGACGGCTAAAGATGCGGCATTTGCAGCTACAAATATGGCAAATGAGGAGTTGGGTCTTCTCAAGAGGTCCAAGTTAGAAATGAGGCCAGACTTGGTTACAAGAAAATCCGTTGAAAAAAGTAGAGAATCCAGCCTGTCAAAAGGAGAGAAAACCGAAAGCAAAAAGATGAAGAAAGCGGAAAATGCAACAGGAACTGATGGCTACAGCGGAAGTGGAAATAGATACAATGGCCTTGTAAATGATGAGATGACGGATGTGCAAGCAGCAAACGAAATTTTAAGTTAAATTTCAAAGAAAAATTCAGGCAGACATCTGGTACTAATTCAACAGCATCTACGGCAAAATCTAATGTAAGTAGTCCAAATTTAAGTAGTAATAGCAGTTCGAATAGTATTAAGAAAGAAAAAGTGCCTCAAATTATAGTATTTAAGCAGGAAGTTAACGATACGGTTAAAATGTTAAAATTCGTGTTAAAAATTAAAGAATTTAGGATTAAGCGATAAAGTGTAAATAGGCATGCGATTTTATTGGATAGGAAGGAGGATTTTGTGAAAACGAAGGAGATTTTGAAAAGTGTTTCCGCGGAACATTACACGTATTGTCCGAAAAGTGATAAGTGAAAAGTGATACGATTTTGTTGAAAGGTTTGGACCCGGAGAGTAATACGGAAGAAATTTTAGGTGAGTTGAAAAATTTAAATAACAGTGAATTAAAATTTATTAGTGTTAAACATTTTGGAACTCGTGTAAGTAGAGAAAACAATTTCAAATTACCAATTTTTATTGTGCAGCTTTCGAGTGACAGCCAAATTAATAAGTTGAGTGATGTCAAATACTTCAACCATCAAGTGGTAAGGTGGGAAAGGATTGAGCGGAAAGATGCGCTACAATGCAGGCGCTGTCAGCGATTTGGACATACGGCAAGTAATTGCCAGATGAAGTATAGGTGCGTCAAATGTGCCCAAGATCATGAACCCGGTAAGTGCCTAATACAGGCAGGCAGTGCTATCAGCAAAGAAAAATTATTTTGTACATTATGTAAAAATTACGGACACGCTGCCTCTTATAGAGGGTGTTCAAAGTATCTTGAATTGAAACAGAAATTATTAAATAAAAAAGAACAAGCCAAAATTGAGAGTTTAAATAAAGTCAAAATGTATTCAAATTTTATAAATAAAAATGTTTCGTATGCCAAAGCAGCGTCAAATATTTCGGACGAAGTTCAAAATTTAACTAGTGATAAAGGAAATAATCCAAATTTTCTGAGTGAAATTAAATCAATGTTGGCGAATATACAAAATCAGTTAAGTTCGTTCAAAATTATTCTGGAGGAGGAAAAATCCAGAATTGATGTGCTTTCGACCTCATCGGCTCAGATGGTATGCATGAGTAGATCGGACAGTGGTTGTTATTCGATTCAAAATTCTCTGTACATAATTTCTATTAATGTAAATTCTTTAATAACTAATCAGAGGAGGGCGAGTTTATTGAACTTGTTGGATGCTCGAAATCCAGACATTGTTTTACTTTCGGAGACGAAATTAAATAGGAAACACAACTTAGAATTTCAAAATTACGAGGTTCATAGAAGTGATAGGCCAAATTCTCAGCAGGTTGGCGGCACTGCGGTGTTGGTGAAGAAACCCTATAACTCAAAATCATAAAAAATAATGTAATCAAAAACTTTAAATGTTTGGAAGTTTCGGTCATTGAGTTCAAAATTTCAAGTTCGGATAAATTATTTGTTATTTCGGCTTACGCTCCAAAAGTTAATGATTCGGGAGTTTTTCAAGAAGAGTTTGGAAAATTATTCAAAATTTTGGAATTAGAAAAAGATCAAAATTATTATATTTTGGCAGGAGATTTAAATGCTTGCCATGGTAGATGGCGAAATCTGGTGAGCAATACAAGGGGAAACCAGTTGAACCGATGGATAGAGGAGAATGGTGTGTTGTTCAAGGCAAATTTGTTGGCTACAGATATGCCGTCATTTCCTAGTGGAAATTCATGCCTCGACATTTCTATCACTGACACAAGACTTAACATTGAAAACTTTGACGGAAACAATATTAACTGTCTACAAACGATACCATACGACAGAGACCACTATGCTGTTAGCGTTGGAGCTAGTTTAGATGACACACCCTTTCGGCTGATTACAAAAGAAGACATCCCAAGATTAAATTATCGTTGTACGGATTGGTCAAAATTTAAAGTGGAAATTGAAAAATATTTTAGAGAAAATGGTAATTGTCTCTTGGTCGCAAACAATCGGAATTTAACAAATCGGGAAATAGAAACATATTTGACTCATTTGAACGAAGCAATTTTAAACTCGGTTAATAAAACGGTTCCAAAATTTAAAAGTAAAAATTCGGTTAAATGTTATTTAAATAAAACGATAGAAAAATTACAAGTATTGAAAAGCAAAATTTTAAGTCAAATTAAAACTATTTATCGGCGGTTTCAAAATTATAATAATCAATATCTGGTCCGGTTAAAATCAATTCTGAACAACATTAGTCAACTAATTAAGGAAAAAATTTTCGGCTTTCGATAAATAAATATTGGGAAAACAAAATTAGAAATATAAGATCAAATGAGTCAAATATGTTTCCAATGATAAACAAAATTTTTAGAACTAAAGAAAAAGTTAAAATTGAAACAATTAAAATTTCGAGGGATAACATTAGAATTATCGAGCGAGCACAAATTAATCCGAAAATTTAATACTAAATGAACACAATTTTTATGTAATTGATGAAGACGAAAATAAATTAGACACAATTGTCGCGGCTTTCGAACAAATTTACACTGTTAACTTGGTACGTTATCCAAATTTATCCCTCGACCATGAAATTATCTCCAGCGCTAATCAGTTCAGATTTGAAACGGACGACAGAAACGAAACAGTGACGACATTTAACGATGACAAAACGTCGAACCACCTAACGATAGAACAAACGGACGATTACTTTGTTACTTTAACTGATCTGACTGACATCTTTCGGCGACTCAACAACAAAAAATCTTCTGGAAATGATGGCATACCTAATATTGTTCTTAAGAATCTGCCTAATGCAATCATTGAGCAATATTGCACACTATTCAATAACGCCTTGAACAATACCTATTTTCCTCAGGCTTGGAAAACTGCGTTGACCTTCCCGATCCCGAAAAAGGGAAAGGATCACAGTGACCCCTCAAATTTGAGATCAATAAATCTCCTGCCGAATATAAGTAAAGTTTTTGAATCGGTGATGACTTAAACGCCAACACTCGACAGTGCACGCCATCAATAAATTAGTTTCGGACATTCATTGGAATTTTAATAAAAATTATTGCACGGGCGCGTTATTGATAGATTTCGAGAAAGCTTTTGATACGGTTTGGATTGACGGGTTAATTTACAAATTAATACATTTTTGGTTACCAAAACATTTAATTAGAATAATTTCGGACATGATATCGGACAAAAAATTTATAGTAACGGACGGGAAATATAAATCAAAATTGCAGTTTAAAGTCTGGAACGGGCTCCAACAAGGTATGGTAATACCGCCTATACTATTTAATATTTTTAAAAGTGATTTGGCTACTGGTTTGGAAAATTCAGTTTCATATGCGGACGATCTAATAATTTATAATTCAGGAAACAAAATTGAACAAATTCAGAAGCTCTTACAAAATGATTTCGACTAAATTCAAAATTATTGTAACGATTCGAAACTCAAAATTAATGTTAACAAATGCGACCTAATATTATTCCGACCGCCTTTAAGCAAAGTCTCTCGAAATATAAGGAAAAATTGGAAAAATTTACAAATCGTGCAAAATTCAACGGGTGAACAAATTCAACAAAAATTATCGGTAAAATATTTAGGCATTATTCTCGACCAATATTTATACTACAACGAACACATTAGAACACAATTAGAAAAAGCGAAAAATTCATTCAACTAAATTAGACGGTTATTTTTCTGGAAACATTTAGATAAAAAAGTCAAAATTATTTCTTATAAAACTTTAGTGAGACCACTTTTATCATACGGTTGCCCTATTTGGTTTAACATTAGTCCGGGATACATGGAAAGAATTAGAGTTTTCGAGAGACATTGCTTAAGGGCGTGTTTAAGTCTATATAGAAATTTAAATTCGGACAATTTACACTACATTTCGAACAAAAAAATATACGACGCGGCCAAAATTAATAGAATTGATATCTTTATTATAAAACAAATTCGAAATCATTTTGTAAGAGCCTCACAAAGTGAAAATTCATTAATTAAAGGTCCGACTTGTCCATGTCCGGAATACCATTCGAGAGCCATCAATTCTGGATTTGTGCCTCCAGAAAGTTTCATATTTTTAGATTCAAATGGAATGGTTCAGGACAAATTTGGCGTACCTATACTCTATCATATTCATCGAAATTCAAGCAACAAAAAAATAGAGTACCCACTTCATACACTTTCGACGGATATTTATTTAATTAAGCTTAATACAAGCTATAACATAATAATAATACTAATACTACAAGCTATACTAGATGATAAATGATGGAATTATAAATAAATTGAAAAAGCTACAATATGAGCTCTCATTAAGGAACAAACTGGCTGGAAGGAAAACGAATTAAGAAATGCGATCAGGATGGACGGGGTCGAGATATAAGGATTTGTGAAGGGATGATTTACTCAGATGGACGTCAAAGGAGGAAAGGTCGTTGACTTTTCGAAGCATCCTGGTAATTGGCTCGCTTTGACCGTAGTTTGTGCGATGGCGGTCGAGTCGGACAAGGGGAGTGGACCTAAGGTTGCGGGGATTAGTATAGATGGGTAAAGATTGCAGGATTGAAGGGCAGTCTATGGCTCCACTTAATAGCTGATGAATGAAGAGAATGTCAGAAACATCACGACGTTTACTTAAGGGTTGTAAGTCAATCAGTTTCAGACGATCTTCATAGGGTGGAAGGTTGAATCTGTCTGCCCACGGGAGATCACGTAGAGCGAAGCGAACGAACCTACGCTGGACGGATTCAATCCTATTGATATGGGTTGTTTGTGTAGGTGACCATACCTGGCTGGCATATTCAAGGAGAGGTCTAACGAAGGAGATATAGAGAGATTTGGAAACATATGGATTGGAGAACTCTCTAGACCAGCGCATCACAAACCCTAGCGCGGAGTTAGCTCTGTTAATTATGCTGTCAATATGAGAACGGAAGTTGAGTTCCCTATCACAGATTATTCCAAGGTCACACAAAGAGGTAACAATAGGGACCGGTACATCGTTTAGCATGTAAACTCTCGGGGTGGTGGTAAGACGCTTGCGGGAATAAGAGATGGACTGGCATTTGGAGACATTGAGTTCAAGAAAGTTTTTCATGCACCACGTGGTGAAGGAATCGAGATCTTTTTGCAGGAGAAGAGAGTCGGTTGTGGAGGAGATATGTTTAATTATTTTCATGTCATCAGCATAAATGGACAGCTCTGAGTGATTGATGACGCATTCAACATCATTTATTGTAAGGATGAAGATCAGTGGACCGAGGTGGCTGCCCTGGGGGACGCCGGAACGAGCGACAATAGGGTTAGAAATGGATGAACTGAAAAGAACATTGTAGCGACGGTTGTTGAGGTAGTATTGAATCCAGGAGATGAATCGGGAGGGGAAGCCTAGGCGATCAAGTTTGAACAAGATAACATTATGGGAGATCTTGTCGAAGGCTTTACTAAAATCGGTGGCAATAACATCAACATCTTTACCGTTTTCCAGAGCACATAGTGTCTTGGAGACGAAGTCAGTAAGATTGGTGGTAGTAGATCTTCCTTTGAGAAAGCCATGCTGGGAGAGGGAGAAGATAGACTTACAGTGGAAGAACATGGAGTCATAGACCAATTTTTCGAATAGTTTAGGTATGGATGATAATTTAGCGATGGGTCTGTAGTTGGACACATCGTTTTTGCAACCTTTTTTGAAGATGGGAATAATATATGAGTTTTTCCATAATTGAGGGAAAACCCCTTGAGTGACCGAGAGGCGGAATAGCAAGGTAAGGGGTTGAATTAGATGCGTGGCACACTTTTTTAGAACGATGGCCGGAATGCCGTCAGGACCTGGGTTGAAGTCGTCCTCAAGCCCGTTGATACTGGCGGCGATTAGTTCGGGATCAGGGTCGAAAGACGTAAACGACGTTTGAGTGCATTTGTCCAAGAATGAGAAGTAGTTAAGGTCAAGTTGTCGGGAATTGTCGCTGAAAGATTTACTGAAGAAGTTTGCAAAGAGGTTGGCGATAACTTGAGGATCAGATGAAGAGGTATTCTCAAGCTTTAGGGTAGAGGGGTAACCATTGGATTTCTTTTTGGAATTAATAAAGTGATAAAAACGCTTGGGGTCGGATATGAGGCTAGCTTCCATCCGTTGGAGATACTCATGGTAGAGGGTATCACAACGTTCGGGAAAAGATATATAAGCAGATAGGTAGGAAGAATTGTCAGACTCGGTTTGGGATAGAAGAAAAGTTTGCCAACGTTTATTCCTCCTGTTGCGGAGAGAGCGTAATTCTTTGTCGTACCATACGGGGGATGAGGAGTAGTTTTTACGAGGAAAAAGGGGAATAGATTGTGCAAGACAAGCGTATATTTCCGAATAGAACGCTTCTATAGCAACGTCGACTGGAAGATGTTGAGGGATAGTGCCAATGTTAGAGTTGAGGAGCAAGTGATTTAATTTTTCAAAGTCGCCCTTGCGAAAATTGAAGGAAAGAGAAGACTCGGAGCAAGGAAAAAACGAGGAAGAGGGGAGGATGGTGACGATCGAGAGAGGAGAGGAGATGGTTGCTTTCCACGACAACCGAGTTAACTGGGTCTGAAGAAAAGATTAAGTCTAATTGTCTGTCCAGAAAGTTCCTGACACCACTTACTTGAAAGAGACCAGAAACGGAGAGCTGATCAGTAAAAAAAGTTTCTTTGGCCGAAGAGGCGTTAAGGGGTACATAGTGGGAACAGTCCTCAGACAATGTGGTGGTGGGGTGGTCGGAAATTGATGGCATGTGGTTAGGTGGACACACGGAAGAAGTTGGATGTGCATGGTTAGGTGGGTGCGCTGGATGTACAGAACTCAAATCAGTGGTGGTAGGGTTGACGGCTGGGATGGAAGTGTTCGAGGGCTTCGATGTAAGTGGAACCGAGGGGTTAAGAGTGTGAGAATATATAAAGTTAGGATACTTGACTGGGGTACTTAGATTAAAGTTTGGAAATACTCCCATTTTGAACTGCCAATTGGAGTTAGGATTACTAGGTTTATGGCTAAAGGTGAGAGGTGCGGAAGAGTGATGAGAGACTGTGTTATTACTAGTACTAATGTTCTTACGATTAGGCTGAATGCTAAATTTAGGTATGGGAGAAGGACGTTTGGAATTACCTTTGGGATAGTAAGTCGGATTTGGTTTATTAATATTTAATTTAGACTTAGATGCAGAGGGCTTAGGGTTAAACTTAACATACTTCCTAGTCCACTTGGAAATTTCGATCGTCCCGAGAGTGAAGATTTTGCTGGAGGGGTTAGTGATGAGCCACACGTACTTGTTCGGGATGGAGATCTTGAAGTTGCTGAATTTCTCTGTGTCCGAGAGTAACTTCATGCAGCTAACTGGGATGAATGCAAAATTCCGAGTAAAAAAGCTATGTACACAGGAAACGTTGGCGTTGTGAGGGGCACCCTTAAGAAGGAATGGAGTATAGTCACTTGATGAAGATGTGTATTTGCTTCCTAGTCTTAGTAGTCTTTGTTCCCAGTCCGTTATAGTCCAGGTGGTGCCAAATTTGTTAATCATGGATGCGGTGGATGTGGATTGAGATGATACTGGCGGAGAGTTTATCATAACACCAGCTTGACCAGAGTTGATTATAACACCAGAACCCGTCGCCATGTCGGCCTTGACCGGAATAACAGTAGCATCAACAACTGGAGTAGGCTGTACCAAGGAGGAATGCGGGTCTGTAGGAACCAGTTTCTCGGTTGATTGAGGATTAGCTGCTTGACCAGAGTTGATTATAACACCAGAACCTGTCGCCAAGTCGGCCTCGACCGGACTAACAGTAGCATCAACGACTGGAGTAGGCTGCACCAAGGAGGAATGCGGGTCTGTAGGAACCGGTTTCTCGGTTGATTGAGGAGGAGCTGCAGATGATGAATCCTGTAGAGTGAGACATTTCCTATTCGGAGATGTAGTTTCTGAAGAAGCAGCATCTAAACTAGAAGTAGCTATGTCGTCATGCAGATGAGAAGATGAAGAGCCTTTTGAAGTTAGGCTCCTGACATCAGAGGCAACTGAGTCAATGAGTTGAAAGTTTCTCCCAATGGCTGTACAGCATGAATCTAGGTCCCGCTTGACGTGCCGGACGCCACGCCTAATACATCCCTCTTCGATTTGATTTCAAAATTTCCAGTGTAGATATTTCGGACTTTGAAAAAATTAAAGACAATAAATTCTGGTGGTTAGAAAGTGAAATTCAAAATTAATAGTTTAACAAAATTTTATTTAATTGTATGCACTTTACATAAGAAAGGATATTGAAGCAAGGCGGTCTTTTCGGAATCTCCTTGGTTTTGTTAGTTTATATAAGTTTTTTTTAGCCATTTTTCTTATAACGTAGCACAATAGGTAATATTAAGGATTAATAAAGTAGTATGTAGGATAGACCGTAAGATTTGACCTGTAAATATAAAAACAAAAAATTTAGAGTACTAATGTATATAGTCAGTAAGTTTTATGTATACATTAATTTAAGCTAGTTGTTTGTTGATAGCATGTAAGTTCCGTTATTGTTAAAATTTGGTTTAATAAACGTTCTAAATCACAAATCATTCTTATCTTTTTTATTCATAGGTATAATATTTTTTTATAAATTTCAATAGTTTCTATGAGTACGTGTGTTGAAATAAAAATTAAATACAAACTCTTAAAATTTATTCTACTAGCTCCGGTCTAAAAGTGATTTTCATTATAATTCAATAAACAATTCAGACAACGTTCCATTTAAATTATTAAATGCAATTTTGTTTCCATAGAAAGAAAGTATGTCAATTTTCTGTTGTGAGCTTTTAAAATTTTCAATTTAGCGCATACATACGTTAAAATTATTGTAATTTGAAAAGTCATGAAATTTAGACGTCCTAAATAAATCAAGGATGGATTTTAATTATCCTGACTAAACAGTCTCCAAGGCAAAAGCAAACATGTATAAGTAAATAAAGCTTAAACTACTACTACGAAAAATCCATAATGTAACATTGGTGAAGTTAACACAGATAACATTTGAAAATAATTCTGCCAACGATACACAAACGTAAAAGAAAAGCATTTGAGAAAAAGGCTTTAGGGAAAACTCTGAAAATTACATAACAAACTTTTACAAAAACGACGAGAGCTTCTTAAAGTATTGCCCTAAAGGTGAACAACTCTTCACTTTTAATATTCCTCGAAAGGTAGATTCTTGAAAATCGCCAAGTGGACGACGAGGTAGATACTTGGAATTCATTTTTCATCAAAACTTCCTAAGGCTGGGAAAAGTTATAAGATAGAAGTAGAATTCCTTGACCGTCTTAATGACAAGGTTAAATTATGTTGACAGTCCTTGCGCTTATGTAATGAATATCTTAAAAGGATTTTCTCGCTAAATTTCGCTCCCCGCTCTATGAAAAATTTTCTTTGACACCTTTCATTCAAGTTATCTCATTAAATCCATTAAACTCTCGAGTCATTTCAGAAGTTTTGTCATTTCAATGAAGGAAACTAAATACGAACTTAGAGACGAGGGTTATTTTCATTCCTAAGAGTATTGTCTTTCCACTTAGAGAAATACAGAAAGATTTAAACTTATTAAGTCTGTAGCAGGAGCTATCCTGACTGTCTTGGAACTCCGACCGTACCTTCTATATTTCTAATTTAGTTCAGATTTGTGAAGCAATTTGTTAATGTTGCCGCCTTAATCCTTTTCTAAATGTTGTGGAAACGTTCAGAAAATGTTTCTAATAAAAATTGTACGCTACAGACAACATTGGAAATTACGAAGCAAAAATATTATTCTGTGGTAAAATTATATTCTTATCTGTACATATAATGAAATAGTAGCGTCACTACATGAAAATTATCATCGCGGTCGATATTATTATCGATATGGAGGCCAAAACTGCAATTATTACAATTTTTTCCATCTAGCAGTCTGTCTACCTGTCATACACTTAGAATAAAGAACTAGAGGAAGCGCTGTACCCTGTACCCTGTCCTATCCGTGAGTGAAGCTGCTCGAGGAATTTAAAATCAGCTGTGGTCGTTGACTAACAGAAACGAAAATATACTAAAACGAGGGACAAATATATTTCGTACTGTCAAATGTTGTTCACTTTTGTGCGTGAAAAAGTTTCCTCGAGTGAATTAAGTTAAATTTCGTTCAATTTGTTAAAGTAGCTTCTTTTAAAACTTTATGTAATCACTCCAGACTATAGACTATTTTGTGATTTTTTTGTGAACCGACTTTGCCTTAACACCCCCAGAATTTGTATAAATTAATCAGCATGAAGTGTTCCGTTTTTTTGTGCGCAAATATATAGAAATAAGATGATGGCAAGTCGTTTTTCCTGCAAATGCATAACTCGAATTACTTCTAAATTCATTCTATAAACCTATGAAGTTCAATTAAAACCTCAATTTATGGAAAAAAAAGCAAAAGTTTCGTAAGAATATTTGTGAGGTTAACGTGAAAACTGATTTTAATGTTTTGGGTCGTTGGAACCAGGAAGGCGAACAAATATTTTAGGGGGAATTTTTAGGAAATCTTAAATAAGATTTAATCAATAAAAACCAAAATTGATGATTCGCTTGACCTATAATATAACGCCAAAATTAATATGCAGCTTATATATTTTATTCAGAGAAGTTAAAATCAAGTTATTTTTTAACGAATTATCAAGATTTTAAATTTACTTTTCGCCCCACTTTAAATCTGACTTAATTTACGCCTGTATTGTTGCTACCACTACATCGCTCGAAATTCTACTACAAAAGAAATTTGCTTCACTGAAGTCGAGTTACAGCTCTTCCTCTAGTTCTTTATTCTAAGGTCATCATCATACTGCTAGACGGGAAAGTGGACATGTTGGTAGTTTCTGACCTACTAGGATACTTATTATCCACAGGCATAGCGCTTTAGTTCAACGTTACCATTTCTACCACAATTATGGTAGACGTACCATATTTTCGCGTCAGATACCATAATGCATGTTATCTCGAAAATATCATAATTACTTCGAACTCAAAAGATTCGAAGATTCAAATTGGTAAGTTCAAAAGTTCGAAATTTAGTTACGTCCTTAGGCTGAAATTTAGTTACGTCTTTAGGAACCTAACTTTGTAACGCGTGAACCGACTTGGATGGTTCTTTTGCTGTTGTATAGAGTGTGATCCCCCATTGCTACTAGGAGAATAATTTGGTCCTATGGTAGGGGTGTGGCAGGGGTAGTCTAGCTTCATAACGCGTGAACCGATTTCGATGATTCTTTTTCTGTTCGGTAGAGTATGTTCCTTTATTGGTACCAGGAGAAAAATTTTTTTAGTGAGATGGAGGTGGGGTAGTGGGTTGAACCTAACTTTTTAATGCGTGGACCGATTTGGATGGTTCTTTTTTCGTTGTATAGAGGAGAAGGCACTTAAAAGTGAAAAATAAAATAGTGTAAAAAAAAATGAACCGACTTCACAAAAAGCGCTAAAAAGCAGAAAATAATTTTTAATTTTATATCTGTTACGACATTTTGAAGTCGGTGAAAATTAAACAAATAAAACAACTACAACAAAAGTATTTAATCGTCATTTCTTATGATCCCGTAAACTGAAACGTTCAGGTAGTATTAGGTATTACCTTCAATTGTGGTACTGTAGTTGTTTTATTTGTTTAATTTGCACCGACTTCAAAATGTCTTAATAGATATAAAATTAAAAATTATTTTATGCTTTTTGGCGCTTTTTGTGAAGTCGGTTCAACTTTTTTTTTTAAAAAACTATTTTATTAAGCCCCATTTTTAAGAGTGACAATAGGAGAGAGTTTGCTTTCTAGAGACTTGCATTCCACAGCTCTTTGAACTGATGATCCATTGCCAATTGTCCATGGGGTGTAGGGGTTTAATCTCTAGCCGGCAGCATGGGTTCCTTCAGAGTAGGTTCACAGTTTCCAACTTGTTAGAGTTTGTTTCTGGCAATGTGGGTGAATTTTTGGATGGTTGCCAGACTGATTGCATTTATACCGATTTTAGTAAGGCCTTTGATAATCTGTCTCACTTTATTATCGTTTTCAAATTGGCCAAGCTGGGTTTCCCGCCCCCACTTATTGGACTTGTAGAGTGCGTTTTCGTGGCGTCATCTTGGTCCTTTGTTATTCATCTTATATATTGACATTACTTATTTGCTTCAAAGAAGTAAAATTCTTATTTATGCGGACGATATCAAGATTTTTCTCCCAAACAAATCTTTTGTGGATCGTACCTACACATATTTTATAGCTGGTGTGTCAATAATAATCTTAAACTAAACATTGGGAAATGTCAGGTTATGGCCTTCTGGAGGTCCCGCAACTACTGTACTTTTTAGTACAAGTTTGAAGGTAATTGTATTCAACGAGTGGAAGGAGTGAAGGACGTGGATGTGTATCTTGATAGACAACTTAACTTCATCCCCCACATTAATTATATCGCTGCTAGGGCTAACTCTTTGCTGGGACTTATCCTACGTTGGTCCACGGAATTTCCTAGCCCTCACATAAGACTTCATCTTTATACATCCCTTTGTTGTAGAATTTTTCCAAAAATGGTTAACAATACCGGAATTTAAATACTCGTTGGAAAGTTTTCCAACACTCTATTTAAGGTACGATGTAAACTTTGCAATCGAGAGATAACTGCCGACATTTTCGTTTTGAAATCACATTCTAAGTTCAAAAGAACGGAAGCAAGTAAAGAAAACAACAAAAGATGTACCGCCGAAATTTCTTTTGCACGAAAATTCTACACTGTCACTGTTGGATGTCACTGCAAAATCTGCAGAAATTGAATTAAATGGATTTCTCGCCGAACACCCTCGAACAGTCCTCCGATGTTTTGAAAAGTGCATTTCCGTGTAAAAATAATTTAGCTGGTATATTCATGTCCAAACCAAGTACAGACGTTAGAATTTTTAAAAGCAGATATATATGTATAGCGAATATATGCGGCCGGTACTATTATTCACGCTTCCGCTACAGACCCAAGAGCTGAAAAATACACCCAGGACATAGGTATACACGCTCCCGCTACAGGCACAAACATTTAAAAATACACCCGCCACGCTCCCGTGGCAGCAAAATCGAAATATACGCCCCCAACGTGCACACTTTTGTTACTGTTATGGATTCAAGACATTCGAGGTTATGCAAAATCTCACCCGTATGGGTCATCGGCCACCTGATTTTAAAATTCTTCCCAATAACCGGTGACTCACAAGGTGATTGGAAACAGATAGATGATGATAGAGATAACTTTAGTCTAGACAAAGTTTGAGCTTACAGTGCTTGGTTTGGACTGCAGCGGGCTGGTATGTATTTGGAAAAGTAATATTTTTTCTCAGGCGTACCGTGCCTTAGTTGGATGCCATACAGACGCTTTGACGCTGTGCGTATTTGTTTCGGGCTAAGAATGGGCGAGTCTTATTTTTACTCGGGTTTCCAGACAGCAAGACTACTCAAAATATTCAGTTAAAACGAACAAAAGGAGCCGAGCCGCAATATAAAAAATGTTAAAAATTGATGAAAATTAAATTTAGCGCTCTGACTAATGAGAGCTCGGACATTTTTGCAACAAAATTGAGTTGTATTTTATAATATATAAAATCGTCAGTCAGGATTTAGTGCAAGTTTTCGCGGCGCGGAGGACGGGACTGTTACAAGCGGAATGTCACGTCAAAAATGATTTGAAAAAACCAACACAATATTTTTGAAATCAGCACACTTTATTACATAAAAAAAAATTATTATTAACAAGGGAAATTATAAGTTTAAATTCGCAATACAAAGATACAATGAAGGTACACTTTGGCTAGAAAGTTATAATAGAATTAACATGATTCTTCTGGTGCTTTTGCTAGACAAACGAGAATGTTTAGTATTTCTTGTAGTTTTAAAATATTCGCCCTATTTTATAAAAAAAAAAATTATTTTTGAAAAGCTTTTGGTTTTACGAGGATTTTACAATTATTATATCACAGTCTTTAATTAAATAACTTATTTCTTATAATTGAACATTGACTTATTAGGTTCAGTTAACATTTCAATTTGTTGGAACTTTGGTTTGAATTTTTGTGTTAAGGAACTATATTATATGCTAATTAGACATTGAATAGTATACGTGTGAACTAGGTAGTTATAGGTAAATTTCGAATGGGAGTTATCTTAAATTAACTTGCTATTCTTTATTGAGTAGATGAATTAATTATATGTTACTGTCACAGACAGTGTATATTGTCATTTCTAATATTATTTTCATTAAGCAGGCTTCACCTTTTCTTGACTCTAATTATAAGTTAATATGGTTACAGGAGGGATTTTGTTTTTACAGTGTATTTTGATTTCCTACGAAGGGTGGCTTGTAAAATTTAGGTATTTTGTCGGAATTGTTTGTTTCTTCAGGCCAAGTTTTGGCTGTGTCATTTACCAATGCTACGGGTGAGGGGTAGTAGTCCTCTACTTTTGAGAATATATCTCAACCATATATTTCCCTCATGAGCGGGTTGTCAACGGTTTGTAGCTTTTCCACTGCTTTTTGTGAGAGGTTTATCATATACCTGATGAGTAGTGCGAATCAGGCTTTTCCGTAGATGTAAGAGTTTGAGAATCGTTTATTCCTGGACCTATAGTGTGCCCCTGTACAGTATCTAATGAGTTTGCGTTCGAAGACTTCGAGTTTCTGGGCTGTTGTTGGTGATATGTGAAACCAGTTTATGAGTCCGTATGTTGTAATTGACCTGATTAATTGTTTGTATATCAGCAGCTTAGTTTTGGTGCTTAGGCTTTATTGTCGAAGTAGAGGGAGAAGTATTCCGTTTGCCTTGTGTGCCTTTTGGAATGCTGCTTTGTCTTGTGAGTTTATTTTAAGTAAGTTGTTGATGATTATCCCCAGATATTTTATCTCTGCTTTAGCCGGTATGGTTGCATCCTCCAAGACAAGTTTCATGTGTTGTGTATTGTTGGCAATGACAGTGTAGCCCTTACTGCAGGCGTTTCTGATACAGAGTAATTCTGTCCTTTGGATGTGTTGATTAAGATGCCCCAAGTCTTATAGTAGGTAGTCGTTCATCCCTTCCAAGTGGGCTTTGACTTTTTCCAGCACCTTGTGCGGTGCTTTATCGTGCGCGTAGAAGATCGCTTTGGAATCCAGTGTTTTGGTGCTGGGAGTTTGGAGGTGTGAAAAGTCCGATAGAAAGAAGTTGTACAGCATTGGTCCTGTTATAGAACCTTGGGGTACCTCTTATAGGACGTTGATATTTGCAGAGTTATTGCCTTCGATATTTACGAACAGTTCTCTGTTCTTTAGGAAACCGATAAATAGTTTAGTGAGTCTGGTAGGGATTCCTTACGCAATCAGTTTAAATATGAAGACGCTCTCAAAGGCTTTCCCTATGTCTATGTCGGCCACTGTTGTGCTTTCTTTGATTTTTAGTTTGTTTGAGGCATCGCTATGCAGTTTCATCAGGGCTTGGTAAGTGAAATATTCGATCCTAACGCCGAATTGGTAAGCCGGAAGTCAGCGAAGTCGCGGAAGTCAGCGAATCTGTATGTTATGATTCGTTCAAATACTTTGCCCATGTTAGAAATCATCTGAATTGGTCTAAAATCCTCGACCGTATAGGAGCTTGGCTTTTTTTTAATGGGTATAAGTTTCAATGTTTTCCATGCTTTCGGGAAATATCTGTTGTTCAAGCAATGGTTAAAGATGATTACCAGATAGGTCAGAGCCTTATTTGGTAGTCTCTTGATGAGGAAGTTGGATATTTCATCTCGGCCGCAGGACTTTTTCCCGTCTAATTTGTGCTTAATAATGATTTTACAAATATATCGTCTGTTAGACTAAACATGGTAAGTTCTTGAGTCAGGATAACGTTTGGGGTAAACTCTTTGTTTTTTTTTTATACGATGTAGCCAAATCCTAGGGGACAACCCTTTGATGCGTTAGCATGGTTTTGGCCGGAGTTTCTTAGTATGAAGTCGTTTACTGTGTTTTCAACTTGAGTAGTCGGCTCTACATTATGTATGGGACACCTTTCTCTACTATATATAAGTGACTGTAGAAAGAGAAAAAGAATGATAAAATCTCATCCGAGTTTGATGTTACTCGGTTCTGGATGAATATGCTCTCAATTCCTGTAGCTTTTTGCTTTCCAATTATGCTGTAAATCTATTTGAACGCGTTGGGTCCAGGTTTGATTCTCCTGAGTCTGTCTTAGAATTGGGCGTTGGGGTGTTGGTTTATGTTTTCAGTTATAATATTTTTAAGACAGTTAATGCGTGACAGTAAAGCCTTATATTCTTGAGAGTCTTTATTAAGTGTTTTGGTATACAGCTTCTTCCGTTGTTTTATCCAAAAGCTTTTTGTTTTGATTAAGTTTTTAGTTGAACCGGGTATTTTTAAATGTCTTCTTTGGCTATCAGGGGGGAGCTTTTTTATATATATGTATGTGACCTTGGTTCCTTGAATTTTGTTGGTGAGTTCATCGATCCAGTTGTCAATCTCGGCGTTGGTGATATTGGCATCTATGGGTGGGAGTCTGTTTAAGCGAGCTGTCAAGTCTTCCTTAAATTCCGGCCAGTTTACTGATCTCTGGTTCTCTATCAGGGTTCGCGTGCGGAGGATGATTGACTTATTTCTGAGGTCTAGTGTTAATTTGACTGCCGGATGGTCTGAAAATGAGGGCGTTGTTTCGCAGTTACAGTACCCAATGATTGATTTCTTGGATTTCAGTGGAGAGAAAGAAGTCGAGGATGGATGCGCTTCTGGTGAAAGTTTTTTTTTTTTTTTTATACCATGTGGCCAAATCCTAGGGGACAACCCTTTGATGCGTTAATGCGTTAGCATGGTTTTGGCCGGAAGGGAATTAGGGTAAGGGAAGTGAGGAAACTTGAGTCTTGTTTCATTGCTGCGAACTAGACAACAGCGCAGAGACGGAGTGGATTATTTTAATTTCTTAATAATAGCTCATGAGGTCATCTGGTCTCGAACCCGGGACCCATGGCATGTTGGTCTTTCCGCTCAACGTATTGATTCAACTCCGTCTCCATATACTATATTATTAATAAAAGTATTGAATAATATTCAATTAATATTTTTTATTATATTAGCAAGTTGGAGAGAAAGATGAGATAATAAATAGGCCCGTGTTTGGTCCGGTCTCATCCATTCACTTATCTATTTTGGAGAAATTCGAGTTTCCTGTGGTGCCTTCCCAGTCCTCGTGCCTCGAGTTCAAGTCCCCCTCCCCGAATAGCCATATCGAAGTTTGACGCCAATGTGGAAATTTGGTTCAGGAAGCTTTCGATTATAGATGAATGGAGGTTTGTGGGTAGATATATGCTCCCCAGTAATATATTGTGGACTAGAGACGAGTCCTGTATATGCTTATGCTATTAACAGAGGAACTTGTAGTTGATTTGTTGACTTTTGAGAATTCAATATTGTTCTTAATAAGTAGAGCTATTCCTTGCTCGTTGTCGTCTTTTACAGCGCTATCCTGGGAGTTTAAGGGTGTGCTTATCTTGTCTGAGTCTTGTTTCTAGTAGGTGGTTTAGTTGGCATTTTCTTCCTTTGTCTATCAAGGAACTAACGTTTAGTTTTAATAGGGTGGTTTTATGGTTCACCATAGAATAATCTAAACATGACCAACAAAATAGCCTGTTTTTCTCATGAAGGTTCTAGGTTCACTTACTTGAAGAGTTTCCGAGAAGACGTGCTTAGGTTAAGATGGTCTAAGTTTTCTGGTATTTATATAGTTTTTCTAGCTGGAGCAACCCCAGCCGGGGCTAGCCCGGCTTCTTCACTTTCCATTTGGGGCACTCCTCTGAGGCATGTTTACCTGAACACTTACGACATGTGGTATTTCGGCCACAGTTGACGGCCAGGTGTCCAAATCCCTTACAGTTGAAACATTATATTGCTCCCTCACTTCTAATTCGACATATGATCAGTAAGAATAACAGTCAGCAGTATGATACTCTTTTGCTTTTTGAAATTATCAGTAATTTATATATTTCTCTTTTAATTATTGTGTTCGCTATTTTAAAGCTTACCAATTATTGCATAAAATTAATAGGTTGCGATCTCTCTTATTGTACGGATTATTTTTTTATATTTAAGATTTCACACAAACTAAAGCAAATATCAAGCTTTTATGGAGTCTTGACATTCGCTGGTGTGTTTTAAAGTATAAATATAAACACTTTGCGCTCGAACAAGGTAAGAGTCTTAATCAATGTTTTGTGTCGGCAATCATGTGGGCTTAATGTGGTGTCAATCAACGCTAGGAGTCTGAGGCCAAAGGTTGATGAAATGCGAGAAATGTTCGTTGGTTCGGATGTTCATATTATACTAATAAACATGAATTTTTGTGTGTTGAAGTAAGTTCAGCCCACGAAAAGTGTCTGATAACAGCTGCTTACTGTCCACCATTATACATCAATGCTGTAAATGCCTCAGAGTTTGAGTCAGTTATTTCTAACCTCACTCAGAAATATGCTAAAGTATTGATGGGGGGTGATTTCAATGTTAACATGCTAAGTGTGAACAGTACATCAAATTATTATGGATTCTTAATACAATCACTGCATCTAAATATTTTAAATAGTTCGCCCCCCCCCCCCCGTTTCTTCATCTGTATGCAAATGACGTTCAGCTTTACCTAAGCAGGTCTATCGGTCTGATGGAGGGCTGTGTGGATCGTCTTAACTCTGACTTAAATCGAGTTTCACAATGGGCGTCCAAAAACCACCTCATATTGAACCCCAATATGATACGTTGATACTGTAAATTGGTATTTGGAATTTACTTCCTCCGAATTTGCAGTGTTCTGGGACGGTGAAGGCTAGATTGATTGGCAGTTACTGTTTAATTTGTTGTCTGTTTTGTCAAGAGATCGTGATCCATAACTTACTTTTCTTCATACTTTTTTTCTCTTCGTTTATTCTATAGTAGCAATAATTTTGAGCTAATTTGCCTTTTCCATTCTTTTTTATTTTCTTTTAATTATCTTCTTTTGTTTTTTTTTAATCTTACTTATTTTACTAATTTTCATATCTAGTAATTTGTAATTAATTCTCCTTTTTGGCTTTGATTTAGTGTATTACTCATTAGCTTTGATTACTTATTGTATAAAGTAGGTGCAGATAAAAGAAATCTTAATTCTTATTGTACCCTAAACCAGTAAATAAATATTGAAATATATTGAAAACTCTTTCCCAGCTTACTGTTTGGAGTAGAAAATATTTTGTTTTTATAATGTCTCGTGGGTCAGCTTTTGGGTCAAGTGTTATGAGGAAGTGGTAGAGAGTGTATTGTTGTCTTCTAGAGTGGTTCGTGGAAAATCTGGAATTTTGATATTGTTTTTTTAATCATGTCAGTGATTATTGCTCTCTTTTTAGAGTCCTTGGCGTGTGTTTTGCATGCGCCTACTTTTAGACTGGTAATCTGCGCCTTAATCTGTAATCTGCCTGCTAATCTCAAGTAGACGAATCATTTTGAAACACTACCTTTAATGAATCTGTATTTTTTTATATGAAGAAGTAAATAAGTGAAATTTTTGTTTGTTTATCATTAATATATATACTATGCAATAAAAACATTGTTTACGTATTTTTATTTAGTATAAATACACTCTTGAAAAATGACAAGCTCAACTACACTAAGTCACTACAAGGCCTAACTCTACAACCCCTAACTTTAGAAACCCTACATCTTGGTCAAAAAGTATGACTTGGCCTTTTCATGGATATAATGCATGACAAAACTTTAAAGACCAGTAACTGAATTGCTTACCATAAGTCCAAAGGAATAACTGTGCGGCGGCCGCGAAACTGCCTAGCCATGCTTTTCGAAAAAGATGTAGGATTTCTAGAGTTAGGGGTTGTAGAGTTTGGCCTTGTAGAGGTAAGGGATTGGCTCCACATAAGATCTGATAACTTTTTAACAGTGAAAGCGGTATGAGCTTGTGAGTCTTTGCAACCTTCTTTACATAAAATGTTTTTGGTGAGATATTCTTAATTCGGAATCTTATTAATTCTCGGCCACTCCTGATTTTGGGCCCCTACTGATTCCGAGCCCTTTCTGATACCGCGCTCTTTCTGATTCCGGCTCCGCAGGCTAGAGACCTGTCAGCCCCCCCTTATGGGGCATGACGCATTGAGACCATATCAACCACGGCCACATTTATGCATTAAACTATCAAGGCTGCATCATATGGACTCCACATAAAACCGCACAACAAACGACCGCAACACAAATTGTTTAAAAATTTTAATTTTGAATAGACTAAAATAACAAATTTTCTTTTTAAAAATTAATTTTATATCACTAAAATAAGCCAGTTTTCACCATAAAGAATAGTTTTTAGTGCATACTATTTTGGTGATGTTTGTTACATAGCTTTTCTTATCTTGCATATGTTATTTGCCTAACAAGTGTGTTTTAAATTAGAGTATATTAATACTTCAGAACAAAGTCATGAATTTCTATTTTCGGTTCTTCTTTTTATATATTTGTTCATAGCAAAGTTAATACATTGTGTTGAATACAATTGAAAATATTCTTTGCATTTTCAGGATTCCGTAGCAATTAGTAACCATTATAGTTTCGGTCTGTCTATCTCTCATTGAAAAGTGTACTGAGTAAATTCTCCTTGGATAGGTCTCCTAAAATGCAGCAAAAAATGTTCCAGGATGTTTCGATTTTAATGTTTCAGTCACGAGACATCTGCTTTCATAGTCGTTATCAAAGGGACTTAATTTCTAAACGATCGATGCAAAATTTCTGAAAAAATTTCGGAATGTAGTCTTCAGTTAGTAATTTCAACGAAAATTATATCACTGTAGCGAAATTTCTTTATCAAATATTTACTACTTCTAAATACTCTATAGTAAAATGTTATACAATTTAATAATAAGCTCTAAATTTTTCTTTTAGGTTTTTAGGTAGAAAATTGCTCTGAAATTCATTTTAGCGCGTTAACATTCTAAAACTCTACACCAAACCCCTCGGTAGCCCCTGGTAGGTTCCTCCAGGTCCAGTCCTCATATTAAAAATTTTGTTAGGGGGTGGTAAGTGGAAGAGGGGCAGAATTTAACTTCGTAAAGCGTAGATCGATTGTGATGATCCTTTTCCACCCTACCATGGGTGTCATGTTTAAAATTTTTGACCTTGTATGGGAGTTTGAAGAGGGGGTGACCACTAACTGTGTACTGCGTGCACTAATTTTGTTTTCTCTTTAGTAGACTATGTTGCACCTTGGTAACAGAATAACTATATGGTGCTTGTGGCGGGGTGGGAATGGCGTGGCGCCTAACTTCGTACTTCATGCATCGATTCTAATGACTCTTTTTAATTGATCTAAGTAATAACTAGGGAGGAGATGAGTAAGAAGTAGATAAACCACGTAACGTAAAGGGACCTATTTTAAGGAATCTTCTTTTGTTGTAATAATATAATAAATTTCTCATTGCTAATAGTAAAAATTTTGCACCCATGTTAAGGATGGGAGCGGTATAGTCTAACATCCAAAGGCGTGGATCGATTTGGATTGTTCTTTTCGTATTCTATAGATTATGGTAGAGTTTGTAAATTTTGCACTTATTGTGGGGTAGCCTAACTTCGTAATGCGTGGAACGACTTGGATTCTGCTTTTAATGTTCCGAAAAAAAACACCACTTGTTAATCCGCTCGTCATTCCGTCTCAAAAACCATTTAACATAGACACTTGACATTAGGCATAGCTATACAAACTATATGTTAAGCCACATATTTACCAATACATATCAATGAAATATATTGTGAAAAAATTCCAGCTTCAACTACATCACTTCAATTGCATCTATTCACGTGCAAAAAGTAATCATAACAAAAACCTGACAATCAGGTGATATTGCACAGACATTTTCTGTGCTTATGGAATGCAGAATCACGTTTTGTGCATTTCTTACGCTCAAGTGCCCTTTTAAAATCAAAGGGGAAAAATTAAGGATTTACCCAGCGTAGTTTATTCTGCGATCACGTTCAGGATAAACTAACTTTACTGATGGGTCCCAATAGCAAGTTGAAAGAGAACTCTGAGTTTTTCTCACTAGAAAAATTTCCTTTTCACAAGTTCATGGTAAATTTCATGTTACGGAAGACTTAAGAAAGACTTTCACGAAGTGCTCATAAAAACTTTGCAATGTTATGAAAATGCAAAGAAATTAAACATGAATGTGCCATCGAGGGTACAAATTTACAAGTGGGATTCAAAATTTTCAATCGTTTTATACCCGCGACATATGGTACAAAAATGTCCATTTGTCTCATTATAACACACAAAATTTGAAATTTATTAGCAAAAGTTGTGAACATATTTCCATTGCCTCAATCCTACCAAACCCTACCACACAAAAATATTTTAAGCTCCCTTATTCCTTTATTCATTTTCAGATCCCTTCTTATCCCTATGAAACTCTAGTCAATTAAATTTTATTATAGTACACAGGGGAATATGTCGATTTCTTTGATTTTACGTATGCCTGCAATCAAGCCAATAACTAATTTGCTAAGTTACGTAATTATCTATGATTTCTAGATAACGGCGGGAATTCGCATTAATTGTTCCTCCGGTTCAATTTATGTATCAGAGTTTAATTGTGTCAATAACCTTAGCTTAATAACGCTCTTGAATTATTACTTCCAAACATTAATATCAAACACATTATATAATCCGTAATTACCTTAATTTCAAACATGGATAAATCCATCAAATAACATTTGGACAAAGTTGCAAAAGCCTGTGTCTTCTTTATTTCTCGACAATCCAGCTAGAACATTAAATAAATTTTGAAAGTAATAAATAGAGCACTTCTTTACATACATGCGAAAAAACGATGCTTATGCGCATACGGGATTTAGTCCATAGTAGTCTATATAGAGCTAAGAGAAACCTGTTTGCTAGTGTCTTACATTTAAATCTTACGCTATTTATTATTAGTTCCTAATTTCCATTAAATTTGGCAAATTATTTTATATTTTAACATTTCTATTGTTTTCCTTATGGATCAAAGAAAGTTGAAGGAGGCAGAAGAATGCAAACCGAAGTCTACGTACTCAAAAGAACGGCTCTTGCGGTGTTACAGGGATCTTCAGCTAAGCTACAACTAACTATTTATTTATTTAAACTTAATACAAACTATAACATAGCAATAAAAATTAAATAAAAATAAAAAATACAAGCTATAACACAATACTAATACTACAAGCTATAATAAATGATAAGTCATAATAAATAGTATAAGCAACAATATGAGCTATAATTATAATAAATACAAACTGGGAAGAAGCAAGATTAAGAAAGGCGGATCAAGATAGAAGGCTTTATGAAGGGATGATTTACTCATATGGAAGTCAAAGGAAGAAAGGTCGTTAACTTTCGTATCATTCTGGTAATTGGTTTGCGTTGACCGTAGTTCGTGCTATGGCGACTGAGTCGGAAAATGAGAGTGGACCTAAGGTTGCGGTTGAAGGGCAGTCTATGGCACCAGTTAATAGCCGATAAATGAAGAGAATTTCGGAAACATCACGACATTTACTTATGGGTAACAAGTCGATCAGTTTCAGACGGTCACGTAGAGCGAAGCGAATGAAACTACGCTGGACAGATTCAATCCTGTTAATATGGGTTGTTTGTGTAAGTGAAAATACCTGGAGAGGTCTATCGAAGGAGATTTTTTTTTTTTTTTTTTTTTATATATGATGTTGCCAAAGCTCAGGGGATGCCCTATGATGCTAAAGCACAGCCTTGGCAGGAAAGGAATTAAGGATGAGGGAAATGGGTTAGGAGGTTGAGTGAAGGAGGTGTCGATGTACGCCCCGTTTGAAAGTTTCAGGCTCATAAGACGAGGGAAAAACAGAAGATGGTAAACTGTTCCACATTCCTGTTGTTCTGCTAAGAAAAGATTCCCGAAATTTGACGGTACGTCCAAATTTGACCCGGAGAGTAAAGGGGTGGGAGCGACTTGTAGATCTTGTATCGCGCGTTGTAATAAGTCTACAAGGAATCAGGCTAGCGATTTCGTTAGAACAATGGCCATGGAAATAGCGATAAAAGAGTGAGAGACAACCGACATTCCGTCGATGCTCAAGAGAGTCAAGGCCCTCAGAGATTGAGGAATCGCCAATAAGTTTAACAGCCTTACGCTGAACTTTGTCTAACGCGGAAAATGCGGTGTGTCCTGCCCCTGCCCAAATATGGGAATTATATTCAAGTCTAGGCCTAATGTGGGACTTGTAGATCAACGCTAAGTCGGGTGGGGTGAAATATTTCTTACATCTCTGTAGAAAACCTAAACATTTCATAGCACTTTTAGCGATTGCAAATATATGATCAGTAAAGCTAAGATTGCTGGATATCTCAATACCCAAGATCTTTAGGGAGGGTGAATTGGGTATATTCACTCCGTCGACTGAAATGGGTTGGGGGTGGACTGGGCGTTTTTTAAGGGACATGAAACAGCATTGAGTTTTGGATGCATTAAACGTAACACGATTTGCTCTACCCCAAGCGAGGACCTTAGAAATGTCGTTGTTTAATGATCTAAACATGCGTTCCCGATTGACTTCTGTAGCATTTCCACGTGAATTCATTACAGAATCAAATGAGTACGCGAAATCAAGGGTGCTGTCGTCGGCAAAACTATGAATAGGATTGAGAGTAAGGGATAAGAGATCATTGATGAAAAGAAGAAATAAAGTTGGTGAAAGAACTGAACCCTGAGGTACACCGGCATTTATTTCGTGGGATGCAGATGTAACGCCGTCAATAACTACACGGATTGAACGGCCTGACAAAAAGCTCTCTATACATTTAACGAGGGTAGGATGCAGACCAAATGTTTGAAGTTTGGCTAAAAGGGCAGCATGCCAGACTCTATCAAAAGCCTTTGAAATATCAAGAGCGACGATTTCGGACTCACCGAAATTATGGAGACAATGATTCCAACGCTCCGTTAGAGCCGTTAGTAAGTCTCCGGTTGAGCGGCCAGCGCGGAAACCGTACTGGCAATCGTTGATAAGATGGTTATTTTCTAGATATGTCAACAACTGAGAGTTGATGAGTGATTCAAAAACTTTGGATATGATCGAGGTTAGTGCAATTGGTCTGTAGTTAGAGGGGTCGCATGCCTCTCCTTTTTTAAGTATCGGCTGGACATGAGCAAGTTTCCATACACTTGGAAATATTCCTGTTGAATATGACAGGTGAAAAAGTTTGCGCAGAGGTTTAGCCAAAGCAGAGGCGCAGCATTTTAAAACAAGGGGCGAGAAACCATCAGGCCCAGTAGCTTTGGACACGTCGAGTTTCGAAAGTACTCTAAAAACTTCCCGAGTGCGAAAGTGTAGCGGCTTTTGCCTACTAATGCACTGTGATAGAGATGGAAGTGGCTGCGATGATGGTGGCAAGTACGAGTTAGCAGCAAAATTAGCAGCAAACAGGTTGGCCTTGTCCAATGAGTCAGTAAAAACATTCCCATTATAAATGAGTGGTGGTGTTGACGAACAGGTGAAATTGTTCTTTACGGTTTTTACTAGAGACCAGAAGCCCTTACTACCCTTTTGAGTAGAAAATACCTTCCGTCTGATGCTCTGGTCGAAATTGAACTTAGCCCGGCTAATTGCTGAATTGCAAATATTCCGCGCATCTCTATAGATACGTCTCGATTCCTCTGAAGGGCACAATTTATATGCCTGGAAGGCTGCTTCCTTCTTTTTAATGGCTGCGAAACAGTCATTATTGAACCAATTGGTGTTAGTTGGTTTGATGTTCTTGAAGCTATGAGGAATAAAGCGATGCATTCCAAACCATAGGATGTTCAAGATATAATCGGTGCTTCTGTTAATGTCCTTCATAGAAAAGCAATCAGACCAGTCCAGCTCTCTGAGATATTTATTAAGTCCCGCCCAATCAGCATTTTTATAATGCCACACTACTCTTTTGGTGGAGTTTAGATTAGTGGTTGTCAGAGAGGAGATGGAGAATTGGGCGGAGATTAGACAATGGTCCGAATTACCCAAGGGAGACGTCACCGAAACCGAGTATTTTTCTGGATGCGATGTTAGAAATAGATCTAAAAGGTGCGCGTTGTGCCCCGAAGTATCAGGAACACGAGTCGGACACTCAACCAGTTGCTGTAAATTAAAAGACTCACTAAATAACTCGACGTGTCTTCCAGACGGGCTTGTGGTAGAAGAATGCCTGAGCCACTGTGTGTTGTGGACGTTGAAATCTCCAGCAAGAACGATTTCAGAAGAGGGGGATAATTCCAAAATCTTATCGATATCGGAAGACAGTTTATCGAAGGAGCACACAGTGTCAGTGTCAGACATATTCGGGCTGCGGTATAAAAAGCAGAAGTGAATAATGTGCCGATAGAGTTTAAATCTAATCCAGACATAATTAAATTCTGGATTAGTAGAAGAGAATTGAGGGAGATAGGAGAATGGCACATCATTTCTAATATAAACCGCGATTCCCCTCTGAGGAGAGAAGAGCGGCACTAAGTGATAACCAGGGATGTGATGAATATCAGAATCGGAAACAACCTTGGTTTCGCTTAGTGCAAAAACTGCCGGATTTTCCGCGATCAAGTGGCAGTAAACCGAAAAATGGTTACTTTTTAAGCCACGAATGTTGCAAAAATTAAATAAAAATTTTTGCATAGTCCCGGTCTTAATTTGCCCAAAACAAAACAAACTAAAACGACACAAACACAAGGACTGACGAACGGGATCCACAGATGCAAAGCAAAGCCGCCTCTGTGAAAACAAAGCCAGCAGCAGTGTTATGCCTGCTGTGCTGAACTTTGATCTCGACGAAGGCAGCTAAATGCTCAGCAGTGGAGACCCGTTAAACGCATTCAATGCAGCACGATTGTACTACATTGAATGTTGGATGGAAGAAAATAAAAAATAGATAGGAACGGACTCACCAGACTGTGCTTTCAAATAGAGCATAAAAGCCCTTCACTCCGGCAAGATGGCACTAGCACTTTGATTTTTTAAAATTCGATTCGCTTTCGCAACCGCTTTAAAACACGGCGGCACGTCCGTCCCCGTCAGTAGTTCAGCTCAAACTCATCAATATATATATAGAGAGATTTGGAAACGTATGGATTGGAGAACTCTCTAGAGCAATGCTTTACAAACCCTAGTGCGGAGTTAGCTCTGTTAATTATACTGTCAATGTAGGAACGGAAATTGAGTTCGCTATCACAGATTATTCGTAGGCCACACAAAGAGGCAACGATAGGACTGGTACGTCGGTTAACATGTATACTCTCGGGGTGGTGGTAAGACGCTTGCGGGAATAAGAGATGGACTGGCATGTGGAGACATTGAGCTCCAGAAAGTCTTTCGTGCACCATGTGGTGAAGGACTCGACGTCTTTTTGCAGGAGAAGAGAGATAGTTGTGGATTAGATATGTTTAATTATTTTCATACCACCAGCATAAATGGATAGCTCTGACGACATATTCAACATCATTTACTGTAAGGATGAAAATCAATGGACCGAGGCGGCTGCCCTTAGGGACGCCGGAACGAGCGACAATTGGGTTAGAAATGTATGAGCTAAAAAGAAAGGATTGAATCGGTGGGGGGGGGGGGGGTATTAAGTTTTAACAAGATAACGGGGAGATCTTGTCGAAGGCTTCACAAAATCGGTGGCGATAACATCAACATCTTTACCGTTTTCTAGGGCACATAGTGTTGTTGAAAGATTTACTGAAGAAGTGTGGACAGAGGGTGGCCATAAACTTAGGATCAGACGAAGAGGTATTTTCGAGTTTTAGAGTGGAGGGGTAACCATTGGATTTCTTCTTGGAAATAAGAAAGTTATAAAAACGCTTGGGGTCGTATATGGGGTTAGCTTCCATGCGTTGGAGGTACTCATAGTAGAGGGTATCACAACGTTCAGAAAAAGAGGTATAAGCAGACAAGTAGGAAGAATAGTCTGACTCAGTCTGGGTTAGAAGAAAAGTTTGCTAACGTTTATTTCCCCTGTTGCAGAGAGCGTAATTCTTTGTCGTACCATAAGGGGGATGAAGAGTAGTTTTTACGGGGAAGAAGAGGGATAGATTGTGTGAGACAGGTGTGTATTTCCGAATAAAACGTCTCTAAAGCAACGTCAATTGGAAGACCTTGAGGGATAGTGCCAATGTTAGAGTTGAGGCGCAAGTGATTTAATTTCTCAAAGTCGTCTTTACGAAAATTAAAGGAAAGAGAAGACTCGGAGCTTGAAAGAGCGTGAGGGTGTTCGTAGGAAAAAACGAGGAACAAGAGAGTATGTTGACGATAGTGGGAGGAGAGGAGATGGTTGCTTTCCGCGACAGCCGAGTTAACTGGGTCTGCAGAAAAGATTAAGTCTAATTGTCTGTCCAGGAAGTTCCTAACTCCACTTACTTGAAAGAGACCAGAAACAGAGAACTGATCGGTAAAAAAGGCTTCTTTGGCGGAAAAGGCGTTCAGGGGGACAAAGTGAGAACAGTCCTCAGACAATGACCATTGAATACGGGGGAGGTTGAAGTCACCCAGTAAAATAAATTCATCGGAGGCGTTAGCGTTCTCAAGCAAGGTGCCGATGATATTGTAGAGTCGGAGGTCTTGAGCAGAGTGGAGATGCGAAATGCAGCAAAGGTGGAGAGATCTTCTGAAACCTTATCGGGAGGGATATTGAATGATTCACGGTACTTAGTGAAAAGTTGGTGTAAGACGGTTGGCTCTCTGGGGAGGCCTTTTTGATGTATACTTAACATGACGTTGTTGCTGGTTTTACCGTCATTACAGACGCAATTCGAAGAATGTGCAAATCTGAAAGATAAACGTGAAGAGAGGGCTAACAATATATTATATATATCACTTCAACTTCAAATCTAACATCTGGGGGCAGATGTCATTTCAGGACGGCCGCGTTGTAGGATCGAGGTTTCTCCATGAAAAGAACTTTTGAACGGAGAATCGGCAACGGCGCTGGTGGCCCAGTGGTTAGGGCAATGGAGTATCATGCGCATGGTCTTGGTTCAAACCCAATGTTTCTTTATATATATATATATATATATATATATACATATATATATATATATATATATATATATATATATATATATATATTTATATTTATATTTATATATATATTTATATTTATATATATATATAGATATATATATATATATATATATATATATATATATATATATATATATAAGGATCAAATAATTTTTGTGGGTATGTCGTATACCGCTGGATAGCTTATGTCACTCGCTAACTTTCTACTGAAATAAAATAGTTTTTAAAAAAAAAGTTGAACCGACTTCACAAAAAGCGCTAAAAAGCATAAAATAATTTTTAATTTTATATCTATTACGACATTTTGAAGTCGGTGCAAATCAAACAAACCAAACAACTACAACAAAAGTATTTAATCGTCATTTCATATGATCCCGTAAACTGAAACGTTCAGGTAGTAATAGATATAAAATTAAAAATTATTTTATGCTTTTTAGCGCTTTTTGTGAAGTCGGTTCAACTTTTTTTTTAAAAACTATTTTATTTTTCACTTTTGAGTGTCTTCTACTCTATACAACGAAGAGAGAACCATCCAAATCGGTCCACGCGTTAAAAGTTAGTTTTAACCCCCTACTTCACCCCCATTCCACTAAACTTTTTTTCTCATGGTATCAATCAAGGAACATACTCTACCGAACATAAAAGGAATCATCGAAATCGGTCCACGCATTACGAAGTTACTACCCCTCCCCCTCTCCCACCCCCACCATAGGACCAAATTATTCTCCTATTAGCAATGGGGGATCACACTCTATACAACAGCAAAAGAACCATACAAATCGATCCACTCGTTACAAAGTTAGGATCCACCCTCCTCCTCCCACCTCCACCCAAGCAACATTTGTTTTCTCGTAGTATCAACCAAGGATCATATTCTATCCAATAGAAAAAGAATTATCCAAATCGGTCCACGCGTTACGCAGTTAGACTACCCCTCCCCCCCCCCACCAACACCTTCCACCATAGGACCAAATTATGCTCCTATTAGGAATGGGGGATCATACTCTATACAACAGAAAAAGAACCATTGAAATCGGACCACGCGTTACAAAGTTAGGTTCCATCCCCACCCCCACCCCCATCACCCAAATTTTTTTTCACCTGGTATCAACCACGGAACATACTCTACCCAACAGAAAAAGAATTATCCAAATCTGTTCACACGTTACAAAGCTAGACTACCCCTCCCCCCTCCCCCCACCCTACGCCAAATTTTTTTTCTCCTTTAGTAATGGGGGATCATACTCTGTACAACAAAAAACGAACCATCCAATCGGATAACGCGTTACAAAGTTAGGTTTCACCCCCACCCCCCACCACCACCTTACCAACAATTTTTTTGACATGGTACCAATCGGTTAACATACTCTACCCAACAAAAAAAGAATCATCAAAATCGGTCGACGCGTTACGAAGTTATGCCCGGTCAGACATAAAAAAAAAAAAATACGCGTCGAACTTAGAACCTCTTTGTTTTTGGGAAGTTGGTTAAAAAGTATATCGATTTCGTTCCAAGTAGAAAAGTTGCGGACCATTTTTGGAGAGTATCTTTTTTAGCCAAAAGAAAATTCGTCAATGGGTGGCTCTTTTTTGGGCGCGCGCAGCATTCTTTTTAACCGACTTCCCAAAAACAAGGAGGTTCTAAGTTCGACATGTATTTTTTGTTTTTTTGTTTTTTGTCTGATAGGGCATAACTTCGTAACACGTCGACCGATTGTGATGATTCTTTTTTTGTTGGGTAGAGTATATTCACCGATTGGTACCATGTTAAAAAAAAGTTTTGTTAGGGTGGTGAAACCTAACTTTGTAACGCGTGGACCGATTTGGATGGTTATTTATTTATTGTACAGAGTATGATCCCCCATTGCGAATAGAAGAAAAAATTTGGCCTAGGGTGTGGGGAGGGCGGGGGGAGGGGAATGGGGTAATCTAACTTCGTAACGCGTGGACCAATTCAGATAATTATTTTTCTGTTGGGTGGAGTATGCCCCCTGGTTGAAACCACCAGAAAAAAATTTTGGTGCGGAGGGGGTGGGGGTGGAACCTAACTTTGTAACGCGTGGTCCGATTTCGATGGTTCTTTTTCTGTTGCATTGCTAATAAAAGAATCATTTGGTCCTATGGTGGGGGTGGGGGAGGGGTCAGGGGTTGTAACTTTGTAACGCGTGGACCGATTTCGATGATTCCTTTTCTGTTCGGTAGAGTAAGTTCCTTGATTGATACCATGAAAAATTTTTTTTTTGTGGAATGGAGGTGGGGTAGGGGGTTACACCTAACTTAATAACGCGTGGACCGATTTGGATGGTTCTTTCTTCGTTGTATATAGTAGAAGACACTAAAAAGTGAAAAATAAAATAGTTTAAAAAAAAAAGATGATCCGACTTCACAAAAAGCGCTAAAAAGCATAAAATAATTTTTAATTTTATATCTATTACCACATTTTGAAGTCGGTGCAAATTAAACAAATAAAACAACTACAGTACCACAATTGAAAATAATACATAATACTACCTGAATGTTTCAGCTTACGGGATCATAAGAAATGACGATTAAATATTTTTGTTGTAGTTGTTTGGTTTCTTTGATTTGCACCGCTTTTTGTGAAGTCGGTTGAACTTTTTTTTTAAAAACTATTTCATTTAATTCAGCAATATTCTCCGACGGGTCCTCTTCACCCACTGCATTTACTTACCATTTCTCACTGCCTTGCATAGCTTCTACGAACTCATGGTGGCCGAAACAATCGGGATTATACGGGAATATGCCCGTTTTTTCAAGGCCAGCCATGATGATTTTTTGCTCAGCGCTAATTCTAAAGTTTCAGCGACTAGCCCCGCGATGTTTCGAATCTCTAGCAGTTTGCCGGCATTGTTCTTGAGCATTGAGGCGTTGCACTTGGATCTGCAATAAGTCTTCACAAAGGCTGCATTTTGTGGCTACAGTGTGGTGCAAATTATAGCAGTGTCACTTCATTATCTATAGCCATATCCAAAGCTTCCACTGACAAGTGCGAACCATGATTATCCAGCTACAGCAGAACCGGCGTGTCTTTAGATACTCTGTTGTAACGAATGAAATGCCTCATGAAGAGCACAGGATGAATTGGCGAAGCCAACTAAATCAAGGGGAGCATTATCCGTAAATGTGGTCTTGCACCTTCTTTTAACAAAGAGAATGGTGACATGCTGTTGCCGATCGTATTCACAGCAGTCATAGTGCCGCATTCAACTGACGTAATCTGCGCTAGTTGTTTGACGCCACACATGTAGATCACTTTTTCCATCTTTGATGAGACAATCCAAAAGCCGGTCTCGTTCATGTTCCATATGTTCCTGGCTTCAAATGTGGTTGTGGACTTTACGTTGCCCAAGTTTCGAAAGAATATCTCAAACGTGCTTTCACTCTGTTGCTGGTGAGTTTTGGCGTTCGAATAGTGAGGCTGGGCGGGCGTTTCATGAAGTTCATATTCATATTCATTTATTACAGGTAAATAAACACAAGATTTAAAATCTTTTATTGTACAATTAAAAAGTGGTAATTATTTCGACAAAAACAAAATGCTAAATATTAATTGAGAAAGAAAAAAAGAGATAAATAGAACAGAAAAAAAGAAAAAATATTTAAAATTAATTTACATAGCTACTTTAGTTCTTAAGTGTAGAGAGACAAGACCCGAGTAAAAGTACCAATCAAGCAAAGTTATTGTCTAGAAGACGCCTGAATACATTGGCAGTGCCAGCCGTTTGAATATTTAGAGGAAAACTATTCTATAAGCGAATTATTTGGACAGGGTAAGAACTATTCATAACTGATGTCCTTAACCGCGGTACTAGTAAATTTCTGTTTTGCTGAGACGTTGTGTATTCACGGAGGTATGGTGGTTTGTTCCAGTTAAGCAGCTTGAATAGAAACAGCAAGGCTCGGCGTTTGAGGTAAATCTCCAGACTGCACCCGACAGGGCTTAATCTGAAAGGTGTGACGTGGTCAAACCTTCGTAGTCCGTAAATAAACCTAATACAGTCGTTAAAAGCGAGCTTTATCGACGTGCACAGTGACTGTCTAAGTGAAGGTAAAATGGGGCAGTATCAATGCCTTAACCAATTCCAGACGAGTAATTCTCGGGATAATATAGGCTGACAACCAAAATCTGCGTAATACAACATATATCTTGCCAATCCTCGCACTTACATTTTCACATTCATCACATTCAGTTCATTTCTTTCCCAAAACTAATACCAAGATTAGTTACTTTACTTAGGAGTGGATATGGAGAGCTATTTAAGATTATCTGAGGAGCATTGCTTAAAACAAGAGGATTAGTATAAAACATGATATAGTGAGACTTTCCGGGGTTCAAAAGTAATCTATTCGCAATTGACCAATGATACATTCTACCAAGATCGGCATTTGTACGTTCGATGCACTCCTCCTCTCTGTGGTACGACACGCGAAAGAACCGAAGGACCAGAAGTACGTGTGTAATTTGTGAATAAGTAATCCAGTAATGCTTTAACATTGAGGTGATCACTGTCCAAAGCTTTTCTTATGTCAGTGGATACCCTCAAGACAGTAGTCTCACAACTATGAAAAGATCTGAAACCAGATTGCCAACAAGATATCAATACATTCCCCTCGACATTAGCCAGAATTACCTTGGACATAACCTTTTCAAGTACTTTCGAGAAAAAGCACAAAATGCTTATTGGACGAAAGCGGGATATCGATACTGCAGAAGACTTCTTAGCAATGGGCAACACAGTGGCAGCCTTCCAACTTACAGGAAACGAAGGGGACATTAAACATGTGTTCACAATGTTAAGGATGGATTCGGCAATGAAAGGAAGTAGTATCTTAATAAAAGTTATAGTACCAATGCTTGCCAGCCGAAAATTGCTCGTCCCATTCTTCAGGGTAATTATTACCGATCCAGTGAAAAAAACGGATGAAAAAATTGGAAATTTCAAAAAATATTAGCAAACCACACCATGTTTTATGGAAAACGCAGAGTCAAATTCCAACGGCTTTCAACAGCTCTGCATCAGGAATTGATGAAATTTCCTTGATCGCTTTGAACATCGTAACAGGATCCATTTGTTTTGGTTAGAGTCAATGATTCCACGAAAATTTCTTTTGTATGATCAAATAGAAGACCCAACCTGAGTATAGTACTCACCTTTTTTCATTTATTAACTAAACAAACGAGCGATTTTAAGAAAATGGAAAAAGACTGGAGAGATTTATCTACACTGTAAAAAGTAACGGGTGGAACACATACATTTGCGTACCTCTCTCTCTCTATGCTATGTCTCGAAAACGGATACTTGCACAAAAACATGAATTAGACCGAATTTGTAGAGAATTTCATAATGTATAACTTATACTGTCCTCTGAAGGTATTTGATTTATAGGAAATGGTATATTTACGAAAAGCCGGTTTTTGGTGACCTTTGGCCTTCAATATGTTGACTCGCAGACACGATATTATTATAAGACTTTTAAGCAAGTCTTTAGAACGTAAAAACAAAGGTTTATAAACAAATTTTTCTCTCTCTCTCATTCCGAGTTTGAATCTCTGCTTTGGCTGGATCCTGCTTTGATTGTCTCTCACTCTTCTATCGTTTTTCCACGGCCGCTGTTCTAATGAAATTGGTTGACCGATTCAACTCGCTCCCATCCTTATACTCTCCAGGGCACATTTGGACATATCGTTAAATTACGGTCATCTTTCCTAAGCCGAACAAAATAAATGTGGAGCAGTTTGCCATTTTTTTGTCTTTCTCCTATCTTATGGCCGAAATTTGTGAACGAGGCGTACCTCCTTCATTTAAATGATTTTTATTTAAAGTAATAATAATACGCACAGGTTATCTATTTTAATATTTTTGTAAATACTTTTGTACTAACTATTGTCAGATCATTAAATCTTTTTATACTTTAGCAAGGCAGAATTGAACAATGAAAAAAAGAATGTGTTTGTTGAATTACTTACGTTGACTAAAGTTGTTTGTGTAATTTATTTACAATGATTTTGTGGGTGTGTCGTGACCTCAAAGATCCCCAAGTTACTCAAAAATCAATCAAGAACAAAACTGACACGTCACCAAATTTGAATGACAAATCCGCCCTTTCAGTTGAGTACATTGTTACTGGTATTGTTGATAAAAAGCGAACTTATTGTCCTCGAAACTCCTTTTAAATCTTTTCATTAAGAAAACAAAGTCCTGATTTTTCCAACTGAAAGCACGAATTTAGGGTAAATTTTACGGCTTCAACCAAGCAAAGCAATTTTGTTTGTGCCTGAAAGATGGTAGACATTTGAATTTCATTTGTAGAAAATGTAAAATTCCGTTGCTGACGGGATGACAGACGTTTTGCCGAATTCCTTTCATTCATACCTGTGTTTGGGGAGAATGAACTCTGAAAATTTCATTAAACTTAAAAATAATAGAATTCAACGTCTGAAATCCTACGTCAACAGGAAATTCAATGCTTATGCTTAAGGGATGATTGAGTTTCATTGTAATCTGAAAACGGTATGATTGGATTTGAGTCGTTAATTTCACTTCTCAATTGAATTCATTGATGATTATTGAGATTCCGCTTTGGAGCTTTCTCTTATTTCTCACGGATAAATCCCTCGCGATACGTGAAACAAAACCAGGTAATTGGGTCTAAAGCCTTAGCGGATATAATTTAAACATTGAGGGTGTAGTTGGGGAGATGCTAATTAAATAATGAGAAAAGTTGCTCCTACAAATTTTACAATTCTCGTTAGAGGAATTTCATTTTGAACTGCAAATTAATCGCAACGATGGAAGCTTGAAAGAACTTCATAGAGCTCATCAGTTCAGAGGTCAAGAACTACATTTTGTTCATTTGTGAATCTAGCGAAGTTTTCAAAAAGATGAAAACTTAATTGCTTTAAAAATAATGCAAAAAACGACTTTCAGTTCTGATAAGAAGGTCGTGAACTTTGTAATTTGTTGGTCTTCAAGACGAGAGAGTTATAAAAGCCATTCAACTTCATATTTTCCAATTATTTTTTGAATATCGTGTTAAGTGGAATTTATTCCTTTTTACCACTAGTAAATATGGTTTTGTCTCGAATCGGATGAAGTTCCTCTTCCGTCCCATGTCCACAAGGGGTTGCGGGAACTAGAGTGATAGGGAAATATGGTGACACTGGGTTACGTTGAGCAGATTAGGGGATTTGAGAGCTTCCAGTAAAAGGATGACCGTGCCTCGACCGGTGAAGTGCGGCAATATGCTTCCTGTACATTAGACTAAAGTGAAATTGATTGAAAAAAGCTTTTTGTTTTATAATTAATTCTTTTTTTTATCTGTTGAATAATCAAATTCCAATTTTTAAAGTGGAATCGTTATATTTTTAGGGTCGTTAAAACAAAGTATTTGTTCAACACCATCAGGCCCGTGCGCTCGGGGGAGGAGGGGGGTTTTTAAAATTTTCTCAACTTCTTGATTAGAAAAAATTTTACTGAAACACTTAAAAATAACCTTAAACTAATATGACTTCTTCGAGGAAATCCTGCGCACGGGCCTCAACACCATTTTAAAATTACTTCTATTATTAGTTTTTCTGATGTTTTTATTGCTTGTCTATTGCAAGAAAAACGCCACATAGGTATCCAATAAATTAAAATTTTCCATATAATTAAACAATTTTCTTTCCTTAGTAAGAATAAAGATTTCATCAGGTTTCTGAAATAATGGTAAACTTTAATTTTAGTTTTCTACTATGGAACTCACCCACCTCCCTGCTCATCGCCACCCTACTAAGTTCACACAGCAGCTTTCTTATGTATGCTGGAATATGAAGAATTAGTGTCGGCCAGAGTTGGTATGTCAGATTAATACACCTACTAACTTTGATCATTATTTCCTGTTGTTTAACTTATAAAATGACTCTTTCAGCTACACCGGACATGCTACATTGGTACATCAATTGATTCCTACAACATAGACTAATATTTCTTCATAAATCGATAAAATCGATGAGAGAACTATCTAGATTCAACTGGAACGATGCCGTTATCGCCTCTGGCTTGATGCTATTGTTAGCACCCTTAATATCGAGGAAGGCTGCAAGTGTGTATTTTTTACGCAGTAATGATCGTTCTATACCAGCGATTAGTTCATGCAAGGTAGTCTCGACGAAGCTACCTTTAATGTATGAATGTTGAGAAAGAGTCACCTTAGATGACTCGTCTGTATACGTCGATGTAGACATCTTTAGGTCTCTACAGGGTTTTAAAAAGGAAGGATGAGAGACTAATAGGCCTGAAGTCGTTGGGTTACAGGCCCTTCCACCTTTAGCAATGAAGACTACCTTAACCTTCATTCACGAGATTGGAGTGTATGTGAAATTAAGGCCGACCTCATATATGACATCCAGTCACGAAATAAGGATCTTGAAGGCTGTTTGAAGTTCATCTGCATGATACCATCTTCACCTGGTGATTTATTGGGCTTAAAAATGTGTATTTTACATTTCAGCTTTCTCCTACTAAGGATATTGTAGGCCAGATCATGACCACTCGGAGCCTCTGTCGATCCAGCTATACTATCAAGCAGGAGCAGAGCAGCTGAAGCTGTCTTCGACTGATGGAGGTTAACCTATATTACCCACAGAATCACTTTATTTGGAAGAGGATAACTCCATTACAGTGATGTCAGCAACTTTCCGGTAATCGCAGATGCCTTCAGCTGACGAGCGCAGATGTTCGTCTTCCGCCTCCCGTATGGAATATGAAAGTTAGTCCACGTATATTCCAAAGGTGGATTACACATTACGGCCCCCTCGAAAGATGGTGGTGGTGGTTAGGTGGGGGGGGGGGGGTACTGACAGCGGGAACAATCGCTACACCCTGGTCATCCTTTTTCAATGAGCAGTTCTCTACAATCGCCTTCTGGCCCTTTTGATAGACCTGTAGATTAATAAAGCTGAAGCCATAGCAGATAACGCCATTTCATTCAGCGAGTGGGACCAGGTTTTTTTCCATCTAGGATCATAACGGTCTGTCCTGAGTTGTCCTTGACCTGCTTGAGTTGCAGGATTTTTGCAGGAATATTTGTTGCCTAATGCAGTGAGGACTTCATCTTCTCTGCAAGATCCCTCTTGGAGACACCGGCCAATACACGTAGTGTCCTCGGGGCCGTTCGTCTTTCTGCAGGCCACCGCTGAGATGCTAACGCCCCGCTTGGAGGTCGCAGCATTGGACTTAAGTGTCCCACGAGGCGTGCTGGTAGAAATAACTCCGGGTATGGCAACAAAGGGCATACTACCATGAGAGGGTGGGCGAGGTTAAGGCTTCAGTTTCCATTTATATTCACAATTCATAAACGACCGCTTTCGCGACAAGGCGGTACTATTGCGCTATATATATAAATAAATGTGGACAAGGTCGGCAATGATAGAGCCCCATAATATGAACGGTCCAAAAATCTTCCTTGAGGCGGAGGCTCCGTTAGAATACAGCTGAATACTCCTGGCTGCAAACCATCCAATAGGCACGGAAACGCCTAACATCCTGGGTTAAGGGCGTTTGATTAAGGGAGTTACTGTCTCTTCGCCCGACAACAATTAGCCAATCTCTAAAGAAACTTCTCTTACCAGCCGGGACATGTGGCGGGTAATGTCGGTCTTCTTTCAGTACTCAGAGTTACGGCACGCACACTGGGAGTGAACGTGTTAGCCCCCCTGCGAGGCACATAGTTCAGCAATGTCAATACCAATTCTCTTTAACTTACTTCTGGTAATCAATACCAGCATCAGGTTTTCCCCGTTTTCGTTTGAATATTCCGCCTTCAGCATACACCGAATTCTCTTGCATCTGGAAAGATTTTCTAGGTTTTCTTCAAGACGTCTTCCAATTAGAATGATGTCAACCCAGTATGTCAGGCAGTTAAACCTCGTAAGATTAATTCCATTAAGCGCTCGAATGTTGCTAGGGAATGGTACCAAGGGTATAAGTTTGAATTGGCGCAATCAATTTCCCACCAAAGATGCAATTTTCTTTCTTTCATCTGGATGAATTACTATTTGCCAGTTGAAAACTACTTAGGTCCTGACAAGGTATCTAGCGTTCACCTATTTGAGGTGGTGGATAACTACCTTTCTTTGTAACATCATTTAGTTGACGTAGAATATTGTACTCCCAACTTTCTTCTTTACTTGCACCACTGGAGAAATACACGGACTATTCGACTCTAAGATCAGTCCTAGTTTGCGGATTGTTTCAATCAGGATATCAGTTTACTCTCGCTTTGCTCGTGGTATTCTTCGTGTCGCCTGCCTTAAGGGTCTTATGTCTCAATTCTATGATTTACTACATCAAATTACGCATAGCATTCCTCATCTTAGTTTATTAGATGGAAGTATCATTTTTCTTAGGTTCGCAACGTCCTTCTTTGAGTGCTTGGTTTCGCCTAAGTTTGAATATTCTACAAATACGATCTCTTTGGCTAGTACGCCATAACCCAACACTTTACCTCTCTTTAATTAAATACTTTTTCTCGGGAATTTAGGATTCGTACCATTACTTCCTTCTTTTTATCGACAATCACTAAGCAACGGTAGCATTTATTATTTGCTGTGTTCGATCTAGAGGATATAGAGATGTAAAAAAGGGAAGTTCGGCTTTTATGGTCTTTTACAGCTTTTTCCATAAAAATCCGATTTTTTTCATTACGATCGGGTAAAGAAAAAAGAATGACGTAGTGGATTTTTATGGTTTTTCGGCTTTTTATATAGTTTTTCCCTTTTTATGTTTCGAGCAAAGTGGATTTTTGCTTTTTTGTATGGAAAACGGCTTAAAAAATAAAAAAAACCCATAAAGAGCCGAAGCAACCATAAAAAGCCATTACGTGAGCCAGTTTTTTATGAAAACAACTGTATATAGGATGTTTCAGATCTGGTGTTCCTAAAAAAAATTGAGTGATCTTAGATTAGCGACATAAAACAAACCCCAAAAAACTACTATCCCAATGACCTTTTCAAAATTGTCAACAATGTTGATTTAACTTTTACCATTGCAGGCACAGTCACTTACTAATTCGTCCGTATTGTTACCTTTCCAAAAAAAAGAAAAACCGCATCCTCAGAAATCCCTGACTTTTATTTTTATTGCACTTTATGTAGGAAATTCTTTAAATAAACAAAATTGTTGAAATGTATGAAAGGAGTTCCCTAATAGACATGCATCCCAAAAAGGGGTATGTTCGCGGACTTTCCGAAGGTTATGAGAAACGGAAGATTCTGCAGCAGCAAATGATCACCCTCGTCGGGTAAGACCCCGAAATGAACCCGAGACGATTCGTAGGACGATTAGGAGTGTCTTTAGTTAAAGTTTGGATGGTTATTCATCCATCATATCCCAGTCCAAGGCCTTCTGGAAAGATATTCCGAGAGAAGTTTAAAAGTTTACTTCTGAAATGCGACATGAAGAATAGGCCATTTCTGGGCCAAATTCTGCGGATGGATGAATCGCAGTTCATCGCTGATGATATCACAAATTTCCACAATCTCCATACCAGGTCGGATACTAATCCACATTGGACAACGGGACCTCCTTCCGGACCAAATTCTGAGTTAATGTTTAGGCTGGTATCATCAGCACCCATTTAATAAAACCATTCATTTTGCTTCAAGTGCTTAATAGCCCAATTTATGCGGATTTTTTGCAGAGTCGCTATGGAAAATCTTAGGTCAAGGTTTCATCAACACAATTGAGCACGAGCGCATTATGGTATCATTGTAATGGTAATACTGCATAAAAAATGTCCTGGCTTGGCTGGAGGTGTATCGATTTATTGGCCTGCTAGATCTGCAGATCTTACCCCATTCGACTTTTTCTTATGGGAAACAATTGCCCCTACCCTGCCATTACATTTTTTCTTTGTCTAGGTTAGATCTATCACCATACTTATTTTGGTACATCAGATCTAGATACCCTTGATTAATGAAGCAACTGGAAAGAAACTGTTTTTTAACTTCCCACATACAGGAAGTTATTGTAATGGGCCCGATTTTCAAAATTTTTAGTTTTAATATTTTTTTACATTTCAAAGTCACCATAGTGTTTTACGCATGTTTTTGAACACATGTGTGTGTGTGTGTGTGTGTGTGTGTGTGTGTGTGTGTGTGTGTGTGTGTGTACGTACGTACGTACGTACGTACGTTCGGACCCACTTTTTTCGACAACGAAATCTCGCGAACGAAAAATGATAACGACTTCGCTATGGTGCCATTCGAAGCGTATTATTGTCAATAAGAGCTGAAAGAAATTTAATCAATTTCGGTTCAGCCGTTTTTTTGTTTAAACAAAAAAACTGAAAAAAAAGTTGATTTCAGACTTTCTTGAAAAGGATTTCTTCGATATAATTTGTTCTGATGACGATGGAGACATCAAAAAGTCGGATAATAATTTATTATGAACAGAAATTGTTTATAATGATGAAAAATTGTTTATAACAATAAATAATTGTTTATAACAATAATAAATTTATAATCATAAAAAATGGTTTTACCTGGTTGAAAATTGATTATGAAAATTGGAAATTGAATACATAATTGAAGATTGTTCATAGCAATTGAAAATTCTTACAAACAATTGAAATTTTTGTTACCACAAAAAATTTCTTTTATGAATAAACTTTGTTTATATCAATTAAAAATGGTCTATAACAATTAAGAATTGTTTATATCAATTATAAATGTTTTATAACCATTCAAAATTATTAATAACAAATGAATTCCAAACAGAGTGCATTTATTTGGTTTTCATTAAAAAATAGTGCTTGAACGGAATAATTTTTTAAAAATTTTTTGCACCTAATTACAACGAAATTATCATGATAAATTAAATTCATTAATTTATTTATTTATAAATTTTAAATATCAATTTTTTATGTATTTTTAAATGAGATAAAAGTGGGCGAAAGTTTTTTTTTGAAAAAGATTCATCTGATCTAATGGGTACTGATACAACTCGATACTTTAAAAAAAAATCCAGAACTTGTATAGTTTTTTGTAACATTAAAAAACTGATAAAAAAACATTAATAGTTTATATTAATGTATAGTATGAATTTTATTGAGTTTTCACTTACTCGTTTGTACTATGATCATGAAATTTATCGCTATTAACAATTAAATATTGTAAATAATAATTGAATATTGTAAATAACAATTGAAAATTGTTATTAACTGGGAAGTTGTTCGTGTGGACCGCAAGGGTCGCACCAATGATGCGACACCCAGAATCTGGACCAACCCCACTAGTTCAAACCTAACTTTGTACCTCGTGGACCGATTTGGATGGTTCTTTTTTTGTTGTAGAGAGTATGATCCCCCATTGCTCATAGAAGAATATTTTGGTCCTTTGGTGAGGTGGGGGAGGGGTAGTCTAACTTCGTAACGAGTGGACCGATTTCGATGATTCTTTTCCTGTTGGGTGGAGTATGTTCCTTGATTGATACCACGAGAAAAAAAATGTTGTGGGATGGAGGTGGGGTAGAGGGTTGAACCTAACTTTTTAACGCGTGGACCGATTTGGATGGTTCTTTCTTCGTTGTATAGAGAAAAAAAAGTGAAAAATAAAATAGGTTTAAAAAAAAAGTTGAACCGACTTCACAAAAAGTGCTAAAGGGCATAAAATAATTTTTAATTTTATATCTATTACGACATTTTGAAGTCGGTGCAAATTAAACAAATAAAATAACTACAGAACCACAATTGAAGATAATACATAATACATACTACCTGAACGTTTCAGCTCACGGGATCATAAGAAAGAATGATTAAATACTTTTGTAGTAGTTTTTTGATTTGCACCGACTTCAAAATGTCGTAATAGAATAAAATTAAGAATTATTTTATGCTTTTTAGCGCTTTTTGTGAAGTCGGTTCAACTTTTTTTTAAAAATATTTTTATTTCCTAGTATAATGTTGTAAAATTAGAGTAAATGAGTAAAAATGATTAGTTTTTTTCCAAAACAGAATCCTTAATAAATACCCAACAAAGGAAGGTACGTTTTAAATCAGAAAAGCATGAATCGTAAATGCCTTAAAGGAATATAGAAGTTTTAAGATATAGCAAATAACTTCCAGGTCTATAATATTATTTAAATGTGGTCGACCTACTTATTAAGCTGCGTAAAGATCCAAGATGGATAAATGGATACCCTCTATGACTTTGACCAGTTAAGTTATTCCATACTTGAAGAAGACAAATTGCTGCCAAGAATTTTAATATTGAGACCAGAGTCCTTGTACGTACATAAATGAACTTGAAAGAACTCACTACATAATTGAAGTCAATGGCAAAACTCCATGAATTTCGTGCCGTAAGCGCCTTAGAGTCTTATGTGGATTGGATCTTTTTAAGGAAAAAAGTTCGTGACCCAAGGCCAGGAACTTTACATCCATTTATACGTTCTTTATTGAGGACACTTAACGTTTAGCTGAGTCATTTTCTCTTAATTTTCAGAATCCCTAAAGTAGTTCTTCGAATAATGAGTTCAAAGGAGGGGTTTAAGTCTTTTGTGTAATTAGTCAAGAGAGTTTCTAATTAAATGTTAAATGAACTGGAATCCTTGGAATCTTTAAGAACTTTATATTTAGATGAAAAAAGAAGTTCGTAAAATTAAAAATGTATTTGGGGCTTTTATTAATACCTCGACAAAAAGCTCAGCTATGTATAGAATTATTTGATGGACAATTTATATGGGCATAAATCCACTGCAACTAGAGTGATCCTTATCCTTCACTACAGGTACACATGTCTTAGGAAATTCAATCAAGTTCTAATTCAATTTCTCAAGAAATTGTCATAGTGCTTTAATCTATGCTTTTGTATGTTACCTGTACACGTGTCATTCCTGATAAATCTTAGTTAATGTCAGCCCGGAAGTAATGCATTCAATATTAGCTTTCACAGCTCCACTAGAATAGCAATGAATCAGACTGTAAGGAGTACAGAAATGTAAGTTCTCTCTAGTAAATCCGTACTTATATCGGATTAGCTTTGATATATAAAGATGTATAGCTGAAACTTTCAAAACATCTATAAATAAGGAGATGAATCTTTAAGAATGGTTAAGTAATTTATTTGGATAAAGGCGGATCATCCCTATAGAAATAGGCTTATTTAACTTCTTGTAATAATTAAATAAAGTGCAACGAATCCTGAACATAAAGTACAAGAGATTTCATTTTAAAAACGAAATCCTTTCTAATAAAGAAAACATTAATATAAGTAGTAGTAAGAACCTGGTCTCCACAATTACCTCGATTGGCGAACTGGAAGTGGCAGCTAACCAGCTAAATAACGTTCGTACGAAATTTGGAGAAAACAGCTATCTGAATTGCGTAGGCAGATAAGGCGAATACAGGTTCATCCTCACTGAATATAATAAAGAAATAACGCGAATCCTAGAGAAGACGCTCCGAAAGCGTTGAATAATTTTCAGAGAAAGCCCGTATTTACAAAGTATTAGCTAAGCACGGCTCTAATAGGGTAGAGCTCCTCAGGAAGCAGGTTGGCACCTACACCGAAACCCAGAGGGTAAGCTTGCGATAACTGTTACAGGTGTACTTTTGGTTCACAACTCTAGGGCCAAGGGTATCCTCTGAGGCTGAGGGCCGCAAGCAGGTGCGGCGGAATTTTGGGCAATGGCAAGGCTAGATAAGCAGTGGCCTCTCATCAAGTTCTTAAAGTTCTGGAGGCAATGGTATCTTTCCAGTCCTTCTACAAAACTCCCTGGATACCATCCTTGTACCTATCGTCAACTTGTTTAGAGCTAGCTACAATTTGGGCTACATACCACTCTAATGGAGGAATGTACTGGTGGTGTTAAGGTCCAAACTAGTTCCTCGTCAATCAATGCAGGTTTGTTGGCCACCGGTTTACTAGAGTCTGGCTTCAATCTCTTCGGTTTGAAGCCCTCAGTCGACTTGCCCCTCTTATTCTTCCACTGCTTTCCCTTGCTCGTCGCACACCCGCTCGCTCCAGCAGTGAAACTGTTGGACACCCTCGGAGCCTTAGTGGAGAGGTTCGCACTGCCCGCTATCGAAGGCCACTTACTCTTGATAGCGTCTTTAGCGGAGTCGCTACCGCGAATATGCTCCTTATTTTCGGGTCGGGTTAATGCGTGTTTGGCTACGACTTCCATTACCCATGCCAAACTATTAACCTCTTTCTCCCGTTCTGTTTCATTCTGCTTCACGGTATTAAACATACCTTTTCTACGTAAGTCATTGTCTATCTCTCAGCCTTTTCATTTGGACCTCTGTTTGTCTTACCTTTGTTTTTGTGTAACGTGTTAATATTTAAATTAATTCAAAAGTTGTTCAAAATTTAGCAAAATGTCAAAAAACTTACAGAAAATGCCATGAACTGCATAGGAAGATCAGCAAAGTGAATGACAAATTATCGTCCTTATTCTGCAAATCTTTCTGACCTTTAAGAGTGCTGTGTTGTCAGTAGAAAACCAGATATAGTTGTCCCGGACACGATTCGAACTACGATCCTCATAATGAAAAGCAAGCGCGTTTCCCTTATATCACCAATAACTTAAACGAAGGAATCTCTTTCTCTTGTGGGGCATGGGAAGCGAGGCAACGCAACGGTTGTAAGTGGACCTATAATTTAAAGTGGATTCCGAACCACTGACATTTTCTCTGCAACCCCCATGGCCTGTTGTCGGCAGAAAACAACCATGGGCCACAGTCGATGGAATTCGAACCAGGGGCCTCCGGATTGGTAGACCGTCACGTTATTACGTACCCCACCGACGGTAGGAGTAATGGCTTAAAATTGTATAAATTTAAGAAGTGTCAAAGTTCAAAATTGATTTGTCTTCATTTGCTTGAGTTATTCATTTATACAGAAATTTCGCGCCAGTCAAATCTCTACGGCTATAAACCTTATCCATTTCACAGCTTAACGTTGTGTTCCGGAAATAGAATCTTTTCATATCTCTATATTTTATCTATCCACCGCTTACTCTTTTATAATTGTTCAAGACTTTGTTTTCCACGAGGACCAACCAGCACCAAAACGTGAATTCTACTCTACACTGGCTTCAAATCCTCTAATTTGCATATTTATGGAGAAGTTTTCTACAATTTCACTATGAAAACTCGTTTAACCGTTCACCGGAATTTATCGGCTCCCAAATGACTTCTACGGAATGGTAAAAATGTCACAAACAAAATTTTATCAGAAAATTTATTTCTTGAGAACTCACCGGTGGCAAATTAAAACCTAAAGAAACACATGCGTGCACAAGTGAAATGAAAATATGAGAATCCTGGGGGAGATAGAAGTATCTATGTAGTTTTATGCAAACACAAACCGGGCTACAATGATGAAACATATTGAAATCAACATTTTCCAGAAAAACGTTTCCAATTTATCTTCCCGTGAGACAATAAAAATATCAGTTAAGTTTGAATAAATATCTTTGGTAATTTCAATTATTGTGCGAAGACTGTTAGGATTCGTTGAGACAGATGGTTCGTCGACGGTGCATAAATATTTGTGATTATTTCAATTACTGTAAGAAAACAGTGTTCGCTTAGATAGATGGTCGTAAGTGATTTAGGTATTATATTAAGTGGTTTTGCTTTGATTTAGTGGTTTTTCTTGCAGTATAGTAGAAGTGTTGCGGTAGCGTTGTAATTGTTAAAGTAAATAATTCTATCTACAGACGCGTTTTTACTGTAATTAAAGATTGAAGTTCTACGTCACACAAGCTAACGTCTATGTTGAGCCATCAGTCAAAGATAACTTACTACTACAAACCGGCTCCCTAAATTACCCAGCTAGTCTTGAAAAAGTAACACTGGGACCACAGTAAAACGAAATATATGCATTTTTTAAAGTCATAAGAATATACATGCAAATAAAGAGTACAGGGAGTGTTCAGTCATTTACTCCTGTCAAAATTATTTGAGAGAACCATTGTGATGCCACGGGAATCCAAGAATTCCCGCCACCTACTTATTGGAACCATCCGAAGCTGTCGATGAAGCGCCAAAGATCTGCAACGTCAATTGCCGCCAGATCGCAGAGACTATCAAAAAAATAGTTTCCCAAGAAGGACTTTCGCCTGCGTGCCAGTGCAGGGCACCGGCAGAGGTAGTGCAAAATAGTTTCCTCCTCTTCCTCGTCCATGCAGCTTCTGCAGAAGTCGTTTGAGAGGATACGAAGTCTCCTCGCGTAGTCCTTTCCGGTTGGATCTCCAGGGTGGAACCACGTCGTACAAGCTCGTCCGCCACGCAGTTTCCTGGAAAATCCCTGTGCCCCGGGACCCAGCACAGGTGAATTTGATATCGTTCAGCCAGCTCATTTAAGTGTGAGCGACAGCTATTAACAGCCCTAGATGTCGATAGGACAGAATCAAGGGATAGCAAAGAAGCCTGACTATCTGTAAGGATACATATTTCCATTGGAGCTTCGTCCCCCCTCAACCAATTCAAAGCTTCCTGAATAGCTATGACCTCCGCCTGAAACGCACTACAGTAGTCTGGAAGACGGAAGGATAAGCTAATGTTCAGTGCCCCTGAGAAAACATAGCCCCCCACCCGACCCTGTAGCTTAGAACCATCTGTATAAATTTGAATGGACTCCCCACAGGGATTAGTGTCCCCATCCCAGTCAAGCCTTGTTGGAATGGTCAATAAGAAACGCTTGACAAAGGAGTAGCTAGGAGTGGTGTAGTCAAGATGCCCCACTTGGAGCGAAAAGGAGTCCAGAATTGTGGAGTGCCCAACTCTAGTATTGGACCACTGAGATGTGGCTGTAAGTCTAACGGCAGCATTGGCCGCCATCTGTTTACCCTTCCAATCTAAAGGACGTAAGTGAAGAAGTATCTCCAGAGCATCAGTAGGAGTGGTCCGTAGCGCTCCGGTGATACAGATGCAGGCCGATCTATGCACCTTCCTCAAAGCCTTGAGGTAAGTGGCCTTGTCCAGTGCTGGCCACCAGACAACCACGCCATACGACAGGATTGGACTAATGACTGCAGGGAATCACTTACTCCTGTCAAAATTCTGTTCTCATTCGGAGAGAATCATAGATTCCTGTCAAAAAAGTACTGCCAAGTCTTGTCGAAGAGTAAAAATGTACCAAAAAGTACCACCAAGAGAAAAGAGCCAAGACCACATAAGAAAAGTATACTTGTCTCTTATCCACAAACTCTCCCGGAAACCAAATTTTTAATTCTGATTGCAGGGTTGCCCGATTTGGGAAATATATAAAAGCAACAAAAAATTGTTCACTGCCGTTTATCTAGTAATAGTAATCTTTGCATCAGTCTTTAGTTTTTGTAACCCCTTGTTGGCCTGTGACAGAAAAAAAACTTTAAAAAATTTGACGACAAAGAATGCAATTCAGGGGTTTCACTTAGAAATAGAGATGCCAGACGCTGAAGTTGCCCAAAGTCATTGCGCCATTATTTAAAATCGCCCAAAAATCGCCTTTTGATTTTATAATATAATCAATCAAGTCTTTCAAATTGTTTGTACAACTTTAATGTAATATTTATTACAGTAATCACAGCAACAGATCCAAGAAACACAAATATAAAATTGTGGTAGAAGAGTCGTGAAAAACAATAAAATAGTTTTTAAAAAACAACTACAACAAAAGTATTTAATCGTCATTTCTTATGATCCCGCAGCTGAAACGTACATGTAGTATTATGTATTATTTTCAATTGTGGTACTGTAGTTGTTTTATTTGTTTAATTTCCACCGACTTCAAAATGTCGTAATAGATATAAAATTAAAAATTATTTTATGCTTTTTAGCGCTTTTTGTGAAGTCGGTTCAGCTTTTTTTTAAAAGCTATTTTATTTTTGACTTTTTAGTGTCTTCTACTCTATACAACGAAGAAAGAATCATCCAAATCGGTCCACGCGTTAAAAAGTTAGGTTTAACCCCCTACCCTACCTCCATTTCACTAAAATTTGTTTCTCATGGTAGCAATAAAGAAACATACTCTACCGAACAATAAAGGAATCAGCGAAATCGGTCCACGCGTTACGAAGTTACTACTCCTCCCCCTCTCCCACCACAACCATAGGACCAAATTATTCTCCTATTAGCAATGAGGGATCACACTCTATACAACAGCAAAAGAACTATCCAAATCGGTCCAGGCGTTACAAAGTTAGGTTCCACTCTACCCCCCCCCCCCTAAATTTTTTTTCTCGTGGTATCAACCAGGGAGCATACTCTATCCAACAGAAAAAGAATTATCCAAATCGGTCCACGCGTTACGAAGTTAGACTACTCCCCCTCCTACCCCACCCCTCACCATAGGACTAAATTAATCTCCTCTTAACAATGGGGGGATCACACTATATACAACAGAAAAAGAACCATCGAAATCGGGCCACGCGTTACAAAGTTAGGTTACACCTACGCCCCCCACCCCCACCCCTCCCCAAATTTTTTTCTCGTCGTATCAACCACGGAACATACTCTACCCAACAGAAAAAGAATTATTTTTTATGTCTGACCGGGCATAACTTCGTAACGCGTTGACCGATTCTGATGATTCTTTTTTATTGGGTAGACTATGTTCACCGATAGGTACCATGTAAAAAAAATAACTTTGTAACGCGTAGACCGATTTGGATGGTTCTTATTTTGTTGTACAGAGTATGATCCCCCATTGCTAATAGGAGAAAAAAATTTGGCCTGGGGTGGGGGGAGGGTTAGAGTGGAACCTAACTTTGTAGTGAGTGGACCGATTTGGATGGTTTTTTTGCTGTTGTATAGAGTGTGATCCCTCATTGCTAATAGGAGAATAATTTGGTCCTTTGGTGGTGGAGGGAGAGGGGTAGTAACTTCGCAACGCGTGGATCCTTTTCTTATACCGAACAGATGTTCCTTGATTGATACCATAAGAAAAAAAGTTTAGTGAAATGGCGGTGTGGTAGGGGGTTAAAACTAACTTTTCTTTCTTCGTTGTATAGAGTAGAAGACACTAAAAAGTGAAAAATAAAATAGTTTTAAAAAAAAAAGTTGAACCGACTTCACAAAAAGCGCTAAAACGCATAAAATAATTTTTAATTTCATATCTATTACGACATTTTGAAGTCGGTGCAAATTAAACAAATAAAACAACTACAGTACCACAATTGAAAATAATACATAATACTACATATAAATAAATACAATAAATATAGAAGATAGGAACGTTAGTACACGTGCTAGTTATTATCACATTTAAAATAATAGTAGGTAATAATAACCACCCTTACTGTGATTGTCAATCTGCGTTCGACTCGACTAACCAAAGCACAAATAGTTCTAACATTTTAAATGAAGACGTGTGTATTGGCTAGTCGAATCAAATGTAAATCGGCAATCACAGTTGAGATTGTAATCAACCTTTCAATTTGATTGAAGTTTGCTGGCAGATAGGTAATCACATTTAATTCGACATGTCTGATAAGGAAGTACATTTTAAATGATATCATTTCTCATATTTGTCACATCCAATATTTTTCAAAGTGTTGTCTTCTGCGTCTGCATGTAGGTCCTCCTGACATCCGTTGCATTGAAGTTTTGTCCGTCTTCCATAATTTTTAGTTTCGCTTACAGTTCTACTCTTTCTTACACTCATTGTTTTTTTTTTCCATTAATAATTTTTATGCATTATTATTTTTTTCTTCCTTTATGTCGTCAGTATCTTTTTACCTTTAAATTATGTTTATTTGCATAAAATTCTTTCCATGCAGTAGATGATATATGAGCTCTTTTTGTTATCGGTAGAACTTTACCTTTTCTGGTTATTATAGGCTTTGGGGAAGGAAAATAATTGTCAAAAATTGAAATGGATGAGTTGATTGAATTATCTATTTCTGAAATAAAAAAAAGTTTAAACATACACTTAAAGTTGTCCACATAAAAATAGCCACATCTGGCATAACATCTTTATTGACAGGATTCTTTTCTGTCATCGAGATGTCGGCTAAACTTTCGTTCTCCATTATTTTCATTTCCGTTATAGTATAATCTTCTTCTGTGGATAAGTTGTCCTGTTGAATCTCTCCGGGAAAGTTTTTGGTTGTTGGAGTGTTGATTTCTTACAGTTCACTGTCGGGGCATATTTCGTATGTCCCTTCTAAATTTTTCAATATATTGACTTCAGTGTCTGTCTCGGTAACTTTATTCTCGTGAACTTCCTGACAAGATTTTTTTCTCTGCATCATCAAATATTGTTACTTGAGAACACATTTTTTAGGGACAATATAACTTATTTGCATAGTTCAGTTATTTCGATATTGTTTGTTGAGCTAAATCTAAACTCTCCCATCTGTTTTGTACAAATTTTGAAAAATCTTGGTGTGATCCTTTTTCTCTAGCATTGTTTCAAGAACTGACAAAAGTTTGCTTTGTAATCAGATTTTCCGACATTTCCAGGCAAATTTTGCCACTCTTTAACAGTATTTCTATAATCAGCCTATAGGCCCTTATAGGCTCCCACATCAGCTGGCTGTAAAATGTGTGTAGTATTAGGAGGAAGGGAATATTAAATTATATTATTGTTACTGCAGAAATTGCTTAGCTCCATTGATAAGTGGAATTTATGTATGTGCGTCCACTAAAAACCAAACTGGACGCTTGATTTAATTTTCATTAGCCACTTACAGAATCTATTGGTATAAAACCTCTCAGTCATAAAACGTCTCAGTCCTAGGTATCAGTAACAAAAATTTGATATGTTTTGAAACCAGGTACATCAGTTGAAGATGATTATTTGACATTTGCGACAGCTGATGCACTTGATTTTAATTCCATAAATTTTGGCGAATTTACTCCACTCTTTTACGTAATCACACTACCACACAACATTAAGCACTTTTGCTGATTACTTACCTGTATAACACACTTAAAATTCACGTAAATCCCTAAATTTTCGAGACCACGAAATGCTACTTAGAAACCACAGAACTGTTATAATTTCATGTTCTGACAGCGAACGTCATTTGAAATCAAGGTGATTTCTTGCGGAGAATTCAATGACGTCAGCTTATCTTTATCAGGTCTTCTTCTGTGTATCGCTTTTTAAGAGCAAATTTGCAATTACACTTAACTTCAACGTCATCATCACATAAAAAGCCTTTCGCCTGGACTTGATCTGAAGAAATTACTAAACAGGTTCTAAATTTCCCCAACCACAAAAAGGATGTTATTTTACTCTCCGGTGAAATGAGCATTCAACAGAATCTAACTTATAATAACTTTAAGGACAAAATCGATGGTTTTGTTTATCATGGCAATTGAGACTGATTGAAAAATTAAAGCATGTTTTGTATTATGTTGTTTGCCCTGGATTCATACAAGCTGAAATTGTTGATACTGAAATAAATCAATCTATAGAAGTGGCTGGTAAATTTATTAAAAATATGATGGTACGTGATCAAGGACCCATAAACAAAAATTTCCTATGCGAATTAATTTTTCATTTATGAGAATATGGAAATTTATGCACTACTCGAAGTTCAACATTTATTTTAAAGAATTTGAAATAACATGATGGATTCCAATTTAATAACACCAGATGCAAGAGTTAGTTGGGACGTAATTGTCAAGCTGTATACTGTTGATCAATCCACAACCACCAGAATTTCATATTTCACCAACAGATTTAAATAACATGAATGTAAGTTTAGCTGTTTAAGTATTAAGTCGTAGCACTGCTCTCGGTATACAAATTCTTTTATGCTATGGAAAATAACCTAAAGAATTAGAAGAAATAGCAATGGGGTAGACCGAGGCGAATCGGATCACTTTTTCTTTGAGGTTGAGCAAATCATACTAAAGTGTTATATAATGTTATTTTTATTGATAAAAACGTTAGAAGTAACAATCCGCTATGAAATAAACATTTGAAAACTTAAATCATACATATATTCTCTTAATTAGCTATTAAAAACTAAAAAAAGAAAAATATCCGAATCGCCCCAATTTTCGGGGTGAATCGGATCGTACACAACATGTAACAAAATTTTAAGTTTCTTAACACTATAGCTTTGGAATCAGTAAAAAATGAATAATGAGATCAATTTTAATTATCGGAACATAATTCACATATACATGGTCCTCCCCCCCATAACAGCACATTTTTCGTGGCACCATTCTTCGCAGGCATTGCACTGAATCGAATCCTCTGATGGTGGATGAACGAATATTTCGGAACAGTAAATGCAGTGCCACTCTCTCTGTTTTGCAGATGAACTCTTAATTTTTATCCCAGGCTTTGCTTTATTCTATCTACAATGAGATAAATATGAATCAATAACCTCAAAAATGTTATAAATCAGTTTAAAAGTGTGATCCAATTCGCCCCTGACGATATGATCCGATTAGCCCCATAATCAAGATTTTTGAAATAATATTATTATATTAATATTTTTATCTTTTGATCTACTCAACATAGCGACATCAAACAAACGCTTAACGACTTCTATCCCAATTACCTTTCCAAAAATGTCAACAATGTTGATCTCACTACTACCACTGCAGGTACAGTCACGGCCAAAATGGAAAAAAAACTTTTGAAATTAAAAAAATTTCGGAATTTTCCCAAATTTTCTACGAAATTTATGTAATTAGTATACCTCTTTGTTATTTTTGTTGGATTCCCTGTCTTATTACCTTTCCAAAAAGGTGCAATATGTTCACGTAGGGAAAGTATTTAGAAATTTATACGAAATTCTATCGGAGAATATTAAACTCAAATTAATTCTAAAATGCTTTTTATTGAATTTAAAATAATTACAATTAATTTAGGAAAGTAATAAAAGCCGATAAAAATATTCACCGCCACTTTCGATGCATTTCAACAATCTTCTTTCAAGTCCCTGTTTAAGCATATTGCAGCCAGCCTATCCCATATTTTCGTCCTCCCTAGTGTTAACTGGGCTTAAATAAACTTCACCCTTCATTGTTCCCGGTAAGAAAAAGTCCAATGGGGTAAGGTCTACAAATCTAGCAGGCCAAGGAATCGGTGCACCTCGTTCAATCCAGCGGTTAGGAAATTTTTCAGTTAGTTTTTCCTTCACAATGTTAGCCATATGCGCTGGTACTTCATCGTGAAACATTCCCCTAAGATTGTCCAAAGGGTTCTACTCTATTAGATCTGGCAGTGTATTGTCGAAAAAGTCCGCATAGATTTCACTATTAAGCATTTGCAGCAAAACGAATGGTCCTACCAAATGGTTACCGATGATACCAGCCCAAACATTGCCATTGAATCTCTGCTGGAATGGTCACCTTTACTCTATGTGGGTTAGTGATCGACCAGGTATGGATTTTATGGAAGTTCGTGATATCATTCCTGGTGAATTGACATTCATCTGTCCACAGAATTCGGTCCAAAAACGCTCTGTCGTCAATGTCGCGTTCCAGAAGCCAATTGCTAAATTTCAGTTTTCTTTCAGAATCTCCTTCCAGTAGTCCTTGGGATGGGTATGATGATATGGACGTAATCTCCTTCGATGAATAACCCTCCAAACCTTAGATCACGAAACTCCTAATCACCTTGCGACTCGCTTCGTGCTCTTCTCAGGGTGCTGCCTCACGATGGTCATTACTTAGTGCTCGACGTTGGCAGAAGTTCCGGAGGTTTCGGATCGTGTCTCCCTGTCGTGTGAAGTTACACTTTTTGTTTCTCGTTACCTTTGGAAAGTCCGTGTAAACTCTTTGGGATACTCGACGATTGGGGAATCTCCTTTGATATTCCAGTACAGCCGTTCTCTCGTTTCCGTCTATTATACCATAAATATAAATAATATCCTCGTATTCCTCAAAAGTAAATTCTACCATGTTTTAATAATTTTTGTGTAAAAACAACCATACTTATTGATTTGTTTTTCAACTATGATAGGTATTCTTGTTTAATGACCCTTTTTTCTAGCAAAATTTCCATCAGGTACGAGTAACAAAACGCCAGGATACAAGGATGTGAATTCTGGCTAGCACATGCTCATATCGACAATAAAACAAAATTACACTAACATTTTTGTAACTTTTTTGAAACAATTATTAAAATTAATTACCGGTTAACCCAAAACAATCATTTTCGACCCTTTATCTTAAGAATTTTGTTTATTTAAAGAATTTGCTACATAAAGTGCAATAAAATAATTAGGTAGTCAGAGATTTATAAGGATGCGGTTTTACTTATTCTTTGTCTACCTTGCCATGTTGCAACTTTTTGGAAACGTAAAATTTTAATACCCCTTAATAATATTTATTAAATTGATGAATGTCAATTTCGAAAATCAGAAAGGGCTAATTTTTGTAAAACATTACATTCAGTCTCAAAGTACTTTATTAAAATTAAAATTGAAATTAATTAAACAGTCCTAATTATTAAATTTAAATTACAAGTGAATCTCAATTAACAATGTAATTGATTTTGAAGATTAATATTCTCAATTCCAGTTAACAATAAATTGCTTCAAAAATGAAGGTAATCAGTTTGGCTTTCGAGGGGCTTAGCTATGAATTCAAATCATTAGGAAAGGTGTGCGGTCGTGGCTCATTTGAAATATTATAAAGGTCTTCTTAGGTATAAAGCTTACAATAGACATAAATTTTCGGTCCATAACCATATGATCACAAATAAATTGTAAATCTTCTTATTTGTGGCATAATTACATAATTACCATTCCAATATGTATTTCATCATATTTCCTTCACTAGACTCGTTAACCCATTTCCCTTATCATTAATTCCTTTCCTCCCAAGATTTTGCTTAAGCATCATAGGGCATCCCCTGAACCTTGGCATTATCATATAAAAAAACAATTTGCATGCATATAAATGTTTTCAAAGGTTTTTTTACTTCGAACCTCACTTTCGCCCATTGCGTCTGGTCCGCTGTTACTATTTATGTAATAACACAGAAAACAGACATATGTATAACAAAGGAAGCTGAATAAAAGTATTAAGTTTACTTTGTAAATGGATATTTTCTGTCGTCATAAATCTTAAACAACTCCAGAGCTCCCGGCATTTTTCGGATTTCAGCAGAAAAGATCATTACGTAATGACAAAAATTTGATTCAAGAAAGTTGATACGCGGATTCAAATACAACGCAGTCTTATAAATATTGTTCAAGAACAATTCTTCATGACGAATTCTCATTATATTTGAATAAACTTTATGAGTAGTCACTTTTCATTTCACACAGTTCCATTTTTAATGTCAGTTATCAAGTTATCTTAGTTTCTTTAAAAACTGCCTTAAATGCAGGAATAAAATGCTCAATAAAAAAACCACTTTTCATTGATTAAATTGCCTTCTTGAAGAGTTTCATAAAATGTTTAATTGCCGTTTATTTTATGTAAGTGGAGATCTCTTTAGTAGGAACATCTACATGAAAAATTTGTTTAAGCGGTATGTAGCTTAATTACATCATTTACAGCAAGCTAAATTTGAGAATTTTAGTAAAAAGACTTGTTTTTACTTTTCCACAAAATATTTAATATAAAAATCGAGCTACAATCGCTACAAAGCGTTTTTCCTTTTTGGCTGATTGTCCAGATTAAACTAAATGTCAAGTGGTTTAACATAGCAATTATTCACATGTAGAGAAAAATTGCCATTCCTTAAAAGGAGAATTTATGAAGTTACAGTAAAGTAAAATATTCCTGATGTTAAAATCAATTACATTATTGACCAAAAAACAGCAATAACTTTAGCTTTATGAACTTCATATCTTTCAAGTTCATCTAATGACAGTGACCCTTAAGCAGAAGCCTGGTTGGTTGTTGGTGGAGTAAGTGATAACGTGTCGGCCTTCCAACCCGGAAGTCTTCCAAGTTCGAATCCCAACGGCGGCGACCCTTGGATGTTTTCTGCTGACAACAGATTACGATAAAAGAGGCCATTGGGGGTTGCAGAAAAAATTTTGGTGGATCGGAATCCACTCTAAATTATAAGTCCTTTGATTTGTACCAACTTGAAAATGTCGCAACAGACATAAAACTTAATATAATTTTATACTTTTTAGCCCCTTTTGTAAAGTCGGATAACCTTTTTGTTAAAGCTAAATATTTTACATTTCACTTTTTCGAGTCTCCAGATATGCTACTAGATGCTGCTCGTGTGAACAAAGTGATTGTAATAGTTCTATACAAAGGAAACAGACTCATCCTAATCCGGCCGTACAATATGAACTTAGTCGTCGCCTCCTTTCAATTCAATTCAATTCATTTATTTTTACCTCTACACAATTAAGAAATTTACGTTATCTTATGAGTATGCGTAGGATGATAAACAAATAGCTTATTTAAGTAATATAAAAAATAATAAAAAATAATAATAATTCATTGTAAAAACACATATATATGGGAAAGAAGAAATAAATATTTCATATAGAAAATTCGAAACTAAACTTTATCATTATCCATATAAATATAAAGTATCATGACTATTGCAAAAAAGAAAACAGGAAACGTACTTAGAAAGAGTAAGATAATTAAAATAGAAGTTATAGAACAAAAAGCAAATTTACAAAATTTTTTTTTAAAATTACAATGCCTGAGAGAAGGTGGGAGCTGATTTCACACTTGGCCGCCTGGAAATAAAACTGACGCTCACATACCACACAGGTAAACCATGGAATGATCAGAGCATTGGTGCGTGCAGAACGAACGAACTGGAACTTAGCATAAAGATAATGAGGTTTTTTATAATATAATATATTGTAGACTAGTATTAAGATTCGTTGATACGGATAAGATGCGATAGAACATCCAACAACATAACAAATATAAGGGGATACATGGTCATATCTACGAAGCCCATAAATATACCGTACAGCCGAACTAAAGGCTATATTTAGTTTACATGATGAAGCCGAATCCATCTTTCCAGCATATATCTCATAACTTTTTTTTTTATACGACATGGCCAAATCCTAAGGGACAACCCTTTGATGCGTTAGAATGGTTTTGGCCGGAAGGGAATTTAGGATAAGGGAAGTGAGGAAACTTGAAAGTCTTGTTTTTGCATTGCTGCGAGCTAGACAGCAACCCAGAGACGGAGTGGATTATTTTAATTTCTTAATAGAAGCTCACGGGGAGATCTGGTCTCGAACCCGGGATCCATGGCATGGTGGTCGTGCGGCTCAACAAATTGATCTAGCTCCGTCTCCAGAGAAGAATTAACATCCGAACGAGCATCAGTTTAGTGGATGTAGGGGTTATGTTGATGAGGCAGAGAGCATGTGAAGGGTGCTGTATGTTTTAGAAACAGTACTACTAATATAATTATTCCAAGTCAAAGTTTTATTAAATATGACACCGAGATTCTTAACGCTAGTGCTAGTGCTAGTAATAGGGGATTGATCAAGAGTAATTTTCGGAAAACAGGAAGTGTCCAATTCATGTTTGTATATCATAATCGCATTACATTTAGAAGGATTTAGGACTAGGTTATTATCATTGGTCCAGGTAGAGACAGCGGAGAGAAGCTCATTAAGCTTATCTATACCATCATCAATGAGCCCCAGAGCCATTGAGATATATAACTGTAAATCATCAGCATAGAGATTAAATCTCGAAAATTTAATAGTATTCGGCAAATCATTAATAAAAACTGAAAAAGATAGCGGCCCCAAGATGGATCCCTATGAAACACCACAATTAGTTCCAAGAAAACCAGATGTCAAGTTATTACACTTCACCATTTGCAAACTACCGCATAAGTAGGATGCCACAAGCTTACAGGCTGGGCTTGAAAAATTGTATATGTTCTTAAGCTTGCTATTTAGAATGTTATAATCAACTTTGTCAAATGCCTTGAAGAAATGCCAAAGAACGAGCGCAGTGATATTATCATTATCAATCGGGATGCGAATGTCATCAGTCATCATCAATGTTATCCTTTCCATACCCTCAACCAAGAAACAATATTTTTATCGTAGTGCTAGTCAGGCAACGTAATCTATACAGCAAGAAAAAATTATCTAAATCGGAACACGCATTACAAAGTAAGGTAAGTGCTCTCTCCACTTCCCGGCCGCACCCTCGGGAAATTTTTTTTTACAGTATCATTTAGGAAACGTTGTCTTTTAAATCTTCTAAATAAGTCTACGCGTTACGAAATTTGGGTCCACACTTCCGCCTGACATAAAAGTACAAACATTTTCTCCTAATAACAACGAGGAAACATAGTCTAGACAGAAAAGAGGAATCACCCAAAATGGTCCACGCCACCCTCGAAATTTTTGACATAGTGTGTGTGAGAACATACCTTATACAACAAAAAAAGAATCATCCAAATTAAGTCCAAATTTTTTCTGTTAGCACCAATAGGAGAATATACTACATACAACAATAGCAAAAAAGCTCCAAATACATCCACACATTCCGAATTTAGGCTCCCCCAACCGGGCCCCACCATATATCTTGTTTTGGAAAAGTTAGGAAACATCCCTCCTCCGTTCCACCCTATTTTAACGCAAACCACATCTCATCCTAAGTACGAATTATCTTGCTACCAACGGAACAACAGAAAAGAGCCATCCAAGTCGCATTAAAAGATTTATAAAGTTAGGTTCCACCCCATTCCCCTCCCGCACTAACTCAACACATTTTTGACATGGTATCAAGGGGGGATCATACTGTGTAGAATACGCGTTATAGAGTATCACCTCGCCCCAAAGGTTTCTGACATGGTACCAATCGGGGAACATGCTCTGCTCAACAGAAACAGCATCGTCCAAACCACGCTACGAAGATTTTTTTCGCGTCCAAGATAAAATTTTTTCCAAAGACACCGGCCAGCTCGTGCTCCTTGCTAGTGTGAAATTCTTTCTCACTAAAAGCACCTTTGCGGGGATTAACCGAAACAGAGCACATTAGAGCGGGTTCCTTTTCGTCCCCTCTAAGTTTCCCTTAGTGAGGCAAGCCGAGTTCACCTGCTGCCGCCCCTTGTATCAATTCCCAGGTTCGGTGTTAGCATGTTCCTGGGTGAATTGCGGCAGTAAAGGTTTCTGGACCATGCAAATTTGAAGCACTTGAGTGGATTCTAAGAACACACTTCAATTCGAGAGAAGTGACATGCAACTTATGACCGCCTGATTGTCAAGCGATCCGTCAGGGAGTCTAGTACACCAAGCATGTCAAACTCAAAGGCTGAGATGGGCCTTAATATACAAGGATTAAGTTTATGTGGGCCGCAAAAGAACAAAAACTTCAATCTTCGTAAAAAGGTCTATTTCGCAAAGAACATTATGTTCGTCGCACAAGAGAAGGATAGGAGCGAAAGATGTGCGGCGTGGGCGCAGGAACGAAGGCGGTTGAGCGTACTTGGACTGGTGGCGGCAGAAAGACTAACAGATTAATTCGCGGGCCGTTTTTCACTTGTTTCCCAAAAGAAAGCGGGGCCGCAGAAATTTATGTTTTAAGCAGCATTTTTGACACGTCTGTAGTACACTGACTATACCTAGAATATACTCAGAATTCATTGCCAGATCTACTAGAGGCCACCTCTCTGGATAATCGAAGAGCGATGTTTTATCAACTAGATGGAGCACGCACGTTATTATAATTTATTATTATTAGAGAGAATGGTTCAAGGACTACCAACATTCTTCAGTCCCTGCGACCAAGATGATCTTTTGTGACCTGATCCAGGTCCAGTATTAATCCATCCAGCCAATCTTTAGTTCTTTAATTAGACCTTAAATTTCTTTGGGGGCTGCCTTAGCTATATCTGATGGTGATGGGAAAGCCCCACCAAGATGTCTGAGCCTGATACGGCCGAGGGCCTCACAGTGACAGAGGATGTGTTCCGCTGTCTCTTCCTCTTCCAAACAAAAGAGACAGGTGTCATCATCAGCCAGCCCTAACGTTTTTAGGTGATAGCCCTGGGGGCAGTGTCCTGTTATCAGCCTTAAATCTGGTCTGCTGAGTGAGAGAAACTCTTTCGTTTTCTGTTCTGAGTAGGATATAAACCTTTTTGCCTGTCTTAACCCTAGGATATTTGTCCAGTGTAAGTGCTTGCGTTCGTCCTCTCATGACCTGATACGCATTGCTAGTCGGCTTTTCGAGTAGCCACAGAATGGCTCCGGTCCAATAAACTGAGAATCGGCACCCTTTTTTGCTAGGTGATCCGCCTTCTCATTGCCTTCAATGCCCTCGTGTCCTGTTACCCATGCCAGGGTAATGCTGTTGTTCTGGGCCAGTTCTTTAAGAGCAGTTCAGACGATTTTAGACTCAAAGGCGTAGGATCCCAAAGCCTTGAGTGCCGCCTGACTGTCGGACATAATATATTCTTTAGCACCGCGTATTCCTCTGTTAGTAATTTCACGTGCGCAGATTTCGATGGCATGTATCTCTGCTTGAAATATGGTTGGTGCAGAACCGGCGATTTGTACAGCCTTAATCTTGGTCCGTAGACCCCGATGCCCGCTCTGTCTTCCATCTTGGATCCATCCGTGTACTAAACCAGAGATCCCTTCTCAAAGATATGACTACTGTTGAGCCAATAATCTCTGCTCTCAAGGATTAACTTGAATGGTATATCAAAGTTGTGCCTCTTTGGCATGGTATCTGAGATTGAGCTGATCACCGGATTATCCATGAATTCTTCAAGGATTTTCCTGTGACCAGTCCAAATACCAATTGGTGCCAATCAGCCTAACTGCGCTTGAGGCAGCCTCCTTATTTAGATGCAAGTGTAGAGCACGCACATTAGTACACACACGAATAGTGCTAACATTATGAATGAATCATTTTCGGACCGCTGTATTAGACGATTCCTTGGCCTACTAGATCTCCAGACCTCTCTCCATTACACTTTTTCTTATGGGGAGCAATGAGGGATGAAGTTTATTCAAGGCCCGTTAACACTCGAGAGTAATTAGCAACATCGAGGGTGCAAAGAAGCTACAATACACCTTATTAGGAGGTATTTTAGGAAATCAGGAACCTACCTTCACTTTCGTGAGTGGAGTAAATTAACATTGTTAGCATTTTCAGAAAGGACATTGAGTAGTTCATAAGATAAAAATAAAATAATGATGTCCGTACCATGACAATTTGAAAGTTATGAATCTCCCTGTAATTCCCGATTCAGATTGCCTCCTTTCCTGCCAGACAAATTTTTGTTTGGATAGGTAACATCTTCCACCCCACTTATTTTGGCACAGCTAACAGGAAGCAACCTTTTTACTATATCTAGGCATGATGTTAGTAATGAGATTCAGGTAATTGCTCTCCCTCGTCTAAAATAACTAGCCATAAGCTCAGGAAGTAAATTTATGTAAATTGAAGTATTACACAGTAACAATTAGCAGTCCTTCGTCCGTAATTGAGCCTTAATAGCTGCTTGAATCAGGCGCCTTCTCATGGTATAATCAAAGCCCCACTTTTGTTTAAAGTTCCTATTTACTGCGTAATTATTAATTAATAGGACAGTGGTGATTTGGCTTAAACCCGCAACCTTACGAGGCTTGATTATGTGGGTCATTTTATCGATTCAATTTCAGCAATGGTGGCTAAATAGCTTGGTAGGCACCGGGGAGGCAAACACAAAAACCAAAATTTAATTACAGCAAGTCATCAGACTGGAAGAATAATCCTTTGAAATGGTTATGCTGTATCCTGGGCTCTTGTTTAGGCTTATAATTGGCTTTGTTGTGGTTTTATCGGTGGAAAATTTTTATCTGCATCATTTTAAGGGAAAATTGCCCGTAAATATTTTCTTTTCTCATTTCTTTCGTTATGAACACGATAAAATCGCATGAAAAGGATTTGGATTTCGGCAACAAAGTTTTGTTTTTGGGGAAAATTCCAAGTATCTGGATTGGGTATCAGTAGGACATCACTGGTAGCCAACATGGTAGCCATTAAATTTGCCTATACAACAGCTTCAAAAAACACAATTTTATTATTCAGTTAATTATGCTAAAAATGTTATTATATTTTTAGAAAGGCTTTACACATAATTTTAAAAGGTAAGGGCGATCAAAAAATTAGAAAAATGATTTCACTTATCAACTAGAAGCAAACGTTAACGACTGCGTCCAGGTAGTCAATATCGAGGAAATGATTGGAAAAGTAAAAGAAACCCAATAATGGTACACGTTATATTTAAATACCTTGTCATAGTAAATTTTGCCTTCTGACCTCAGTTCTGTTTACCTTGGTGACAGGTTTTTATAATATTTTAAGGACTATTTGAATGGTAACAATTTTATTGAAATTTTAACTAACAAAAACATCAATTTATAATGTTTATTAATTTATTACTCTTATTCAATTCTTTTATTGGAAAAAAATTATATTGTCCAATCACAAAAGCCAATTGAAGGTATTTATGAAACTACAAGAAAGTCTTGAATAAAAGTGACAACAAGAACGTATGATCATCCTACTCTATTCACTCTGCCACAAAAATATTTCAACACTAGAGCAGCACTTACTCACTAATTTCTTTGCCCAGCGAAAATAGGTTTTGTACGGATGGCATAAATGGATGGAATTACTAAATGTAATCATTACTGTAATTACATGTAGTAATGATCTCAGTGAAAGTTGCGCCCACAAGAAATTCGTTATTTCTTAATTAATAAGGTAGGGTTATAACTCTAAAGAAAGCGTTTGGATGAATTATTGCGATACACATTTTTCCAGTGATCAGTGTGATCATTATAATTTTGTGATTATTATAATTTTGGATTTTAAATAAGTCATTAAATTTTTTTTTATTGTGTAGGTAGATATTTTCACTGTAGCTCAAAAAACAAAGGGGCAGTTGAATTTCCAATTGAGAAAACTTCAAATAGGGGAAATAAAAATGGAAAGTCGTTGTTGAAAGAAGCAAATTTTTTGATCATTTTGATTGGATGGCAAGTAAGCTAATTTCTTTATAATAACAATTCCCAGCTTTTCACATTCCTTGATTTAAGACGTCTCTTGGTGTGGTAGAGCCTCCACCTGCTCCGGTTATGCACTAATGCCTTCAACTGTGGCCACGATTTGTTGATCCCTCCCTTCCCTCTAGACGGATCTTCATCATGGTCGTCCAATTCGGCGTCTTCTTTGGATATCGTGCGGATCCCAATCTAAAGCCTTAGTCGAACAAAAAACTAGATTTTACGTTTGACTCGAAGATCCGGAGTTTTGTGTGTCTGGAAATGTTGCTATTTCGCCAGATCTCAGGAAGTGTATTAAATGCAATTCGACACTTATTGATGTGAGGTTGTATATCAGCTTTAGCTATGTAACTATGATTTACATTTACAAACATGCATCGTCGGCATAGTCCAGATGCGTAAAGTGGTTAAACATTTTCCATCTAAGGTCTCGCAATGGTGGTCGTTTAGGCACTATACAATACGTCATTAATGACGATCGGGAAGACCAAAGGTGACAGTATGCATTCTTGTCTCACCACGTTGAGCACTTGGAAAGGCTCCGACAGTTTTCCCTTGTATAGGACGTGACATTGGGCTCCTGAGTAGGACTCCTTTATGATCGTGATAATTTTTTTTTGTATGCCTCTCCCACATAAAGCTACGATCAACGCAATCAACGCCTTCTCAAAAGCGATGAACATTAAAAGTAAAGGGGACCTCCATTCGGTGGATTGTTCGATGATAATTCGGAGGGTGTTAATGTGTTTGCTGAAGGCGAAACCCACACATAAACCTGCCTGCTAATCGCTAGGAATGCGCTCGATGGATTGCTTGATTCGCATTAAGATTTTTTTCTATCAATTTGGAGATCGCAGTAAAAAAATCGATACCGCGTTAATTGCTACAACTCCTCAGGTCACCATTTTTAAGAATCTTCACAATTATGTCTGTTTTCTATTCAGTGGGATAGGCCTCGTTTTTCCAACATTCCTGGATTACGGGGAGAAGAATGTTGTTCGCAGCAGTGGGATCCGCCTTAAGTAGTTCCACTGGTATTTAATCAATCCCTGGGGTCTTACCGAGGTCCATCGACTTAAGTGTGTCAGCCAACTTCAATCTTGTCGGAATTCTGGTGTTAATGTTGGCCGCAGCCGGCGGGTATTCAGGCTCGTGTGAAAATGTATTCGACAGTCCAAAGGTGCTGTTTAGGACTTCAACAAAATATTCTCTCCACCTCCTCGGTTGATGTTTCTTTGTGCATCCTCAGTTGATGTTTCTTTGCATTATTATCTCTTACAGGATGTTGTGTTGTAAGAGTCTTTCCTGCTAGTTTTTTGGCAATCTTGTAAAGATCTCCACGGTCACCGCGGTCTTCCGCTTTTTCGACGAAGAAGGAAAGATAATCCACTGAAGAGTATATAACATTGCATGTCGCAGAAATCAAAGAACAAAGCTCAAGCCATGTAGCGATGGAATGAAAAGTCCATACGGCGTCAGAGCTAATTGTAGCGGATTCAGTTGTTCGACCTACGACGACGAAAAGGAAAACCATGAATGCTTCAACAGCAGTGGGAAGGACCCTACAAGAACCTTACGCGTATCAACGATGTGTAAACCTGTGTTTACAGGATGCAGCGGGGACCGAAAGAAAAAAAGAAGATCGTTCACATTGACAGATTGAAGCCGTACCAAGAACATACTACTGTTGGGGACGAAAAGATCTAAAAGGGGGACAGTGTAACACTGTAGGGTGGCATAGGCTAACTGATGAAAAAGAAATCAAGTTGTACAATGCGTATGTGTCCATATTTCGGAAATTAGAAAAACCTGAGATGCCGTATGAAGTCGGTGCGGTGAAAACTTATAACTAGAACTAAGTTGCCGAACTTTCTAGAATTATAGTAAGTAGTATAAATAGGGTTGAGTGACAGCCTGGTGAGTGTGTTTTATTTAAGTAAAAGTATGATAAGTTTAAATAAGTAAAGTGAAACGTCGAGCATGAAGACCCCTACGATGTTACAATATTTTTAAACTCTAGGCGCTCTGACCTGCTGATACATACCTGGTTTTCAATTTCCAATCATGGAAGATTCGTAGTTGGTTCACGCAGCGTGCATCCTTGGCACAGAGATTTAGGGAATTAGTAACGCTTGGCTTCTCTAGTGCAAATTAAAGCTTTCAATTTTATCATTACTTTAACTGAAAAATTTTTCTTTCTTATGATGGTAATATTATGTTATATACTAAGTTTGATTTAATTATTCACCGGAACCTAAAGTAAACCCTTTAACTAAAAATGTTTTGTACAAAGTTTTAAAATTGTCTAGCGGATTTTATTGTTTGTTGTTGTATTTTTGTTTTTTGTAAAATCTGATTTTAAAGGAGTAGACCCATCAATTTTTCGCGAGAAGGGATTAAGGGATTGAATTAATTAGAATGTTTAATAAGAATTGCATGTCTAAATATAAATTTCTATCTGCTTTACTTTTGATGTTAATCAGTTTTTTGCTTCTCCTGAAAAAATTGTTTCTCCAGACATGAGCCCTATTTGAAATGACTGATTCAATTGTTTCAACGCAAGTTGTTATAATTAGTTTTATTAGTCCTCCTTAATTTAAATAAGTTTAAGTTAAGTTCATCATTTAAAATTATCGTACATGAGCTTAACTTCAAGGCATACAAAAAATAAGCTCAATAGGATCTTTTTTATGTTTTATGTAAAAATTTTTCAAACAAATACACAAAGTAAAAAAATTACTTACCTACGAAAGTAATCATACAAATTAAAATAAAATTCATTCATTCTTTTCAAACAATTTAGATGCTCTAAATACATTATTGTAAGGATTTAATGAAGAAACAAACAACTTGGTTCCATCAGCAGAGTGTTGATAATGCACATTTGGATAAAAAGGATCGCAATCAAATTCTAGCATTATTTACAAATTATTGCATTAATTCTATTGAGGATGGGGCTCAAGTTGACTGTATATTCACGGATTTTTCTCAAAACTTTGATAGAGTAAATATCCATACTTTGCTCAGGAAACTTGTGGCTATTGGTTTTCATTCAACTTTTTCAAAATGGATATCTTCTTTATTGATAAATCGCAGGCAAATTATTAAGATAGAGAACTGTATTTCTAGAGTGATTGAAAGAAGAGTGGGTTCCTCAGGGAAGTCACAGTGAACGGGGCCACTTCTTTATACTATTTATAAATGATGTAGTATTAAAATTTACCTTTGTTAAGTGTTTGATCTACGCCGATGATCTAAAATTATTTTACAAAATTAGTGGGGTGGGTCCATATTCTGGGTCTCGCATCATTGGTGCTACCCTTGCGGTCCACACGAACAACTTCCCAGTTAATAACAATTTTCAATTTTCAATTGTTATTAACAATAATCAATTATTCTTAACAATATTTAATTGTTAATAGCGATAAATTTCATGATCATAGTACAAACGAGTAAGTGAAAACTCAATAAAATTCATATTATTCGATTTATCGTTTTATTTATCATTAATATCAACTATTTATGGTTTTTTACCATTTTTTTAATGTTACAAGAAACTATAAAAGTTCTGGAAAAAATATCTGATTTTTTTTAAAGTATCGAGTTGTATCAGAACCAATTAGATCAGATGAATCTTTTTCAAAAAAAATGTTCGCCCTCCTTTACGTCATTTAAAAATACTTAAAAGATTGATATTTAAAATTTATAACTAAATAAATTAATGAATTTAATTTCTCATGATAATTTCGTAGCAAAAAATTTAAAAAAAAAAATTATTCCGTTATAGCAGTATCATTAATGAAAACCAAATAAATGCACTATGTTTGGAATTCATTTGTTATTAATAATTTTGAATGGTTATAAACAATTTATAATTGATATAAGCAATTCTTAATTGTTATAGACCATTTTTAATTGATATAAACAAAGTTTATTCATAAAACAAATTTTTTGTGGTAAAAAAAATTTCAATTGTTTATATGAACTTTTCATTATTTATAATAATTTTCAATTGCTATGAACAATCTTCAATTTTGTATTGAATTTCCAATTTTCATAATCAATTTTCAACCAGATTAAACCATTTTTTATGATAATAAATTTATTATTGTTATAAACAATTATTTATTGTTATAAAAAAATTTTCAGTATTATAAAGAATTTCTGTTCATAATAAATTGTTATTATCTGACTTTTTGATGTCTCGATCGTCATCAGAACAAATTATATCGAAGAAATCCTTTTCAAGAAAGTCTAAAACCAAATTTTTTTTAATTTTTTTTGTTTAAAACAAAAAAACGACTGAACCAAAATTGATTAAATTTCTTTCAGGTCTTACTGACAATAATACGGTTCGAATGGCACCATATTGAAGTCGTTATCATTTTTTGTTCGCGAGATTTCGTTGTCGAAAAAAGTGGAATGAAAAGATTCAGTTACTTAGGGCGAAATGTCTGAAAAGCATACGAAAACATCAAAGGTCGAGAGGTAGACCGGAATGCAACCTGCTGCTCAGTGCCTTCAAAGAAGAAAGAAATGCTAACATTAACCTATGGGGAACCGCCTACAGAGTCGTTATGTCGAAATTAAAAGGACAAAAATCTCTCCAGATTACATGCCCAATAACGCTGAGAGAAATAACGCTTTTCCCACATCATACAACGACTGCTCCTACTGTTCATCCTACCGCCCAATTTGCCTCCTTGACACCATATGATAGTGATGCAGGAACGGAATACTATAACGTCTCCTCAGGGGAACACAAGGATCTGTCCTAGGTCCCCTTCTTTGGTACGTTATGTATGATGAAGTTCTTAGGCTACAGATACCCCCAAGAGACGAAAATTATAGGCTTCGAGGCGGCAACAAATGAAGCTATCACCAAGGTTAAGAACTGGCTAGAGCCGGCAGGTCTTGAACTAGCGGAACAAAAGACGGAGGCGATCTTAATCACAAGTCGGAACATGGTGAAATACGTCAATGTCAAGGTGGGCAATCAAACAACCAGGTCTAAACAATCACTAAAATACCTAGGAGTAATGCTGGACAAAAGGCTAAATTTCAAATCGCAACTGGAATATGTGATCAAAAAAGCTTCGAACATACAAGCGGCTCTTTCCAGGATGCTACCAAATAGATAGAAGAGCCCTGCTCTCAACAGTCTACAGACTGTGTGCTTTAAGAGCTATAAGTGCCTATAGAACGGTATCTGACGAAGCAGCTTGCGTCATCGCTAGTATGATCCCGATCCTCGCGGACGAGATGGGACGCATTTACACGAGAATCGCAACGAGCCAGAGAAACCTCAGAAAAAAGGAGATTAAAAAGGAAGAGAGACAGATCTCGGTGTTAATGAGGCAACACCGATGGGACAATACTACGAAAGGAAGGTGGATGCACCAACTGATTCCATGCATTGAAACTTGGGTAAACCGCAAGCTTGGAGAAAACAACTACCACTTGACACAATTCTTGACTGGTCATGGTGGATACCGCAAGTACCTGCACAGATTTGGACATGACAGCTCCCCGATGTGTACCAACTGGAAGCATGGCGTGTAAATATACTGAATCTATCGGTAGTAATTGAATATATGCTCCAAAGTGACGAAAATTGGAGCGAAATGACTGAGTTTATAATAAACGTCGAAAAGGAACTGAGAAGACTGGAACGTCTTAGACACCAGATAAACACTTCAGGTTGATAGCATGATGGCTAACCAGCCCCGCGCAGTAATACCAAACGGCAGTCCCGCGGGGAGAGTGGTTGAAGAGGATGGGGGGTGAGGTTTAGTACGTAGGCCCCGCATCGGCGGTAAATCGTGCATGCCACTAGCACGGGCTACTGGTATCTTTAGAAGATTCCTCACCTCCTGGTCGCACAAAAAAAAACACACACACACACACACATACATGTGTTCAAGAACATTCGTAAAACACTATGGTGACTTTTAAATCTAAAAAAAATTTTAAACTGACAATCGGGCCCATTACAATAACTTCCCTATTTATAAACAATTCGGATGCTTGTATTCAGCTGCAACAAAATCTTGATAATTTTGTAACGTTTTAATTTTTCTGTTTTTATTTATTGATTTTTATCACGATCTCCCGATAGCCGTTTGAGCGTCGGATTGTTTTTGTTGATCTTTACTTAAGGTTATGATCTCTCAGACTGATTTGATTGATTGATTGATTGATTAGATTTGGAGGTGTGAGGTTCTCAAGCGCCGCGACCACTGGGGCCTATTGTGCTAACCCTCTCAACTCCTTATAGTAAGCCGGTCCCTCCGAAGAAGTTCATCAGCTCCCGCAGTTGGCAGTCATTCAGCCCGCTCGGTACCAGGGTTGGTTTCCCGAATAGGCTAAATCTGCTCCTGGCTACTGCAGGGCATTCACATAGCACATGTAATGGGGTCTCATCCTCCCCCAGACATAGTTTGCAGGTGGGGTCGATGGCTCTGCCTATCCTCACCAGGTGCTTCCTTAGCTGACAGTGGCCGGTAAGTAGGCCTGCCAGAGTTCTAACAGCCGACCTGCTCAGCTTGAGGAGCTCCCTGGATCTACCCGGCGACGGTGAGGGCATAAGGCTTCTTGAGTGAGCGTGCCCCTCAGTACTGTTCCAATACAGCCTATGTCCCTCATTTGCGCGGTTTGCTATTAACCTTTTAGCAGTGCAGAGAGGTATTCCACAGACCGGCTCCGGCCCTATAAAAGGGGTGTTAGACCCCTTCCTAGCAAGTTCGTCTGCTTTTTCATTTCCCGTGTAGCCCTGATGTCCCGGTATCCAGATCAAGCTTACTTGATTAGTTCTACACAGTGCGTCTAGGCTCCTTTAGCATTCCCACACCAGATTTGATCTGGTGGTAGATGAAGCAATTGCTTTGATTGCAGCTTGACTATCCGAGAAGATTGAGATCCTTTTGTTTTTATAGGCTCTTCTTAGGTTCTCGTAGGTGCATGTCAGTATGGCAAAGATCTCAGCCTGGAATACCGTGGTATATATTCCCAGGGCCAGTGATAAACGGAATCGAGGAGAGTCGCTCCAGACCCCTGCCCCAACACCTGATTCAGTCTTGGATCCATCCGTATACCATACTAGCTCCCCTGGACGGACAGCTGGAAGCGTCCAGTTCTCACGCTTTTCCACCCGTATTAAGGGTGGTTGAAATCTGATCAGTTAGCATGGCCAACTCAGGTGTGGCTTCAAGAATCTCCCTTATTGTCGTGTGGCCCTTAGCTATGTTTTCCCCAAGGAGACCGGCTCCCTCTAACTGACTTCACTAGCAAACCTAACACTGCTGCGCGCAAAAATTTACTTTTGTTTACATTTCGAGCTTGTTTTGGCAAGAGATTCACAAGGATTAAATGAATGAAACCATCCGCTTTTGACCTTGAACTTCCTATTATTTTCTTTTTTGTTTCTTTTTAATTTTTGCACTATTATTAACTTATACTAATTAACAATCTTAATTACTAACATATAATATCATGTAAACTTATCTGACGTGACGATGATTTAGTTACAGGGCATGCCTTGTAGTCTTGTCGTTCCAACTGATGTTAATCCCGCCGCTATATTTATAAATTGGTAATGATGACATTTTTTGGTTGATTATTTCTTTCCTTTTTCTTTTTTTCCGCCGGAACGTGAAACCCTAGGTTACAGTATAAACATTTAGAAAAACTTAACTCTAATTACATTAAAGATCTTACCCTGCAAGGGGCCTTTCTCGACCACGTGCAATAGCTTGTGCACAAGTTCTCAAATTGTTGTAAATAAAATCTTGCTAGAAACTATTCGTGACCTATATTAACTTTCTCTATAACTACAAAGATTCTTACATTACCTCGATATGCAATCCGTCGATTTACTCTAATATTTTTCATTAATTTTCTGACATAGGCAATTTTGAACAACGTTTCTCGTTCACTATTAAATAAATTATATTATCATTAATTTAATAACTTTCACTTTAATAGATATAAACACTGTTTAAAATGTGGGATTTAACTACAACTGTATACTATGTAGCCACCCGGATTTTAATTTTTAATCTCAGAAACTTCTCTTGCCAAAAAAATGTCTGACGCCCCGGAAAAAAACTTGAGAGCTTTGTCGAACCCTAAAAGGTCTCCCACCATGGCACTAGAATTGCCATGGTGGCTTGGTCGATCATGCAGTTTCTTTTCGTTACTTAAATTCAAATTTAAAATTGTTAATTACGCAAAAATGTATTGTTACAATTTAACAGATTGGTGCATTTCTAATAATCTGAACCTAAATACTTCCAAGTGCAGAATCATGTCATTTCATCGCTACTTAAATCCGATAGATTTCAATTATACCATCAATAATGCTCTGTTAACTCGTGTTAGCGAAATTACTGATTTGGGAGTAATCTTCGATAAACAACTATCCTTTGTTAGACATATTGAATCTGTTTTCCATAAATCTTTTAATTTGATGGGTTTTATCAGACGAAACTGTAATGAATTCAGAAACTTCTGTACACTTAAACTTTTGTTCACTAGCTTCGTTAGACCTGTTTTGGAGTATGCTTCTGTAATCTGGTCCCCACATTACCAAGTTCACATTTATAGGTTAAAATCAGTTCAAAAATCATTTACGCGTTTTGTCTGTTATAAACTATGTCTTTGGGACGAGAACTTGCTCACTTAAGAATCAAGGTCTTTGATGCTTGGTATACCAAAACTTAGTTTCAGACGTAATGTCCAGTGTGCTTTATTCATTTAAGATATATTGTGCTCAACTATCAGCTGTCCAGAACTTCTAAATCTCTTAAACATATATGCCACAAATAGAATTCTAAGATCACGAGATTTGCTTTATGCTTTCTCTCATAGAACAAAAGTATTTAACGTTTTCAACTGTATACAGATAATATAATTAAAGTAAGATTTAATATAGAACTTACTATATTTAGGTTTAATACATATGCTTAGTCTGTAAGAATCTTGTTCTGTAGACTTGAACTAAATAAATAAATAAAACTAGTGGGGTAGGTCCAGATTCTGGGTGTCGCATCATTGGTGCGACCCTTGAGGTCCACACGAACAACTTCCCAGTTAATAAGAATTTTTAATTGTTATTAACAATATTCAATTATATTACGAGTAAGTGAAAACTCAATAAAATTCATATTATTCGATTTTTCTTTATTTATCTTTTTTTTTTTATTTATCATTAATATCAACTATTTATGGCTTTTTTACCATTTTTTTAATGTTACAAAAAACTATAAAAGTTCTGGACAAAAATATCTAATTTTTTAAAGTATCGAGTTGTATCAGAAACAATTAGATCAGATGAATCTTTTTCAAAAAAAAACTTTGGCCCACTTTTATGTCATTTAAAAATACTTAAAAAATTTTTATTTTAAATTTATAAATAAATAAATTAATGAATTTAATATATCATGATAATTTCGTTGTAATAAGAGGCAAAACAAATTTTAAAAAAATTTTCCGTTATAGCAGGGTGGGAGCGACTTGTAGATCTTGTATCGCGCGTTGTAATGAGTCTACAAGGAATCAGGCTAGCAATTTCATTAGAACAATGGTCATGGAAATAGCGATAAAAAAGTGAGAGATAACCGACATTCCGTCGATGCTCCAGAGAGTCAAGGCCCTCAGAGATTGAGGAATCGCCAATAAGTTTAACAGCCTTACGCTGAACTTTGTCTAACGCGGACAATGCGGTGTGTCTTGCCCCTGCCCAAATATGGGAATTATATTCAAGTCTAGGCCTAATGTGGGACTTGTAGATCAACGCTAAGTCGGGTGGGGTGAAATATTTCTTACATCTCTGTAGAAAACCCAAACATTTCATCGCACTTTAAGCGATTGCAAATATATGATCAGTCCAGCTAAGATTGCTGGATATCTCAATACCCAAGATCTTTAGGGAGGGTGAATTGGGTATATTCACTCCGTCGACTGAAATGGGTTGGGGGTGAACTGGGCGCTTTTTAAGGGACATTAAACAGCATTGAGTTTTGGATGCATTAAACGTAACACGATTTGCTCTGCCCCAAGCGAGGACGATAGAAATGTCTTTGTTTAATGATCTAAACATTCGTCCCCGATTGACTTCTGTAGCACTTCCACGTGAATTCATTACAGAATCAAATGAGTACGCGAAATCAAGGGTGCTGTCGTCGGCAAAACTATGAATAGGATGGAGAGTAAGGGATAAGAGATCATTAATAAAAAGAAGAAATAAGGTTGGTGAAAGAACTGAACCCTGAGGTACACCGGCATTTATTTCGTAGGAATCAGATGTAACTCCGTCAATTACTACACGAATTGAACGGCCTGACAAAAAGCTCTGTATCCATTTGACGAGGGTAGGGTGCAGACCAAATGTTTGAAGTTTGTCTAAAAGGGCAGCATGCCAGACTTTATCAAAAGCCTTTGAAAAATCAAGAGCGACGATTTCGGACTCACCGAAATTATGGAGACAATGATTCCAACGCTCCGTTAGAGCCGTTAGTAAGTCTCCGGTTGAGCGGCCAGCGCAGAAACCGTACTGGCAATCGTTGATAAGATGGTTATTTTCTAGATATTTCAACAACTGAGACTTGATGAGTGATTCAAAAACTTTGGATATCATCGAGGTTAGTGCAATTGGTCTGTAGTTAAAGGAGTCGCATACCTTTCCTTTTTTAAGTATCGGCTGGACATGAGCAAGTTTCCATACACTTGGAAATATTCCTGTTGAATATGACAGGTGAAAAAGTTTGCGCAGAGGTTTAGCCAAAGCGGAGGCGCAGCATTTTAAAACAAGGGGCGAGAAACCATCAGGCCCAGTAGCTTTGGACACGTCGAGTTTCGAAAGTACTCTAAAAACTTCCCGAGTGCGAAAGTGTAGCGGCTTTTGCCTACTAGTGCACTGTGATGGAGGTGCAAGTGGCTGCGATGAAGGTGGCAAGTACGAACAGGTTGGCCTTGTCCAATGAGTCAGTAAAAACATTCCCATTATAAATGAGTGGTGGTGTTGACGAACAGGTGAAATAGTTCTTTACGGTTTTTACTAGAGACCAGAAGCCCTTACTACCCTTTTGAGTAGAAAATAACTTCCGTCTGATGCTCTGGTCGAAATTGAACTAAGCCCGGCTAATTGCTGAATTGCAAATATTCCGCGCATCTCTATATATACGTCTCAATTCCTCTGAAGGGCACAATTTATATGCCTGGAAGGCTGCTTCCTTCTTTTTAATGGCTGCGAAACAGTCATTGGTGTTAGTTGGTTTGATGTTCTTGAAGCTATGAGAAATAAAGCGATGCATTCCAAACCATAAGATGTTTAAGATATAATCGGTGCTTCTGTTAACGTCCTTCATAGAAAAGCAATCAGACCAATCCAGCTCTCTGAGATATTAATTAAGTCCCGCCCAATCAGCATTTTTATAATGACACACTAATCTTTTGGTGGAGTTTAGGTTAGTGGTTGTCAGAGAGGAGATGGAGAATTGGGCGGAGATTAGACAATGGTCCGAATTACCCAAGGGAGACGTCACCGAAACCGAGTATTTTTCTGGATGCGTTGTTAGAAATAGATCTAAAAGATGCGCGTTGTGCCCCAAAGTATCAGGAACACGAGTCGGACACTCAACCAGTTGCTGTAAATTAAAAGACTCACTAGATAACTCGACGTGTCTTCCAGACGGGCTTGTGGTAGAAGAATGCCTGAGCCACTGTGTGTTGTGGACGTTGAAATCTCCAGCAGGAACGATTTCAGAAGAGGGGGATAATTCCAAAATCTTATCGATATCGGAAGACAGTTTATCGAAGGAGCACACAGTGTTAGTGTGAGACATATTCGGGCTGCGGTATAAAAAACAGAAGTGAATAATGTTCCGATAGAGTTTAAATCTAATCCAGACATAATTAAATTCTGGATTAGTAGAAGAGAATTGAGGGAGATGGGAGAATGGTACATCATTTCTAATATAAACCGCGATTTCCCTCTGAGGAGAGAAGAGCGGCACTAAGTGATAACCAGGAATGTGATACTGATTAATATCAGAATCGGCAACAACCTTGGTTTCGCTTAGTGCAAAAACTGCCGGATTTTCCGCGATCAAGTGGCAGTAAACCGAAAAATGGTTACTTTTCAAGCCACGAATGTTGCAAAAATTAAATAAAAATTTTTGCATAGTCCCGGTCTTAATTTGCCCAAAACAAAACAAAACGAAAACGTACACAAACACAAGGACTGACGAACGGGATCCACAGATGCAAAGCTAAGCCGCCTCTGTGAAAACAAAGCCAGCAGCAGTGTTATGCCTGCTGTGCTGAACTTTGATCTCAACGAAGGCAGCCAAATGCTCAGCAGTGGAGACCGTTAAACGCATTCAATGAAGCACGATTGCACTACATTGAATGTTGGATGGAAGAAAATAGAAATAAATAGAAACGGACTCACCAGACTGTGCTTTCAAATAGAGCATAAAAGCCCTTCCCTTCGGCAAGATGACACTAGCACTTTGAAATTTTTTAATTTGATTTGCTTTCGCAACCGCTTTAAAAATTTTTGGGGAGCAAGACACGGCGGCACGTCCGTCCCCGTCAGTAGTTCAACTCAAACTCCCCTTGTTATAGTTCATTTTTAATTGATATAAACAAAGTTTATTCATAAAGGAAATTTTTTCTTGTAAAAAAAATGTCAATTGTTTATAATAATTTGCAACTGATATGAATTTTATTTCCAATTTTCATAATCAATTTTTAACTAGGTTAAACCATTTTTATGATTATAAATTTATTATTGTTATAAACAATTATTTATTGTTATAAAAAAATGTTCATCATTATAAACAATTTCTGTTCATAATGAATTGTTCTTATCCGACTTTTTCATGTCCCGATCGTAATCAGAACAAATTATATCGAAGAAATCCTTTTCAAGAAAGTCTAAAATCAACTTTTTTTACATTTTTTTTGTGTTTAAACAAAAAAACGGCTGAACCGAAATTGATTAAATTTCTTTCAGCTCTTATTGACAATAATACGCTTCGAATGGCACCATAGCGAAGTCGTTATCATTTTTTCTTCGCGAGATTTCGTTGTCGAAAAAAGTGGGTCCGAACGTACACACACACACACACCTACATGTGTTCAAAAACATGCGTAAGACGCTATGGTGACTTTGAAATATAAAAAAATTTTGAAAATCGGGCCCATTACAATAACTTCCCTATATGTGGGAAGTTAAAAATAGTTTTAAACTGCCATCACCTCAAAACCGCCAAAATCGAACCTATTGTAACGTGCACGAGGTAGGCCACGAAAAGGGAAATAGTCAACCGTGTAATGCGCATGTCCCAGGTGACCAAGGCTGAGCAGTAGCGTAGGTAGTTTTAGTCGTGATTTAGACTGCGAAGCGTTTACATGTGATTGAATTTTAACCAGTGAAGTGATAAGTGTAAATAAGAAAAGTGTAACCGTGTATTGTGAAGAGAATATTGTCAAGAAAATTGTACAACGAATTAATGAAGTGAATAAAAATTGTGAGAATTTGTGACTGTAAATAAGTGTCTTAATTCATCCGTCGAGCCCGAAGCGCCCCATTTACGTTACACTATGATAAATATATAATCAGAAGATGATATCTCTTACGAAAGAGGAAAAGTATCAACTTGCAATATTGGCCTCCTTAAATACCTTTTCTTACCCACAAAAAGTTGATTAATGTCTGCAGGCATTTTATTGCAAAGAATTTCTATTTGCGATAAGATTAGAAGCTAATGAAAAGTAATCTTAAAATGTTCAGATGAAAGCAATAAATAATTAAAATATTCAGCATTTGAAAATTGGATTGTTCTGCTTAAAGATAATTTTAATTAACAACTTTGGCAAACCAACTTTGCTGTTTAAATTTCTCAAAATTTTAATAAAACATACCTCTAGGGAATAAGAGGAGTTTCAGATTCGTTAGATTAAACATGAGTCTTCCTTTTACACAAACGTTTACATTATTCTTTGTTATTTAAAATGCAGTTTGTTCTTTAATTAAATCAACTTATTTTACTCTATAATTACCAAAACCGCAATAGTTTTGTTTGTTCGCTGCAAGTCTTACGGCAAGTAAACATAAACACTCACAATAGGAAACCGTAAAATTAATTAAGCAAATTGTTTTCTGTCAGTCTCACGGTGTTTTGTGTTGAACAAGGTACCTGGAGTAAATTCATATATAGATTTCCAAGAATTCAAAGTTGACTAACGTAAACGATCCTTCAAAGGTCACAATTCCAAGATATGTTTGTGGCTAACATTAAACAATAATGAAGCACTAGGGTCACAAGTCAGGCAAAGAGGTAAGTGCTTTTGCAGAAACAAATTAGTTGCAATTTTGCGACACTTTCGATTACATTTCATTTAGGTAGCTTTTTATTTTGCGGAAGTGTTTAGTTATGGATTTTATTAATAAGGATAAGTAGCAGTGACGGATCTCCGATTTTATCATCTGGAGGGGAGTATGGATTTTCTGGATTGTTACATCGAAACTTATTATTAAGACAACTGTTCGCTTTACTACACCATTAATAAAATATTTGAATTTTAGAGGATCCTATGAACAAATGATAGTGGCGAATATAGTTTTTTTAGGATTTTGAAAATTGTGCTCATTCTATTTTGAAAACGTCTGACGTACGGTTAAAACAAAGGGTCATATTAAAAAGGCATGGATAAGCGCCTCTCTGGCGAAAGTTCGAACTATACTCAACCTTATATAATCAAATGGGGCGCACTGAAAGCAAGAAATGCAAAATTTTCTTTCTCTCCAATCAATTTAGGAGCCCTGGCGATATCAAAGCGTGCGTAGTTGTATAATAGTCGAGTTTATATTTGACAACTACTACACCAATTATTGAAACTATCAAATTGTAGCAATTAATTCAAAGTCCATAAAAACTACGAAATTCTCGCTGTGTATTATTTGTTGTGTTGTGTGACATCCAAAAATATGCTTCATTATTAACGACGTCGAGCAGATGCCCGCTGATAGTGAGGTTCCTGGGAACTCACTCTCTGCTTCGATGCAGCAGGGGCCGGATATTATTATTGCCAATAGTTCGGTCGAGCCTAATACGTCGACGTGTGCTGGTAAGACCATCGACGCTGTGACTTCGAGACCTGATGTGCTTCCTGGAAGCGACTTTGTCTCCCATATTCATTCTGATACCACCGTGGTCGCACGCAACATGCCTTATTTCGAAGTGCGCTCTCTGACGAAATTAACAGTTCCTCAGATGCGCCTTAGGGTAGCCATCTAGGACCTTTGCTTTTTATCATATATATATATCAATGATGTAACTTTGATTCTGACTCGAGAATCCTTTGTTATGCTGAAAATTATGTCAAAATTTTCCGTTTCTCACTTAGGTGCTCTATTAATTTCCTTCCTATAAACATTTACAAGTTATATCATTCTATAGTTAAAGGAATCCTCTTATCTTCAATTTCATTATTGGTGGTAGCCCATTAAGCAGACCTTACAACAGCTGGGATTTGGCTGTCGTAATTAACACGAAATTTCATTCGAGGATCGTGTTGACGTAAGGTAACCTTGGACTTCGTTAAAAGAGGGTTCATCAGCATGTGTAACGAGGAAGCACAAAGAAAAGTGGGAGGGATCCGACATCGCCAGACAATGCACATAAATATAAAAAGGTTATCAAGCTAAACAAGGCCAAATTGAAACCTCTTGTTGATATCGTGACAGGATATGCAAGACTAAGGGAGCATGCCATGAAAATGGGAGAGGCAAACTCCAGTCAATGCAGGGGATGCGAGGAAGACGATGGGACCGTCTTACATATTCTCGGTCAATGCCCAGCCATAACGCAAAAATGTTTAGAATCTTAGAATCATACTTTTGCGAAGATTTAGCAGAAGTAAAGAAATGGGGATATAATCGAAATATCTAATTCGTTACGGGAATCAGCTGCCTCAACAGTGGACTTTAGGGTACGCTACCGAGCCTCAGTGGAAGGAAGATACACATCTTCCCCCTCCTGCAAGCCAACCAAACCAAACATTTTAATTCTTGTTGGTACATTTTTTCTTTTGTAGTAACCATTAATTGATGAACATTGAATAAATAAATTAAAGTTAAGGAGGCAATAGATCAACCGATTAGAAGGCTTGGGCTTAGTTGTGGCCCTTTCTGTAAAGATCTTATTGTGATTGCTTTTTAAGTCGGCACAGTAAAACTACCATGGAGGGGGGCAGTTGCAGCAGAGGCCGCAACAACTGGGAGATCCTGAACGGAAATGAAGGCTGCCACTCAAAACAAAGTCCGTTCGAGGGCACCTGTTTTCGCTTTGTATCTTATGAGGAAAGGTGGTACGTACGGTAAGTAACTTTTAAATCGTTAAGACTGCACCCTCCCTGCAATACAATTTATCTCCACTTATCTCGATTAATACTATTACCTCCTTTAGTATTGACCTCTCAAATAAAACGCCCGTTATTTATGTTGGTATAGGAAAAAAGACCTTAACGTCAATAATCGCTAGGATTTCAATTCAAGAAAAAAAATTAATTGAAAATGTTTGCGACATTTCACCTTACCTTTACTAAAACCCTAAACTCAACATCTAATTTAATTAGTACTACCTTACACGACTTTCTTTGACTATGATGGATTTAATGTTTCATTAGGAGTGAATTTTCTAATGCCTTGGCAATAAATCTTATTTTTGAAACCACTTGCCCACCTACCATCAAAAATACTCTATTTATTTATCAAGGGTGAAGGCAGAGACGAATGGACAAGACTAAACAAACAAGTGTACAAATACTTGTTGCGTTTCCTGTTTTTATGATAACTGAGTTTTCCTGAACCTCAGGGAAGAACGGTTTTAACGGGCAGGTGAATGGATTAAAAATAAAATGGAAGTAGAGACTGGTATCCAGTTCCTTTCTCTTTATAGGTGCGATATTTTGTAACACACCTTTAAGTCTATGTTTATGGCACCGTAGCAAAGCAGAGCTGTGATAGGATCTCACCTTTATTTTCTGTAAAGAACTTACACATCAAAACAACGATGAGCAAAATCTTGTCAAGGATAAATTGTACGATGAAATGATAAGACACATATACTTGTGGGTGAATTTCCTTCGACCCAGTTGCGGGTAATCAAGACGGATCGTCTACATATAGGTTAAAAGGTCGGTAAAATTCGTATTAGGGCAGTTAGGGGGAAATCTGATTTATGGCGAAAGAAATGCTCTGTAGAAGTGGGACTTACGGAGTGGAAATGTGTTTCCTCTCGAAATATACAGAACGATATTGCGCAGTTGTCCAGCTGTACTTGATGAATCGAAAAATAAGAACATTTAGAAGTTGACAGATAAAATATTAACATATATATGAGAAGGTAATATATTGAGAAATTTCATTCTGCAATTAATCCCAAATTTTCTTAATGTTTCTCATTAATTATTATCGTTTAGACGTGTTAATCTCAGTGATATATGATGTGCTATGCTCCATTAATTCCCTAATCTTAAAGTATCAAAAACCTTTTACATACAAATTATTACAGTGAATGAGTAAATAAATATCCAGTTAATCGTTTTAGTCTAAATACGAGAACAAATTCACTTTATCTGCGAAGAAAATTTTTACATAACTTTTTGAACATTAAGAATTCATGAAGGCCGCAATGCAAGAGGACTAGAGAAAAACTAGACTATCTAGGATGTAAGACTGATCTGACAAAATTGACCTCCTTTAACCACGTCTTAACGAATCCTGGAGACGCATTGGCCTTACTTATAACAGACAGTTGACAAATAAAAACACAAGCGAGGGAAAGGTTAGCAAAGGAAGTATAAAGCACATCGTAAACAATAGGCTAAAAACTTCGCCTATGCAGCATATATTTTAAGACGGTAGCTTCGTTAAATACTTCGGAATGAAGTGAACTCGTCAAGCCTCGTCAAATGAGTTAAGTCCTTAAATCTAATAGAATCCAAAAACGCAGTCTTAGATAAATCACTGAGGAGATTAGCGATCGTCAGAAGATCATTACTTTCACGCGAAACAAATATAGAACAGATTGGCAAATTTGCAGAGGATTGCACAGTGGAAAATTGGAGCCAAAAAGTGCACTTAATTAATTTATAAAGCGATTTTAATAAAATTTGAAATATTGTGACGTACTTCTCAGGTTCGGTGACTCGGGTACCAACGCAATCCAATTTAACTATCGGTACGGTAGCGGGAAAGTCACAAAATCAATTGCCTGGGTATTGTGTATGGGCGTATAAGTAATAAGACCTGGTCTTCATTAAACTTATCTTTATTTCCCTATTTCCAACAATCCTTACTTCTAAGTACTTAACTAGGTACTACGTAACTTTGACTTTTCCCCTCAGCATGGGAACTCTGCCGGAGCAGTAAACTGCCCTTAACTACTTACGGCTAGCTGCTTACAGCTATTACCTACTCTAACTCTGCTTAAACCTACTAACTTAATACTACGGGCTACCTTAACCTAAGCCGTTCCTATGCCTCTAACGGCCCGTACTTTACTCGAATCACTGGCTCTATCTACAGGCTTAAGATTATTAGCTTAGTCCCTTTGACCTTACCCCTCAATACGGGTACTCGGTCCGAGCAGTGAACTGCCTTTAAACTACTGCCTTTAAACTACTGGAAACTAAGTCCCTTTGACTTTTCCCCTCAACACGGGTACTCGGCCCGAGCAGTAAACTGCCCTTAACTTAACTTTTACCGGTATTGGACTGGGAATTGTCGTATGGCCGGACTATGACTGATCCATACGACCTGTTTTTGAATGGAGCGAAATCAGGACTGAAAGAGATGAAAAGGTGCTTTTGTCTGTCTGAGGTCTGGTTTAAATTTCCAATTTTTCAAATTTACATGCGAATCATATTCCAAGAGAAATTATTCCTTCCGCTTCATTCGCCCAATTTCAATTTATCGTGCGAATTTTATCTTAAAGGCAACTTTTATACCGGGTTTCGGTGTTCGAATCTCCATCTACATAGCACTTTTTATAATTTCTTATTTGGGCTCTTTCTAAGAATTTCCTAATAAAATTGCACTAATTGGTGCCTGTGTAGATGAAAGGAGTTAATTGTAACAAATAAGCTTAACAATTCTCAGACAGGAATTTAGCTTCGTTACAATATATATGAATACTTGAAACTCTTCTTATAGATAGATAGATAGATATTTCTATTTTAAATATTTCCAGCTATTAACTGAGTTTAAATTGACACTAAAGAAGAATATGAAAAGGCAGAAAAGGTAGTGCTTATAGTTAATTCGAAAATGAATGACTAAAATTTAATTATAACAAATCTCTCTCTCTCTCTCTGGCTCCTTTAACCTCTTGTGGGACGTAGGGCGCCTATTACACCAATTCAATTCAATCCAATCTAGATCATGCTGTGCGATGTTCTTAGTGTGTGGCCTATCCGTTGTCACTTTCGTCTGCGAATATTGGTGTCTATCCCGTCTTGACCTGTAAGTCTGTGTAGGTCTTTGTTGTTATGACATCCGGCCAATAGTGTTAAGGAGCGCCGGAGACACCGATTGACAAGGGCTTGTAGCTTGACTTAGGGCTTGTAGCTTGGCAGGCCACTTTCTAAGGAAATTTAAAATTGCTGGGGATTGTCTACCAACACAATAACAAAAATCCTTCGGTAGCCTTGCTTTTTTAATCTCTACATTCTGTCTCGAGATCCAATGGAAGAAATCACCGAATCCGATGAATCCATTGCCCGATATAAAACGTCCTGTAGGTTGAAAATTTTATTGCATTTTCTAGCGTTATCTTCACTGTCCTTCTTGTCATATCTCTCCGCACACTCATCTCCTAATTGACCCAGTAAATATGAACTAACGTCACTTTCGTGTGCTAATATCTGAAAATAAAAATAATTACTTACGGGAAAATTTCAAAGCAATCAAACGTTACACTGGAATTTTGCACTGTCCGTAATTTCTGACAAACAGCGTCGTTACAATTAATTGAAAATTGTTCGGCATTTAGTGGAAATTAGCAGAATACTACTATAAATATTGTTCTTAATCTGTTAAGAAGCCCAACTTTAAGACTAAAATGCTGGAAAATTTCTCCGCTCTCGAAAATGTTGTTCTAGCAGTATTGCCATTGTTGAAAGTACTTTTCCACCGGGTCGTGGCTGATCCACTTCAAGATCCATTTTTTCCACATCCCTTTTTTTTCAATTTTTAAACCAATTTTTAAATAAACAAACAAAAAACATTGCAAATATAAATTTATTTTTAAGTTAAGAACATAATAGTACAACATTTCAAGAATCTTCTGTTAAATTTTTGGTTAAAAATATTGTGAATTGAGCGACTGACAGGAAATCATCGTATACACAAAAAAAAAAACAGATATTTTGAGGTGATCATCATACACTAATCAAAACAATTAAGGGAACAAAAAAAATATCTAAATTTTTTAGTGATTTAGCCCTGTAAGTCCGCAGATCGATCTATTGGACGGTTCCTTCGGCCCGATCGGTCAAAGTATTGGAAAAAATTAAAGGAACAAGAATTGTGATCTCAAACATCGTGTAATCTTCATAAAAATGGAAAAATCTTTTTTTTCAATGTTTTATTTTTTTATCACTTTTATGCATCAGTCACTTGATAAATTAAAAAAAAAAAATTTAAAAATCGAAAATTAAAGAAAAACATTTGACACTTTTTAGAAAATGAAATACTGAGATGTTGCTGCCTCGGCTTTTAATCACTGCCTCCAACCTGTCACGCATATTCGAAATGCAGTTTCGAAACATCGGCTGCGGAAACCTCCAACAACTGTTTTGTAAGAACATCTCAGTATTTAATTTTCTAAAAAATTTCAAAAAAATTTTTTTTAATTCTCGATTTCTCAAAAAAAAATTTTTTTTTAATTTACGATTTTTTTCAATTTGCTTTTTTTTAAATTTACCAAGTAGCTGATGCGTATTTGTGAGAAAAGTCCAAAAAAAATGATTTTTCCATTTTTATGAAGATTACACGATGTTTGAGATCACAATTCTTGTTCCTTTAATTTTTTCCAAAACTTTTACCGATCGGGCCGAAGGAACCGTCCAATGAATCGATCTGCGGACTTACAGGGCTATTGGGCGTACATTGAGGTGTAAAAATTCCTACAAATCTTAGTCTTTCCATCAGTATTTGCGAAGATGCGGTCAATTTATCAAAACAAGGAAAAAAGTCACTTTTTTGACTTTTTCAAAATTGAAATTACGGATAAAAAAAAATTATTTTTTTTGTCTTGACGGATTCTTTTAGGAAATTTATTCCAGTTTCCGAAACTGCCCTTAAATTTTCTGTACGATCATTAGTTGCTGAGATATCCATGGTTGAATACAAAAGTGTCCTTTTTCGATTAATATCGGATATCTCCGCGACAAATCGACGTATCAAGGATTTCAAAAAAGATAATTAAAGCTGAATTAACAGGCTATCTGGTTCATAGGGTGGTCAAATAAAAAAAAATTTTCCGAGTCCGTGCACCAAAAAAAAAATTACTAAAAATTTTGAAAATTTTTTTTCCGCTATTCCTTTGGATTGCGTGAGCACCGTGGCCTTTAATTTTTTGGCTGAAAGTTTCAAAAACTAGAGTTCTGGAGCTTTAAGATGTTTTTTTCAGATCCTCGATACGATTATTTCTCGCTTAAATACAGCCCGTCAAAAATCACTAAAAAATTTAGATATTTTTTTTGTTCCCTTAATTGTTTTGATTAGTGTAGCTCATTACAAAAAACTAAAAAGATTTTGTTAGTTTATGAGTTTCGCGAGGTAACAACGTCTAGATTTTGCTTATTTTATTGATTTTTCAATTTTTAGAAGTAATTTTTGAAAATTTATTGATAAAAATCGGCGAATTTGTTGTTCTAAAATTAATTTAAATAATAAAAGATACAAAATCTCGACGTTGTTATCTCGTAATTTATGTATAAAAGAACTGTGCAAAATTTGAGAAGGATCGAATGAGTTTAAATACATTGCACTCTGACTGACAGTTCAAAATAATTTAAGAAGTATTAAATAGCCTTTTACAGCAGGTACTCAAGAATACAAAATAAATTAAATCTAATAAAACGCAACCACTTTTCATTTTAGTGTTTGTAAGTAGTAAATTGTTCTTCCCATAAGTATTGGTAGCTGGTGCAGGTAATAAATTCTTTATAAACATGTAGAACAGTTTTGGATAACGTTTATATTCTGAGGAAGAATGAGGTAAGAAGTGTTCAAGGTTCATAGGTTTTTTCAAAAAGTTTAATTTACCTGCATCACACTTTATTATCTTTGAAAGCATTTTTCACAGAAAGGCGGAGAGAGGCGGAAATGCTCTCAGAGCTTTGAAATAAGTACTATTCCGATTATCAACCTCGACCTCGCAGGACCTTTCTAAATCATTACAGAAAGTTAAAAAATTTATATAACAATGTCGCTTTACAATGTCCCTCATAAAACGGGAGTGGTGGTAAAGGTCTTCTTTACTATTATTTTTTTCTATAGTACATTAATACCGTTATAAAAAAAATTTCACTCTTAAGATTAAGACAAATATTGTATATTTCGGAATCCGAAAAAGTTTCATAAGGTTTGGTAAAATAGGAGTAACATATTTTCTTGAAAATTTTGATTCGACTCCTTAGCAAATAGCCGTAAACATTATTTAAATTTAAAAATTAATAGTTCCACAAGTGTCCACATTTCAAACAAAATTTTCAATATTAACATTTTTAAAATTCATATTTTGGAAATAAAGTGAAACAGTATCGACAACATGGTCGACCAGCAGCGAACTACTCATAACTTTGTGGCTGCTGGAGGGGGAAAGAGGGGGGGGGGGGGGGGGGTTGAGCCGGGTGCAATATAAATTGTGGCGACAAATACTTATTTTTATTAGAAACATCAATCGCATATGGCAGGTAATGACGAACAACGCACAGAACACCTCCACCAGCTGGACCATGGCAGAAACGAAAATGTCGTGGGCAAAAAGCTCGGCATCAGCAATCCTCCCACAAAGCCAGCCTCAGTCAGATAAACTAAGTCAAAACAGAAATCAGCCGAGTCTAAAACAGGAGAGTCATTTTAGAGCTTAATCCAGTTACGTTGGAGTAGTAGAGGGAAAATTCAGTAACACGTTTGATGCAGTAGTCGAGCTCACGTGTGATCTCGGAATAAACTTGTTGAGACTCAGCTTAGGAATGATATAGTCTGTTTTTAGACAGGTTAATTGCTCTGGTACCATATTTATAATATCGCATCCAAGCACCCAAATTCCCAGAATCTGGTTGCATAGCTAAATGCGATATTTTTAATATATAGGTCTATAGGCCGAAGTGACTAGTAAGCCATACGTGAGTGCAGTCCTTACTACGGCCTACCGTCCGTCTTGGTTAAAGTCCTCATCTCTTTCCAAAGGTTCTTTTACACGTTCTTCCACGTTTAGTTTCCAGTTTAGTTTTGTATCCAGTATAACGCCCAGGTACTTTGTGCTAGGGGTTGGCGCAAGTGTTTGTCCATTCAGTTTAGGTAGCGTAAAGTTCGAATCTTGGTTTCAGTGGTGAACAACATTAAATCTGATTGATACCCAGACCACAGCTTGATACGCAGACGCCGCCCTTCTTAAGGACCCATCTATTAACTCACTAATAACGGATGAAAAAGACTTGATATAATGGTTACAATATCGTCCGTACATACGACTACCGTGATCCTATTCAACTTCTAGATCGACTAGGGATGCTCGAATTGACTCACTGTGAAAAATAAAGCAGACAGGAATAGTCCATATGAGCGTCTCAGTGGATCTACCCTTTAGCTAACGCAGGTCTGCTTATTTAAAAACTCAAATCAAATGACTCTTAATAGACAAATTAAAAAAAAATATTTCCATTGCGGGAACTGGTTGCACTGACATGCTTTTTTTATTCACGTCATATAGTTGGTTGCATTGAGTTAGCGGCAGCTCATTTAGATTTTAAAATGACGCCAGCTGTGCTGTTTGTGTTTTGTACTGAACATTGACACATGAAATCCCATTATACTCCCTTGCCTCTAGGCTACCAGTGTTTGGTACCAAAAATGTATAAACTCGATTTTATTTAACAATTTAAATCGCCCTGCTCTGTAGTGTTTATTTTAAGACATTATTTGTAATCCCAGGACTATATTTCTAGTTACGGCGTCGAATTCGTCCTAATTTATAACTACACTAGAGCAAAATATCACACACACCCTTTCATTCTTTACATTGGAAAGGTACAGAAGGACAAGGACATAAAATTGTGGCTGAGAAACCTCATTTCCATTTTCATGGAAAATTTAGAGCCCCACATTAGAAGTATTGGAGGAGGAAATTTCCACACGAAGAGTTTAGAATCGCTTTTGCCTGCTTTTATCTCAGCTTCATGTCTCCATCGTAAAACTCACGTTCAGGCTTTTATCGAATTTCATAAATGGAAGTCACGTCGAGTCTCCTTCAATAAATTTGGTTTTACGGCGTGATCGCTTTTAGTGCTACTGGTTAAGACTTTAATTGATTAAATTAAACGAAAAAATCTTAGATCTTTCAAGATTATTTTGGCCGCATTTTCATGGGTGGAAGAATATCTTCTATCTCTTCGGAAATGATTCAATTTTTACATTGATTGAATTTCCACTGCTCAAATTAAATTGTTGTGGCTGAGCCGAAGAAAAGTGAAAATAATTGTGTAATGTAGAAGGTACAGGTAGTAAATGGTTTTGTGAATCATATTAGGGGGGACATTTGCGCGGATTGAATTCTATATAAGTCTAGCCAAAATTTTAAATATAAAGGAAAGTGAAAATTATTTAATTTTATAAAGTACTTTTATGTGGTACTTCACGTTGAGGCTACTGGGGCGCCATCAGGAAGCATCGCAATATCCATTGCCTGGACAGCAACAATGGAACATGGTCATAGGATATCAAAAAAGAGAAAGAAAAAAAAGTTTGTGGTTGGCCTAATCCTGGGATGCCTTCATACTCTCTAATTTGATTTGAATTTTAAAAATTAAAATCATAATACTTCAATTTCTTGCTACTTACATATGTTTACAACGAGTCATTTAGACCATCTCGCTCATCACGTGTACTTAACCCAAAGAGCGAACTATTTTTTAGCTTTATTAATTTTAATTTTCTTAATTTCTTCAAATTGCTTAAATAGAAGTTGTGAAATACGCTGCTGTTGCTCCTTTAAAGTTGTTATTTTTGGTCTAAATGTCGTTAAATAGAGTGCTGATGTCTGAGTCTGACGTGCTGAATTCTAGGATTCTACTGAACATTTTGTGCGAACAGAGGAATGGCTTGAAGATTTGTCACCTGAATGCACAAAGTCTATACCCCAAAATCGATGAATTCCGTGACTTATTCGCCTCAAATCTTCTGGATGTAATTTGCGTTTCCGAGACATGGCTGAGACCACCCACATATGAGTGATGTCATTTTGAATGTAAGGAATTTCGAGCTTTTCCGTAATGATCGTGTTGACAGGGTTGGGGGTTTTTTTGGCGTTTGCATGTTTGTTAGGAAGGACTTTCGTGCTCAAGTAGTAGCTAGTAGTGATGGGCATGTGCATCACATAACTTTGCTGACTTAGGTCATACGAGTCATGTGGCATAAATGACTCAAAAGAAAGATTCGGTCATTTTGGTCTTTTGAGTCACTTGGTCACTAATGTCTGTAGAGCAGTGATGTCCAAACCTATGCCCGCGGGCAAGTGAGCTTTTGAGCTTTTAAATTCGTATATGCACATGTTTGGTTGGCTTCGGTTTACTGTTTTTGCGTTTTTTAACTGTTAAAGCATATAAAAGTTTAAAAAAAAATCGTCATATTTAAGTAGTTTTGTAAGCAATCATACAATATCTTAAGATATACAACCTTTTGCATGCATTTTAAGGTTCAAAATTAAACAAACAGTACGAAATGCTTCTAAAGCTTTTAAGCATTCCTCACATTAAGTGGTGTGAGTTTGGCCATCACTGCTGTAGAGGATCATTTGAGCCTTACCAGTGGAAAATTTTTCCAATTTTTTCAGCAACTTTGAGCTTTGACTATAGTTCTACGTTGTTGTATAGGATGGAATGAAGTTCTCTGTGTTTTGCTTTCTGTTTAGTTCTGTTCACAACTCGCATTTACATATTGTTTCATCGCTGTGAGTATATGGGAAGTACAGAGATCGTATGTGCATCTTACTCACTGATATATGAACAACAAGAACAGGAACTACGTAACATTGACAAAGTGGGGTTTCGTGAGCTAGTTGAGTTCACAGTTCTTGACTCAAGCAAATAGCCCACGCTTCACGGTCTACCACTTTTTTTCATCTCAAGATGGTAGCAATCGCAAGATTGAGAGAATTGGTGAGCCTTCTGATTTGTTCTGAGAGATATGATATGGCGAAAGCCAAGTGAACGATTGACCGATATGGTAGGAAAACGTTTTACTGAGTTGTTCAAAATGACCGAATCGTTCGCGAACGACACATCACTAGTAGCTAGGTCGGATCCTCACCAAGATATTGAATACCTCTTCTTGGAAGTACTATTTATAAGCCCCCACACGTTAACGACTTGGCTCCACTTGAAGGTTTTCTATCGTATTTCTGTCATTCATTAGTTCATATCATTATAGCCGCGGATTTTAATATTGACCTTATGAAAAGAAGTACTTCCTCAACCTTTTTCAGAGATATGTTGCTAGCTTCGTCTATCTGTTGTCAATAATTCACCAATACATTTTACCTCGACAACTTCTAGACTGTTCGACTTAATTATCGTTGGGAATATCGAGTTGGTTCTGTTTTTCAATCAGATTTCACTACCTGCCTTCTCCAAACATGATTTAATTTTATGCACGCTTAATATTGCTCATGGAAATCATACTGGGGAAGAGTTTTTTTTATCCAGATTTTAACAGTATGGTTAGAGAGTCTTTGCTTTATGATGCGTTACTCCTGGATTGGAACCTAATGTACTATACTGCCTCAGTAGGTGAACAGCTCAGTTATCTCATGGAGTTTTTTATCCCACTTGTTTCCAAAATACGTTCCTATCAGACCCAGATGAATCTTAAACCCTGCATGCCCTTGGTTTATTTCCCAATATCAAAAGTTTAATATCAAGGCGTATTTCTGCATACCGTAAACGGAAGCGCTTTCGTACATCTGATCTGAATGCTGGAATAATGTTCGTCTACTACGTAACAAGGTTAATTCTGTAATCTTACGATAAAAATCTATCTACTATAGATCTCAGTTCAACATTAAGCTTCCTTTGAAAAAATTATGGTCCAATTTAGAATCTATAAGGGTGGGTAAGTCCCAGAATAAGAGTTTTTCGTAGCGGCGGACCGCATCGAACTTAAGTGACCATTTACATCTTCCACATCGACGGATGCTTTAGATCCGTATCTTACTATTAATGAAATGCTAAGTTCGCTGAATCCATGTGGTGGTTTTTTCTTTGAAAGTGTAAACGAATTGGATGTTTTCACCGCTTTCGGATCTGTTAAATCTGAAGCTGTCGGGCTTGATGAAATAAATCCCAAGTTTGTTTCAGTACTTCGACCGACAGTTCTTCCCAGTCTTACTTACTTTTTTAATACTATTATTTCCACCTCGTTCTTTCCTAATAAGTGGAAGCTTTCAAAGGTAATCCCAATACCTAAGCCATTTTTAATTATCTTAATAAGGATAATTTACTGTCACCCAACCAATCTGGATTCAGACCTAAACATAGCTGCGCTACTGCTCTCATAAAAATTTCTATTTTGGTTCTATTGGATTTCTCAAAGGCCCTTGACAAAATTGATCACAAACTTTTAATTCATAAGTTAATCAACCGTTTTAACTTTTCCAAACCAGCGTGCAAATTAATATGGTGATATCTCCTAGGCCGAATGCAAAAAGTCTTCTGTGGGAACAATTCCTCTAATTTTCTACATGTCAATAGTGGGTTTTCCAGAGATCCATCCTTCGACCGTTACTCTTTTATATTTGCATCAACGACCGCCCACTTGTGCTTCAAAACTGCTGCTACCATATATACGCGGATGATACTCAACTAAATATATCTAGGCCTTTGGGTTACTAGAAGATGCTGTACATACATAGGATGAACGAGGACCTAAAGCAGCTATAATTGTGTTCTGAAGTTAACAAATTATTTCTGAATCCTTCTTAATCTAATGCATTTGTTATTTATAAAAAGGCTTTGGATTGCACGTATTTTCCCCCAGTAATATTGAAGGATGCTAATATTCCTTACTGCAGTAAAGTAAGAAATCTTGGTGTTATTTTCAATAAAACGCTAAGTTGGTCTGATCACGTAAGCAATGTCATTGGTAGGATATATGGAACCCTTTCAAAATTATCAATATTTGCCCCCTTTATACCACTTGACACTCGTTTATTGCTTGTTAGGTTCTTAATTCTCCTCATTATAAGTTATTATTGTGAAATTTTCTGTAAGTTGCTCGCTTTCAGTTCCAAATTTTCGAAATGTTTTTAATTTTTTTTGTTAGATTGCGAAAAAAATAAACAATGAGATAATAACAGAGTTTATCTCTGGCCCACGTTTTATCTATAAAAGGAAAATATTGTGATTTTGTATTGTCTTTTCAATGTTAATGTTTTCAGTGCATTAGTTATGATATCGATGAATGGTTATAGTAGCTAGGCTTCAATTACAAATCAAGGGTTTTATTCACTTCACTAATTAGTTCGTTTCACAATTTCACTATAAGTTTGAGTTGTGCTTGACTTTCTACGTTTGGCATTTCCTTGCCTTGATTTCTGAGCACCTGTGGCAAGCGCATTCGACGGTTCAATATTTTCCCTTTTCCTGGACTAGCTCTACCAAGTTACACGGCTCCCTCTTAGAACTGTTCGTCCTGAACAGTTTTCATCCTGTACGACCTTTCTGCAGTTCTTCTGTTCCAGTAATCTTACATTGTCCTTTATACTTTCCAGCAACTTTTCCCCTGATCTCAACTGTTTCTCTAATCGTCCATCGGACTTCTCTTCTTCGAACGAACAATTAAGGCCGCCTATATCGAATTTCTTATTGTTAGCCTTCTCTTCACTATTAGCTTTCACATTTGTACATTCTTCTTCCAGTTGGCTGTACCTTAGCTGAAGATCCCTGTAACACCACGAAAGTCACTCTAGCTGACAACGTAGACTTTGATTACACTTTTCTGCCTCCTTCAATCTTTGTCGATTATTGAGCTTGAAATCCCTCTTCAGTTCATGCCTTTCTTCTGTTTAAGTTTCCATTACCTTCTTGAAATTTTCCAATTCTTTATCCATAATCTGGAGTTTTCGCTTACCCGGCTCGATTTCGGCAAGACAGTCTGCCCACGTACAGGTACAATCTTCTCGTCTGGTGACGCATTCCCATTATCCATACCTACCTTACCTTTCGAAACTGTTCTTGTACTCGGCATTTCCGGCAGGTTCTTGACTCGTTTTCATTTCTCACATTTCTCTCTTCATTCATTCCTCTTTAGTAGTCTTTCGTCACCGACATTCTCTCGAAATACCTCCATCATTTCGGCCACCTTTAGTTAGGCCGTACTCCTCTGACAAGTGGTCAAGGGTTTTCCTTTTGCACTCACTTTGCAGATGACCTTGTTCGCCGCACAACCAGCATCTATACTTGCGACGGGGCACTGTAGCTTCGTTGTTTCGGTCGGTACCTGTGTTCAATCCAAATTCTTCTTGTTCTTGCATTGCTGCGAGCTAGACAACGGCCCAGAGACGGAATCAGATCCAGACAAAATTCGTCAATTGCATGGCTGTCAGAGCCGTATGCAGATGAACTCCGCAAGGAGATGTGTTGTCACCATTACTCTGGTTCTTAATAGTTAATAAGATACTAGTCTCACTCAAAAATCATGAGTTAAAGGTAGTGGCTTATGCAGACGACTTAGGCTTATTGGTCTCAGGAAAGTTCCTAAGCACCATCAGCGAACTAATGGAAAGAGCTGTAAGTACAATCAACTGCGACCGATCGGTCAATCCTCACAAGACGGAAACAGTTCTCTTCGCAAGGAGGAGACGGATTGAATTCTTTCAACCTCCTAAATTAGACGAGAGTACCCTGACACTAACAAATCCAAAGTAAAGTGGGGCAAGAACATAGAAGAGCGGTAGCGTTCTAGCCTGCAAGAAAATGTTTGGCAAAAAATCGGGCTTAAGCTCTTGTATTGTATACTGGATGTGAATTTGCATTATGAGAACAATTCTTACTTATGAACTAATTGTATGCTGCTAGACTGATCTAAAGAAGCTGAACAATACAATAGCTTGTTTTATGGAGGGTTTAGGGTATCATTCATCATCATTGTCATCATTGTCCCAGAGCCGATAAGTTTCCTAAAATACTCTTATATTTGTCGATGCCAACAAACACACATTATTAAATATTTAATACTTTAATTTTTATATTATTTTAATATATATAGTCTATATATGTATCTTCGGCATTATATGATTTTTATTTACAAAGAGGTATATAATCACCATAACAGTGCTACCAGTAGATATCAGTACTATAAACAGCGTGCAAACGTTGTATACAGTTTAAGCACCGCGATTTTTCGACCCATAATTTATTGTAATTCTGGATAAGGTTATTAGCTGAACGTGCTTGGAGCACCACCACCTCGTATATAGCATTGTAGAGTTGGGAAATTATTGTCACAAGCAAAACCACATGTCATCGAACCTACAATATTTTGTGTTACAGGAACTTGTATTTTAATGCAAATTAAATGTTTGTCCATTAAAGCTCACATTTCTGTTTATCAGAATGACGCATCAAAATAAGATGATTTTGCATATTCATGTCCTGCGGGTTGCTAAATTAATTGAATCAAATGGCTTGACGTGGCTGGTACAGGAAAATCCCAAGGAGACTATAGCATTTCAATAAACAAACGCACATCTACTTCACAACAGGCCTTTATGTATTTAATGCCTTCCCTTGTTAGACGGTCTTAGATAATGGGATGTATATTATAACTTGATACTAGAATTACCTAATCGCTATCGGCTATAATGTACATATGTAAATTCTGTATGGATTGTCTGTAAAGGCAAGAGAAATTCTTATCGGAAATTATATGAAACGGAACCTTAATGACAATATCTGAGGTAAAAATTTAAACCATAGTTGTATCAGAAATTGCTCGAAATTAGAGGGAAAATAGATCCGGGAGTTAGTTAGGATATATTGTTGTATGTTTTCATCAACCGGGTTTGATCTGCTTCCTACTATAGCAGCTGTGAAATTTTTTTCATTATAATAAATAGTAGTTCATGTTCATGTTTTACGGTATCAAAGTCTCGTCACCTTACCATTAAAAGTGACATTTTGCTTAAACTTCAGTTTAATATTTTATTTCTTTTCTTTTGCGTATTTTCCTATTCGAATTTGGAGTTTTTTGTGAAATTAGCAATGAAATCTTCGATTTAAAATTTTTTTTTCTTCGACAAGCGGGTCCGAGTAGGAAAATACAACAAAGCCTTCCGATAGAAGGCCTTCGTCGTATCTGCTTACTTAGAGCAGTTAGTCATCACCTCAGAAACTCTTCCGTGAAATGACTTAAGAAGCTGGTAGGAGAAATAAGTGATTTTATATAACACTCAATTACATACTGTCGAAAAGGCTGTTCCGCAGTGGTTTTTGTTCTCACATTTGAGAATTAATTAGTCATCAAAAAACCAAAGTAAATGTAGTAGTGAAATAAATTATTATTATGTCACATAAAGTAGCGACTCTTCAGGTTTAATGCAATTCGCTGAAATAGTGACAGTGCTTACTCAAAATGTGAAAAAAATAAGTGCAAACAATATGGGTACGAAAACAGGCAGTGAAGTTATTCCTATTTTCAATCCTGAAGACAACAATCAGAATATTATTAAATGGTTGAAATAGATAGATGAGTTGAAGTTAATTTATGGCTGGGACGAGAAAACTACTTTGTATTACGCTACAGCAAGGCTAGCAGGCTTAGCAAATGTTTAGTATAAAAGTTTGCCAACATTAAGCCTTAGGTCCTTGGGAGGAGTGGAAAATAAAATTAGAAGAGGCTCGGTCGTACTAAGCGAAGTAATGAGACCTTCATAAATTATTATTATGAGAAATTATCCTAGCTTAATATATGTGAATTCTACGAGAAAAATGCTGTATCTTCTATAGTTGCGGGAATACCTGATAACACCATCCAAGCTGCAGCAAACAGCATTTTTATTGAAATACCTTAAAACACTATCGGAGTAATTAATACTACACATAAAGAAATAAAGGTATTACCAAAAAGTATTTTTGCTAGGAGAGATAAATGCTCAGAAAATGAAGGGAAAATGTTAATTAGACAAAATGAAGATCAAAGCTCTAAATTTTCTACGTTGAATAAAGGAAATACTTAACAGAAAAAGAAAATCTAATTAATTTGTTAATCAAGAATCAACAGTAAGAGTTGAAGAGTAAAATCAAACAAGATCGATAGTAGTATAAATATGAGGTTTCTGGCGCAATGTGCAATGTGCAGGTCAAAGGTCAAGGTTGCTGATTGGGTTTTCGGTCTTGGAGGCTACAATTGAGAGATAAGGAAAAGAGATAAGGATTTTCGGTCTTATAGGCTACAATTGAGAGATAAGGAAGAGAGATAAGGATTGTCGGCCATCTTGGATTTTGGGTTTTCGGTCTTATTGGCTACAATTGAGAGATAAGGATTGTCGGCCATCTTGGATCTTGGGTTTTCGGTCTTATAGGCTACAATTTAGAGATAAGGAAGAGAGATAAGGCTTGTCGGCCATCTTGGATTTTGGGTTTTCGGTCTTATTGGCTACAATTGAGAGATAAGGATTGTCGGCCATCTTGGATTTCGGTCTTATTGGCTACAATTGAGAGATAAGGATTGTCGGCCATCTTGGATCTTGGGTTTTCGGTCTTATAGGCTACAATTGAGAGATATGGAAAAGACATAAGGATTGTCGGCCATCTTGGATTTTCGGTTTTTGGTCTTGGAGGCTACAATTGGTCTTCTTCTTCTTTGGTTTGCATCTGGACTTAGATCTAAACCTTGGATCTGAACCTAGATTGTTTAGTAAGATAAGGCACCTGTCGGCCATCTTGGATACTGGGTATTCAGTCTTGGAGGCTACAATTAATGTTGAAGATAAGAGTTTGTTGTTTTGAGTCTTTAATTACGAAGTACAGCTTTATCAGCTAAATGAAATAACATGAGGCGAATTTAATTGGATTGAAGATAAGAGTTTGTTGTTTTGAGTCTTTAATTACGAAGTACAGCTTTATCAGCTAAATGAAATAACATGTTGCGAATTTAATTGGAAAAACAGAATATTGCGTAATAAAAGATTTCACCACTTTGAGTAAATAGATGAAGATAATTTTTTATTTCGGTTGCAAATTCTTATTTCTATGATATCATTTGTTTTCAAGCAAGTTTTAACATGTTTTTCTGGTCGAGCTGTGATTGATAAGCGAGCTGGTGACTGCGTAGAAATTAATAATTTGGCGGCAATGTTAAGGTCGTTGGGTGATAAGGTTTTGTAGATGAACCTGACCTCGTGCTGAAAATAAGAGTTTGTTGTTTTGAGTTTTTAATTACGCAGTACAGCTTTATCAGCTAAATGAAATAACATGATGCGAATTTAATTGGAAGCAGAATATTGTAACCTCGAACTTTAAAAGATTATCATGCAATTTCTTTTCCAGATCTAAATATAACCATTAATTCGAGGTTATATTATTAAATAATTTCGTGTTTTATGCAACTAGCAAGTAAGTCATTCCACCGATTACGTCATCTGGACCTTGACTACTAGTTAATATAACACCATTGAGGAATAGTTAAAGGAATTTCTGTAATTAGGGAAAAAAATCTGATGTTTAAAAATAACATGCATCGCTTCGCATAAATCCGTTAATAAGTAATAAACGTGAAGTCAAGATAGCTAGAATGGCTTCTTTCGGTACTTTGGAGAGGTTTATCATGTAAAGAACTTACAAAGAAAATAAATATCTTTCCATAGCCTTAAACTTCGTTTCTTTATGATTCAGCCGTGATAATCTTAATAAGGGAAACCATTGATTCGTAACTATGCTTTAAATTTATATCAAACTAGCAGCTACCAAACCCATATAACAACCTTGAACTGCAGAAGAAATGAACAAGATCATTGGCGTTGTTGTAACACTTTCTAAAAATTGCCTCAAAACTGTGAATTTAGACTAGAACAAACAAAATCGAAGTAGCTGAAATGTCTTCTTTCAATACTTTAAAGAGATTTATCATGTGAAGAACATAAGAAAATAAATTTTTTGTATGCTTCATGTAACAATAGACTCAAATTGTGATTTCACAGAGTTCAGTTTACTTTGAGTTTGTCATCTAATTTTGGCAAATGTCAGCTTCCGGGTTTGTTGCCGTTGCAGCACTTTATAAAAATAGACTCAAAAACTTTGAATTGGGCCGATAGAACAAACAAAATCGAGGTAGCTGGAATGGCTTTCTTTTGGTAATTTAGAGAGATTTATCATGTCAAGAACTTAAGAAAATAAAACTCTTTTCATAGCTTTAAACTTGGTTTCTTCTTTTTTCAGTCGTAATAATCTTAATAAGGAAACCATATTTTTCCTGAATCGTAATTATGGTTTAAATTTATACCAAACGGACAGCTAACAACCCTATATGACATTTAAAATTTAATTTTTGTATGCGTCATGCAACAATAGACCCAAATTGTGATCTCACCAAGTCAAACAAACGAAAAACTACTATCCCAATGATCTTTCAAAATTTATAGAGAAATACAGCTGAACCAATGAAAGAAATTTAAAGCACATTAAACAGGGCTTTAATAATCGTATTGAAAGCTTTCTATTGAAAAATGATGATGAAGGAATATTGGATCCAAAACAATTTTTCTACAAAATAAAACCTCGAGTTATAAATCTTCTTGAAGCAAGTTTACAGAAAATCCTCTGAATTAGGCTCAAGGAAATTGATATGTTACTTAGAAGATACATTTCATTATATAATCCATTATAGAAATCTCCAAAAAGCAGTTTAAAGTATGAATTGAAGTTTTCATACATTCATAGAGCTCTTTGATTCAGACAATGGAATTGATTAAAACTCATACATTCATAGAGCTCTTTGATTCAGACAATGGAATTGATTAAAACAATATATTGATCTTAGTACTTTGCATAGATCAAAAGCTGTTAACACTTTCTGATCTTAAGCTCTTAGATGGAATTTGTATTTATCACGAGGAATGACACTAATTTTGTGATCTTAAGTATATTCAAATGTTCAACAGATGCTTACTATTGTCAAGACTTATTCTAATATCACCATTAAATCTTTTGGTTGAAGCACAGTTCGGTTTACTAAAATTATCACAGTTTAAAAAATTATTAAATTTATTTTTGGTTTGTCTTTTACTTTGTTTGCATTAGCAAGTATAAACATGTATTTGAAAAAGGGTATACCCCAAACAAAATGTGATTACAAAATATCAAATTTCTTCGAAATAAAAACACTCGTAATTCACTTAATCAATTTTTATTTAAAATCGGTAGAGTTCTATTAAATCTTCCTGACATATCATTATTTTATATAATTAATTTACATATTTCTAAATCCTGGTATTTCGTCCATTTTGTTTTCGATAAATTTTAAATTGCAATCTTCATCCATCTCATACACAGTGTTGTTGATCTCCACTGTTTGAAACTCTGACTGCGGTTCCACTGATTGATGATTTTCGAAAATGAATTTTACAAAGCATATTGTCAATACAAGAACATCTTTTTGTCTCTGAAATTCCTCCATTTTCTGAATTATAGGCTGTATTACTTTATTTAGATATTCCTGTTTAATATCACCATCCTTAAGATTTGTATTAAGTTCGATGTTTTCAAATTTGTATTCATTACATCGATTGATGTATTTGAATCGTGTTATAACCCGAACAGGTTCATATGCACCATTTTTTAGATATTTTTGAAAGTGTTCTTGAAATTTGTTTAAGTAATGTTCTTCCAGTAAATACTTCAGCGCATTTATTCCGAAAGCCAGTTGATTATGCACCGCTAATATCATTTCATCCCATACTGGGGTGAATTGTATCTTAAAAGTATATTGTTCGCGAGGAGTCTTTACGATAGATTTTCCTTCCATTTTATTTCTGTAATAACATTTTTTTATTTACTACGCATATATTAATTACTCTGCAACATACCTGATCTTCCTTCCTTTCCTGAATCTGGTCTATCTAAATATTTGCCTCAGCTTTTATAGCAAGTATTTTACCCCCCACTGGAAATTTTTAAAACTTGAACTGCTTAAAATTAAATTAAATTGAAGATTTCATTAACGTTATTCCCTTAAATAAAGTGTTATATATCAATGTCAAAGGCAATTTTTTCATCTGAGAATAAAACGATTGAATTACAATGTTTAGGTTCCATTCGCTGCGAGTTTAGATACTCTAAAAAACAAACAAAAATCTGAATGATGAAGACTTTAGAATAATCCATAATGAATTTAATAAGGAGAAAGGGGGGTTTTCATATGATTACTTAAATTCTTTTGATAAATTTAAAATGAAGCAAGTGTGCCCCTCAGGATTTTTTAATAAACTTAGCAATAAGAAGAAGAATATCAGCATGTCGTTAATGTATGGAACAAATTTAATTCTACATAAATATCTACGAGTTTAACCCGAATCATTATTACACAACACCAGGATTGTCATGGGATGCTATGTTAAAACACATCCAAATTAAATTAGAATTATAGAAATAATACATTTCTAATTCATTTCATTTCAAATTTCATGAAAAGCGGTATTCGGGGAGGTTTAACACAATGTTCCTTACGATATTCTCTATCTAATGAGAGATTTTGATTTTTTTAAAAGGGTTAAAATATTTGGTTTAGATTGATGTTATTAATTTATATAGATGAGTTATTTCGGAGTCACTTCCATATGCAGATTTTGTTTGGATAGATAATTGTGATATTGAAGATTAGGATTGAGAAATTTTCCAAATATCTTTTAACGTGTTCTCAATAATATAAATTCAATATTTTTTTATTTCCCCAGCATGCTTTAACATGGAGAAGGGATATTAAGATAGCTACAGAATGGGAAAGTTGAGGTAACCATTTAGGTCTTCGTGTTTTAATTGCAAAACCCAATTTTCATAGTACTACGCAATTTACAATAAATATGGCTGCAGTAGAATTAAACAAAATAAAAGTGACGTATAACAAACCAGTTTATTTAGGGTTTATAGTTTTTGAAATATCAAAATTAAATTAGAATTTATAGGTTTAAAGTCTAACATCGTCCGGGCTATCCCAATCCTCCTCTAAATGATTAGCAGCATCAAGCCGGGTCCTCATCTCGAGGGCCAGCGCTTCGACGCTGAAAACTGATATAACACACCTCCTTCCGCTAACTGAGTGATTAATCTATAAAGAAGAAAATAATAAAAAATACCATGTAAAATAATTTTAAAAACTAACCGTTCGCAACCCCGTCAAATTCTCCGAATATGGAGTGGCCACTTCGCACCACTCAGACTCCCATCCTAACCTATAAACCAGGTTTATCGGGGTTAGCGGAGAATTTACCAGCTCCTGCAGCCGCTCATGAGGATCCTCGTAATCCTCTGGGATATTCAACACCTTAAGAACTTCTTCTATAATTCTCTCCATTTTGGTGAATGTTAAAACTCATAAGTGATTCATTGCTTAAATAGTATCCGCTTATCTCTATTCATTTTTCACATTTTTTTGCTCGCCTATAAAACTTATTTGTTGATTAACCATGAAACTCTCATTAGACTTATTTTTTAATCATTCCATAAAGCTTCCTTCAAATTTAATTAAATGACCCCCGCTTATCTTTATAGAATTCTAAATTTAAATTTAAATTCTTTACATATGATTTGAAAGGAATTGTGGTGACCAAAAAATATGAAAAATGCTTATCGATAGTTAGCTGCTACTGAAATTATATAGAGATAAGCGGGGAATCGTTTATTTAAATTTGAAGGAAGTTTTATGGAATGATTAAAAAATAAGTTTTATGAGAGTTTCATGGGTAATCAACAAATAAGTTTTATAGATGAGAAAAAAAATGTGAAAAATGAATAGAGATAAGCGTTTCCACCAAAGTGTTGGTATTAGCTATTAAATCATTATTCATCCCATGCTTATCGATAGTTAGCTGCTACCGAAATTATATAGAGATAAGCAGGGGATCGTTTAATTAAATTTGAAGGAAGTTTTATGGAATGATCAAAAAATAAGTTTTATGAGAGGTTCATGGGTAATCAACAAATAAGTTTTATAGATGAGAAAAAAAAAGTGAAAAATGAATAGAGATAAGCGGTTCCACCAAAGTGTTGGTATTAGCTATTAAATCATTGTTCATCCCTTTTCTTTTATAGTATTATGAAGACATCAAGTCCCTTTCCGTAGCACCCCTTACACATTGCGCTATCGCTACATCATTTTTGTTTGCTTTTTATATCTCAGAATAGTCGAATATAATTCACTTTTCAACGCCTAAAAAACCCGACAATCGACAGCAAAATTCAAAGATTGAAATCGAGAAAGATTATTTCCTTATTAACGAAAAATTTTATAATATAACGATAGGTCTATGTTAATTGCTTTTTATGAAACAACCTGTAAATCTTTGTACAGCAAATATGACTTAAAAGATAATACAGAACTGATGGTTAAATAAAAGGTACTAGAGCTTCAAAGTATGCATAAATTATAAGTTAACTGATTTATCATGACGGCAAGAGCGGATGGTCAAATACCTGATTCTCATTTATTAGGTCGAAGAACAACTTTTATCAGCTCTATGAATAGCTATATCAGGTCTATAAACAGCTATATCAGGTCTACTATCAGCTTTAGCAGGTCTATGAACAACTATATCAGGTCTATGAACAGTTATATCAGGTCTACTATCAGCTTTAACAGGTTTATTACCAGCTTTAGCAGGTCTATGAACAGCTATATCAGGTCTATTACCAGCTTTAACAGATCTATTACCAGCTTTAGCTGATTTGTTTTACTAGATCTTCTAAATTTATAGCGAAATGTATGTATCGATTCCTTTTCGATAACGTCCTTTCTTCAACAAACTATCTTTATCGATTACTAAATAGCCATAATTGTCTTTCCAGCAAACACTGCAAATTATGTTGCTTATCAACTAAATGAAAACAGTTAGACAAAGCCGGCTCCCTGGAGACACGGGATATAAAAATTAATTAAATTGTTTTAATTAAAAGTCATGGGAATCATAATATGATTAGTCGCGATTTTGTTTTTCTTACATGCTATCTGTTATTGTCAGAAATCGATCTATTACTTTATCTCCTAGCGAAGTTAGGATCCACTAATTGCATACACCAAGTACATTCAGGGTATAAAATTGAAATCAAAAAATGAAATGTAGAAGAAATCGGCTCATCAGATATCAAATGTAATATTAGACTCCTGTTGCCATCTACTAGAGTCTCTAAAATATCATTTGGATCCATATAGAGAATTGGGAGAGGTGAAGTTAAAATAAACATATATTTAATAGAACTTTTTTCCATTTATTTACAAATTTAAGTAATATCCATTACTAGATGTTATTTTTGTAAATATTAAATTAAAATAGTTCCCATTTGCTAGTTTCCTAACAACATAGAAGCCTCCATCGTTAAGTTTCTCGATTGTGCGGTGAGTAATTTTAGCGCTGTATCTCGGCGGCAGAAAAACTTGGTAATTCTCTAGTTCTAAAAGGATCCTGGGCCCATACTTCGTTGTTACATTGCTGCATCCTATGATTTTATACTCTAACAACTCTTCCATGTCTTTAACTGCAATCGTAGGTTTAAAATTTGCAGAGTTCAGTTCTTCGAGCACTTCAAAGTCTTCGATGACTGCTTCATTGATTATTGGTAGCTGAGGCATGTTAGATTATTTTAATTTCACTAGGAACACGAATTTCATGTATTTTCAGTTTCACTGATTGACTTTACATTGAAAACTAAAAATTTAACTAAAAATACTTGGCTTCTTTTATACTCGAACTGATATTTAATCAAAGATAAGACCCTAACAAACAAAATTCTTATAACCGCAATTTCCGTTTAAATGTAAGCTGTTTTACATGTTAAAACATGCTGGGGAAATAAAAAAAATATTAAATTTATATTATTGAGAACACGTTAAAAGATATTTGGAAAATTTCTCAATCCTAATCTTCAATATCACAATTATCTATCCAAACAAAATCTGCATATGGAAGTGACTCCGAAATAACTCATCTATATAAATTAATAACATCAATCTAAACCAATTCCGGAGCTATGGAAGCTTAACGTATATTTGGGAAAAATCGTAAAAATTACCTTTTAGATCTAACTTGATCTACAAAAGGTCAGAAAAAATCGAAAAGTATCAACCTAGATCAAGGGTTCAACCTTTCAATTTCACCAATTTTCACGGTATGCATATCATTATTTTACATGGATTTTTGGTGATTAATAAAAGCAACGCAATGTGTAAGTGGTGCTACCGAAAGGGATTTGATGTATTCATGATACGTACTATAAAAGGAGAGGGATGAACAATGATTTATTAGCTAATACTAACACTTTGATGGAAACGGTTCAACTTCACATAGGTAATTATTGTTTCATGTTACATGTTTCATGATTCATGATTCATGATTCTTGTTTCATGTTTCGTGTTTATTGTTTTATGATTCATGTTTATTGTTTACTGTTTCATGTCTTTTAGACTTGATTCTTAAATAAGATCAATATGGATGAGAATCTTACTAAGGAAATAGCGAGGGTGCGAAATGCCATCAGAAAAAAGTTTAAAGCTCTTAAGATGGGAAAAATGGAAACAGAGACTCAGCTAGAGCAAACTTTTAAGTCTATCACCAAGCCGCTTGAGACACTTGTATTGAGAACACGTTTAAAGATATTTGGAAAATTTCTCAATCCTAATCTTCAATATCACAATTATCTATCCAAACAAAATCTGCATATGGAAGTGACTCCGAAATAACTCATCTATATAAATTAATAACATCAATCTAAACCAAATATTTTAACCCTTTTAAAAAAATCAAAATCTCTCATTAGATAGAGAATATCGTAAGGAACATTGTGTTAAACCTCCCCGAATACCGCTTTTCATGAAATTTGAAATGAAATGAATTAGAAATGTATTATTTCTATAATTCTAATTTAATTTGGATGTGTTTTAACATAGCATCCCATGACAATCCTGGTGTTGTGTAATAATGATTCGGGTTAAACTCGTAGATATTTATGTAGAATTAAATTTGTTCCATACATTAACGACATGCTGATATTCTTCTTCTTATTGCTAAGTTTATTAAAAAATCCTGAGGGGCACACATGCTTCATTTTAAATTTATCAAAAGAATTTAAGTAATCATATGAAAACCCCCCTTTCTCCTTATTAAATTCATTATGGATTATTCTAAAGTCTTCATCATTCAGATTTTTGTTTTGTTTTTTAGAGCATCTAAACTCGCAGCGAATGGAATCTAAACATTGTAATTCAATCGTTTTATTCTCAGATGAAAAAATTGCCTTTGACATTGATATATAACACTTTATTTAAGGGAATAACGTTAATGAAATCTTCAATTTAATTTAATTTTAAGCAGTTCAAGTTTTAAAAATTTCCAGTGGGGGGTAAAATACTTGCTATAAAAGCTGAGGCAAATATTTAGATAGACCAGATTCAGGAAAGGAAGGAAGATCAGGTATGTTGCAGAGTAATTAATATATGCGTAGTAAATAAAAAAATGTTATTACAGAAATAAAATGGAAGGAAAATCTATCGTAAAGACTCCTCGCGAACAATATACTTTTAAGATACAATTCACCCCAGTATGGGATGAAATGATATTAGCGGTGCATAATCAACTGGCTTTCGGAATAAATGCGCTGAAGTATTTACTGGAAGAACATTACTTAAACAAATTTCAAGAACACATTCAAAAATATCTAAAAAATGGTGCATATGAACCTGTTCGGGTTATAACACGATTCAAATACATCAATCGATGTAATGAATACAAATTTGAAAACATCGAACTTAATACAAATCTTAAGGATGGTGATATTAAACAGGAATATCTAAATAAAGTAACACAGCCTATAATTCAGAAAATGGAGGAATTTCAGAGACAAAAAGATGTTCTTGTATTGACAATATGCTTTGTAAAATTCATTTTCGAAAATCATCAATCAGTGGAACCGCAGTCAGAGTTTCAAACAGTGGAGATCAACAACACTGTGTATGAGATGGATGAAGATTGCAATTTAAAATTTATCGAAAACAAAATGGACGAAATACCAGGATTTAGAAATATGTAAATTAATTATATAAAATAATGATATGTCAGGAAGATTTAATAGAACTCTACCGATTTTAAATAAAAATTGATTAAGTGAATTACGAGTGTTTTTATTTCGAAGAAATTTGATATTTTGTAATCACATTTTGTTTGGGGTATACCCTTTTTCAAATACATGTTTATACTTGCTAATGCAAACAAAGTAAAAGACAAACCAAAAATAAAGTTAATAATTTTTTAAACTGTGATAATTTTAGTAAACCGAACTTTGCTCCAACCGAAAGATTTAATGATGATATTAGAATAAGTCTTGCCAATAGTAAGCATCTGTTGAACATTTGAATATACTTAAGAACCCAAAATTAGTGTCATTCATCGTGATAAATACAAATTCCATCATAAGAGCTTAAGATCAGAAAGTGTTAACAGCTTTTGATCTATGCAAAGTACTAAGATCAATATATTGTTTTAATCAATTCCATTGTCTGAATCAAAGAGCTCTATGAATACATGAAAACTTCAATTCATACTTTAAACTACTTTTTGGAGATTTCTATAATGGATTATGTAATGAAATGTATCTTCTAAGTCACATATCAATTTTCTTGAGCCTAATTCAGAGGATTTTTATATTATTTGCGCAAAATGGTAGATCATTGTGTAAGTCATGAAGTGATTCTAGATAAGTTAAATCTACTTCAAATATATATATTCAATTTCTGAACTTTGAAGAATGATCATTATATTGATATCCGTATTTTCTATCCCATTGAAATTCCTCATATGATAAGAATTCAGACATGTCTCACCCATATAAATTATTGCAGTCGAAGTAAATTAAATATGTTGAGCTTTGTGATGGGATAACATTTTCCAAACACTTATTATTAGCAGTAGAATGCCTGCGAGAACATATAAAGTTATACACATTAACGTCAGTTAATAATTATTGTAATTCAATCTTTCAATACTTAAGCATAGCACCCCAAAATTATCCTGAACCTATATAATAAATCGTCATTTTTATAAAAGGATCTGTTTAATATTAAGTTTTCATCAGATGAATTATTCGCTAATTTTTCTATACTTGAGAAATCTAATCTATATGAATCTAAAATGCAAACAAAGTAAAAGACAAACCAAAAATAAATTTAATAATTTTTTAAACTGTGATAATTTTAGTAAACCGAACTGTGCTTCAACCAAAAGATTTAATGGTGATATTAGAATAAGTCTTGACAATAGTAAGCATCTGTTGAACATTTGAATATACTTAAGATCACAAAATTAGTGTCATTCCTCGTGATAAATACAAATTCCATCTAAGAGCTTAAGATCAGAAAGTGTTAACAGCTTTTGATCTATGCAAAGTACTAAGATCAATATATTGTTTTAATCAATTCCATTGTCTGAATCAAAGAGCTCTATGAATGTATGAGTTTTAATCAATTCCATTGTCTGAATCAAAGAGCTCTATGAATGTATGAAAACTTCAATTCATACTTTAAACTGCTTTTTGGAGATTTCTATAATGGATTATATAATGAAATGTATCTTCTAAGTAACATATCAATTTCCTTGAGCCTAATTCAGAGGATTTTCTGTAAACTTGCTTCAAGAAGATTTATAACTCGAGGTTTTATTTTGTAGAAAAATTGTTTTGGATCCAATATTCCTTCATCATCATTTTTCAATAGAAAGCTTTCAATACGATTATTAAAGCCCTGTTTAATGTGCTTTAAATTTCTTTCATTGGTTCAGCTGTATTTCTCTATAAATTTTGAAAGATCATTGGGATAGTAGTTTTTCGTTTGTTTGACTTGGTGAGATCACAATTTGGGTCTATTGTTGCATGACGCATACAAAAATTAAATTTTAAATGTCATATAGGGTTGTTAGCTGTCCGTTTGGTATAAATTTAAACCATAATTACGATTCAGGAAAAATATGGTTTCCTTATTAAGATTATTACGACTGAAAAAAGAAGAAACCAAGTTTAAAGCTATGAAAAGAGTTTTATTTTCTTAAGTTCTTGACATGATAAATCTCTCTAAATTACCAAAAGAAAGCCATTCCAGCTACCTCGATTTTGTTTGTTCTATCGGCCCAATTCAAAGTTTTTGAGTCTATTTTTATAAAGTGCTGCAACGGCAACAAACCCGGAAGCTGACATTTGCCAAAATTAGATGACAAACTCAAAGTAAACTGAACTCTGTGAAATCACAATTTGAGTCTATTGTTACATGAAGCATACAAAAAATTTATTTTCTTATGTTCTTCACATGATAAATCTCTTTAAAGTATTGAAAGAAGACATTTCAGCTACTTCGATTTTGTTTGTTCTAGTCTAAATTCACAGTTTTGAGGCAATTTTTAGAAAGTGTTACAACAACGCCAATGATCTTGTTCATTTCTTCTGCAGTTCAAGGTTGTTATATGGGTTTGGTAGCTGCTAGTTTGATATAAATTTAAAGCATAGTTACGAATCAATGGTTTCCCTTATTAAGATTATCACGGCTGAATCATAAAGAAACGAAGTTTAAGGCTATGGAAAGATATTTATTTTCTTTGTAAGTTCTTTACATGATAAACCTCTCCAAAGTACCGAAAGAAGCCATTCTAGCTATCTTGACTTCACGTTTATTACTTATTAACGGATTTATGCAAAGCGATGCATGTTATTTTTAAACATCAGATTTTTTTCCCTAATTACAGAAATTCCTTTAACTATTCCTCAATGGTGTTATATTAACTAGTAGTCAAGGTCCAGATGACGTAATCGGTGGAATGACTTACTTGCTAGTTGCATAAAACACGAAATTATTTAATAATATAACCTCGAATTAATGGTTATATTTAGATCTGGAAAAGAAATTGCATGATAATCTTTTAAAGTTCGAGGTTACAATATTCTGCTTCCAATTAAATTCGCATCATGTTATTTCATTTAGCTGATAAAGCTGTACTGCGTAATTAAAAACTCAAAACAACAAACTCTTATTTTCAGCACGAGGTCAGGTTCATCTACAAAACCTTATCACCCAACGACCTTAACATTGCCGCCAAATTATTAATTTCTACGCAGTCACCAGCTCGCTTATCAATCACAGCTCGACCAGAAAAACATGTTAAAACTTGCTTGAAAACAAATGATATCATAGAAATAAGAATTTGCAACCGAAATAAAAAATTATCTTCATCTATTTACTCAAAGTGGTGAAATCTTTTATTACGCAATATTCTGTTTTTCCAATTAAATTCGCAACATGTTATTTCATTTAGCTGATAAAGCTGTACTTCGTAATTAAAGACTCAAAACAACAAACTCTTATCTTCAATCCAATTAAATTCGCCTCATGTTATTTCATTTAGCTGATAAAGCTGTACTTCGTAATTAAAGACTCAAAACAACAAACTCTTATCTTCAACATTAATTGTAGCCTCCAAGACTGAATACCCAGTATCCAAGATGGCCGACAGGTGCCTTATCTTACTAAACAATCTAGGTTCAGATCCAAGGTTTAGATCTAAGTCCAGATGCAAACCAAAGAAGAAGAAGACCAATTGTAGCCTCCAAGACCAAAAACCGAAAATCCAAGATGGCCGACAATCCTTATGTCTTTTCCATATCTCTCAATTGTAGCCTATAAGACCGAAAACCCAAGATCCAAGATGGCCGACAATCCTTATCTCTCAATTGTAGCCAATAAGACCGAAATCCAAGATGGCCGACAATCCTTATCTCTCAATTGTAGCCAATAAGACCGAAAACCCAAAATCCAAGATGGCCGACAAGCCTTATCTCTCTTCCTTATCTCTAAATTGTAGCCTATAAGACCGAAAACCCAAGATCCAAGATGGCCGACAATCCTTATCTCTCAATTGTAGCCAATAAGACCGAAAACCCAAAATCCAAGATGGCCGACAATCCTTATCTCTCTTCCTTATCTCTCAATTGTAGCCTATAAGACCGAAAATCCTTATCTCTTTTCCTTATCTCTCAATTGTAGCCTCCAAGACCGAAAACCCAATCAGCAACCTTGACCTTTGACCTGCACATTGCACATTGCGCCAGAAACCTCATATTTATACTACTATCGATTTTCCTTACCAAGAGTTGACGATCAGCCAGATCAACTTCCAGGATATTCTTATTTCAAATCAATGGTGATGACGTCTGGATATTATCAAATTCTAGTCGTGGAAAAATCAAAATACCTGACCGCTTTTGTGACTCCAGATGGTCAATTTGAATTTAATAGAATGCCTTTCGGTATTTCTACAGCTGCTTTTCAGCGAATGATCAACAAAATCCTGGGTCCTTTGAGAGGAACAATTGCTGTTGCGTACTTCGATAATTTGTTGGCACCATCAAGGAATATTGATCAGGGAATGTCCAGGCTTGAGACAATATTGAAAGTAGTTGAAGAACATAACTTAACATTTAAACCCAACAAATAATGTCACTTCTTCGAAAGCAAACTTAGTATAGCTGGCATCTTATTGCAAAAGTCACACGAAGGAAAGCTGTACCCAGTAGCCTACTATAGCAGATATACTAATAAATCTGAGCAAATATGTCATTCATACGAGTTTGAAACGGTAGCGTTAGTGGAAACGCTAAAGAAATTTAGAGTGTACGTTTTAGACATAACAATTAAGGTCGTAACGGATGGCAGTTCAATTAAAATTACTGCAAAGAAAGAGGATTTAGTACCAAAAATTGCACGAAGGTGGTTCATATTACAATAAATTACATTCACTATTGAATACAGTCCAGGAACAAAAATGACCCTTGTTGATGCATTGAGCAGAAATCCAATGTATTGAAAATCATATTTAGAAACTAATGCAGAAGATACAATAAAACAGTAAGTTTATAATTCTTAGGTTGGCCGAACTGTCACATCAAAGGAGAAATGTGAGAATACTAAATTGAAAATCGATATAAGAATTGTGCAGTTTGTTCTGGGAAATATAAAATAAGGGACTGTCTTCAGACGGTCATAAACCAAAGTAGTTCCTACCCTAAAAACTGCAAGGTAAATTTTGAGACCTAATTACAGGTTGTAAAATAAAGGTGGGATTACGACACATTGCGCCGATGCGAGTTGTTTATGTTAGATAGGGCGTCACGATACTCGAGATAATTCTCGCTTACGGTGCCGGTCTCGACACGAGACCGGGACCAGCAACAAGACAAATATCATTGTTATCAGTGAGATTACGAGAGCGAGATTGAGGTCACGAGAGTGGACGAGATTTTAGATTTTTTCATTTTATTACTTATGGAAAATTTTTTTAGTTGTTTCAGTTTTTATGTCGCTCCGAAAAGTGTCAATTGTTTGATTTATGGGGCATATAAGTACACACTGCTTCCGTCATTCACTTCTTCCTACATTATTTCCTTCTTCATATATTTGCCTTTCATCCCCAATAGCCTTTGCTACCTTCTTCAGGGCGAGAGCAATAAGAAGGAAATGTATATATATCCAGATATATCATTTGTCCTCGCTCCCAGTGTTTCCACCGAAACTCCCTTTTTTATCTCGCCGAGAGCGAGACTGGACCGACATTGGCCTTTACCTCGCTGAGAGCAAATTCGTCTTCACCTTGACGAGACCCGGACCGAGATATTCCAAAGTATCGGTCTTGTCTCGGTGCCGGGAAGCCCTAGGTTTAAAGCTTTTCTAGGAAATTACCTAACTTTAAGTTAAATAAGAGAGATCCCTTATTTACTTATGTATGTTAAGATACAAATGGGATATCTAGAGAAGGGGAAGATCTCATGAGATCTTAGTTAAAGAAGAAATTGAAATCGTTTGATTTCAAACGTGGTCCGCGCAAGTGAAAAACTTTAAGGTGATGAACAGTATTGAAGTAAGGGTTTGAGGATAGTGAGCATAGTGAGTGTTATGAGTGATTAGAGTTAGTGATTTGGTAGATAATTTCTGAGTGACTTAGAAAATTGTTTATGCTTGCGAAGTCTTTGTGACGGAGCAAGGAGTAGTTGAGCTTGTGAAGTTTTAAGTTTTTAACGTAGCAAGGAGAGTTTGTTTTGCAACGTCTGGGTGACAGAGCAACAGGTCTGAGTTACCAGCAAACTCGTGAGTGGATGTGTGTATGAGTCATTAAATAGTAGAACGCACTGAGTATTATTGCATACTCATGCGTGGTTGGATCAATTCATTGAGTCGCACGACCACCATTCCATGGGGCCCGGGTTTCGAGACCAGATCTCCCCGTGAGCTTTTATTAAGAAATTAAAATAATCCACTCCGGCTCTGGCCGCAGCAATGCAAAAACAAGACTTTGAAGTTTCCTCACTTTCCTTATCATAATTCCTTTCCGGCCGAAACCATGCCAACGAATCAATGGGTTGTTCCCTAGGATTTGGCCACATCATATAAAAAAAATCCGTAGCATAAATCTTCCCTTTCTATCACATTATACGTTAACAAAATAGTTTTTAAAATAAAGTTGAACCGACTTCACAAAACGCGCTAAAAAACATAAACTTATTTTTAATTTTATATCTTTTTTTTGACATTTTAAAGTCGGTCCACATTAAACAAACAAAACAGCTACCCAACCACAGTTGAAGATAATACTTAATACTACCTGAACGTTTCATCTCACGGGATTGTTGTAGTTGTTTGGTTCTTTTATGATTTTTAGCGGTTTTTTTGAGGTTGGTTAAACTTTTTTCGAAAAACTATTTTATTTTAAACTTTTTTGTGTCTTTTGCTTTGTCCAACTAAAAAGAACCATCCAAATCGGTCCACGTGTTAAAAAGGTAGGTTCATCATCCTACCCCCACCCCCATCCCATAAAAAAGGGAAGATACTCTACCCAACAGAAGAAGAATCATAGAAATCGGTCCACGCGTTACGAAGTTAGCCTACCCCTTCCTCTCCCCACCCCCTAGCTTAGGACCAAATTATTCTCCTATTAGCAAAGGGGGATCACACTCTATACAACAGTAAAAGAACCATCCAAATCGGTCCACGTCTTACAAAGTTAGGTCCCCCCCCCCATTTTTTTTCTCGTGGTATCAACCAGGGAACACAACTACCCCTCTCCCACCCTAGCTGAAATTGTTTGCTCCTATTAGCAATGGAGGATAATACACTGTTTAACAAAACAAGAACCATCAAAAGCGGCCCGCGCCGTACAAAGTTTTTTTTTGGAAAGTCGGTTAAAAATAAGTAATATTGCAATTCGGCTAGCAATAAGAAGGCCATACTGAATCAGTTATGCGGAATTAATAAGGAAGAGGTTGTTTCCCTTACTCTGGTGTTTCCGTAACCAGGATATGTGGGTTGTTATTGTGGTATTTATTTATTTACTTTTTATTTACTTTATTCAAATCCCATCAAATGGCTGAATACAACAATTTTAATAAATTAATGAAACAATCAATAACAAAGAGACGAGCTAAGCTGATCGCTTATCCGATTTTTCGAAAGATGAAAGTTGTGACGTACTTCCCGGGTACGGTCAATCGGGCGCCAACGCGGTACGATTTTTTTATCATTACGGTAGTGGAGAAGTCACAAAATTAATTGCATGGTTAACTACAATGGCCAGAACCTGTACAACGGACAGAACTCAGGGTATGGACGCATTAGAGACAATATAGTGACTTCGCTTAAATTAGTTTATTTCTCTATCTCTAACAATTCGTTCTGGTACTTACTTTGCACTTCTACAATTCAAAGGTTTAGTCATATCCCTTTGACGGGCGGGATTTATTATTTAGTCATAACCCTCTGACTTTTCCGCTCAACTCCTGTACTCCGTCCGAGCAGTGAACTCCCGTTAACCTGCGTAAGGCTGTCACCTACTCTAACCCTGAGCCATTCTCAATCCCTTTAATGCCCGTACTTGGCTCGAAGATACCATTCATCCCTACCATACTAAGTGCGATGATAAGGAACTTGGAAGAAGGCTGTGAAACAGCAGGAAGCAAGCCGGAACGAAGTAATTCAGAGATCCAAAAAGATCTCAAAAATGTGTGCCCTGTAAACTACCGATAGCAAAAAATAATACGCCTGTCTTTAAGGGCATAGTTTAAGTCTATCTAAAAATGGAGGCAGAATATGAGGATTATTCCAGGGATGACCCCTAAAAGCACATCTCAAAAGTCTGCGTTGGACGGTTTCGATGCGATTAATGTCAACCGCATAAAGTGGGAACTAAATGCGGCTAGCGAATTCAAAATAGGACTAACAAAAGTACAGTAGAAAAATGTTGTTATATAAGGGTCATCGAACTTTTTCGACCATCGTTTAATAAAACTTGAAAACGTGTAAGCATTACTTACAAAAGAATCTCAAAGGAGAAGTAAGTGTTAGGTATGACCCCGAAATCCGTGGTCTTGTTCGGTCTGGTAAATGAGCTATCATAAGAAAGTTAAGAAGGATAAAGTGCACAGGAATTCATTTACATGAAAAAGACATAGTGGTGTACTTGGGATGTTCAGAGGGAAGTCTAGCTCAGAGTTTAAAAGTAAACAATCCTGTACTGCTGCTAGTACAAACAATTTTACCATCATCAGCACAGGAAAGAATTTTAGAGTTATGGTGGGTAATTAATCATTAATGTAAATAATAAAAACCAACGGATCGCTGCGGCATCCCTGAGGTATTAATTATTTCATTAGAAAGTGCTATGTACACGAGACAAAACGCAATGTGTACGATCGGGCAGATACGGCAACACCTAGTCTACAGAAACAGGAGGAAATCGTAGAACGTGTAACTTATAAATGAGAAATATGTGAAAGAAAGAAAGGGTTTACAGTGAAATTGAATAACATCACAAACGTAAGCTTCAATACCCTTGGCAATAAAACATAACTTAGGAATGGGTTTATAATTCATTATGTCGCACTTGTTGCTCTTTTTATTTAGGGGAATAATCACATAATGCTTCCAGGATCTCGAAAAGATGTCACAACGATTGAAAAAATTAAATAATAACAAAGGACGAGCTACATGTTTTCAGAAAGGAAGCTGGGATACCATGAGAAGCTATTGGCAAATTTTCAGATGTGCTTTTAGATGGTAGCAGTAGAACAGAGTTGTAGCGGAAGGAGCTGAGATGAGGGACGAGGACAGCTGAGGATTGGGCAGCCTTTTTTTGGAATCTCACCTCCTAAGCAAAACCTAGTTCTGAGTACCTTCCAGAGATGCCAGACGGTATGGAGCAAAGGTCGCCGAGCCGTGGCGCTGAAGTCGCCCAAAGTCGCCGCTCGATTATTTGAAATCGCCCAATAATCGCGTTTTGATTTTATAATCAAACACGTCTTTCAAATTATTGTTTGTTCAACTTTAATGTAATATTTATTACAGTAATCACAGCACCAGATAAAAGTAACACAAATTTAAAGTTGTGGTAGAGGCGTCGTGAAAACCATAAAATACCCTTAATTAAGTAGGTATTTAAAATGAAAGTGACTATTTGCACTTACGTGTAATTTACGTGTACTTTTGAATTCGAGACAGTTCCGCTTTTACGTACGTACCCCACAACCTTTAATAATTCACCCAGTCGCTTCCAACTTTTTATTACGCAGATTTTAATCTTTTAGGAATTAATTAACTATATACAAAGGACAGCAAAAGCAACTGCAGGGACGACAGAAAAACAATTTTGATGTCAGCTGTATCAGAATCAGATATCCACGACGTGACGACGGTATTGAGCATGCTTTTATGTTTGATCGAAAAAATTCCACTGCGATAAACGTCTGTTTGGACTTGTTCGGAGTTAAGTAAAAAGTTATTCGCGCAAAATTAGAATTTGAGATGACTCGACAGCAAAAATTTTTCTACTGTCACGTCGGGTTATGTGATTTCGATTAACCAATGTGAACTGTTGCTGTAGGCAACCGTGCATTCTGATTCAGCCTATAGCCTAAAAGCGCCCAGCAAGAATTAAAAAATCGCCCAAAAAGTGCCTAGTAGCAGAGAGGAAAATTTTCTCGCCCAACTGACGGCTCAAGTAGCCCAATCGGCGAGAAATCGCCCAACTTGGCAACTCTGGTACCTTCCTTCTCTACGGATCTTCTCCATGTGTTGCGCGGTCGTTCAATTCGGCGCTTTCCTTGGGTCCCGCTCGGGTTGCAATCTAGAGCCTGTTGTGCGAAGTTGTTTGGCTCTTTTCTAGCCACTTTTGCCTGCGAATACTAGTATATATCTCGTCTAGGCCTGGAAGCCTATATGTATCTTCAGCTTCCTCCTCCGGTCAGTGGATCGTAAGGATGCGGCGGAGATAATGGTTGACAAAGGCTTGTGGCTTAGATGTTATTTGACAATTGACTTTCCATGTTGAACAGCCGTACAGCAGACCATATTTTACATTCGATTCGAACATCCTTTGTTTTGTAACATCAGCTAAACATCAGCTTCAGCTCCGCCGTCTATGCTTCCGATATAGCAAAATTTATCCACACGAGCCCTGTGGGGCTGTCGAAAACTCTTCTGGTTATACAATTCTACGGCGCCATGGTCTGGAGGCAAAAAGTTCAAGAACTGTCCGTAACGTAACTGTCGTAACTGCATCGTAACGGAGCATATGACTAAGAAACCGCGCTTCGGCAGAAGATTCAAGATTATCTTTCCTTAGCAAGCGGATTGGGTAAATAGCCTAATATCTTTGAAGCCAAAATCCACGCCATCGAAATGTATGCCCTAATCAACAACTAGTCAACAAAGGACTGAATATCTTCCCTGTAGTCAAGCTTATGTGCTTTTGTCCTGCTTTGGCATGGCTTAAAAGGAGGATCTCCATTCCGGAATTTTTGAGCCCGGCTGGTATTATATCCTCCTCTATGTGTTGATCGAGTTTAAATCTAATCCAGACATAACTCAATTATGGTATAGTAGAAGTGATTGAACGAAAATGGGAAAAGGGTACATTGTTCTTAATGTAAACTGCAATATCAGAACCAGAAACTTTGCACTAAAACCGGCTAACTGATCTACAGTCAAGTGGCAGTAAACCAAAAAATGGTTACGTTTCAAGCCCCCAATGTTGCAAAAATTAAAACGGAATTTTCGCATGGTCCCGTATGATCTTAATTTTCCAAAAACACAACAAAACAAAACCAAAGATAAATTTATTGCGGGACGTTTTGCTGTGACATTCAATCTTCTCGGAACGTATTCCGACATTTTCAAAAGACTCTTAACAAAAAGGGGTTTTCATTACTCTCCGACGGACTTTTCATTTCAATTCATTTTCATGATAATGCCAAAGCTTAGGGAATGCCCTATGTCGCTCCAGCACAACCTTCAAAATGAAATTAAATGAAATTTCATTTCATTTCATTTCGAAATGAATTAGAGGTTAGAGTCAAGAGAAAAAGTTTGGGCTCATAAAACTAGGAAAAAATCAGCCAGAGAACAGAGCTGTAGTAATTTTTGCGTTTTTTTACCCTTACAAAATGAAAGTTTAAAAGATGTCATACAGTAATTTAGAAATAAAACAACTTAACAAGGACAAGAAATACGTATATAAAGGATATAAATGTCACCAGGCGGATGTGTTATTGTTTATTGAACTGCTATCAATGTATACATCCTCCCTTGACTGTTTTTGTACCAACAACGTAATTCAATTTGATTCAATTAATGCATTAAACCACAGGACGTGAATATGCAAACTCATCCTGTTTGTATATATTATTTCGATAAACATAAGTTCAAGCCTTACATTTCAGAACAAATATTTGATTTGCATTAAAATACAGAACACTGCAAGCCCGATGACAGGTGGTTGTAACTATAACTTCCTACCACTTCAGTTCTATTATTCAGCGAAAACAGATCGATTTGTAACACCAGAGGGATTTGTTGGATAAAGTCCAGCCAATAGGCGAATCCGGAGATAAAATAAATTATAACTTGGAAAATCGCAGAATTTAAATTGTAAACATTTGGTACAAGCTGTACAAAGTATTTACTCATACTGCAAGTAAGCATATCTGCAAGTTAAGTACATCTGTTTGATTTACATTTGCACGTCCGATGTAATAAATGACAATTAAATGGAGTTACTAATCAGTAATCTATGTTGATAAAGCAATGTTAAATATTGCTACTAGAATGAGTCTACGTAAATCCCTACTATTATTCATGATATCTCCGAAAAGTTTCCCTTAAGAAATGATTAATGCGGTGACTACCTGCAAGGTGAACTGAATGAATAGCATTCTAGTCACTAATTAGGACATAATCATATTCAATTTAGTTTATAATGTTATCACCGGACGAATATATGTTAAAACGATCGTGTCTGTACATTAAATTCCGTGATGGGCATTATTGTCGGTGGGGGGGGTCAAAACAATTTTTGTCTGTGTGTCTGTCTGTGCACGCATCACGCGGAAAGTACTGGACTGACAATGTTTTCCCCACTCACCAATAGATGTTGCCACGAGCATTTTAACACGCGCTATCGTTTCGATTTAACGAGTATATGTTACAGAGCCGGTCGTAAACCCGCGAATTTTCAACTGGTAAACTACAAACACGAAAACTTTCTGAATATGTCGAATGGTAATTTGGCTGCTGGTGATTAATATTAAAACCATTGGTTTTTTATAGGATATACAGGTATTGCTTTTGTGTTTCGGTGGTGTAAACGTGACGGTTGTGGACACGGAGCTACAATTGGAATTTGAAGTCAGTTTAACAAAAAAACTCAAGTACTTATAAAGCGAAAGTATAGGAGTGAAATAAAATAATAGAAAGAAATTAATAATACAGAAGGGAAAGAAATAAAGATATAAGAATAGGGTGAGTTAAATTAAATACATTCTTTTTAAAGTTGTTGAATACATAAAAGTTTCAATATAGCTATGTGCCCGCAACTCTAGTTGTACGATAATTTTTTTAATTTTTTTATATGATTGGCCAAAGCCTAGGGGACAACCCTTTGATGCGTTAGCATCGTTTTGGCCGGAAGGAAATTAGGGTAATGGAAGTAAGCAAACTTAAATATCTTGTTTTTTTTTATTTCTGCGAACTAGACAACAGCCCAAAGACGGAGAGGACGGGGAGATCTGGTCTCGAACCCGAGACCCATTGCATGGTGGTTGTGCAGCTCAACGAATAGATCCAACTCTGAAATGTGTCGAATTTAAATCCGAATGAAGTCATGAGCACATCTTGTGATATATAAAAATGGATGGAGCATAACTATGCAATGCTCAGCCAAAATAATAACTTGGCACACAGAAGAACTGCAATCCGAAAAAATACTAGGTGGTAAAATACCGCTAATACCCCATGGACTTTTGATAGGAAGGGAGGGACACGTATATAAACAGAATTGCCAAGTCGTCGATCCAGCGTTTCACTCATCTTGTAGATTGCTTTCAACCCTTGCAAAGTTCGAACTTAATATTAATACGGCAAACGAGGTGCTGAAATTGTTCGTTGTTTTCAATTATATGTATTTGGAGAAAGTAGTGCAACATTTAACGTGCGCACAACCTCTTTCATTTAACTGAAAGCGTGAAAGACATGGCCATTATAACAAGTTTTTCTGCGTACGATTTTGAAAATTTTATGCAACATCTGAAAAGAAAAATTCGTAAACCTTCAAAATGTTGGTACAAGTGCGTAATTCATATTTGGAAGCAGATATTTCATTAAAAGAGAAGAAAAACAAGTTTAAAAAAATCTTTATGGCAGAGCTATAAGTTTTGAAACGGAATACTGGTTTTTTAGTACCGATAATTTCTGCTGCATAAAACCTTTTGTTGCCATTATAGAGGGAGGGGGGGGGGGGGGAGGTTATTTTCAATATGTTAATCAAATTTTTAAAGTTATTATCTTCGTATACACAAAGAAAAGATACTTTGCGGTGATCATCATAACTCATTACTGGATCATTTGTTGACAAAAAACCAAAAAGATTTTGTTAGTTTATGAATTTCTCGAGGGAACAACGTCGAGATTTTGTTTATTTTATTGACTTTTCAATTTGTAGAAGTAAAATAAAACGATTTTTTGAATTTATGACAATTTATTGATAAAAAACGGCGAATTTGTTGTTGTAACATTAATTATAATAAAAAAAAATAAATAGAAAATCTCGACGTTGTTACCTCTTATATATATAAAAGAAGTGTGCAACATTTGAGAAGGATCGGATGAGTAGTTGCTGAGTTACAGTGATCACCGACTTTTAAAAACTAAATATGAGTAAAACGCGTTTAAAGTTTTAACACTGTTCTTTTGTATATGGGATGTATCGAATGGAGGGAGACCCGAGGCACTGTATCTCCGGCAGTTTTGCCTCAATCGACCTCAAATTTTAACTAGATACTCTTGAAGAGTTGTACTTGCAAAAAAAGAAATGTAAAAAACATTTTAAATCCCCCTGACTGTCAAAACTGCCGCCGAGAAATTTGATGTTCCCAGGCCTGGCTCTCCCTTCCGCCCCATTGCTCACATAAATCGCAGCCGTTGGACCTAACCGTTTATGGTCCCCTGAAAATAGCTATCAATGCGTAATGCAATTATTGGATGACCTCGAATCCAGAAAAACCAATGACGGTTTATGACATCCCCGCAATCGACAATAAAGCGTTACCTTTGGCCGTGACACACCAAAACGTCGTCTCTAGCTTCGAAAGCACAGGCATTGCTCCATTCAATCCTGATATATTTCAAAAAAATTAGTTTCTGCCGAGCAGTGTGAGCGACGGGGAAACCCTGCTTCGACGTCTGAAAACAATCAGGACCCGGCCCCTTCTCTTTGTCAATCTTCGAAGACTAAACCAACGGCCTTACATGACACGAGTTACAGTGCAAACGGCGAAGAAGTGAGGCAAATATTACGCTCTTTAAGAACTCTTCCGAAAGCTGCACCCACAAAGCAAACACGCAAAAGAAGAAAACGCCGTAAAACAGCGATACTTACAGACCCTGAAGAAAGGCACGAATTGGCGATAAAACAAGAAAACGTAAAGAATGAAGGAACTGGAGAAAACGCTCAAACCAAGAGGTCGTCCGACCAACCATCGACAAGCACGGGTAAAGGTGGTACTCATCCCTCGAGAAAAACATCGCAGGAAAAGAAACAGATATTGTCCGACTCAGAAGATGGCATGACTAGTTGGATTTTGTATCCAGGTGTTTCCCGCATCCAACGATGTGTATGTATAACATTACAAAAATATATTTTTTTTCGTAACAAAAAATTATTTTGTAAAAAAGTGATGACAATGCCCCATTCTTCCCTATATTTAAATAAAATTTCATTTAATTTTTGCTTCATTCATATTGGTTTATTACATTCACAGCAATTGCTGTTGTATACAGTGTGATCCCCCATTTCTAATAGGAGAATAATTTGGTTTCTAAGGTGGGGGTGGGGGTGGGGGAGGGGTAGTCTATAACGCGTGGACCGGTCAATGATTCTTCTTTTGATGTGTAGAATATGTTGCCCCACTGATACGACGACAAAAATTTATAAGTTGGGTGGTGTGTGGAGGGGGCGTTACACAATTTCTTAATTCACACACCTATTTGAAAATTTTCTTTTTGTTTTGTATTATATGTGCACATATGTATTATATGTGCAATGTGGGATTGTTACTCTATGGAAAAGTGTTGAACTAGGGCTGGAGTGGGGTGAGGTGAAACCTAACTTTGTAATGCGTGGACTGATTTAGATTATTCTGAATGCATAGAGTATCTATTTGTATACTAACAAAAACTGTGGCCTATGGTGAGAGTTGGAGGATGGGCTGCACCTAGCTTCATAAGGCATATTGATAAATGATAAGGATTTTGTACCTAGAGAGACTACGATGATTCTCTGACTACGATAATTCTCTCTTGCTGTATAGAGAAAAGTGGCGCCTTAGGGTCATGTCAATAATTTTCTAAGGTGAGGCTACTAAAAGGTGAGACCGTGGCTGATTTCGTAATATGTTGCCGGATTTGGATAATTTTGTTGTGCACTACCTCTGCAACTTTTGAAATTGCTTTGTTCGTACGAGCAGCATTCTTCGAGTCGTATATATGAAGACACTAAAAAGTGAAAAATAAAATAGTTTGAACCGACAGGTAAAGCAGGACATCTCCACTTGGTCTGCTACTGTCTTAACCAACACTGAACTCTCGCCACTGACTTGAAGGCTCTCTTTGCTCGCTCCAGTGCGGAGGGTTCGCTTGGCTCTCACGTTGCTCGCGGTAAGTGGCGACCTACCTGATTGTCCTGTGCGGCGCCCCACACAGATTGGGGTGGATGCCCCTTCTCCTTCTCTCTCTAGCAATTCTGCCGATGGACGTACTACCCCTGCGCTTACATGTACTCTGAGGACTGCGCAATTTCCGAAGTCCTTCTACGTTTCTCGTCTTGATCCATTAACTTCTGTTCATAACCTAATTGATTACATGAGACAGAAAAGTGGGGCTGATGACTCTGCACTCCTCCGTTGTCAACTTCTAGGATTTTGTCATTCTCGGGGACGCATTTCATCTTTCAAGTTGACATCCTCCCCGGATATTTTTGAGATGTCTGCCCCCATTTCTGGCCCGAAATCATCGCACATGAGTTTGTGCCCCGTCGTAAAATCGCAGGTAGCACTCACAGTAGTGACACTGTCAGTAACCAAAAAAAAAACTAACTACGCTATACCTTTACTACGAAAATGTAAGAGGATTAAGAACAAGAACAAGAACAAGCCAGTTATTTGAGGCTTCTCATGCCTGCTGTTACGACGTCATCGCTCTGACCGAACCCTGGCTTCATCACAGTTTCAATGATGCTGAAATTCCTGACGATTCCTATCAGGTTTTAGGTAAAGATAGATACTTAGACTCCGTGGCTCGTGGTGGCGGTGTGTTGGTTGTCTGCAAGTCACACTTGGATTGCAGCTTGATTAATATTCCTTTTTTGTCCGACACGGTCACAATTGAGCTCTTATCTCTTAAGCTTTCTCTTATTAAGATGAACTATTTCCTGCTCTGATTTTATATTCCTCCAAATTTGACAAACTACGTTGATGCAGATGGTCAAAGTCTCTTCGACATTTTAATTCTTAGCTTAGATTTTATTACAATATGACGAACCCAGAGGACGAAATCATTCTGCTTGGTGACTTTAATTTACTCAACGTTCAATGGGTATTGAACGCTGGTGACGATGACTATCTTCTCTTAAATTGCCTTACCGCTAGAGACTCCCATTTTCTTGACGCCATCTCCTCCTCTGGTTTACACCAAATGAATGATGTAAAGGTAAACAACTCTATGGGAAGACAGCTAGATCTTACCTTTACTTCTGTTTCGAGCAACACTATAGTCGAATTCGTAACTTATCCGCTATCGACAGTTTACATCCGCTCATTGTCATTTCTTTCTGCTACGATAGTTCTAATATTGCTGACCCCAACGCAGATCAGTACGTATTTGATTTTACGAACTCTTAAGAATTAAAAAAACAGACTACGAAAAACTTACTTACACTGTAGAAACACGTCAGCTTATTGTGATTGCGTTGATTGCTATGACAGATATTTAGCGATAATTTGCATAATTATCTTCGTACTTTTTTAAATTTTGTAAATATGAAGAAGAAAACTGATAATTATCCATCTACAATGTGGTGCAATGGAATCTCTAAATGCAGCTTTATTTTTTGAGGGCGCCTTTTCATCTGGCAAAGTTGTGCATTCCCTGGATGAGTTTGCTCATATCCAAGACCGTCCCGCTGCCTGCTGCCTTCATTAATTTTCCCATTATATCTCGTGATATTATTATGGATGGTATCAAGGAGCTTGAACTGGAAGGTGTTGCACCTGCGTTCTTGAAATCCTGTTCTGACGCCTTACACACTCCACTGGAACTAATGTTTAACAAATCTCTGCAGGCCGGTAGATTTCCTACGTTATGGAAGAGCTCCTTAATAATTCCTGTTTATAAAAAGGGGGCATAAAAACTTAATAACAAATTATATGCCAATCGCGAAGCTTTCCTGCATACCCAAGTTGTTCGAATGTCTTATATATTCACATCTTGCTGGGCAGTGTAAGGGGTTAATCTCATCTAATGAAAATGGCTTTCAGCTGGTAGATCGACGACAACTAACCTGTTTGAATTTACATCCCACATAATCTCTGCCTTCCGGCGAGGTCTACAGACTGACTGCGTATACATCGACTTTATCAAGGCATTTGATAATTTCCCTCACTCTGTGATTATGCTTAAACTTGAATACCTGGGTTTTCTGCCTCTATTGCTCGACTGCATCCCCTCTCATTTAAAAGATAGGTGATACCGGGTATCTTACCGGAACACTTTATCTAGAGTTGTTAGGGCCTCATCTGGTGTACCGCAGGGTAACCATCTGGAGCCGCTGCTGTTTATTCTTGCCATTGACAACATTTTCCATCTGATTAGGCACTCCAAAGTCTTAATCCACGCAGACGATATGAAGATTTTCTCATGCGTTATAAGCAGTTATGATTCTTTCTGCATTCAGGATGATTTGAATATCTTCAAGGTTAGGTGTGCCTCAAATGGCTATTATACTATTCGTCCTGTGCAGTCCGTTCCTGCTCATTCTGGACGCATTGAGTCGGAGCAGCGGAACTTTGTTAGGTTCGCACTAAGAGACCTCCCGTGGGACGATCCACTAAGGCTTCCACCTTGTGCGGATCGTCTTCAGTTGCTTAATATGCACTCGTTGGAACAACGTAGAGTTGCTGACCTAGTCTTTATTCACCAGCTTTGAACTCGAACATAGATTCTCGCACTCTCGCAAGTTAGCTTAAGGAGATTGCCTTTACTACACGTTGTTCATTCTTGGTCTTACTATGTTATGTATGATCCTATAAATCGCATGTGTAGAGCCGTGCATATGTGTCCTATTTTTGACCTTGTTCATACTAAGGATTTGCTTAAACGATATCTGTTGTCTGTGCACCCCTGATCGTAGTATTTGGGAGTGTATTAATTTTTCTTACTAATATTTTTTTCCATGTTGGTGTGGGAGCCTCATTCACCTCAATATATATTATATTCTGGTGAATAGGTCAATTGATTCCACCTGTGAAGTGCGCTTTCTAAGTTAGAAGGGTTAATTCTATTACTAACCAAAGTAAATCATTCTCGTAGTATTTTCACAATAAAGTCGTCTCGAATTTTGTGTTAAAGTAGCACTAAACTAGGCTATATGTTTACAAATGAATAAACTGTGGAAGGTAAGAGGAATGCAAACCCAACATGAGAAGATCTTCCGAGTATGTAATGGTAATACGATCAAGAGACTATTCGAGGAAGAAGATTGCTGGGACTTCAAAACTGGTAATCCAAATTTGGAGGTAATTTTCAAAACTCAGTTCCCGACAATAGGGTGATTCAAGAAAACACTTTAGCAATTTACACAGACGGTTGAAAATGTGAGCGTGGATTTATTGGGAGGTGTTAACGACTCCTCTGCGGTTCTTCAATGTGAAATCGCAGCGATAGAGATAGGAGCTAAAGAGCTAATAGAACAGGGAGTAAGATCTTCCAGGATTGCAATATGCACGGATAGCCAGGCGTCCATCAAATCTTTAGCTAACGCCGCGTTAAAATCCAAAACGACAAAGGGATGTAAACAGACCCTCACGGAACTAGGGAGACAAAACGATGTCACCCTAATATTCGTGCTAGGGTACTGTGGCATCCCAGGAAATGAAAAAGTAAATGAGCTGGCGCGGAGGGGCGCAAATGAGGACACTCCAATAATGCTCAACCTGAGCATACCCATCCATGAAATCAGAAAAGAAATCATGGAATGGGTAACGAGGAGGCACAACGAAAACTGGGAGGGATCCGACATCTCCAGACATACAAAGGCGTTTTGGGGAACTCTCAATGCACATGAATCTGAAAACATCATTAAGCTTAACAAAGCCAAACTGAAACTTCTTGTTGGCCTTGTGACAGGACATGCAAGACTAAGGGCTAATGCCATAAAAATGGGAAGGGCAAACAATGGTATATGCAGAGGATGTGGGGAAGAAGACGAGACCGCCATAACGCAAAAAAGATCTAGAATCTTAAAAACATACTACTGCGAAGATTTAGCAGAAGTTAAGAAATCAAGGTATAATCGAATTATCCAATTCATTGCGAGGATAAGTTGACTCGACAGTAGACTTTAACGTACGCTCCCGAGCAGGGGGCGTACAACGGGCCACTAAGGGCCCCCTCGAAAACCAACCACAAAAGGGCCCCCTCGAAAACCAACCAACCAAACCAAATTCCTTTAAAACAATAGGGCTTAGTTACAGTATAATTTCAATCGAAAGGTTATATCACCAATTCGACTTCATATTTTATAGAATTACTCATATTAATTGGGAAGAATCGAGTTGTAAGGGCTTCTCATGCCGAGGGAAGCTCTTACATTCTGCTTTTTTCTACTGAGTTCTCTCTAAGCCGAGGTGTTCTGAGTGGCGCGTGGATTTCCCTCTTCCTTTCTCAACCGGGCTTCCAACTGGCTACGGCGGAGTTATTTTCAAATTAAAACCAATTTATCTAGATTGATGTTTTATTTTTTTTTATTTTTCTTTAAATATTTAAAATAACACTCTGCGACATTTTGCTTTTCGGTTAAAGGTTTTGACAGGTATTTTAACTTCCACATTTAATAATATGCGTTTTATCAACGGTTAAGTGCACAAAAATTGTATTTCCAATAATACTGGTTTTTAGTTAGAAGGTTTGCAAATTTGAAGTCAACGTGAATAGGAAAATTCCTTATAGTAGTCAACAAGAGGCGGTAGAAGAACTTCAACCGATTTGAGACAACGGTTTCAAGTCGACCTACAATTTAAAGTGGATTCCGAACCACTGACATTTTCTTTGCAACTTCCATGGCCTTTTTATCGTAATATGTTTTCAGCAGAAAGGAACCATGAGATGCCGTCGGTGGGATTAGAACCTCCAGATTGGTAGGCCAATACGTTAAGACTTACTCCATATAACGTTTGGTCTGAATAAAATATAGGCATTAAAAAGTTGCTTTATCCAAAAATCGAAAATTTATTAAAAAGTGAGGATACAACATGTGTGAAAGAACCATCGACATGCCCTCATTTACTACCCGATCTTCACAATTACTTTTTTCATCTCTTAGGATTGGGTTAGGTTTTCGAACATATAAGTGTGTGCCAGCCAAAGTTATGAGCAATGTCCTGATATTACCTTATCGAGTTCTATCAACGTAATTGCGTGCACCATCTTTACCCTTTCCCCAGGTTTGATGTTAATGGCTCAGACGAAGAGGTATTCGATGATTGGAAGGTGTCATATAGGATTACAATAAAATATTCTCTCCATCTGCAGTTGATTTTCTGGTAAAATAATTGCAGTAGAAAAAGGAATAGAAGAGAAAGAGACAGGAAACATTAACGCTCAGAAGTTGTGGAAATCCAAAGAGTTCAATAATTGGTTTTTGACTTTTATGTGACTGCAGGAAGTAACAGAGTCGAAGGCTTTTGAAGGACTTATATATATATACATCATCGCAAAGTAAGGTGAAGTAAAATATTTTATATTTCATTTTAATATAGCACCTTGTTTTCGCATAAGAACAAAACTACGGCCATTGTGTTTACCAAATTTTTTAATTCTGTAATTCCGTAACGTAAATTTTTTGGAATCGTTCTTCACCATAGCAACATTAATGTTGAACAATTTACCATATTCTGTGTTACGAGCAAGGACCGAAAATAATCATTATTTTAGAATTTTCACCTGAAAAAATCGCATACTTCTCGTTATTGAAATTAAAAATGGTTTGTCACGCGTACTTATCTTTTAATGTAGTTTCATAATGTGAAAAGATTTTAAAAAATCTGAGTGATAAAATAATGATCTGGTGATAAAGGTTATTGCTGAGTTTTATATTTCGCTCGAGTGATAATTGTTATAAGTTAAGTTTTAATTTTTCGCTCAGAAATAAAACTCAATTTGTGATTTTTATTTTTCTACTCAAGAATAAATATTATCAGTTGAGTTTTATTTTTTCGCTCACAAATAAAACTCAAGTAGTATTGAGTATGATGAGAATTAGTTGATTCCTCCTCAGAAGATGAATCTAATATTGCATAAGATTTAGATATATTGACAGCACATAAAGAAATTGAGTCGTATTCTGAGAAAAGTGTCGACATTAACGAAAGTCTACTTGAATACTGGGACTGTCAGAAATATAAGACACCAAGATTGCGCAAACTGGCTGTGACTTTACATGGAGTGCCCGCTACAGAAGCTAGGGTAGAAAGAGCGTTTTCAGCGTTGAAAATAATTTTAACTGATCACAGATATAATCTCTTGGATAAAAACGTTAAAAAAATTATTTTTGTAAAATTAAATAAAAATTACATTAAACCCTATTAACTTTTGCATTTCAAATTTTGTCTTACGGACAAAATCTATCGCAATTCAATTTTGTTAACATCAATGACTTTTTGGCCTTAGGGTAGTGTTGAGTTTTATTAGTGAGCGAAAAAATAAAACTTAATTTGTAACAATTATCACTCGAGTGGAAAAATAAAACTCAACTGGCAATAAATATTCATGATTTAAAAAATAAGACTTAGAAATTAATGAATATCAGATGATTTTAATCTTTTCGCTCGTAATGATTACGAGCCTTAGACATCCAGCTGATTCCTTAATTTCATATAACCAATCCGTTTTCTTTTCCTGTGAACGTTGAGCACTGCAACTGGCTGGCTCTAGGCAATCGCAACAGCTCATATTTGGCTTCCTCTTTTTTGAGAATCTAGCCGAACTGGGATCTGCTAAATCAGGGACTTAGTTGGGTTAATTAGGTACTCCAAGTAGTTTATGATGATTTTTTCATGGGGACGGGAATCTTCACGCTCCCTGCTAGGCTGCAGCTTTAACGTAGTCTATCATAGGGTTCACCCTGAGATTTAGCATAATTAGACAAGAAATGGCCGATATTATATTGTCGTTCATATAGTTTATTAAATTTTTTTCGAAATCGTCATTTTGAAAATAATGCATTACATCCGAAAAAATTTGTATATACAGAACATAACCACATCTTTACTTCGACGTGATGACTTTATTGAAACTTTGATAAAATTTTGTTCACATACATTTTATTTAATAATAATTGCATTGTTCCTATTTTCTTAACATATACCTAACATTCTGAGAGGCTTAGGAGATTAACATTTTTATCAGCAGCTTCAATTTTAATTTACTCTAAACCTGCATTCTTTCTACCCGTATCAACATATAAAAGAGTCAATTTTCGTTACAAATTACATTACGAAAAGCATTTGCAATTGTTCTTAATTGAATTTCGATTGAATATAGGGAACTTTAAAACTTTTCCATCCTATGCATAGGATGCAGCTTTTCAGCTTCCTACTTACATAGAAAAGAGGTTAATACCATTTCCACACTCGCCACCTCGAATGTGTTGAACATGGCAAAGAAATTTATGGTATAATCCTTAAAGTACAAAATCGATTTTCTGGCGATCCAGAAAAAAATGAAAAATATATATATGTATGTGGGAAAACGAAGTGGATGCGAGTACCAGCATTCAGGAATCAATTGGAAATTCTATTTTTAAATAAGAACAAAGAAATTGTTTTAGGAGATATTAGAATTCGATCAGCTGTGAAATAGTTTCCATGTGAAGTAAAAAAGCGCAGTAGTGGGAGTTCGTGCCTTTTGAAAAGTTTCCGGACGACTTAACAAAAGGCGATTGGAAATGAATTGAACCCTCCTTAATACTCGTACACACAGGCACAGTTTACCCAAGAAATTAATTCTCTGTCAATACCATTCCTATTAAATTACGGATTATCCTGAATAGATTTTTTGGGGTAGGAAAAGGTTTTGTAAGGATCTGTACTGGCATCAAATTTCTGTTAATTAATCTCCCCGAAATTATTTTTCTGGATATTGGATTTTTTTTTACAAAAGAATGAAGAGCAAACAGAAAAGTATTTACGTAAAAGGACTGAGTATTTACAAGTCAAAACTCGTAAATCTCTAATGAATGCAAATTGGAGGATATAAACACAATGAAATCTTTATTCAAGGGCGTTCACTCAACTAAAGGACTTCAACCAGCGGAATAAATCGCCCATTTCCAAACACATTTCCTGATGCGAAAACAACTTCCTTCTGACTATCTATTATACATTCTGACAAAAGGGAAAACATTTTACACCACCGCTACTATTGTACATTACAAAGTCACTCCTTTCTAACTGATTTATGCAATTGACATTGACTTTCTCAAGTCGACAAAGTTGAAATGCACTTCCCTGCGATGTAAGATGGAGCTTCTGAGACTAGAAGCAATCTCATCAAAGTTTGTAGGATGATTAATGCAACCTAATGTGTATCTATGTGGGAAAGTAATCATAGATAGGGAAAGTTTCAACAAAGTCGTTACAAACTCGTTTTGTTAATTTTAGTCATACCTTTAGCTCAAATTGGGCAATGTTGGAAACTTCCATAAAGCTATTTTCACCAATTTAACGAAGCAAGCAAATTTAATTATTTCCACTCATATGCACTCAAAATATGAGGGTCGATATAAGGAAAATAAACTTTTAACGAATTAACTCCTAATTAATGAGAAATTGACGACAATATAATTTTCCTCGTAACTTTTAACAGAAATATGGCGACATTCCTGGCATTTATTTCAAATTAGTTCAAAACTAAAAGCAATAAACTTTATCAAATAGTACTTGTTCCTACTCCTGACAAAGTGTTAATAGCTCGGGCTTGATTGGTGATTGTATTTATAGTCGGAATGTCTAGAAATTTTGGAGTTAGAAAACGTTTTTATTTAATATCAAAGAGAAAGGTGTAGCTACGTGCTCCAAAAATTTCTACGAAGTTGAACGCGTATGTAGCGATTAAAGTTATTAGTTCCGGCTAATATGTGCAATTCTTCGGCATTTAAAAGAGGAGCAAAGAAACTATCATGAATTGGTTAAATAATAATAAATTGATTGATTTCACTGTTTCCGTTCCAATATCATAAGCATACTTTAGTAAGGCCTTCGACAGAATCGATCATGGGATTCTTGTTCATAAATTTCATTTGCTCGGGTTCCCACCGCTTTTTGTTAACTGGTTGTCTACTTACCTCTTTGGGCACACCCAACGCGTCTTGTTTCGTGGTGCCCTATCCAATGAATTCTTAGTTTCTTCTGGGGTGCCTCAGGGCAGCATTCTTGTCCCACTTCTTTTTATTAATGACGTCTCGGTGCTCCCTTCTAGATTCTGTGTTATGCAGATGACGCCAAAATATTCCGTGTCGTCTCCGGCGATGACGATTGTGCTCTGTTGAGCTCCGAAATTCACGTTTTTCACGACTGGTGCTCTAGTAACCGTCTCCCTCTTAATATAAATAAATGTACCATAATGACCTTTACCCGCAGAAACTGTCCTATTCTCTTTGACTACTCTTTGGATGGCAGTGTCTTGAGTAGGCTACATAGGGTCAAAGATTTAGGGGTTGTTCTCAATTCCCGCCTATCCTTTGAGGATCACATTGACTTCGTGGTGAGTAGGGCTAATTCCACGCTGGGTTTTGTGAAAAGGTGCTCCATGGAACTTGACGATCCCTATCTAACTAGGCTCCTCTTTTGAAAATTCGTTAGACTAATGCTGGAATACGCTTGCCCGGTTTGGGATCCCTATTTCGCTATCCACATCAACCGGATTGAGGCTGTTCAGCGTAGATTTCTTAGGTTCACTCTCCGCGACCTTCCTTGGCGTGATCCTTTATCCCTCCATTCATATCATGCTAGGCTTAGACTGATTTCTCTTGATTCCCCTGTAAAGAGAAGCCGAATATATAAGATCACTTTTATGCATGATTTATTCATCGTACGCTCTACGGCATGCACGAGCCTATCACTTCAATGTCCCGCCTCTACAATGACTACGCTACCTATATCGAGCTGGGATGTTCTAGGCCATCTGAGGATACTTATTTAATAAATTAGTTTAATGATTTGTATTAATTTTGTAGTCTTCTTGGTTCATTTGTAATTTTCTTAGTAGCCAGTTTTGGCGAAGCTGTTGTTAAATAAATAAAAAGTAATAAATAAATAAATAGAAGAGCGAGACAGTACTATGTGATACTGACATAATTTGAACTTCGATATTTACAACTGCGATATGCTGCAAATGTTTGCAAATTTAGAATACCCCTACTGGCATAAATGCCTGACGTTCCCAATGCTCCAGGGTTCTTCTATGGCTCTTAAATAGCCCTCCGACTTAACCTCTTCCTGAGGAAACATATCGTTCCTCCCTTAGAAATACTATCCCCCTCTTCCTTGTCTTCAGTTCCTATGTACGTCTACCTTTCAACGTCAACAGGATACCAAGGCACACTATTTAAATTTTTTAACATGCTCTAAAGGCCCTATACACGGTCGAACAAATTGTGCAAACTGATGTTCTTAAAAATTTGATGATCCATTACTAGTGCAAACTTCAGTATCATTTATTTTTCTTCGAGCTGAACAGTACTATACCAAAGAAAACTGTTTTCGCAACGAACTGTGCTGCGCATATTGTTCGCTCGTATATTAAGGCCAGAGATGTGTTGCACGCCATTTGAATTGTCAAACGCAAAAAGTTATAGGGCTTTTCAAAACACACATAGCACATAGGACCAAATCCTAGGGGACAACCCTTTGATGCGTTAGCATGGTTTTGGCCGGAAGGGAATTATTGTAAGGGAAGTGAGGAAACTTGAGTCTTGTTTTTGCATTGCTGCGAGGTAGACAACAGCCCAGAGACGGAGTGGATTATTTTAATTTCTTAATAGAAGTTCACGGGCTCATCTGGTCTCGAACCCGGGACCCATGGCGTGTTGGTCTTGCAGCTCAACGTATTGATCCAACTCCGTCTCCAATGTTGTAACTGGAAGTAACCTGTCATCACTGGATCCTCCCTTAAACACCAATAGAATCATTTGACCTTCTATATTCTCAAGACGGCAGAACTGAGTATGAGATTGACCATATTGCTGTTTCGAAAAGCTGGAGAAAGTGTCTTCTCGACGTGAGGACTAACCGCGGCACTATTATTGTAGCGATCATCATCTTGTAACAGCTAAGTTTCGCTTATAGACGGCAGCAGTACGCTCACATAACAGGTCGAAGAAATGTTTTGTGAGGTGTGGTGCAGACCACGCGGTAGGATTGGAGAGCGGAAAATGACCATGGATCAGTGACACCAAAATACAAAATTCCAAAATACAAGAACGGAAGCGGACTAAAAACTGCATCAATTCTTCTACCGACTTTGTAGTTTAATAACATCTCAGAACTGTATACCGATCTCTACAGAAAGGCATCCAAAGATGTGTAAGACATAACAAGCAATGCTACATCAGTATGCTCGCAGAAAAAGCAGACGAGCGGCCTACCGAGATGACAGTGGAGATCTATAAAATATTGTCACAAAATAGCAAGAAAGACTCTTACAACTGAACATCCTGTAAGAGATAATAATGGATCCTTTCTTGTCACGGAGGAACATCAACTGTGGAGGTGGGGAGAATATTTTGTTGAAGTCCTACACAAAAAGTTTGGACCCTCGAATACCTCCTCATACGAGCCTGACCACCCGCCGGCTGCCGCCGACATTAACATCAGAACTTCGGCAAGATTTGAGTTGGCAAACGCAGAGTCGATGGAGCTCGGAGAGGCCCCAGGTATTGATGAAATACCAGTAGACCTACTTAAGAGACTTTTCTCACTGAAAGGAAAACATGCGTAATTGTGCAGATTTCCAATAAAGGCGACCTGAGAACTTGTAGCAATTGGCGCGGTATCTGTCTTTTAACTGTATACCCCAAATTAGTGGCGAAAATCATTTTAATGCGAATCAAACGACCAAACCAAGCCGCCCTCTAAATGATAAATAGGCAGGCCTCCATATGATCGTCGAGTAATCGTCGGAATGGAGGTCCCCTTTACATCTAATGTCTAATCGATTTTTAGAAGGCGTTTGAAGCGTTGATCGAAAGTATATATGGGCAGCTTTACGTAGGAGAGGCATCCCAGAAAAGATTATGACCATAATTTTCTGAAGCTGATAGTCTTTCGACAACTGTCTTGCTACAGTTCTTTTAAGCGTTTTTTTAAGAATTTATATTCATTCAAAGTTGCCAGGTCCGTACATTTCAGAGCATGGTTAAACGCCTTCCTTGGCTCTTCCTTAATAGATTCCAGTTAGTCCTCTATCTCAATTAATACAATCGGCTGCATTTCTACTTGTGTAATATTTTGTGGTATTCTGGGTGCAAGTGTTTAAAGCCTTTTCTTTTAAACCTCATGGTATTCCACCCTATCAGTGTACTTAGGTAGGAATCATGATTAGCTTGCGCTTACGTTTGATGTGTGACCCATGCCGAATATTCAAATTAGGGCTCTGTATTCCAACATCGAGATCACGACTGCCCCTTTTCTGTTGGATACCCTTTCCACAAACACCTCACTGCATTAAGGCAAATCAATTACCTCTCTTTGATTTCCTTGACAAAGATCGTTTCCGTTCTAGCTTCGTTTCCACAAAATAAAAGCACATCATATCTGGGGCCACACTACTGAGTTGTAGACTTAGTTAGTTAGTTGTTAGTTAGTTAGTTAGGCGCCAGACTTTCAATACAGTTTTCCCACCCACCATCTCTCGGTACGGTAATAAACGGAAATTATTTAATATTATTTTAGTCGTTTAGCAGATATAGTCAAAGCCCAGAAGATAACCTTTTAATGAGTTAGCATGGCTTCAACCGAAAGAGAACTAGGGTACGGGGAATGGGGGAACTTGAATGTCTTGTTTTTGCATTTCTACGAAGTAGACAACAGCCCAGAGATGGAGTGGATTTTCTTAATTTAAATTAAAAACTCACGAGGAGACCCAGGCTCGAACCCTGGAACCAATTTATTCAGCTCCGTTTCCAAGTTATAGTAAGTTAAGTATAAGTTTTGCAATTTGCATACCACAGCTTGAAGGAGGAAAACGAGTGCGACACTTTCTTATCAATTACCGCGCACTTCTTTCTCATATGAATATTGGTGTTCAAATAGCAGAAACTACACTGTTTAAAATACTGGATACTTTACGAAAAAATTTCATTCTTATTTCAGACAGAAAGCAACGTAAGACGATATGTCGTAACCTTAGAGTATATAACTATAAGGAGAAGCCCTAAAGCCAAAAAACCTCGGCACTTTTCTTGATGTAGTTGAATCGTTGAATTGTGTTTGTTTTCATCATGGCAGTAGTAAAACAACGACATTTCTAGAGGTGGGCCAAAGTAAATTGGAAATTAGAGCGTAATCGCATTTTACAATTGCCTCAAGGAATTGCGAATGATTTTCTTTTTTGTAGCGAATCTATATCACAAAAATAAATCTATATCCCTTCATAAAAGTTAAATCACGAGCCACTGGGTTAGCTAAGGAGAAGCAAAAAATTCGATCTTAGAAAATATAAGCAAACTAAGAACGCCAAGAAAACTTCACTTTTCTTTACGTTCCGTTGCTGTTCTTAGCGTGTCAATGCAATTATTCAAGCTTAAAAACTAACAAAATATTAGTTTAATCAAAAACCTCCCTGAAAAACGATATTCCACGTGTACAACACCGATTGTTTGCACAACACTAAACCGCGCACTTCATTTCAACAATTTCACTATGAAAGTACATTGTCTACACTTCAAAAAGTTGAAAGCTATTAGCTTTAAAGTTTTCTAATATATTGCACTAAAATAAAGAATAAAAAACACTCGGAATTTTATATGGAATCACAAAACAAAATTGTTAATCCATCGGACAATTCACGGTAATAACTTTGACAAACTAAGAAGAAGAGCTCTCCGTCCTCACCTCGCCTTAAAGCCAAATGCCGATCACACGTACACGGTTTCGCAAAAAAGGGCCATTCCTGTTGTTATATATTCTAAGGTCGTAACATAATGTTGTAGTAAATGCAAGAGGCATTCAAAGATTTCAAAGCCGTTAGAAAACGAACCGTAGGCGTAGTGTAGTTTAATAGCTTTTTAAAAGCAGGAGAACTGCTCTTTGATTTCACTGACTCTTATAACATGATTTCATGCATAGCCTAATACCCATAATACCATAAGCACGTGTTCAAAATATTTGTAGGTTCACCTCAAATTAATTTCAATTTGAAACTAGAGAAATATTACGAGAAAGTAGAATTTTCCAACATATTCCAATGGTGCGAAGAACGTATATGTGTCCTACTAATAATGTATTGATCGCAGCTATATATATTTACTATTACTATATCTTCACGGAGAGAAAAGTTCGGAAATTTTTATTAGAAAATTCCGGTAAAAATTGGTATTCTCAAATGTAATCATATTGAAACTGATAGCTACCTTAATTTTTACGGAACAGCACCGTTAAATGTCCAAGTATCTGTTAAATTTCGTAGGAATTTTCAAGCATATAATTCAAAAGTAATAAAATAAATTCACCTTTAACAAAGGTAACATAACTACACAGTCTGATACGAGTACCCTAGTCCTCAGCGGCACGCACCAATCTCTGCACCACTAAGGCATTCTTCACTTTTAACAACTCATGTCCTTATAAAAATTCATTATTGACACTTGCAATGTTTAACAAACTGACTGAAAGTTAATTAATCAATGACATTCACATTGAAATTCAACAATACAGAAAACTAAGTCTCACACAACGAAGAAATTGATTTCAAATCTGTTTCAAGTTGGGGAGAACCGTAAAATTTGCAGGTATTCCGGGAATAGGCTACCAATTTTACCTTAATCACACAATAAATTTTAGGAATAACGTAAATATTACAATGCTGTTCCGTTAAAATTGTATGTGAAGACATTACAAATTACTGTAAGGATCGCAGATTTTATAGTACGGCTGCTTAAATTTTGATAGAATAGAGTGGAAGCGTAATTTTTCCTCTGTGTAGGATGATTTGTACCTACGATCTGCCTGCGTGCGATCGCATAGATTTCACTAAAAAATAAATATAATATATAAAGAAGAGAGATTGAACTCATGGATTTGCCAAACCAACACGAGGTCGTAAGACCATTCTGCAAAATGGGAAAATCCGAAAAGCCTCTTAAAGCGCTGTTACCCATGGCACGAGCTTATCCGCTTGCGAAAATTCTTTAAACCGTGTTAACATGTCTCACTGATTTGGCTGCAAAATGCTTGATGATAACTTGTGGGAAATAATTTTGAAATGTTTCAACAGAAATAAAAATCACAATGTTCAACTCTGTTAAATACATCACTCAAATAAAAATATCTCTCTAGTTCTCGCAATCCCTCGTGGAGCATCAAGTGGGATCAATCAATTTGAGGCAACGATTGTAACTGGACCTACGATTTAAGGTAGATTCGGAACCACCGACATTACTTCTGTTTTTCGCACGCATAGTGGCCGGAATTCAGGTTCTAACTGTACAAAATTCGTATTTCTATCAAATAGGGGGGTTTTCGGCGGTGCTGATTGATTGATTGATCTCGGCGAGATAAAAAAAAGGAATTTCGGTGGGGCAACGGCGAACAAGAGCAAGTGATATATCTGTGTATATATGCATTTTCTTCTTATTCGCCTCGCCCTGGAAAAGGTTACAAAAACTTTTCTTTGCTGTTGGGGATAAAACGCAAACATCTGAAGAAGTAAATATTGTAGATATGTAGAAGCAAATGAGGAATGCAGTGTATACTTATATGCCCCATAAATCATATAATTGACACTTTTCGGAGCGACATGAAAGCTGAAACAACTAAAAAAAATTGTCCACAATAACATGATAAAAACTAATATCTCGTCCACTCTTCGTCACCTCAATCTCGCTCTCGGTATCGCACTGTTACCCATGATATTGGTCTCGCTGCCGGTCTCGGTATCGTGTCGAGACCGATACCGGCAGCGAGAATTATCTCGATTATCGTGAAGCCCTAAACCTAATCCCAAGCCAGTATTTACTGTTTTAAAAGGTGCGGCGGAGAACACCCAGAAGCAGACGATCTTTACAAAAATAGTTTTTAAAAAAAAAGTTGAACCGACTTCACAAAAAGCGCTAAAAAGCATAAAATAATTTTTAATTTTATATCTATTACGACATTTTGAAGTCGGTGCAAATCAAACAACTTCAACAAAAATATTTAATCGTCATTTCTTATGATTCCGTAAGCTGAAACGTTCAGGTAGTATTATGTATTATTTTCAATTGTGGTTCTGTAGTTGTTTTATTTGTTTAATTTGCACCGACTTCAAAATGTCGTAATAGATATAAAATTAAAAATTATTTTATGCTTTTTAGCGCTTTTTGTGAAGTCGGTTCAACTTTTTTTTTAAAAACTATTTTATTTTTCACTTTTTAGTGTCTCCGACTCTATACAACGAAGAAAGGACCATCCAAATCGGTCCACGCGTTAAAAGTTAGTTTTAACCCCCTACCCCACCCCCATTCCACTAAACTTTTTTTCTCATGGCATCAATCAAGAAACATACTCTACCGAACAGAAAAGGAATCATCGAAATCGGTCCACGCGTTACGAAGTTACTACCCCTCCCCCTCCCCCACCTTCACCATAGGACCAAATTATTCTCCTATTAGCAATGGGGGATCACATTCTATACAACAGCAAAAGAACCATCCAAATCGGTCCACGTGTTACAAAGTTAGGTTCCATCCTCCCCCTCCCCCACCCCAGCAACATTTGTTTTCTCGTAGAATCTAGGATCATATTCTACTCAATAGAAAAAGATTTATCCAAATCGGTCCACGCGTTACGAAGTTAGACTACCCCCCCACCCACACCTTTCACCATGGGACCAAATTATTTTCCTATTAGCAATGGGGGATCATACTCTATACAACAGAAAAAGAACCATCGAAATCGGACCACGCGTTACAAAGCTAGGTTCCACCCCACCCCCACCCCCACCCCACTCCGCCCCAAAATTTTTTTCTCCTGGTATCAACTACGGAACATACTCTATCGAACAGAAAAAAAATTATCCAAATCGGTCGACGCGTTACAAAGTTAGACTACCCCTCCCCCCCCTCCCCCACCCTAGGACAACATTTTTTTCTCCTATTAGCAATGGGGGATCATACTCTGTACAACAAAAAAAGAACCATCCAAATCGGATTACAAAGTTGGGTTTCACCCCCACCCCCCCACCCCCTCCCTACCAAAAATTTTTTTAACATGGTACCAATCGGGGAAAATACTCTATCCAACAAAAAAAAATCATCAAAATCGGTCGACGCGTTACGAAGTTATGCCCGGTCAGACATAAAAAAACAAAAAAACAAAAAAAAACAAAACAAAAAACAAAAAAAATACGCGTCGAACTTAGAACCTCTTTGTTTTTGGGAAGTCGGTTAAAAATCATAAAGTAAAAGGTCTCAGTTTAACATTTTTACACATGGGGGGCGTGGACTCGCAATGATTTTCTGTAAGCCTCGGAAAAGGTGTCATCTTTGATTTCAAACTCGACTCATGCGCCGGAAACGGCTAGGGTTATTAAAGATGCGATTCATATTTGTTTCTTAAAGTAATCCCAGTTTCACCTCAGTTACACATCGCAAAAAAAAACAGTGACTTAGAAGCTTTAAATCGTAGTGATAACAATTTGGTTTTATATGAACTGGACATTATCTTCCACAGAAAATCAACGGATAATATTAGACTTAAAGATACTTTAGTTGATAGTTTCTCTTCAATTTCAGCGACTGTGCGCTGGTAGGGGCCGAACCTAGGACCTCCAGGATCGAAGGCCGACACGATATCACTTTCTTTGCCTAATTATTGTTTATCTTAGGAAATGACCAAGGTCTAGGGGACAACCCTTTTATGCGTTAGATTGCTTTGCTCGAAAGGGAATTATGGTAAGGGGAGTGAGGAAATTGAATGTCTCGTTTTTACATTGCTGCAACCCAGAGACGGAGTGGAATTTTTAATTCTATTTTTTATAAACCCACGGGGAGACCAGGCCTCGAAACCGTGAACAATGGCGTGGTGGTCGTGCCGCACAAACAATTAATCCAACTCCGTCTCCTTAAAAATATACTGAAGTAAAAATGTCGATTCTAAATATTTTTTCTTCTTATTTTTTTGGGCATGCTCGGTATGACTGAATTTGTTGGCTCGCTAAGCTAGCAAAAGTAGGTCTGGGTACTTTCTTCCACCGGAAGCTTTGACGACCTTGGCACGTATTAGCCGAAGGGAAGCCAGCTGGTTTTTCTATTTTTTAAAGTTATATTCAATTTGTACTTTTTGTATAAATCTAAAAAAATGAATTTTGAAGAAAATTTAATATGCATAGTTGATGTTGTTGTTTGTTCCATATAAGTTATATTAAATCATCGATTTAGTCAACTGTAACTGTGTTGAAAACCAGTGAATTTTCAATGGATTATTACTTTATTACCTTATCCAATCTTTACTTTAGCCAAAATTGTATGTGTGGCTTAAAATTCTTTAACCAAACAAATTTTATAGAGCCAAAGTAGAATTTACTTTTTTTTGTACAATGCTTTCGCTTTACTTAAAAATGGTGTTCTTCATATTCTCCAGAGTATTCCTTAATACAATTGCGGCGTTTAAATTCAACTGATTCCCAAAATTCTTGTTTTGAAGTAAATAAAAAAATAATCAATCTGCTTTTATTTTCTCCTTTACGGAAGAACTTTTTCCCAATTGTGAGGGATACATTTCAATCTGCCAAAAGTTGTTAGTGTTTACTTTCCTTTCAATGGAATTGTCGTTATTTGTTTCAGAAAACAGTTGAACTTTTTTATTTTCAATCTTCTCAAGATTGAACTGTTGCTTTGGTTTCTCCCTATGTATATGCCCTACTTCCACTTTTCTGAAAAAGTTTCCTAGTCAAACAATGTAACAATGCTTACTCAATTATAAGAACTCTCTCTATACTGTTTGTATATCCCTAATTCAGCAGAGTGGCCCCTTTGGACGGGAGATAACATTTTTAAGTGGAATTTAAAAAGGAGAACTCCTTTCTTTTCAACGTTAAGGGCGTTAATCTTATTGAAGGAAAAGTTACTTTCTTCGAAGAAAGTTAAAAACTTTTAAAATTGTGAAGCTCTTCACATTTTTACTTCCCCCACACAATTCGCTTAATTCTGAAGAAGTTTAGTAGCAAGATTTATTTACCGACTGGATCAATTTAAATGTGCTCACCTTCATCAATAAAGTTTTAAAGGTTGCTTAAATCTAGTAAATTATTATAGCATTCGATTTTCGTCTTTTATTAGCAGAATTTCTTTTCTAATAAAAGGCGTGTTGTACGCGGTCGATTAATATTTGCGAATACTTAATAACCTCTACAAAATATTCTCATTTATTTATAAAACGATTCAGCAATTGATTAAAATATTCTAAACCCTTACTTAAACTGTAGGTATTATAATTAATACTTACCAACACATTCAAATTACGACTGATTTTTCCAGATTTTGTTTACAAAAATAATTGTAACATAAAATCTATCTTTTCTAATATACAAACGAACATTAAAATTGGCCCAATAGAACTAGGAATATAAATTTTTTAAATCATATCAAAATGACAAAAAAACGACTTTTTGCAATTTTTAAAGGACTGCAGCTCCTACAATTAGCGAAATTTTTGTAAAATATTCTGGAATCGTTAGTGAGTTTATAAGACATTCATTTTCAGCTCCAATCCCCTTTTCTGTTTTCGATTCATCTATGAAGATGGAACTTCTTCTAATTATATTATCCCTGTTGGGTGTGATAACGGAAAAGGGTTTTCTAAAATCATATTGTGGCCTCATGCAATCGGTTAGGGTGCAACCCCATTTTTATGAAAGCTTTACTAAAAAATTAAGGTGAGATTGTTTGTTAACTTCATCCCACCAAAATATAAACCAATAAGGTAAGAATAGGCCTGACAATCGCTGTATACGTCCAGTGTACAATATGTGGTTTCATGTCCCATTTCCTACCAAAGATTTCCTTGCATGCGTAGGATGTATAAGATCCTTTCTTCATCCTCTCTTACATATTCCGTTTCCAATTCAACTTGAAATCTAAAATGACGCCCAGAAACATGGCTTCCGAAGAGATTTTGAGCGTACTGCCTTTAAATTTTGTTAGTTTCCGTATACGTAGTTAATATTTCGTTGTGGACAGCACCATTTCAGTCTTACTTGGATTTGGCACCGTTGTCATGTGCACATCTTTATATGGCTATAAAAGCAGAGCTCATGATATCACTAACCGTTTGTAGGAACTTTCCTTTTGCCAGACTATGTCATGTGCATACGTATAGAGATGTTTCCAAGTTAGGGTGATAAGACTCCTCCTGTTGTGTGGCACTGTTAACTGTTTTCCTAAGGAAGAATTATCCTAAACTGGCATTGACGACCATGCTGTTTAGGATTTTCTGTATCCAGTTCGTCAAAAACATCTGTGTGCCAGATCCCTTTAAAAAGAAAATGATGGATCATATTTTTATGTTGTTGAGGATTTTAACGCCTATGCTGCTTTTCGTCGCTTATGCAATTCTTCATGTCTACCAATTCTTCTATGGGAAGTGGAGTTGTCTTAATATCTTGTTGTTGGCCTTCCAAACTTCCCTCCACAGGGAAGAGGGTAGATACGAGCTGTTAAAGAATTTCCTGACTGTCCTCTGCCCAAGAGCCATCGTCTTAACATAAGTGCCCCAGTGGAGAGTGCTTTTGTCTAGAATTCTGCGTAGTCTAGTCGCTTCTGTTGTGGACCCTATATTCGAACAGTAGTTCTTCCAGGATGTTCTTTTTGCAAAATTGGTTCCCTTCCTGAATTCAATGAAGGTGGATTGATATAATTTTCACCTACTTGCCGATGACAAGATTTTCTTTGGTAGTGCTGGTATAAATAAGACTTTTAAGTCTCTCGATGGAGAATTTTATTCTTCGAAAGAGCTACGGCTATTGGACTAGGGCCACAACTATAATCCCTCCATGTAGCAGGCTACTTGGGAGTGGTGCAGATTAATTTGTACCACCTTTAGCTTTCCAACCTTCCTCATCTGCGGAGATGGTGAATCTTAGTCGTCCCAAGCTGAACTTCATCACCCCTCTAGCTGCCCTAACGACTGCAGTTGATGCACTTTTTAGATCTTTTCCCTCTCCTTTTGCTCCGGGCTTGGTGGACAGGACTGCTGGTGCAAAGATCGTATACGTATCCACACACGCAGGGGTAAAGTCGCTGCTGGAATACTTTTAATCCTCGCTCCGTGCCACAGGTCTCCTCGGTCTCGGATATACATAGGCAGGAAGTCATAAGATTGCTTGTTGTTGCACCCGATAGCTTTGATAGCTTTGCGCTAGCCACCTCTTCGGATTTTCAGATGTTTCCAACATCAGCTGTTTCTCCGGCGGCTAGCACGGCTTCCAAAATTTTGGCCACCACATTCATTCTATTTCGACAGCTTCTCATCCGGATTGCAAATATCGATCACTGCCAGCAGCGTTGCCATTTCAACCATAATTCTGGTAGACCTACCATATGTATGCACTCAATACCATCTACCATAATGAGTTTCATGGTATCTCGAAAATAACATTATTTTTCCGAATTCAAAAATTTCGACATTTTTAAATGAAAAAGTTCGACATTTTTGAATTCTGAAATACCGACAGTGAAAGAATCTTTAGTCAAATCAATTTGACGAAACCCAAAACAAGAAACAAAATGATTGTGCCTAATCTAAAAGCACTATTTCTGTCGAAACAGCATGTACAAAATGCAGGTGGCTGCCCAAAACTCATCCCGTCGAAGAACATGCTGTCAAGAATGACCACAAAATCACTATACAAGGAAAAAGATGTTTCAGCTGATAAAAGCTGTCAAGATATGAAAATTAGGAAGACGGGATTTTATATGAAGACTTTACGTTTTAAGAAACGTTTTTGCCGACTGACGTCGAAGACTCCAAAGGAGATAAATAAAAAGTTTTTTGTAAAACCTTGTGACTTGTCATAGAAGATACAATTTATTTTATTCCTCTCTGCTCTTTTAAATGTGTTCTAAAAATGTGTTTATTTCAAATAATACAGTTCTTAATTTCTTATATTTTAAATTGATCATTTTACCTTAAATTATCTTCATTACTTACAATACCATAACTTTTCGTCAAATACCATAATTTTGTCCAGATAATACCATATTCGATTGGCCAAAGACTGGCAACCCTGTGCCAGAGTTATGTCTTCGCTACTAGTGAAGCACTTTGGGTTGGACTTTGACGTATTCCTCCGCTCAGATTTTGCGGTTTTTGGTTTGGTAAGTGGTTTTGCTTCACCCGCTGAAATGTCGCTCAGCTTTTGAGTTGCTTTGAATAATTTTGCCCTTTTCAGAGGTATTGGCCGCGGATGTGGAGAGGACTTGAGTTATCTCAGAAATCCGTGTCTTGCCCTTAAAAGTCTCACTGATCTTCTCTACCTCTTTGTGTGCAGTGGCTATAGAAGGTGCACTTGTTATTGAAACTTCAGATGGTGTTATTTTGTTTGTTTCACTTAAACCGAATTCAAAATTTAATAATTCAGTAAAAAAAAAAAGCATAATTAGCGCTTTTTGTGAAGTCGGTTGATATTTTTTTAAAGTTAGTTTTCTTTTAATTTACAGAATATCACTTTACTTAAAACTCTGGCGGAGCAAGACATATTAAAGAAATATTTCTTGACATGAGCGATGTTTCTAATAAAGAAAATCAATATTCCTTTCTGTATATATTTTATGCAATTTGAAAAATAAGCTACAGAAAGGTTAATGTAACAGTGATCTTGTGATATTGATGTCTAATAAGACGTTTAATTTAGGTAAAGAAAGTCTAACACTTTGGTGCTGCTGTTGATGAAGAGCTAAATGAACTTAGAATTTCTTTACTAGATATACCGCTCATGTCAAGAAGTTTTTTCTAATATTTCTTGTTCCGCTCGAACAGTTTATTTTGGAATTTTTTCGTTACTGTTCAGGTTTTTCAGGGAATTTCAAGGAGGTAACCAGTGCTTCTTTGTTATAGAAATCTTTAAGTATATAATATGGTAAAAATCCGACTTATTTTGGAATTTTATTTTTGGTTGAGATGTTCTGTGGTCCTCTGGCGCTGCGTTTCTGGACCAGGGTGGACTCGAAAACGTTCGGCCTTCGGATCTCTTTGCTGGTAAGTTTCATTTTCATCATATATATATGCATTAGAGTGACCGTTATATCCCGATATTCTTTCCGATCGTGACGTCCCGTAGAATCTTACACAACTTGTAAAATAACTGGAAAATTCATTAGGAATTTTGTCCCTCCACAAAAAGTCTATTGAATTGTATGTCTCAAAATATTACCGTGACTATGAGAGAAATTCCCCTCTCCGACGGTTTTCGGGCACAAACAGTTCGCAAAAAGGTTTTTATTTGTTAAATCCCTCTTCCTTGTTATTTGCTCTGGTCTCTTAACTCGCACGATATTATTAAGGTTTTCAGTGGAGGATGAAGGGTTGCAACAAGAGAACTCTCCGAAGGTTGGGTCAATTCTCAGGCGTGGAAAAAACAGGCTTTAAGTGAAGTTGAATCGATTTCTACGAACGCTTATGAAGGCGTGCCTTGTGGGGGTGCTGGTGGATGGACGGAAGAGTTGAAAGTGATCCCCGCGACACACGGAAGTTCTCAAGTATTAGTTACACCTCCAAGCGGTAGCAACCGGGCAATGCATCATAGCACGTAGCCAAGTAATTAATGCGGGAGGAGACAACCTCTTGAAAAATCCGCCATAACTCCAAGGAAGATCACGTCGAGGAAGTCAGTAGTACCAAGGGGTCGCGAATGTTGTCTCCGCTTCACTTTTGTAGGAGTGAAGATGGAGAGAATAGTATACCCTAACAGATTAGCTACATCTATGGTACCCACGACAGAAGCAGCTCTGGAAAAATTACCTTCCGAAGTTTCTGCGGCGGCTATGTAAGCTGAACTTGCGCCAGCTAGAAGTGCTGTAGTAGTGAAAGTGCCGTTGGCAAAATAATGACTAGCACTTCCTCAGATGCGGTGGTCGCAGAAATGGTAGATTCTAACGAATTGGCTATCTCCGAAAGAAGGTACTTGTGCTGGCTCTAGGCTTAAGACTAAAACTTCATGCTCCGGAACCCTTCACTGCTTTGGGCAAAAGAGCGGTGAAGGTGATGCTTATTGGAGACGGTGGAACAACATGGATTCCAGCAAACAGGCTAAGTTTGTAGCATTAACTCAGGCAATCGAGGTTTAGGGCGACAGCGAGATACATATTTCAGCTGACCTCAGCTAAGGAGACTGTCAGACGCTTTTATGTGGTCTGTTTCGGCTAATCGCAGGAGAGGTGTATTTATTGAGTGAGAATCTCGCAATACCGCAGTTCACAGGCTACCCGGCGACTGGTGGAAGATTTTCACCCATCCCGCTTAAAAAAACCTATGCCTTGTAATTTTTTTAACTTTAGATTATTAATTTATATGTATGATGAAATACTTGGTAATCGTAATAATAAATTATCATATCCTTTATGTTTCCCTTAGGACGCGAACATGAAACTACTGAATATTTTTGAAAAAATTTACAGTAACAGAGGTACATACGTATACAGGGCTTTTTCTGTGAATTTACTTGAGACTCTTTAAAGGTTTTAATACCCAATAAAAATCATAACACTTAATAATTGCTATATTTATTAGTTTTTGAAGAAGCACGACGTTATGATGTGGTATTAGTCTAAAAGAAATAAAATAGTTATTATAAAGAAAATGGAACTAGGTGTTACCTGTTGTGGCGTCTACTTGTGTTCATTCCCAGTTGAATTCTTCATGCTGCTTAAACTTTTTATTGCAGTTAGTAAGTACCCAGCCAAACAGGGAGGATCTGTTACATAGAAGTTATTCAAAAATGAATGAGAAAATGAAATTTATTTCCCATCTGGAATGCATTAAAATTAACAGAAATTTATGGATTCTACGAAGAAGCGCAAGCGAAAAGATGTACTTTCGACCAGAATATATATAATACGTAAAACTATAGAAATTTCCTTTTCTCATTCATGTTTGAATAACTTTTACATTTTTTGTCTGATTTGGGCAAATTTATACTTAAAATTTTCGTAAAAGAATGATCTTTCCTCTTAAATCTTAATAATATGAAAAACAATTTTTCTTGGAAGTAAACGGAGGAATTAGTGACTTTTTAAAAATGCCGGAAAAATCACTTTTTTTGGACTTTGACCGCCTGTAACTTCATCAAATCTCATCCGATCCGCGTAAGCAGCATAGCGTTATAAAGAGAAAAAAGTTACCTTTTCAAAGATATACAATATATGCAGCAATGCAATATCGCTTAAAAATTGATGAATAGATGGGTAAATAACTGAGAAAAGTGCCATATAATGGTTTTTTTAGAATATCTCAATATTTCTCTTAAGAGGAAAAAAATTTTTGCCATTTTTGGAATCTACATTAAAAAAAGTCTATGAAAAACCAGATCTCGAATTGAGGCCCAAATTTGCAGACCAGTGTTATCGATGGAATAAATAAGCCATGAAAAACGTCTTTAACTTAGAGATGGGCAAAACGGATCTTTTGAACGAATCGGCTCTTCGGATCTGCTTCTTTTAAAAGATCCGGCTCCAAGAGTCGGTTCGAATGAGTCACTAAACATGTTCAGCTTGAGACAACCGACTTCTTTAGAAGCGTTTCGTACTGTTTATTTAATTTAGAACCTTAAGATGTTTGCAAAAGGTTGGATATCTTAAGATATTGTATAATTGCTTACAAAACTACTTAAATATGACAATTTTTTTAACTTTTGTATGCTTTAACAATTAAAAAACGCAAAAACAGGAAACTGAATACAGCCAAACAAGTGCATATACCAATTAAAAAGCTCAAAAATTCACTTGCCCGCTGGCATATGTTTGGACATCACTGTTCTAGAGCGAAGACCGAGGTGTTGCGTACGCTTCAGTGGTAGTTCTTGCAGAACTTTTAGTTCCACGTTCTCCTGTTTTTTCAAGTATTCCTCTTTCTATCATTAAATTCTTATGAGCGCTCATTCTCATTATTCAACAAGAAGGATCAAATCAAAAAGAAGAATGATGCAAATCTTGAGAAATGACTCTTCGGGATCCGTCACGGGACAAAACTGAGATCCGGTTCACTTGACTCACTTTTGAGAGCCGGATCTTTCAGCCGGTTCAGATCTGAGTTACCCATCTCTACCAACCCAAAGTCAATGCTGATAGATAAAATTGTCCATAGAAAGTCCGGAAAAATATATTCATATATATGGCACATGTTAGCAGCTCGCAAAAAAATATATTCTTGAATAAAAGGGGAAGCAAACAACGCCGAGAATTTTTCTGAGTTATTCAAGATAAGAACATTACTCACAAGAACATTTTGAGCTAAAAATGTCAGAATTAGTTTTTAAAATTTTCGAACCGATTGGAACAATTAGCCGTGAACATACTATAGATCTGGTTCCAGAAACTTGAAAGATACTTCCAATAGTGGGCAAAATTGCATAAAATCGGCAGTTTTGGTATGCGAAGCGTTCAGTTTTTTCTAAAATTTCGAAGGATATAGGGAAAGTCGTGGAATTCAAAAATCAAAGTGCAGAGTTCAGTGTAAAAACCAAAAGTCAAAGTAAAGGTCAAGAAAAGTGGAGTCCAGGGATTGATTGAAGGAGGACTTGGACAGTGTTCTACTTTTGATTTTTTTCCTGCTTTTATTTTTTTAGTTATATTTGCATTGTGCGTATCTTGCGTGAAAAAAGCTTATTTTGAAGGGTAAGAATAGCATTAAATAACGCAACTAAAAAAATACCAAGCAAATGTTGTGTATCCTGTACATAACCTCAAAAGTAGCCAAAAAATTCATTTTTTTGAGTACATAACCTCAAATATCTCAAAATCGCGACCTGATTGTCCAATTATGACCTCTCGGACTCTACGCAGCAGATTACTTTAAAAATGACCCTCAGCTGCCCAGTTACAAGCATGACCCCATTTGTTGTCCCACAGTGTTATTTGTAATTATTGTGATGAACTTGTTATAATTTGTTATTATTTGGCAAAGATTATATTTTAACTGTAATTTGTAATTATGTGGCAGAGAAATTATTTTTTACTTTTTAGTTAGTCATACTTTAATTAAGTATTTAAATTTCAAACATAACATTAAATATTTAAATTTCACATATATTTGTAAATTATTCAAAAAATTTTTATTCAAACTCTTATTATACAGAGTAATCAATGAGTGCCCTTTTTAATTATTGAAATACAATTTCAAATTACAGAGCACTATCCGACAAAATCACATTTCCCGACGTTGTTAACAGTACAATGGGAACGATGTTAAATCTCAATCGGCTATAGAGTAAGAGATAATTTGCTAATTAACAATTTATCTCTTAACAATAAGTTACGATTTCTTGCTGATTATTCCCATAACTTTGTATTGTATTGTATCGTTATCCATCCTAAGAGTCGTCATTGGAGTGAGTGATAACGTGTCGTCCTACCAATCCGGAAGTATCAGCTTCGAATCCTACCGGCGGCGATACATGGTTATTAGATTACGAAGAAAAGGCCGTGGGATTTGCAGAAAAAATGGAGTTTAAAATATGTTAGTGTAATTTTCTTTTATTGCCAAAATTAGCTTGTATTAGCCAGAATTCACTTCCTAGTATCCTGACGTTCTATTACAAATTCTATTCTGATGGAAATTTTGCTATAAAAGTGGCCAGTCAGCAAGAATATCGATTCATATCGACATCATATCGATTCTTACGCTAAAATTATTAAAAATTAGCATAATTTACTTTTGAGAAATACGCGGATGTAACTTACATTTATTGAGTAGTAGACTGAAAAGAATAAGCAGCGGCTGTACAGGAATATGACAGGAGATTCTCCAATCGATGGTATTTTCGCGGACTATCCGAAGGTTAAGCGACCCCGGCATTGTAACTTCAAACTGGAGGTTATTAGCATGCATCGAAGGTGGATGACACCTTTTGTAACATACTAAGATTAATTGTGATAAGTTTCGAATTCAATAAAAAGCATTTTAGGATTAATTTGAGTTTAACTGCTTTAAATTGCAGATTTTTATAATATTTCCCAAAAGGTTTTTAGGTAGAAATTTCTATATTGTTAATCTACCCCTGGACATGTTGCACCTTTTTGGAAAGGCAATAAGATAGGCAATTTCATAAAAATAAAAAACAAGTCTATTAATTACTTATTATTAATTATTATAATTAAATTTTAGGTAATCGTAAAGCATTTTTTTCATTTTTGGAAGCAACTGTGCCTGCAATCGTAGAAGTTTCAACATTGTTCACAATTCTGAAATGGTAATTGGGAGTTTGTTTGATGTCGCAGCGTTGAGTAGAACAAAAGTTAAAAATAAAAGAGTGATGTGCATACCATGAAAATGGCAAATTTATGAATTTCCCTGCAACTACCAAACGGTTGAGATTTCCCTCCTCGTGTCAGGCAATTTTTTGTTTGTGCGAGGTCTATCAACTCACTTACTTTGGCACACCAGATTTTAAACACCCTGTATATTATCGATTAGTTCATGCAAGGCTATCTCAACGGACTTACCTTTATTACATGCTTATTCGGAAAGAGACAGCTTAGATAGCTCGACTATATCTTCGACTTCTTGGCCTGAAGTCTTTAGGTTTACTGTGTGATCAGAATGATCATGCCGTCACAAATTTAATTCAGATTACCTGAACCAAAAGCATGCGACGCGGCGTCAAATATCAAAACACTACAAGCGATCAAGAACCCGACGTAATGCTGTTCGCGTGAAGTAAACTTTGTTGTTGTTTATATTAAAGCAAAAGTAATGTCAATTGCCTATTAAGTAATTATGAATTTATATGATATATGCGAAATGTATTTAATTATGAACTTTGTTATAGCTAAGTAAGCAATATTTGTAATTGTCAATGAACTTTATTGTTACGATTATAGCTAAGTAATCAATAATTGTATATAAAAATGAGAAATAAAACTGACTTGGGTCACTGATTATTCATTCCTTGAATCGTTAGTTTCATTGTTGCGAATTCCCCCCACCCGCGGTAAGGGTTCCAGCAATAGCGGTACAATAAGTAATCTCCCCACCAGTGGTAAGAGATTCACTTAAACATTTGTACATTTGGTCATTCGAGCACAAGAACTCAGCTTTACCTAGCTGATTACATCCACTAAGAAGACGTTTCCGGAATAGCTGAAGATACTATTCCGATCACAAGAACTCAGCTTCACCTAGCTGGTTACATTAAGAAGACGTCTCTGAAGTACTGGAAGATACTTTTCCATATATCCCAGCTCTCTGGTCGCACATTATAGGCGGAACCGAAGCCAATTTGGATAGGAGCAGCACTAAGGAGCTATAGGAAAGCGTATCCAAGCCATAACGAAGTAGGCTTGGAATATTTTAACATTATCTGGCGGACACATTACTGAAACGAAGTCTGCAGCCATAAGTACCCTATCATTTAAAGACCGGAATTAGTTGACGGAAAAACATGGAACCACTAGCAAAGCAGCAGCAGCAAGCCTTGGAAGATATCTTGAAAATTAAAATCAACTATAAGAAAGACCCCGAGTCGAGGAAGAATGCTACGTATATTCACACCAGACTCAATCGACTGGAATGCATGTGGGCTCAATTTAGTTAGCGGGACATCAAAATACAGGGATTGAAAGATGAGAACAGTGACCATCCCTATTTCTCAAATAATTTCTTTGCAGATACCGAGAAACAATATGAAGACATCAAAGATATGTTACAAACGAAGCTGCTAGCAATAGAGCAACGTGAGATAGAGAAGCAAAACGCCAAAGTAATGGAAGATCCGTCCAAGTCTCCAGGATTGGGTACACCAAGATTGTATTAGAACCTTTGAATAAAGCACGCGACGAGCGTAATGTTGCCTTGATTTCAACCAGCGCCTCAGCAACAGAGGACAGGTCTACGGTTTCTCGAAAGGACATCATTATAGACCATCAGCAACGCGATTTCCACCTACTTCCAGTTACGCGGTGAGCGACTTAGTATTAAAGGAAGAAGAGCGAGTCACCTTTTCCCTTTCGGAAGATGAATGCTGCTCGTTGGCGAGCGCAGACTTTTTGATGTCAGAGAAGGGGCTGCTTAGGTCTTCTTTTGGGCAAGGAGATGCAGTGAGCACTTGTCGATCTCTGCAAGCTTCTGCTGAGAGGCCAGTGCAACTTTAGAGCGGGTAAAATTTGTAGATCTCCAACTTACTCCGTGGGATAAGTTAGCTTTGACGGTGGGTTGCTTTCCTTATCCGGTGGGCGCCATTTTTGTAATTTGGAATGCCGCATGTTATAGAAATCCCAAGAATATTCCTTGAGGAGTACAAGTATCAAGGAGGCTCCGTTAGAAGTCAACCTGGTACCCTTGGCTGCAAACCATCCAATACGCACGGAAACGCATAATATCTTGGATTTTGAGAGTTGCTTAGGGAGAGTTCCTATCTCTCCGCCAGACACCAATTTGCCAGCACCTCTAACGGTCGAAAGTTTAGGAGAATAATACTAGCCATCCTACGTGGAGGATTAAGTCAAACTTCCTGCAGTACTCACAGTTATGGTACGTACACTAGGTGTTTTATGTTCGTCCCCTTGTAGGAAGGCCACGGCTAGTAAAGTAAAAAAAAAGTTAATCCCGAAAGTTTTTTAAAGCACTGCGTATTTCTCATTCATTAAGTATTAGTTCGTAAAAGAATTCTCTTCGACTACATGTGGACTTTCGGAACCCCAATTCCTACAGTTTTGCAAAACAGATGGCCATCCCGTTGATTATATTTTTTTAGGTTTGTTAAGGAACTGGTTAAAGTTTTCGGATAATAGGTAACATGCATGTTACCTGGGGATACTATATAGGAACATGCAATATAATCATTTTTTGCATTTTAAATATTAATTTTATATAATTCTGTATAGGTCATTTAATAAACGAATCTTTCTTTTTGCTGATGCTTTCAAGTTATATCGTATCGTTTCTTCCACAATCAACCGGACTTTTTTCTTTCTCCTCAATTTTTTTCATTTTGAAACACCTTTTTTTGTAAGTAAATCGAGCAGTGTTATCACGTAAGCTTAAACAACCCAATAGTTCACGAGCATAAATGAACCTACAATAATTCATTAACATAATTAGGAGAGGATGTAAAAGTTCGTTATAAATAGCTAAAAGAGTAAAATATGTTAATTTGAAATGTTCTCGTAAGCCGCCACGTGCTATGATTATGATTCACAGAGTTTCGAGGATAAAGTTCTTGTTTAGCTACTTTAGCTTCATAACGCAAACATGGATTTGTTGCAGTTTGTGGATTTCTTCATTTGAAAATAAAGTAAACTTCCTTTAGGGTAAATACTAAGAAGCGACCAAAGACAAAATTCTCCGGATATAAGAAACGTGCAATTTTTGTATGTGGGGTGGTATTTTACTCGCAGATCCTTGGAAGCAGGTCAACAATTTTTCCATTTAATGAAATCCTCCTCAAGTATCTCTGTTAAGGACGAAAAAGATTTTTATTTCTGCTTTCCAGTTGACAGCATAATGATTCTTCAGATCAGACAAGAAAGTTAAAAATTTTCAAGAAAAAATAAAGCGTTTGGGTACATTTTTTATGGAGTTTCTTCGCAAATAATGGCAATAGCTTTCAGCTTTTAAATTTTCTGCAATGGATGGAGGAAAGAAGAGAAAAATTGCACTTCCAGCTTTTACGTAAGAACTAAGAAACTGTGTTTACTCTTGTGGGAACGTTATATTTGAACTTCATGAGAAAGACCCTGAAGATGTTGTTTGTAGCCCAGTTCTACTTATTTACCTTTCAACCAACAATATTCTTCTAAAACCTTTGAATTTCAATAAGTATTTTTCGGTAAGACTTGGGGTAAGGGAATTTAATATGGAATGTTTAGCGAAGGCATTGAAACCCTTTTCCGCATCAACTAACCTTCTCGAAACAAATTAATGCTAAGCATATGGGATCTTTCGGGTAGAAGCAAACATGTCCTGTAGGGACAATATCTTCTTCGTTATTAAAGTCTCTCCTTATAGACGTAGATATGTATTTACACATACAGCCATACACAAGAGGAAATAGCCTGAGGCTTATTGTATATTATTTGGATTATCATTTTCTCCCGTCAAATAACTCGGCTAATATTAGCATATACATATCATTGTTTGTTATTATTTAAATTTCAAGCAGAATGGGATTTTATGAGGGAAGTTTTATTCGCGGATTTTTCTTCTCTTTTAAAACATTTTAAGAAAATTATTCTTGAGGTAGAGAGAGTGCTGCTCAAGTCTTATTTCCCTGGGCGTTGAATGCTATTTCGCACCTCGCGTATGGCAATGGAAGCTGTTGGAAAACTTCGTCGTCAGCCTTCTTCAACCTCTTTGTAGAGTGCACACATATAGTGCTACAATTCAGTGTTCACTTAACACATCTGGTGCAAAATTTCCGTGAACCGTGTTTGAGTTCCTTTCTGGTTGAGTTAATTACTGGACGAAGTTAAAGGCGAGTAATTGAATTTTGGGCTATCAGAGGGTAAATCTAATTTTGTGGTTTTAAGATGTTAGATATCTGGCCCCGGATGGATGAAAACGTGGCCGTCTAATGAATTAAGTGCTTTCGGTCTTAAGATTTACAGACCTGATGATGAACTTTTGAGTAATTGCGAATTGTAAGGATACTAATCCTACTTATTCGTTCCTGAATGCCGTCTCCCCTTGTTGTTAGCTGGTAGTTAAATTTTGCCAACACTAAGTAAGTTTTAATTCCTTACCATTTATCTCTCTTCAAACTGAGAATAAATTATCGAATCTTTTTGCATTTTTCGAAACAAAGAGACTGCCAAGAAATATAATTAAAACATTGTGAATTGAAATGGTTAAACTATTATAAATAAAATGTAATATAGCCGAGGAAGATATGCAATTTTCTGTAAAGGAGCCTGCAGCACTGCATAAAGTGAAATTCGTATTACCCAACATATCACATGGTATTAATGTTTTAATTTTTTGATATAGTCCACTACATGTCTGAGCATTACAAATTACAGCAGCGATTAAGGTAGAAACGAATCAATGGTGAACTAGTGAAATTAAATCATTGAGTAGTGAAAGCGAATTTCTCTACTAGTTTGCGTACAAAAGATTTCTTGAAAAGACATACGTAATCTATTAATTAACTGCAGGCCAAAATGTTCCTTGACTTGAAAACCTGATGATTTTAACGAATATATCAAAGGAAACCAACTATCAACGCGATAGTCTGCAGATTATTTTGTAACCCCAAATAATAGATTTTTCGAAGCGGAGGAAGCTTAATTAGAAGCTTAATTTCGATTAAATCCTGCTCTATCTTTGACCTGAGCTTCTTAAACTTATCTTATCTTGTGTGATTCCATTTATTGCTCATAAATTTAATTTTTGTCTTCTGACCTAGCAGTTTCTTATGTTGTTCTAATTTCGAAGGTCCCACAGACTTCACAGGCCGGTGGCCTTCGACCTATAAGTCTTCTTTGCTGTCTTGCAATAGGATTATTTCTAACCAAATGCTAGCTTATTTTGAGGAAAGAAATATTATTACTTAGTGACACGGTTGTGAGACCGCTCTTTTAAAACGAACAACAGATATTAGAGCAGATTTCGATAACGATCAAGTAATTGTACTCGATTTCTCTAAAGCTTTAAATTATGTTAACCATTCACTTCTGCTTAAAAATTAAGTAAACAGTGTGATTTGTCCAAATCGGCGTAAAAACTTTTGCGGAGCTATCTTGCTACTAGGAGAGAGTAAGTCAAGATAGGAGAACGGCTTTCTGCTTCCACATATATCTATTTGGGGGTACCCCGAGGGTCAGTATTGGGCCCCCTACTCGTCACAGTTTATATTAATAATATTGTTGATATAATCTTTGACTCAAAAGCTCACATCTATGCTGATGATGTGCAGCTCTATATAAGCAGACCTCGATGAGGATTGTGTTGTCCGAGACTTAATGACGTCTTGCGGCGATTGTACCTTTGGTCAATGCAAAATTATTTGAACCTTAATTATAATAAATCTGAATATATCCTTTCTCGAAACATGAAGGGATTTTCTTAGGTGGTCTTGGGTTCGACAGTTTTGAAGTTTAGAGGCAAGGTGAAAAGTCTTGGTGTGGTATTGAATAAGTGCTTTTCGTAAGCTGCTTCCCATCTGATACACGACTTAAATTTGTTCAAACTCTGCTTCTTCCAATTAATACTTATTCTTGTGACATTTTTTCATCACTTTATGTCAGCTGTTTTTCCAAAATACGTGTATCGTTCAACGACTGTGTTAGTTTTGTATATAACTTAAAAAGATATGACCATATTTCGCATTTTAGGAACTTTATTTTTGGTTGCTCAATTGATACTTATCTCAATATAAGAAATTTGTGCTTATTCATAAGCTGGTGAATACTCATGAACGCATGTACCTATTGGAGCATGTCAGCTTCTTGCGTTCATCTAGGTCTATGAACTTATCTTTGGCTAGAGTAAAAACAGTTGTTGGGAAAAAATCTTAATTCTGTTCCTTTAAATATTAAAAGACTTACTCGGCTGGGGAATTTAGGCGACTCCTGGAACGCTACTTTGGAATGGATTAGAAAAGTAGTGGTTAAATTGATACGTACTCTTTTCTTTCAATTAGTGTAATGTTTATTCTTTTGCAAATTAACTTCTTTTAACTAGGTCAATTTAGACTTTTGTAAACATTTTTAGCATATAGTATTTATTTTCACATTTTTTTATGGTCCACTTATAGCATTACAATCTTCTTGTACTTTGTCTTGATAGTTTAATTCTTTCCGAAGGTAGAGAGTAAAAGAATCTTGCAATCGATTGCAATTTAACCCCCCCCCCCCCCCCCACCACCACCACCACCACAGAGATGTAAGAAATACTCCTTCTTACTTAGCGCTAATTTACAAGTCCACGCACACTGAGATTTGTTGAAATGGAGTGACTTATAAGCTATCTCATATGAGTACAATTTTACTTTTAGTGGAGGATAACCATTTTTAATTGCCAATGTTTATTGGGAATTTGCAGCCGTTGAGATAAGATTAATATAACCAAATATATACGAATAAAATCATAGGTGGAGTAAGTGTCAACGTGTCGGCTTATTCGTAGGTCCCAGGTTCGAATGCCACCGGCGGCGACCCATGGCTGAGTTGAGCTGAGAAAATTGACTTTCTGGAGCATCGACGGAATGTCGGTTGTATTTCTCTCATCTATCGTATGTTTCGCTCTTCTATTGCTAATTTACAGGCCATTGTTCTAACGAAATTGCTAGCCTAATTTCTTGTAGACACATCAAATTCCACATGACATGAAAACGTGACAAACCAACGAACAATCAGGCCACAATTCCTCAAATTAATGAAAAGCTTACATTCCCCCATAAACCTTGAGTGTTAGTGAAGCATAATAAGCAAAAATGGTGAAAACCTTGTAGGGTTGTCACACATTAGTGACATGCATATATAAGTAAGTTTTAAGTCCGTTACAATTTAGTTTGAAAACCGTGACAACTCCTCTAACTTCGTAAATTTATAAAAATAAATATTTTAATTCCAAAGAATTGTCTTGCTGTTATCATTTTTTTAATTTATAACTTAATATAAATAACTCGCGCGATAAAAGCACTTAAAGCTGCTTCCACCCCCATATTCTAAAGGTCAAATTTGATCCTACATACTGTCAAATTTAGGGAATCTTTCCAAAGTAGAACGACACATACTATATAATAGCTTACCATATTCTGTTTTTCTTTCGTCTTATGAGACCGAAATTTCTAAAGGAGACGAACATCATCATCGCCTTCAATCAAAATCTACTAAACCAATTCCCTTAGCATGTTGGGCCGCACATGATAGGGTTAAGTAGAGTAATTTCTAAATTTTTTATAAACTATTTTTGCTAGTGTTTGTTAAAAAATTAGTGGAGCAGAGATGTTTTCGTTTGTTTTTGCTATTTTTGAAGAGCTACATCTAGTCGTATGGAAATAAAAAAAAAGTATTTTGAAGCTTCAAGTTTCTAATTTCGAGATTTTTTGGAAAAAATTATATTAACAATAATAATAACGTAAAAAATAGCGCGTGAAAATGTTTTACCTTTTGTTTAAGGGTCCACGGGCTTGGCACTTTTTTCAGTTAATATAATGCGAAGGACAGTTAGCTTGTTTATTCGTCTTAAGTTTGCTTTTTTTATTCTCTCTACGTCAATTTTTCGCTGAGATATCTAACTTTTAATAAAACAGGGTCCTTTTATCGTTAACCATCGATATATCGGTAAACAATGACCACACAGCAAATGTAAGGGCAGATTTAAAATGTAGAATCAATTTCCTACAAGCTTCTTTCAAGACTTTTTGAGAAAAACAAAAGTTGTTCACCCTCAACATTGATTTGAATAAAATAGTTTTTAAAAAAAAAGTTGAACGGACTTCACAAAAAGCGCTAAAAAGCATAAAATAATTTTTAATTTTATATCTATTACGACATTTTGAAGTCGGTGCAAATCAAACAAACCAAACAACTACAACAAAAATATTTAATCGTCATTTATTATGATCCCTTAAGCTGAAACGTTCAGGTAGTATTATGTATTATTTTTATTTTGTTTAATTTGCACCGACTTCAAAATGTCGTAATAGATATAAAATTAAAAATTATTTTATGCATTTTAGCGCTTTTTGTGAAGTCGGTTCAACTTTTTTTTTTAAACTATTTTATTTTTCACTTCGTAGTGTCTTCTACTCTATACAACGAAGAAAGAACCATCCAAATCGGTCCACGCGTTTTAACCCCCTACCTCACCCCCATTCCACTAAACTTTTTTCTCATGGTATCAATCAGGGAACAAACTCTACCGACTAGAAAAGGAATCATCGAAATCGGTTCAAGCGTTACGAAGTTACTACCCCTCCCTCCCCCCACCACCATAGGACCAAATTATTCTCCTATTAGCAATGGGGGATCACGCTCTATACAACAGCAAAAGAACAATCCAAATCGATCAACGCGTTACAAAGTTAGGTTCCACCCTCTTCTCCCACCCCGACCCCAGCAACATTTGTTTTCTCGTAGTATCAACCAAGGATCATATTCTACCCAATAGAAAAAGAATTATCCAAATAGGTCCACGCGTTACGAAGTTAGACTAACCCCCCCCCCCCCCCTCAACCACACCTTTCACCATAGGACCAAATTATTCTCCTATTAGCAATGGGGGATCATACTCTATACAACAGAAAAAGAACCATCGAAATCGGACCACGCGTTACAAAGTTAGGTTCCACTCCCACCCCCACCTCCATCCCCTTAAAATTTTTTTCACCCGGTATCAGCCGCGGAACATACTCTACCCAACAGAAAAAGAATAATCCAAATCGGTCCACGCGTTACAAAGTTAGACTATCCCTCCGCCCTCCCCGCCCCCTAGCCCAATTTTTTTTTCTCTTGTTAGCAATGGGGGATCATACTCTGTGCAACAAAAAAAGAACCATCCAAATCGGACCACGCGTTACAAAGTTAGGTTTCACCCCCACCCCCCACCCCCACCCTTCCAAAAATTTTTTTGACATGGTACCAATCGGTGAGCATTCTCTACCCAACAGAAAAAGAATTATCCAAATCGGTCGACGCGTTACGAAGTTATGCCCGGTCAGACATAAAAAAAAAAATAAAATACTTGTCGAACTTAGAACCTCTTTGTTTTTGGGAAGTCGGTTAAAAACAAAGCAAAAAAAGGAAAATTTTACGTGTTTTCTTTATTATTTTCTTTTCCCGAGATCGAGAAAACATTCCATCGCTTCTTTCGTAAAGAAATCTCCAAAAATACTGTCGAGCTTGACGTCTTCACTCCAAAGGCCATGTTACTGTCCTTGTCCTTGAGCTCGATTTTTATTTTTTTTGCAAAACCTGTCTGAGCAGCGGTGACAAGGTAGCAAGCAAAATCTTTGCCTGTTTTTCGGTGTTTGTCTAAAAACCTTTTTCGTTTCTTACACCTTTTTAACCGACTTCCCAAAAACAAAGAGGTTCTAAGTTCGACGCGTATTTTTATTTTTTTTTTATTTTTTTTTATGTTTCCACCTTTTAGTGCGTGCTTTGTCGGGCATTTTCGTATTTTCAAAATCGATAATTTCAATTCCTGCACCATCTGTGTATATCTGTAAAATTATTAGTTTTTAAACTATTCTTTAGAGTGATGATAAGACACCAATTTACTTTAACTTAAATACCTTGATTAACTGGGGAGGAACACCAGCAGCATCATAACCAGTTTCCCTATAATCTTGTTTCTAGCCCTGCCTTGTCTAGCTTTTCTCGTTTTGATTATACTCCTTCCGGTCGACTTCACTTTGTTGTACCAAACTCTCTATGCGATGTGATGTAAAGAGTTTGCGAAACGTCTTTGCTGGAAATACTGAGTAGAATCTGATTTTGAAATATGTGTGTAATACCAAAATTGGATAAAAATGTTGTTGACTATCTATTATATTAGCCGTTTTTTATTCTGAAGCCTCAAATTCGGCTGATATAACAAATTTAATTATGCAACTTTCAAAATGAATGACTCATATTCTATAATACTTCCATATTACTATCGCTGTATTTGTCTACCTTACAAAATGAATCATCACCAGAACGTAATCGAACATTTCGCACTAGACAAAACCAAAGATGTGGTGATAATAGGAAAAAGAACTGCAGGATCAAACTATCCCCGTTTTTACAAAATATCTACAAACAGTAAATACACGAATATTTCTTATTTTGATTTAACAAATTACCAAAATCGAAAGAAGTTTCACATTCATCCGTTCGCTTATGTACATGAGATTTAAGTTTAATGGTTTCGTAGTAATTAGAAACTGTTATGAGAATTCACGCTCATAACAATTTTCAAAGCCTCATCACATTCCATTCCTGCTCTTTCCTATAAATTATTGTCCCGCATCTCTACTTTTTTTTATATACATACATGATGTGGCCAAAGCTCAGGGGATGCTAAAGCACAGTCTTGGCAAGAAAAGAATTAAGGATAAGGGAAATGGGTAAGGAGGTTGAGTAAAGGAGGTCTCGATGTGCACCTCGTTTGAAAGTTTCGATCTCATAAGACGAGGGAAAGGCAGAAGAAGGTAAACTGTTCCACATTCGTGTTGTTCTGCTTAGAAATTATTCCCGAAATATGACGGTTCGTCCAAACTTGACCTGAAGAGTATATGCCATGCAATGTTTTGTTTGTCTAGTTGAGATCTATCACCCCACTCATTTTGGCACGTCAGATCTGAAACACCCTGTATAGTATCTTCGATTGGGGTTAGGAAGTTATTTTGTTTGTTAAATTTACACTGATTTTAAAATTACGACATTTATCATATAAAATGTTATGTTATTTTACAGCAACATGAAACAAAGTTAATCCCAGCCATCCTTTCACACTACGCACAAAAATTCTTCTTATGGCATAGCATCCAAATCGGTCCACGCGCAACGAAAGTAGGTGCAACCACTACCCCACCAAAAAATTTTTTGAAATTGTCCCAATCGGGGAACATACTCTATGAAGCAAAAAAAGAATCATCCAAATCGCATTCCGTGTATTCCGTAGACAGTAAAGTATACACGGACACGATTTTGCAAAGAGATACTGCAATATTCTTAAGCGAGAGGCCAATTTTAGGGCTCAAATAAATTATAAACTTCTATAACTGTTATAACTGGTTCTTAAATGTTAGTTAAACATCCAAGAATCCATCTAATCCCTGAAGAAGTCTGCAGTGGTATCCTTCTCACTGCGGGACCCAGGGGTAATTAGGTCCTGGCTCTGGACTTCATAACCCGGATCCTTTCACTACGGCGGACAGAGAAGGTGTGAAGGTAATGATTAACGTATGAACCACCAAGGAACAGAAGAGACGTGGAACAACATGTATTTTTTCAGAAAGGCTTGGATTTTAGCGTTGCCCCAGGGAATCGAAGGTAGCGGCTACAGTCGGATAACAGGATAACTCCGTTGCCCACGTTCAGGGAGACTGGGAGGGAAAGAAAAGGGACCCGCTCCTTTGTGGTCTGTTTCGGCTCATCCCAGGAGAGGTGTTTATAGTTAGTAAAAATATCACAACACCGGAGGGTACAGGCTGTCCGGCGTCTTTTGGAAGATTTTCCCCTCTCCCGCTAAAACAAACAAAATTTGTTATAACTTGCTATGAAGCATCACAGTTCGATTAGATTGTTGACAGAAAAACGGAGAACAAAAAATTAATTTTTTTTAATATTCCTAAGACTATAATCATTATACTTAAAAAATTAAAGTCTTTTCAAACGTTCATCATTTGAACAAATCTAAAGAAAACTTCGCTTACAATTACTTAATAAAATAATACGTTATTAATTAACTATTATCTTCGAATGAACGTTATTGTTATATTTAGATTTCTTTAACCATAACAATCTCGATCACTGTTTGCAAAAAACTGACTGACATGATTCAACTTATATTTTCCAAAGGAAGTCGAATTTATGCATCAATAATGTACTTAACAAGATTTATTAATTAGAGATAACTTCAGTAACACGAGTAGAAGTCGAAGTTCTTTCTTCGATTCATTATAGCGTTTTCTTTGTTCTAACGAATTGGTTTCGATCCGATGTTGACTCCTGGGAAATGGAAATATTTCTATTCTATTTAATGCCATTTGGGAAATGGAAATATTTCTATTCTATTTATTTATTAGTGATCTTTTATCTCTTACTCTCAATCCTATCCATAGTTTCGCCGACGACAGCTCCCTTGGTTACGCGTACTCATTTGATTCTGTAAAGAATTCACGTGAAAATTCTACAGAAGTCAATCCAGAATGCATGTTTAGATCAATAAACAACGACATTTCTATGGTCCTCGCTTGGGGCAGACTCAATGCTTTTAATGTCCTAAAAAAAAACGCCCAGTTCACCCCAATCAATTTCAGTCGATGGAGTGAATATACCCAATTCGGCTTCGCTAAATATCTTGGGTATTAAGAAATCCAGCAATCTTAGCTGGTCTGATCATATATTTGCAATCGCCAAAAGTGTGATGAAATGCTTAGGTTTCCTACAGAGATGTAAGAAATATTTCAGCCCACCTGACGTAGCGCTGATCTACAAGTCCCACATTAGGCCTAGACTTGAATATAATTCCCATATTTGGGCAGGGGCCGTACACACCGCATTGTCCGCGTTAGACAAAGGCTATTAAGCTTATTGGCGATTCCTCAATTTATGAGGGCCTTGACTCTCTGGAGCATCGACGGAATGTAGTTGTCTCTCACTCTTCTATCGCTATTTCAATGGCCATTGTTCTTACGAAATTGCTAGCCTGATTCCTCGTGGACACATTACAACGCGCGATACTAGAACTACAAGTCGCTCCCACCCCTATAATCTCCAGGTCAAATTTCGGGAATCTTTTCTAAGCAGAACAACACGAATGTAGAACAGTTTAACATCTTCTGTTTTTCCCTCGTCATATGATCCCGATTCCTTTCCTGCCAAGGTTGTGCTTTAGCATCATAGGGCATCCCCTGAGCTTTGGCAATATCACATATAATAAAGCTATTGTTTTGTTCTTATTCTATGACTCTTATGTTGGGATTTCTCTTGTAGTTGAGCGGAAGGTAGCAAACCAATTCGGGTTTGGGGGGAGGGGGGAGGGGGGGGGCTGGTTTTAACTCTCCTTTCCCACCGTAATTTTTCTTTTTTCATTTTCATAATGAATGTTCGGAAACGATGTCATTGGTGAAAGTATTTTATTCAAAATATTGAATATGCTTTCGCATGCTTTTCTAAAGGAAAGTAGTAATAGGAGCCTTGTTGACTGCATTCTAGACATTTTCACTCTAAAAAGCGCACAATTTTCAAAATCCGATAAAAACTATACCCACTATTGTGTGTTCGTAGTTTACACCGAAATGGTATTATTCTTATAGTAAAGCGAACAGTTGGTTTAGGAATAAGTTTCGCTGTAAAAATTTAATTTCCCCCTCCCCTTAATCCTAAAGCCGATATATGTATGTATTAAAATCATCACAAAACTTTCCGACAGTGTACAAATTATCTGGGCCTTCATATTTCTTAATTTAATACCGCTGCCATTTGCCCAATTACAAAATGCTTTTCACAGATTAAATGGGACAGTACTCAGTGAAGTGGAAGTTTTTAACACAAATCGAGCAAAAAATTTCATGCAAAAGATATGCAATACATCATTACGATAGGAAGAGCATTCTTCTTAATTACTAGTGGGAATAATTTGTGCAAAAATAAATCCAATTTTGTGAGAAACTAGATTTCATAGACGGTACATATGGCATATATTCGAATAGATGCACAATCAGCCGCAGTTTTACACAACTCGTTTTTATTCCACTATGTACAGAGATTTTCAGCAATTGTGCAAATTTAATTGCGTTAGCTCTGGTTGTTTCTGCGGCGATCAATACTTCAAATTTTAATCCGTAAATTGTATGTATCTTTTTAAATCATATGTTAGGAAAGTTTTCCATAATTAATATTGCACAGGTACATTTCGCAGCATTTAAAAAGAAAACTGAAAATGTATTTAATTTTAAATTTATAGCGCAATTACGAACACATATGCGACACTTAAAAATTTATTTCACCTAAATCGCATAACATTGTGCACATATTAAGTGATAAATGTTGTGTGAATCCGCAGGTACGATTCGTATGCTGAAAATACGAGCAGAGACTCTTTCGTACTTGGCAAAGATTTATGTAGTTGCGTACTCTTAACTATTAGTCTCGTGTAAATCACTGGGTTGTTCTATGTTTTTGAAAATTTATAATATCAAATTACATGCTAAACGGAGACAAATTTTAAACATAGTTGGATTAATTTGCGGTTTGGGATATAATTATATGTAATTAGTGTACTTAATAGCTTCCATTTCTATGTGCAAATTTTAACTGTCTGGTTTAATTAGGTTGATATTAAACAGGGCTATAAATCAACGAAACTAAATTAAAACTAGGTCTAAATGTATTTTGAATGCGATAATAACTGACTGATATAGTCATAAAGTGGAAATTAATGATTAGATTACACAAAAAGGCCACTGGAGGTTCCAGAGTAATGTCAGTCTTTCGGAATTAACCTATAATTACACCGCCACTTCCCCGCCTCCTCTTCCTCCCACCACATGCCCTACAAGGGGTTACAGGAAAATTTATTTATTTAAGCAGGAATGTGTTCAGACATAATTACAAATATTAAATACATATTAAATTTGTTTTAAAGCTATCACAGATTAACATTAGAATTAATTAACTCATTAAAAGCGTGCTTCTTAAAACATTTACCAAACCAAAGGCAACCTTCGGTTTCTATTTAGCCTTACTGTGATATTAAAGATCTCTGCCACAGTGAACTAACTATACTCGCCTAGTCATGGGATCCCTATGCTATGAAAACTGAAAAAGATAAAACTAATGAGGGTAGCAACTCTCTAAAAATGCCACTTCCAGAAGCTGACTCAAAGCCTTCTCTGGCCGAAGACCTACCCATGTAACAGGACATAATTATAAGTCCTACCAAACTGTCTGATCTGACGCTCATGCCCAATGATGGCATTACGGAACCGGTATACAAACCCGATAAGGGCGCTAAAGACTCAAGAAATGGTCCCGAGAAAGTAATGCACACTAACAGCCCAACGAAGAAAAATTTATTGGTGCTGGTAAAAAAAGATTCAAGTGGCTAAGGCGGTTAGAGTAGTACCTTTGGCACCCAGGGAACTAAGGTGCCAAGAGGAACTAATCCCAGGACTCCGCCGCTGGGCCTACAAAGGCAAAAGGACAAGGACTCAGAAGGACGTAAAGGAACAAGGAGTCGCCTGCGGAGGTAAGCAGGGCTCCCTTCACCCTCCTCTACAAGGATGTAGGGATAAGAGTGCGGATGGGCATCCTTCCAGAAGAATTTTCAGGGACACGCGCTGATAAGACCACCTCGAAGGGGCTGAAGAAAATTGTGATCAAACTTCATTAGTGGCAGGGAACCAAACTAAGGACAGTTAAGGAAAGTGATCTTCCTTGCTCTAAAGCCCTGATTAACTACTTCCCGGACAGCCAGGAACTGCAGGGTCAAAATAATGCGCTTAGAGCACCGCAATTAGCACTGAGTTATGCCGTTTTCTTACCACATCTCGTGACTAGGCATATCTGTGCGCGATGGGTTAGAAGGTTGGATGTAAAGTATAGCTGACGCAGAACCCAGCTGGTAAAGTTTAGGAAATGGATGATCCCTCCAACTCCTACCCCTGACACCTTAAGGTCATTAAAAAAGAAGCTGCTTAGTTCACGATGTTTGGGTGAAGCGAGAGCCTGACATCTGAAAAGAAAGTGAATAAGGGTTTCTATATCTCTCTCGTCCTTGAAACTGCGGCACTGTGTATTAAAGGGAATAAACAGTCTAGCCGCATAAGTTCCCAACGGCCAGTTTCCCGTTAATGCGTGAATGAGTTCACGGCTTCTACTCTTGTTGAAGAGGGCCACATCACTCTTCCTGTAGTTAGCCATGGCTAAGTAGTATGACAGAAAGTCACCCCTTGCAACTCCCATGGAAATATGAACAGTTTCCATCGGGGAGCTTTGTAAGGCAGTGTCCTGCACAGCCAGCGAACCAGCCCGCTAATTTTCCTCTATGCTCCTGTGACATGGCTGACTGAAAAGCCAGCTGGCAATGTAAATCTAGTCAGGAGAGGATGGACTTAAGCACGCATTGGACAACACTCCGGGGTTAAGTCAAGCAAAGGTGATCATAATCTACTGAAAACAGAAAACGGAGGCGCTGCTCTCACTCAGAAAATCAGAAGAGGGTTTATAACAGTACTTTTAACTGGTTATTACATCCCAGGTTACCATCTTTAAAAGATGGGGTTAAGTGAGGTGGCCACCTTCGTCTTCTGTTTGGAAGAGGGGGAGACAGCAGAAAACATCCTCTGTCCTGTGGGGCTCTCAGTTGAATCAGGCTATAGGGAAGTTCATAGTTTTTGCAGAATTACTCCTGGACTATTAATGCAGTAGTAGGCCTACTATTAAAACATTTCTGCTTATATTTTTAAAGGGGAAAGAGAAAAATTTTTCAACTTTTCCCTAAAGTTCCAGGTCGTCAATTGTGTTGATAGGGACTGCTGTGGAGGCTATAGGAGCAATTTGAAAATGCCAAGGAAAGCATTTAGTAGCTCTTATACAGTCGGTCAATTTTTGGAGAGTAACTCTCAATGTTGCCGTAAACAAAATTTTTTACATATCAGCTAGCACGTAAAGGCATATTGTAAATGTATTTAATTTGGAGAAAATTATTTACTTACTAATTTTTCAATACTTACTATTTGCAACAAATTTTTCATTCTCCCCAGAAAGATCATCCTTACGAGGGAGACAAAAGAAACTCATAAAATGAAAGTATCGATTAATTTACTTTCACGGTTGTTCGTTAAAATGTACAAAAAATATTAGAAATTCTAACGGGAACGTGACGTGGTTCCCTGAATTTTCTTATTTTTGCATTTATGTATGTATGTCGGCAAACCTGGGTACCCTAATTCGATCGTCAATCAAAACAAATTTGGAAGTATGTCAATTCTTTTGTGATTGGATTTGAAACAACAAAACAAGAGAAGAGTTTTACCACCTGTCCCATAAAGTAAATCCATCAAATGAGGGCAAGTCACGTATTGGAAACCCTCCTTTAGCCGTTGGGAAATTGCCAAACTAAGAGGGAAACTTTATTGCCTCCCTTCGTTGAGCTCCTGATATATTCTATCATTAGAAATTCAGCTACTGTAGCTTCCAAGATAACGCTAGTCCATGTTTTAGATAAATTCAATTAACTTTAGCGCTTTGTGAAATATTTCCCTTCTTCCGTAATTGGAAAAGAGTACCATATCTTATTCTCTCTGTCACGTAAATACTATTTACCCTAAATAGATTCCTGGTTGACATGTTTTATCCATAAATTCAACCCTCTTAAGAGCAGCAGTGTGAAATCGATGAAAGATTTGTTGGCGGCAGTAATCGCAAGAAGAATTTTCTCACCTCGATACACCTAAACAGGTAGTCAATATCTCCACAAAATCTAGATAAAATATGTGCTATGTGCCGTACATGTACATATATCTGTGGAACCAAATATCTAAATGTACAGACAGGTCTTTTACCCTAAAGCCTAATCCCATAAAATACCTTTGTGAAAAGCACTGTTCAAAAGGTATACTACATATATATCTGAATTAGTGATTACGTGTTAAAGTTTTCTGCCGTTAATCTTACCGATACATAAAGCCTAAAGTGTAGTAAACTCAAGCGTCCATAATAGATTTCTTTCACGCACTCCAAGTTGATACTACGTGAAAGTTCATTTCACAATTTAATAAAGTAAGAGAGAATTATCGTATTACAAAATTTTTCATTCATTTATCAATCAGGAAACGTACTCTGCACAATCGAATCGGTCTATGTCATGTGAAGCTAGTTGCTGCCACAATTTTTGTCGCAATACAAATAGATACTCTATGCATTCAGAATAATCTAAATTACTCCACCAGTTACAAAGTTAGGTTTCCCCTCCCCGACCCCAAACCTAGGTCAAAATTTGTCCATAGAGTAGCAATGGTGGATAATACAATACACAACAAGAAAAACATCTTCCAAAATTTATAAATTATAAATTTGTGTCGTCGTATCAGTGGGGCTACATATTCTTCACATCAAAAGAAGAACCATAAAAATCGGTCAACGCGTTATGTAGTTATACCCCCCCCCCCCCACCCACCCTAGACCAAGTTTTCTTCTCTTATTAAGAATGGGAGAATGGATAACTATGTTAGATAAAAATCAAAACAAACTTCTTGTAAACTCGAGCAACGTAGGAAATATACAAATTTCTTAACACGATCGGCGTTTCTAATGAAGAAAAGTTAAGCTCCTTTTTCTCGTTCTCAACAGCAGCACCAAAGGGCTAACCTTTCTTCAGCTGCTGGACGCCTTCGCGAACAAACCAAAACTAGATGAAACTCCAACACAAAATTTTAAAAACCGATATCGACACCTGTATCAAATTATGATCACTTACCTCATAATTTGATACAGCTGTCGATATCGGTTTTTAAAATTTTGCGTTGGAGTTTCATCTAGTTTTCGTTTTTTCGCGAAGGCGTCCAGCAGCTGAAGAAAGGTTAACTCTTTGGTGCTGCTGTTGAGAACGAGCCAAAGAATCTTAACTTTTCTTCATTAGAAACGTCGATCGTTTTAAGAAATTTTTATATTTCTTACGTTGCTCGAGTTTACAAGCAGTTTGTTTCGATTTTTATTTTGAAAATTCACTCGGGTCATGTGAATATTTGCTGCACATTTTTGTAACTATGTTAGGTTTCGCCCCCACGTCATAAAAAAATTTTTTACATGGTACCAATTGGTGAACATACTCTACCTAACAAAAAAAGAATCATCAAAATCGATCAACGCGTTACGAAGTTATGCCCGGTTACACATAAAAAAAAAATACACGTCGAACTTAGAAACTCTTTGTTTTTGGGAAGACGGTTAAAAATAGAATGGCGTGGTTGATTCGCGTTTGAAGCCATATCTCAGCAGGAGTATTTAATGCAAATCGACACTTGTTGATATGTCCGTGTAGATCAGCTTCAATTACGCCATCTGTATTGATTCGAGGTCACCGAGGCGGTCAGGAAAGCTGAATACCATAGCCGCTACTCGCGTAGAGTGGTGCTCTTGGTAACACTAGACGTCACGAACGCCTTCAACTCCGCGCGATGGGTCGACATGCTGGAAGCGCTAGAGGGCTCGTTCCGAGTGCCGAGATACCTCTTGCGGATACTGGACGACTATCTGAAAGACCGATGCTTGTTGTACGAGACTAAATAAGGACAGCGAATAAGAAGAATCAGCAGGAAACTGCAGATAAAGCAGCAAGAGGCGTCACATTACTGAGCAGGCTGATGGCCAACGTGGGAGGTCGAAGCTCGAGCAAACTCCGCCTCCTGATGACAGCAGTACAGTCAACCCTACGGTATGATGCGGAGGTATGGGCGGAAGCCCTAAGTAAGAAGCAATATCGGAAGAGACTTCGCCAGGTACAATGGCGCGCAGCCCTGAGAGTGGCCTCAGCGTTACGCACTGTCTCCGAACCGGCTGTTCTGGTGATTGCAGGGGTGGTTCCCATTGACCTGCTCGCCAGGGAACGAAGGGCGAATTATCTCAGGAAGGCAGAAATGGACAAGGCAACGGTGCGCAGAGAGGAAAGGTCATACACCATGGAAAGGTGGAAACAAAGATGGAGATAGGAGAACAGGGGACGATGGACAGCTAGGCTCATCAGTGATCTGGGCCCCTGGATCGACAGAGGGCATGGAGACGTCGGTTTTTACATAACCCAACTCCTGAGTGGCCACGGGTACTTTCGGTCGTATCTTCACCGAATGGGAAAGGTAGCGTCACCGGAGTGCCTCTATTGCCCAGGCCAAACGAACACCGCAGAACACACTTTCTTTGAGTGTCAGAGATGGGCTCCCATGAGGAGAGCGCTAAGAGTCCACCTAGGAGGGGCGATCTACCCGGAAACTATAGTCCAAGGCACGATCGCCGTCGAAGAAACCTGGAATCGCACAGTCAGGTACGCGGAAGATGTCCCGCGCAGGAAAAAGAAAGACCTAGACGAGCAGGCCGCCGAGATGGTCGAATGACGGGCTAAAGGAAAAGATCTAGCTTGAAGTAATGTGGAAAACGGTGCCAGACTAGTGTCCGGAGAGCAAGGGAGGTTTTCTAGTCGGTAAACTGCGCCACAGGAGTCCGACACTGCTGGGAAGGGGTGCCCCAGCGTGCATAAAGTATTTCACCTCCCTCAGAAAAAAAAATTGATTCGGAAATAACAAAATGCATTCACAAGCTCTCTCTGCTCCTCAAGGTAAAGTTCATTCTGCCTCTATGAGTACAAGCTCATAAATTTATTTTAGCATAATTGTTCGTAAGTCTCTTCAAACTTATGTACTCAGCTCTTCTGACATTTGAGCTATCTGATGTTATTTATTAGATAGATATACAGTTTCCATCTAATCTTTCGCGTATCACGATAAAGTTTGCTCGATTGTTTGCTAGATTTGCATTAAGATAGCACTCCAGTTGCTACAATTCCTCGGGTCGCTTTTTTAGAAATACATAGGAGTATTTACACTAAAAACCTGAGTCGAAGATCCAAAGCTGAATAACTTGTTTATGACATCTCGCTCCTCTCGCATCTTTTTACTTACCTAGAACAGCACACAGATATTCGGAACTCAGTCGTTTCATCTAGTGCGCTCTATCGTTTTGGCGCTGCTTTCATTTTCGACACAAATTATAGTGCTGTTTTAGTTGTTTTATTTGAAGTTTGTGTAGGAGACGGAGTTGGATCAATTGGTTGAGCGGCATCAACGCCATGCCATGGTTCCCGGTTTCGAGACTAGGTCTCCCCGTGGGTTTTTAAAATTAAATTAAAAAATCCAATCCGTCTCTGGGCTATTGTCTAACTCGCAGCAATGTAAGCAACAAGACTCATCTTGCACTAATTTCCTTCCGACCAAGCCCCATGCTCACGCATCAATGGGTTGTCCCCTAGACTTTGACCACATCGTATAACAAAAATTAAATAAACAAGATGGATACGGAAGGTATGTATTTTAATAGTAATCAAACATTACATTTAATTTGTAGACGCATATATATATATATATATATTTTTTTTCAATTATTGAAAAAAAACAATAAAAAATACTCTTTTTTGGTAAAAGCATTTAAACAAAAGTATGTTTGTATGTGTTCCGGGTACTTACTTATAATAAAGTTGATGCCTTCCTTAAGAGAATAGCAAAAGAAAAAGTTCCAATTTATTTCGCTATTTCGTTTACCTGACATTTTAACGTAATGATACTGAATTTAGTATTTTAAATCCCCTGCAACTAATTCTCTTTTATTTTAAGCTTCCACTGAAATGTTTAAGGATTTAACTAAAAAGCAGCTATGCGATATAAATCAAGAATGTCCAGATAAGAAAATAGATTCAATTCAATTTTATTGTTGTTTGTTAATTTACATAAAGTGTATAATATCTTAAATTATTTCAAACCAGCATTTCACATAAGCTAAGCTTGTGTGTGAAGTGCCATGACAGTTGAACTAAATTTATCCTATTTCTATTCCTGTCCGTGTTTCGTTAATCACACTAATTGTTCATGTTATTGCATTTCTTGATATTTTAATTCAACGCTTATATACTACAGGTACAAAATAACATTTATCTACACAAATACTCACAGTCATAACAAATCAAATATCTGAAATAAACTGAATATAATATTATACAAAAGTAAAATTCGCAGAACGTTCAGGAAAAACAATTATTAAATGTATCGGCATTACACAATAAGAATTGTTTAAGAATTACTTTATAATTTTGATTATTCAAACAATGCTCAGTAATTGGCCCTAATATGCTCGAATGCCTTTGTATTAAGCTTGGGCCCATTCATAAACGCAGGTTTGCGCATCATTTGCACAATTCAGCTGAACAGAGTGTATTGCTGAATTATGCAGTTGCAGAGCAAACCTGCGTTTATGAATGGGCCCCTTTTTTAACCGACTTCCCAAAAACAAAGAGGTTCTAAGTTCGACGCGTATTTTATTTTTTTTTAAATTTTTTTTTTTATGTCTGACCGGGCATAACTTCGTAACGCGTCGACCGATTTTGATGATTCTTTTTTTGTTGGGTAGAGTATGTTCACCGATTGGTACTATGTCAAAAAAATTTTTGGTAGGGTGGGGGTGGGGGGTGGGGGTGAAACCAAACTTTGTAACGCGTGGTCCGATTTGGATGGTTCTTTTTTTGTTGTACAGAGTATGATCCTCCATTGCTAACATGAGAAAAAAAATTTGGCCTAAGGTGGGGGGAGGGGGGAGGGGTAGTCTAACTTTGTAACGCGTGGACCGATTTGGATAATTCTTTTTCTGTTGGGTAGAGTATGTTCCGTGGTTGATACCAGGTGAAAAACATTTTGGGGGGATGGGGTGGGGGGTGGGGGTGGAACCTAACTTTGTAACGCGTGGTCCGATTTTGATGGCTCTTTTCTGTTGTACAGAGTATGATTCCCCATTGCTAATAGCAGAATAATTTGGTCCTATTTTGAAAGGTGTGGGTGGGGGGGATTTGTAGTCTAACTTCGTAACGCGTGGACCGATTTGGATAATTCTTTTTCTATTGGGTAGAATATGATCCTTGGTTGATACTACGAGAAAAAAAATGTTGCTGGGGTGGGGGTGGGAGAAGGGGGGTGGAACCTAACTTTGTAACGCCTGGATCGATTTGGATGCTTCTTTTGCTTTTGTATAGAGTGTGCTCCCCCATTGCTAATAGGAGAATCATTTGGTCCTATGGTGGTGGTGGGGGAGGGAGAGGGGTAGTAACTTCGTAACGCGTGAACCGATTCCGATGATTCTTTTTCTGTTCGGTAGAGTATGTTCCTTGATTGATACCATGAGAAAAAAAGTTTAGTGGAATGGGGGGTGGGGTAGGGGGTTAAAACAAACGTGTAACTTGTGGACCGATTTGGATGGTTCTTTCTTCGTTGTATAGAGTAGAAGACACTAAAAAGTGTAAAATAAAATGGTTTTTAAAAAAAAAGTTGAACCGACTTCACAAAAAGCGCTAAAAAGCATAAAATAAATTTTAATTTTATATCTATTACGACATTTTGAAGTCGGTGCAAATTAAACAAATAAAACAACTACATAACCACAATTGAAAATAATACATAATACTACCTGAACGTTTCAGCTTATATTTTTGTTGTAGTTGTTTGGTTTGTTTGATTTGCACCGACTTCAAAATGTCGTAATAGATATAAAATTAAAAATTATTTTATGCTTTTTAGCGCCTTTTGTGAAGTCGGTTCAACTTTTTTTTTTAAAAACTATTTTATTTTGCATCTTTTTGTGGCAAGAGGATGACTGACTGTCTTCTGGTTTTGTAACTTGTTATGTGTAATTCAAAACTAGATTTGTCAGCATACATGAATTTTAAAAGCGTGTATGAGTAGATTTGTCGTATATTCATGACTGGGAGAAAGCTAGTGTAGTGGAGTAAAATTTAGATTTTTTTTAAACATGCCTTAATCATCTTGCTCTGTAAATTAGTAAGAGACACAATAATAGAGGTATAAGTGGCACCCCAAACTGACACTCCGTATTGTATAACTGATTGTACAATTGCAAAATATATAATTCTCATAAAGTTGATATTGAGTATATTGCGTAATTTTCTCATTATGTGAAGGGTTTTCCTTGTTCCATTTCAGCTTATTATCGAGAGTAACGCCTTTCTTGACCGCTATGTGGTTTATTTGGATGATATGCTCTGCAATATTTTCATCACTTTTATTCCCAAAATATAAAACCTTAGTCTTATTTAGGTTGAGATCTAATTTATTTAGCTTTAACCAGACGAAAATTACACTTAAACCATGATTTGTTAAGCGGCAGGTTTCTGCCCAGCTATTGCTCTTAAATAAGACCACAGTATCATCGGCGAATGTAACAACATGTCCTTGTATAATGCTTTGTTCTAATTTGCATGAACTATTTAAATTAATTAAAAATAACAAGGGGCCCAATACCGTTCCTTGCGGTACACCGCACCTAATAAATGCTGGCTTACTTAAAACTATTCTTACAGATTGTATTCTCTCTTGGAGATATAATTTAAGCAGAGAAAACACAGTGCTAAATATACCAATGCCCGCCAGCTTGTTAAATAGAATCTTATGATCTTACGTATCGAAAGCCTTTTTTATATCAACGAATACAGCACAAACCTTTTCACCTTCATCCATTGCTGAATTTACATAAGTGCTGACGATTATGAGCTATTATGTTATTACCATTAATAAAAGTTAGTAGTCTTTCCTTAATGCATTTTTCCAGAAGTGTAGATATGCTTGATAATAATGATATCGTTCTGTAATTATGAGGATCAGTTTTGCTCCCTGTTTTATGTACGGGCACTATAATAGATGTATTAAGTTTTTCAGGAAACTTCCCTTGGGATAAAGCAAGATTGAATATATAACGGAGAGGTGGGGTAATATACTCAGCAATTCTTTTCAGCATATTACTTGAGTAACCGTCGTGCCCCACTGCAGCAGTGTTTTTTAAGCTCTTTAAATGAAAAAGGATTTCACTTTCAGTAATAGTAGGCACGTTAAAAGAATCAAATTCGACCCGGTCACTTGAAGTACATTCAATTTCATCCTCATCTGATGCTACCACTATGTTCACAAAATTTTCGTTGAACTCATCACCAATCTGCAATGGCTCTATTCTTAGAGTTCCATCCGCTGTCAGAATTTCATTTATGTTTTGAGTCTTCTTCCCAAAACTACATTTTTCTCATTTATTTTTTGCCATACTTTTCTGGGGTTATTGAAAAAGGTGTTGATAATATGTGCATAATATGATTCTTTTGCGACCCTAATGACGTACGTTTTGTATCTAATTTTTAGAATCTTATTAAATAGTTGTCGTTTTACTTTCTTCGCCATGTTATTTCTTACTCTGATGGAAGTGATTAATCCTGCAGTAATCCACTCCTTGATAAGTTTAACTTTTGATTTAATTTTAGTTTTATGGATATATGATGCATTTCTAATATATTCGTCCAATTTCTCATAAAATTTATTTAATGCTTCATCAGTTATCCTGCAACTATAAACCGCTGTCCATCTTTCCTGAGTAATATTCTCAATTAGAGAATTGTAATTTATTCTCAATACCTCATTACCTTTAAAATTCAATCTAGCTAGCGTCGTACATATAATGGTCAGTTATGAACGTCTCATAAATTGCTGGAGAAAATTCAATATTCTTGTTAATTTTACAGAAGAAAAAATCACAAAGTAAGACCTTTCACGGGTTTTCCCAATTAAGGATTTGTTAAAACCATGCTCTGACAGTGTATTGAGATAGTCATTTCCAATAGAGACTAAGTTCCCTTTTATAATGTCAATATTTATGTCACCCACTATAATATGATTTTGGTTATTATCTAAGGAACATAAAAAGTCATCTAGGGAATTAATAAAATTATTGAGATTTAAACTCGGGGATCTGTATACGCCTTTAATGTCAATTTTTACATTTTCATGGACTGAAATTTGCAAGTGGCATGTGCCTCAATAATTTCACAGCCAACCTCATTAACATCAAACTGATCTTTAACATAAACGACAATTCCATCACATTTGCTATAGCGGGTAGGTTTTTCAAATCTATTATAATTAGGCAAATTGAAACAGCTATAATCGTCTTGCCAGGCTTCTGTTAACACTATTACGTCATAAGCTACATCTAAATCATCTAAACTTATGTTTAGCTCATCGAAATGTTTATTTATACTCCTAATATTCATGTGAAAAATATTAAATGTTCTATTTTGCACAATAACAAAATTTCTGCATTCTATTTCATTTCTTATCACTAATGTAGATACATCATCATATAACTCTAGTGTTTCCATTAAATGATTCATCTTTGATTAATAATTTCTTAAATTAATTCCTAATCTTATTTTCCACCTTAGCTTAAATTCGATAAATCTTCTTCAGTTTTGATATGAATGGCTCTAAAATTTTCTGCTTTCCTAACATATATTTTATCGTCGATGAAAAGATATTATTTATTTATTTTTATTTATTTATTCAGTGGACTAATTAAATGTTAATCTTACAGACTAGAAATACATATACTAATTATATCAAATTAAGCAAATACCACAAAAAATTTAACAATATTAGAAAAATTAATACATTTAACATTCTCGAGAAGTAGAATTTCACTTTTATAAACATGTCTATCACAAGTAAAGTTCACAGAGTCATTGAAAAAGTTACATTTATAAATACATTAATTGATTATTAAGCCATAATTGTTCCTATAAGAAGAAGCGTGTAAGAACTTTTTTGCACGAAGAGGTCTTTCAACAGCATACATTATAATTAAGCTCAAAAACTCAGAACACTTAATAACATTACATAAAATATCTTTAATAAATAATGCACAATAAATATCACGAAGTAAACTAAGCTTTGGCAAAGCAACCAACTAACGCCTAGATTAATAGGTACGAATTTGATCCTTCAAATATTTCAAATTAAAGATAAGAAGAATCGAGTAAGTGACTTTTGAAGAGATTCGATTCTATTTGAATGAACCGCATATTGTGGGCTCAAAATGACATACTCTATCTGGAAGTAAAATAAATAAAAAAAAAATCTTTTGACGAAGTGGTGCACTTTTGAGTTTTGGGTACCAAAAATACGACTTTTTTTCGATACTTTTTTAACAAAAAAACAAAAAGTTATTAAAAAAAGTTATTTTTAGTTCCGACGATAGCCACTGGCATACTGAATAACATATTCAAAATTTAGCCCAATCGGATGGACAGTTTTTTTTTCTTGCTCTACGCCGTGCAGACAAAAGTAGTTTTGAGATAAATGAGCTTAAAGTTTTCCATTCATGAGGCGGGCCAACCGTTCGCTACCTGCTATAAAGACTATAGAAACTAAAATACTGTCAATATTATTATAAACGTTTAACAGTATATTCTCGAAAGACTATACTTTGGAAAAATTAAAAAAAAATATATTCGATTTTTTGAAAATTGTAGACCAAGTTTAAGCCAGTCATATTGTGAAGAAAAGAAATTCCAATCTAAAAAGAAACATTGGTAATAAAGCTGTAAAGCATGGATGATACAGATTCAATGTTACGAAAATTACCCCAACAAACATCTAAGTTAGATGTTAAAGGAATATAGCTTACACAGATGGTAAGTGAAGAGCCACCAGGAACCGATGAAATGCAAATAAAGGCTTGTTCAATATTAAATTCAATACAAGTCAGTGCAAGTTTTTAGCTAGAGAGATTTGAACGGACAGCTATCAAAACTCCACCACCTCTGCTACATCCAGATGAAAGTTGACATCGGTCTTTTCTATAAACAACATATTATCTTTTCATAAACTCAGAAGATGAAATATCATCCGTTAATCCTGTCTTAGTTAAAATTATGAGATCGGAATACTTTTCGATAACAGCAAGTTTCAAATCATTTAATTTTATTTTCTTTTTCTTCTTTTTAGAATAAACCCTTCTAACTCAGAAGGCGCACTTCACAGGCAGAAGCCAGGAATCAATTGACCTACCCACAAAAATAAAGCAAAATATTAAGGTGGGTGAGGCTCCCACACCAACATACATAAAATCATTAGTAAACAAAACACACCCAAACACAAAACTCAGGGGTGCACAGGCAATAAAGGACATTCACAAGTCACCAAAAAATGTATACCTGGTTGAGTTCAACCATAAACAAATTCAACACTGCACTTCTCAAGTTGATGCTTGTTGTATCGCAGCTATGCAAACGATTCCGAAAGGAAAATATGGAGACAAATGAAACATTTCTCGCAAGCGATAAATATAGCAACTAGAAAGCAGCGTAACGCGCTTTAAACCAACTTTTAAACAGAAGCACGGTGGTAGGGTAAAATTGGATGTAGTCTTTGCTTGAAAGCTTATGTATTACACAATCTTAAGGTAAGGGTAAGTCACTGATATGTATTAAAAGGGAGTGACTTATAAGCTACCTCATATGGGTACAATTTTACTTTCAGTGGAAGAAAACCATTTTTAATTTCCAATGTTTACTGTGAATTTGCAGCTGTTCGAAGCAGAATTAAATAATCAAATATATACGAAATAACATATTTAATTTTAATCTTTTATATTGTTGTACGCAAAATGTAAAAATCATTGGAATTACTGAAATAAAAATTACAAAAAAAGGTTGTTTTATTCTGCAAAATGCTTGCCCAGAAAGAGATATAAAATGATTGCGAATATTGTTATCTGTTTCTATCGCCTGCATTTAATAGCCGACATGACGTTGATAATTAAGGAAACCGGGTAGAAAAAAAGATGCTTACACAGAAAGGGACAACTGCACCAGTCACTCCAGTAGTCAGAATAAAGAACTAGAGGAAGCGCTTTACCGTGTAAAATTCCTATCCGGGAGTGAAGCTACTTCAGGAACTTAAAATCAGCTGGGGTCTTTGGATTATAGAGGCAAAAGCATACTAAAAAGAGGGACAAATATATTTCGTACTGTCAAATGTTTACTTTTGTACGTGAAAAAGTTTCCTCCAGTGAATTAAGTTAAATTTTGTTTAATTTGTTAAAATAGCTTCTTTTAAAACTTTATGTAATTATTACAATAAAATTATTAGACTATTTGTGATTTTTTGTGAACTAACTTTGCCTTAACACCCAGAATTTGTTTAAATTAATCGGCATGAAGTGCTCGGTTTTTTTGCGCGCAAATAATTAGAAATAAGATGATGCATAACTCGAATTACTTAATTTTTTCTATAAACATGAAGTTCAATAAAAACCTCAATTTATGGAAAAAAGCAAAAGTTTCGTAAGAATATTTGTGAGGTTAACGTGAAAACTGATTTTAATGTTTTTGGTCGTTAGTAACAGGAAGGCGTCAAACAAACTTTTTACGAGGCATCAATAGGAAATCTTAAATTTAATTTAATAAATAAAAACCGAAATTGATGATTCCCTTGACCTATAAAACGTCAAAATTAATATGCAGCTTAAATATTTTATTCAGAGAAGTTAAAATCAATTTATTCTTTAACGAATTATCGAAATTTTAAATTTACTTTTGGCCCCACTTTAAATTTGACTTAGTTTACGCCTGTATTGTTGCTACCACTGCATAGCCCGAAATTCTACCACAAAAGAAATTTGCTTCACTAAAATGAGTTTCAGCTGTTCCTCTAGTTGTTTATTCTACGTAATGTCGGTACGGTATGAATCTCAGTTTCTCTATCTACACGATATTGTTTTGCGCTGTTGACTATTTCCTTGTACAGAAAAAACATACTCGCTATTTCTCAATCTGTGCAAAAGCAACGTCGGCGTCGGCGGGAACATTCTGGGGATCAGGGTCGCCAGACGTGGCGATTTTTCGCCAAATTGGCGATTTTTCATCAACCCTGGCGACAAAAAATATGAAATTGGCGATGGCGATTTTTTTGGACGATTTTTCATCGACTTTAGGCGTTTTTATGGCGATTTTTCTTGAAAGAAAAATTGACAGATTATTTACCTTTTAAAAAAATAATTTCTAAAGATTTACAAATGTAATATACATCAATTTAGCAGAATTTTCTGAAAAATTTAGCTAATTTGAGTAAAAGTTGCCGCAACTGCAAGTGACAGAAAATTCTACGGCACGTCTAATGAGTTATTTGCCGGCTTTTTCGCAGTTTAATTCTGTGATTTTTAATAAATGTTAGAAATAATGGAAATCGGTTTATTAAAAGTAAGAGATCCTACAGATAACTGTCGTTAACCAGGTACACGTAATTGGACTTTTGAATATGTATAGATTCATTACGTTTTTTTACCTTTTATAGAGAATAATAATTTAAACTATTCATGCAAATATCTCTGAAAATCACAGAAGCTGAAGCTACAATTTAATTTCAAATTTGATTTTGGCATTGACTTCGACTGAAAACTCAGTTGCAGTTGATCAGTCGGAATTTTAATTCGGAATGATTTTCAAATCAAATGGCGCGCAGAGAGGCAGAAATTACTGGCGACAGCTTTGCCAATTATTCCTCCAAATAGCTCAGTTGCTCCTCCTTTAAAATAATGTCATCCAGACGCGATTCAAACTTTATTAAACGCACTTGCTGACAATAGTTCCTTAACGGTTTTACAAGAAAGGTGTGAGTTACAATTAAAGGCTGAGTTAGGCGAGGCAGCTGATCTTCCAGCTCCTCAACCGAAAATTGTAGAACCTGATCCAGAGATCGAGTTGCAAAAGAAAATTCTAAGCATCCTGAATAAGTCATCTATAACGGAGTCAAAATCCGATCTACTATTATACCCAAATGTACAATCACTGCAAAACGATTCAAACACAATTGAACTTCTCACATCACTGATGAAAGCGTTAGCAAAGATTACTTACTACTAGATAACCGGCTCCCTAAAATACCCAGCTAATCTTGAAAAAGGAACACTGGCACCACAGTAAAACGAAATATATTCAGATTTTAAAGTCTTAAGAATATACATGCAAATAAAGAGTACAGGTAGTGTGCAGTCATTTATTCCTGTCAAAATTATTTGAGAGAATCACTTATTCCCGTCAAAATTCTGTTCCCATTCGGAGAGAATCACATATTTCTGTCAAAAAAGTACCGCTAAATCTTATCGAAGAGAGAAATGTAGTAAAAAGTACCACCAATAAAAAGAATTCATGTGAAGCACGTGACTGAGCTAGTTACTCGTGTGCGTAAGAGACTTTCAAACCGTCAATGTATTCTGATCTTTTAATGAGTGAAGACCATTTGGCATTTGTAAACAAACATAAGAAAAGTATACTTGTCTCTTATCCACAAACTATCCCGGAAAACAAATTTTTAATTCTGACTGCAGGGTTGCCCGATGCGGGAAACATAAAAAAGCAACCAAAATTTGTTTACTAGTTTGTTCGAAGCCGTTTATCTAGTAGAGTGATCTTTGGCATTAGTATCTACAATTGAAGACCATTTTAACTTTAGATGATAATGAAAAACATTTTATTGGAAGTCTTTAATTGTTTGGCGTTTTTTCCGAAACTCTTTCATATAGGCAGTTAATATTTGGCGCGAAGATAGGAATTGAATCTTGATGTTTGGGTCTAATTTTCATTAAGGTGAAATGGGAATCAAATGAAATTGTGCTTGTAAAAACGAATTCAAAAATATAAATAATTAAAATAATATAAATAATTAAATAAATTAGTCATACCTTAACACAGTATATTGCATACCCAATAAAAAAACAATTTATTGTAATATTATCGCGATAAGCTAAAGGAAGTGACTATTTGTACTTCCGTGTTAGTACATTTGCCATCTTGATTTCCACTTTGACATTTTGGTTATAATCATGGCTACAAAAAATTTATAGATTGGCGATTTTGGAGACTTTTTAGTGTCCATTTGGCGATATTGTCTGTGGAAAGTCTGGCGACCCTGCTGGGGATGGATGTATGCAGTATATGTAGATATGTTTAAAGTTGTTCCAATTGTGGAAATTTCGTTGTCGTTCAAATAGAAAGATATATATATAAATAATTTTCAACACCGCCATACCGGTATTTGCAGCGTTGATCTTTTTGGCTAAATAACGGGATACCGGTATACTTGTATACTGGTATATTCGTATACCAGTATTGCAATTCGACTTGCATATGGCGCCTTGCTACAAACTACCACTGTAACTCTATTAAAAGTATTGCTACTGGAAGTTTGAAACTGTAATTAATCGTATAAAATCGTCGGAAGGTACTGTGGAAAATGCATTACTTTTCTAAAAAAACATTTCTCCTATTTCACATTTAAAATATAAATTAGAATGCATTGCAAATTTCAGTGGTTTTATAAAAGATAAATATTCAGTACATTAACACATTTATTTGAACATTTACCATCGGTGCAATGCTTGCTTTTTTAATAGTCATATGAAGTTATCGGTCTGTTGAATATAAAAGCATTAGGCTGATGATGTTCAATTTTATAGTGCAATATGTAGTAGGGTAAAAATATGTATGTTATTTTCAATTAATTAAACTGTGCACTTTTAGTTTTGCACCAAAACTCCCCTAGGTAAAATACATTTTCACTCGTTTGCAATGCGCTTTTGATATTGTGTGCACATGAACTTCTCATAAGTTTAAAATTATCATGGTAGTCCAAGCTTATATGCCCCTCTAAAGTGCTGTGAGGCTGGATTTGTAGGGCATAGTCCTAAGGCCTCCTAATCAACATTTCATAGTATATACTATGCTGCAAATTATTTTACATTTTATTGTAACTTACATTAACAACTAATTCATATATTATTTTTTTACTTTAGTTTGTAATGTAAAGGGTGTTTTTTTAAGAGCGTGCGGTTTTCCAATAGGGATAACCTTAAAACCAGCTGTCAGTTTTTTTAAATGTCAATTCGAGATTTATAATCAAAATCAGTGTTCAGTTATAAAAACTTATAGAGCTCTTCGTTCGATTTATGGACCCAATTATTGTCCATCAGAACGTGCTATTCGCCGTGTCATTAAACATGTTCGCACTAATTTGACTTTCGAAGACCTCCGGCCAACAACAAGAATGAGACAAGTGCGTTCCAAAGAAAATATTGCTGATGTGGAGGGTAGTGTGCAAGAGGACCGAAATTTGTCGATGAGTAGGCGTGAGCAAGAAATTGGGCTCTGTCCATCGACTGTATGGGAAATTTTGCGAAGGGATCTTCGACTGAAGGCTTACAAGATTCAATTAGTGCAAGAATTGATGCCGTTTGACCACCGCTTGCGTCGAAATTTTGCTGAATGGGCTCAAAATCAATTGGAAGACGATCCTTTGTTTTATCGCAAAATTATGTTCAGCGACGAGGCTCACTTTTGGATATGTCAATAAACAAAATTGCCGTATATGGAGTGAAGACAATCCACACCAGGTACTCGAGACACCATTGCATCTTGAAAAATGTACTGTATTGTAACATGCACTGTAGGCTGGCATAGGCTACGTGACGAAAACGAAATCAAGTTGTACAATGCGCCTGTCCCGGATCTCGGAAACCAGAAAAACGTCAGATGCCGTATAAAGTCAAGGCCGACTAGAATATGTGGTGACTTAGTGTCGTGGAAATTAATAACGGAAATTGCTAGAACTAAGTTGCTGAACTTTCTAGAATTAAGCTATGTAGTATAAATAGGGCTGAGTAGCAGCCTAGTGAGGCAGTTGAACTTTAACCAGCGAAGTGATAAGTGTTAATTAGAAACGGGAAACGTTATATTGTGAAGAAAACGTGTAAAAGAAATTGTTAAACGAACTAATTAAATGAAGTGAATAAAATTGTGAACATTTGTGATTAAAAATAATTGTCTTAATTAATCCTTCCAGCCCGAAGAGCCTCATTTACGTTGCAGTATGGTGCGGCTTATACGCCGGGGGAATCATTGGCCCATACTTCTTTAAAAATGATGCCGGCCAACGTGTTACCGTCAATGTGGATCTTAGAGTATATAACTATAAGGAGAGGCCCTAAAGCCAAAAAACCTCGGCACTTTTCTTGATGTAGTTGAATCGTTGAGTTGTGTTTGTTTTCGTCATGGCAGTAGTAAAACAACGACATTTCTAGAGGTGGGCCAAAATAAATTGGAAATTAGAGCGTAATTGCATTTTACAATTGCTTCAAGGAATTGCGAATGATTTTGTTTTTTGTAGCGAATCTATATCACAAAATTATATAGGAGAAGCAAAAAATTCGATCTTAGAAAATGTAAACAAACTAAGAACGCGCCGAAAAAACTTAACTTTTCTTTACGTTCCGTTGCTGTTCTTAGCGTGTCAATGCAATTATATCAAGCTTAGGAACTAACAAAACATTATTTTAATCAAAAACTTCCCTGAAAAACAATATTCCACGTTACAACGCCAATTGTTTGCACAACACAAAACCGCGCACTTCATTTCAACAATTTCACTATTAAAGTACACTGTCTACAGTTCAAAAAGTTGAAAGCTATTAGCTTTACAGTTTTCTAATATATTGCACTAAAATAAAGAGTAAAAACCACTCGGAACTTTATATGGAATTACAAAACAAAATTGTTAAACCATCAAACAATTCACGATAATCACTTTGACAGTTCGCAAACTAAGGAGAAGAGCTCTCCGTCCTCACCTTGCCTAAAAGCCAAATGCCGATCACACGTACACGGTTTCACAGATGAGGGCCTTTCCTGTTGTTATATATTCTAAGATGTGGATCGATACAGAGCGATGATCGGCGATTATTTGTTTCCAAATATGCGTGACATCGATGTCGAAGAAATGTGGTTTCAACAGGATGGAGCTACGAGCCATACATCGTCTCAAACTATCGATTTGTTGAAGACACAATTCGGTGAGAAAGTTATTTCGCGCTGAGGATCTGTAAACTGGCCACCGCGATCATGTGATTTGACACCTTTAGATTATTTTCTTTGGGGATACGTCAAGCCATTGGTTTATGCAAGCAAGCGAGCAACTATTGACGCCTTGGAGACCGAACTTAAACGTGTCATTGCTGAAATACGGCCCCAAATGCTCGAAAAAGTGGTCGAAAATTGGACTGATGATTTTCAAACATTAAATGATAGAAATTATCTATCAAATAAAACCAAATTTATGGTCATTTACTTCAATTGTGTGTGTTTTATTTAAATTTAAAATCCGGACGCTCTTAAAAAAACACACTATAGTAAGAGAGTTGAAAACCGGTATACATCAATTTTTTAGATATTTAGTTTTTTCTTAGCCGCCATTTTGTATTAGCGCGACAGCCTATTTTGCATTTTACAGAGGTTTGTATTAAACGCTGAAACCTTTTGGTTTTTAAATATATTCATTTCAAACAAAAACCATCTTAAAGGACATAAAATGTACATTATTATAACGTGTACGAGGTAGGCCACGAAAAGGAAAATATATTAGTAAACCGTGTAATGCGCATGCCCCAGGTGGCCAGAAATCAAGGCAAGAAAATGTCAAGCGCAAAGGGCCAAGGACGACTCGAAGCTATGGTGAATAAGTGTGGTGAAAATGTGTAATGGAAACTAGAATTAGAACTAAGTGTCAGAAGTTTCTAGAATTAAGATAAGTACTATAAATAGGGCTGCGTAGCAGCCTAGGTAGTTTTAGTCCGCGATTTAGACTACGAAGTGCTTATAGGTAATACTGCGAATAGTTAGTTGTATTTTAACCATTGAAGTCATTACTGCTGAATAGAAAAGTGAAACGTTATATTGTGAAGAAAACGTCTAAGGGAAATTGTGAAGTGAACTAATTAAGTGAAGTGAATTAAATTGTGACGTTTGTGACTGTAAATAAGTATCTTAATTAATCCGTTGAGCCCGAAGAGCCCGAAGAAGCGTGTTAGGTCGTGTGTAGAAATGAAGGAACTGGTCAATCTAGGCGATAAACAAAAAAAAATTGTATGGGAGGGGAGTATATCCCGCTTTTTATTTATTTTTTATTTTCGGGTTTAATAAATGTGTCCTCTTCTAAAAGTAATTTAAAGCACACACAAATCTTTTACCATTCTCAACTTACATGACCAAACGTACAGCTAATACCTGCTCTTCTAAGAAAAAATTCTACCTGTCTCTGAATTGTTTTTTGGTAATAAAACTGATTTAAGTGGAGTAGTCGTGTGTGGTCATAAAATATTTATTATCTTCCTTCTCTAATAAACTTTTATTTATTTTTTCTAAATTGTCTTCAAAAGTCTTGATTTTGTGACTACCATCTTTCTTTGTGCAGTCTCCTGCTGACTTATTATCACACCAAACTATGACAGAAAACAGAGTCTTTCCTATTAAAAATCGCACAGCTTTATCAAGAGAGATTGATTCTTGGCATGCCTCATTCATAGCCAAGTATTCCGCTTGACATGTTGATAATGTGACTTAAATTTGCTTTTGACTTTTCCATGTAATTACATCTTCAAATAATTTTATCCTGTTGATGTTGAATCTCAATGGTCTCCAAAACTTGCGTCAGTATAGTTGTGTATTTCGGCCTTTCCTGACAGTTCCTTTTAAATATTTGAATATTCTTTTCACATATTTTTAATCGTCTTCAATTGGCTCTAACTGTTTTCTGGCTATATAATTAACTGCAAACCAGATATAGGTCGCGTTACATTTTTCTGGCTCTAACTGTTTTCTGGCTAGATAATTAACTGCATACCAGATATAGGTCGCGTTACATTTGCCTAATACATCAAGATACCTACTGCCTTTATATGGTACCATCTGGGCTTGAATACTCTTTGATTCATTATTCGTATCTAATTGTTCTAACTTTTTTCTTTTATTTCTGTTTTCTACTTGTCTATCCACCATGGAAGTACTTTGAGGATTACACTCTTTCATATTAAATTTTTCTAAGATACTTTCAGTATAGGTTGGCTGATTAATGATAATTTATTTCTTCTCTTTGTCTTTCTTGATGATCATGCCCCGAAAACTCCTAGGTTCTCCAAGATCTTTCATCTCAAACGCTTCATTCAAATGGCTTTTAATTTCCTACAATTTTTCTTTGTCAGTGACTGCTAAGATATCATCTGCATATATAACTAATACAGCCATATTGCCATTTTTCCACCATGTGTATAGACATGGTTCAATTAGATCATTTTCTAGGCCAAGATTTCTCGTTTCTTTTGTAAACCTCTTATTCCATTTGTCGGGCTTGTTTTCAAACCATACAATGCTCTCTCTAACTGCATACTTTTGACTCTTTAGTATGTTTGTCTAGCTCCAGACCATCCATCCAGTATGCCATTTAAGAATGATGTCTTGACATCCAATTGACATGCGTACAAGTAATACTTGTTAGTTATTGAAAGTAAAGCTCAGATGACTGGGATTCCAGAGACTGGTGCGAATGTCTCTTTTAAATCATAATTGTTTCTATCTTTAAAAACTCTAATAACCGGTCGAGCCTTGTATATTGTAGATCTATCAGCTTCCACCTTTCTCTTGAATACCCATTTTGAGTCTATGACGTGTTTTGATTTTTTAATTGTATTTTCTCTTTATCTACTAGTTTCCACACTTTATTTCATTCATAGAAGCAAGTTCTTCTTTGACTGTTCTTTTCCAAAGAGTTCTTTGTTAATCGATGTTATAAGGCATTCTTTAAATTGTTTGTTCTTTAATTTTTGTATATCGAAGACTTTCCACCTTAGAATATAAAACAAAACAGGAATGGCGACGGCTGAAATTAAGCGACCACCGTCCAAGTTGTGTTGGAAACAATATGCATTTGTATGAGAAGTTCAGTACAGGTGTAATTATTAAGAAGGTAAGGAGAGGAGCATTGCAATTAAATTTGAAAGTTATTCAAAGTGACTAATTTACTTTATATTTTTTAATTAAAGTAATAATCGACATCACTTAAGACGGTATTATATCATCTGTAAGGCGGAATATTAAAATGTTTTTAATAAATTTAAATCAATTTAAGAGTAAACCCCCACAGGTAATATTTTCTCGAACCGTTTGTGAACAGAAACTACTTGTTTTCAGCTGATATTGTCATTAATTTTCCCACTTATCGCTGAAAACTATCAACTAGCATTATAACTTAGTATTTAAAGTAGTTTACAAACTTAAACAAAAAATTTTCCTCCTGGAAATTTATAGTTATTTCTTCAAGCAAGCACACTGCACTTCATTGTCCAATTTTATGAATATCTACGAATTTCTCACAACTTTAAAGGTAAAAAACTCATTATTCACAATAACCACTGCACTTAGTAATAGTTTTTAAGTCAACTAGCATTTTATATCACTTTTATAACACTTTTAAATTTCGTTTACACTCCGCATTCAAAGCCAGCCAAATTAGTTATGGGAAAGATGGTCCCTTAAGTTAATTCCATCTCACTCACAACAAAAACGACCGGAATTACATATCGAACTTTATGTTCCGGAAATAATATCAGGAATACCTGGGCTGTCTGTAACCCAAAGGATAAGGTGGTTATTAATTAAAACCAGGAAATCAACGTAGAAGAGACTTTGTTTACACGTGGAGACAGCTGACAGATGGAGAAGAAAAGCTAACATTTATGGATTTTTCGACACCGATAGAATTTTTCCGGTACACCAAAATAATCTACAGAATTTAAGAATTATTTTAAAAAGAAAATCCGTAATTTAATTTTTTTGAAATAATTAGAATTACCCCGTATATAAAAATTTCCTCCGGAAACTGACAAAATAGGGGCAAATTCTTTATATAACCATCTACTTTGGTATGTGAAACGGATAGTCCAGTGTCAGAAAAGTCAGAAAATTAATAAAGTGTTACATAGGAAAATAAAATATAATCAAAGTGGACGTAAAGTTAAAAGCGGAAACTCCAGGAAAAAGCGACAGCTGAAAGAGATAAATAAATTGATCGATTGGAAGAAACAAAGGGAGAAGTGAAGGTCACGGTAAAGTTAAGTATTCTTATCATTTTCTTGTTTTGGTTTTGGTTTCTTTCACTATTAAAAATTTCAAATACCTTGTATCTTTTATTTTGGGCAGTGCGCTGGCAAATTTTGTGTTTTTTTTCTTTGGCTTTAAGATGAAATTGTGCTTAGATTTTTAGTCTTTTTCATTTTAGTTTTCTTTATGGACTTTGTTACTAAATTATAAGTTTTGTGCTTATTTCGTTGAATTTATATTTAATTATCTTCAAATTTTTTTTTTATTATATTTTATCTAGATCAAGTTTGTGAATAAATTCTAAGTTTGGTTTTATTTAAAATTATGGTTGGTTTCATTTAGCAACACTGAATTCGTGGACTCTAAAACCACGTCGCGCCCAATACTTTTTTTTAAAACTTGCCCCTCCTCAAAAGAGCTAGCATAATTATATGCTCAAAAGGGAGCATATAACACGGTCTGGATATTACCACAGAGCCCAAATTCTTAGATTAAGATGTAGTTACCAACTATTGAAACACTAAGTTTCATTGGTCTAGCTTTTATACTTTAGATTTTATTAATACCTGAAATACGTCAATTTCGCCACTCATAATCATCAAAACCTTAGTCATCAAAACCTCTAGGGTACTTTCTGAAGTTTTAGAAAGCTGTAATTTGGGATACTGGCTTAAGGGGGGAAGTACATGAAGACGTTTTCAAAAATCGATTTTTTTTATTGTCTTAATCGATAAGTATATGCTCTAAGAATATAATTTCAAAATTCCAAAAGCCTATCTCGAAAATTGTGAAAGATATGCCACTTGAAAGTGGTCGGATTTTTTTTCTGCTCTGGAATTTAGAGTGATGAATGCGACTTTGTTAAAGAACGTTCTCGACGTTTTCAGTCCAAATACCGATTTTTCTGAGAATACCCCTCCCCTCTTACCTTCTCCTTATCTGCATCTTTTTCGTCAGTTTTTCGGGACAAACTTTAAACGGCGTTTTCTCAAAACCATGTTTTTCAAATTGGCGTAAAAGATTACAAAAAAACTAATGAACCGATTTTCTTCATCCAGCACTCATTTTAAAGGGCACAAAAAACTACTCTAGATAGACTACGGACATAGAAAAAAAATCATTTTAAGATCATTTTTGACGAGAAAATAATCAAAATTTTTGCAAAAAAAACCAACTTTTTTTTTCATGCCCGATTTTTATAGTAAATGTTCGAATTTCAAAAAGATCGTAGTCTATCTAGAATAAACAACCCCCTAGAGTATAAAAATGTTTGGTTTTTTGATTTCAGATGAAAATTGCGGCCAGGAGAATTTACGCCGATTTCGATGTCAGCCGCGACACGAGTTACGAAACCCACCAAAAGTTGATTAATTTTTTATTTTTCAAAATGTAAAAAATGTTTTTTGTCTTCTTAAAACATTGCCCTAAATACATATAATATCGATTTCATGTGGACCTTTTTCATTTTCCCAAAAATAAATCCCAAAAAAGTCATTTTTTTTTCGGCCTTTTCATGTACTTCCCCCCTTAAATTAGCACACAAACAACGAACATATTAAGAAATCTGTAACTGTTACCCTCCACCCCTCAAAGGGGGTGCAGGTCTGTATATAAAATTTATTATTGGCGCGTACTTCCTAAGGTTCTAGAAAGCTGAAATTTGATATGCATACTAGGATTAGCACACAAACAAGGAAAGAATTAAGAAATCTGCTAATTTCATTCTCCAACCCCTTCTGTATTATAAAACAATTTCTCATAAGATAATTGCCAAACTTCCAAAAGCCCTAGAAAGCCGAAATTTGTTAAGCAGACTAGGTTCTGCACGCAAACAACGAGAAAATTAAGAAATCTTTACCTTTCACCCACCAACCCCCCATAAAGGGGGTGCAGGTCTGTATATAAAAAAGTTCAGAAAAGTTCTAGAAAGCTGAAATTTTATATCAAAGCTAGATGTCATTAGTACATAAACAACTAAAAAGTGAGTGTGCTATGAAGAAAGAAACTGCTGGCGTGCAATAAATACCTCCTTCACTCGACTACGCAAGAACGAAGGGCCGCCGGGGGTGATTTTTCTTTGAACTCCCTTAGAGCCTAATCTATTGCTTCTATGAAAAGATGGTTTTTTTCTACTTGAAGTTAACAAAACAATCTTTCGAATGGAATAAAAATAGTGATACCGTATTTAAGTAACTAACACGCATTTTTAAGCCTAAAAGCGCGGAGAAAAGCGGAGAAAAGCGGAGAAATTAAAAAAAAATACAAGAACCAGACCAACTAAAATTTCAGGTTTAATCAGAGGTTTTTTGTTATTTCGGTTAAAAAAGTGTACATGTTTTTACTTTGTTGGAAAGATCATTTAGTCTGCTTTCAGTTAATAGAAATGTCAACACAACAGTCACCTATAATTGAATATAATCGGTTAATAACTAATAAGCCAACAAGGAAAAGAGGCAACGATAGAGCATGGGCTATGAAAATCAGAATAGCTGACTTACAAAAAATACAGCCCGAAAAGATAATAGTTCTATTTATTTTTGATGTGTACACATTAATGAACCTCTTTTGACCTGGATGAGATGGGGTTTTGATTGGACCCATCGTATCTGTTTGTATAACCTGAAATGGCCTTTCGCTGCTTTTTGTGGTTTTTTTAAATGGCAACTTCTGCATCTTTGACATTATACAAACTTCACACTCTGACACCGAATCGTCAAATTTTACTTTTCCTAAACTTTTATCAAGTTTTTGCAACTTATTTAAATAGTTTAGTGAAACGTGTCCTAGTCTAACATGCCACAGCATTGCTTCGTTGATGTTTTCTCAAAGACTATTATTATTTTCCAAGAGATTATTTATAAAAATATCTTCCAAATTTTGAGCTGAGTCTAAGTCATCTATCCTTGCCAGTTAATTAAACTAGTAAGAAAAGAAAAACAACTTGTTTACATATGAACTCTCTTTGTTTTTATCATTCTCTATAAGCTCCTATAATTTTTCATCCCTTAAATTATCCATCTCTTTTTCTCCAATATTGAAGGCTGGTGAATTATCTTCTGAAACCTCATTCTTGCTTTCATAATCCACCAACGCGTTTTCCCACTCGCCTGAGCAGTATAGCGCTTCTTTTGCTGCCATCTATTCCGGGTTTGTGAAACAAAATATTTTAGTACCTATATCTATAAACATTTATCATACATTACATTCTCTTAGCTCGGCACACGTACGGGACATCAACTCGAATACTTTGACATCCCTAGATACCGATCACATAATACCACAAAGCAAGGTTGTTTAGTTTATATACTAATTCACGTATACGACCGTAAAGAATTGATTTTTATATTCATCTAAATATCTGTATTCTTGATTCATTCATTAGCCTCTATTCCAAGAAAAACTACTCTTATATATGTAGGTATGCATATATATTTTTTTTGTTTATGCGATTTGGCCAAAGCCTAGGGGACAACCCTTTGATGCGTTAGCATGGTTTTGGTCGGAAGGGAATTAGGGTAAGGAAGTGAGTAAACTTGAGTCTTGTTTTTTTGCATTGCTGTGAGCTAGACAACAGCCCAGAGACGGCGTGGATTATTTGAATTTCTTAATAAAAGCTCACGGACAGACCTTTTCTTGCTCGAACCCGGGACCCATGACTTGGTGGTCGTGCCGCTCAACGAATTGATCCAACTCCGTCTATACGCGAATATGCATATCTGACGTTTCCAAGAAAAACGAAGCACGCAAAACGCTCCGAGAAAAAAACGGCTTTTAAACAGGGCACGCCATGCACGACACTGCCAATAATTTCAGTGTTCACCCCCTCAAATTTTCAGCTATTAAATAATCTAATAATCTATAATTTCACCATTTTAATTACTTTAGTACATGCATGAAATTCAAGAAGAAAATATTAATTATCTTTTTCTTAAACTAATCAAACTTTGTGTCCTTTGTGCCGTCATATTTCTAGTAAATAATCATTGGTTTACCTTCTAATTTCTCTTTATGCTCGTAATTCCTACTCTTAAACACTTGTTGGATTTAAGGCTAGAAAAGGGCTTGCTTTTAATATTGATTTAAATACACAGTTATTTACAGACACACTTTTATTAACTCTTAATAAAGGTATTACTTATAGAACTTAATACACAAATCTATCTAACCCTTATCGCACGAGGTTCACTTTAGGTAGATCAGGAAAGGAATGAAAGAGTAGCCGGCGTCTATGGCTGAGTTGTCCGGCTACCTGTAGGTCGCAACACCACACTGCACACCGACAAAGCGATATTCTCTCAGTTTGCAATAAATAGTTGCAAATATTTAAATTTACAAATGAAGAAGACGCGAAAATAATTTTATGTTATGAACTTAGCAACGGAAATTCCCTCGAAGCAGAGCGTAAATATTACCTACGATTTCCAAAAGAAGGTAACGCTCTAGAGGTATCTTCCAAAGAGCGTTTCGAAGTTTCGAGAAACTGGAAGAGTTCATAAACTGTGGACTCAAGCGGAGTTCGATGTTGCTCCAATTTGAGGGGAAATGGAGGGGAGACTTCTTGAGACAAGCAGAACTGATACTAATAGTGGTGCAAGGCGCAAAGCGTGTATCGTAGTGGTGAATGTATCAACAGTATGAATGACTATTATGAAGAGAAGGACCCTATCCTTTCTATGTGACACATGCTCAGACCTCATCAACATGACGGAGCGCCAGCCCACTACGGGAAGAATGTACTCTAGTGTTTGAATGGAAATTACAGGGGGCGGCCCCACTTGATTTTGATTTTTATTCGTGGGACGCCATGAGAAAAATCGTAGAAGCTGCAATAACAGATGAACTCATGACAAGAATTTTAGAAACCGCAAATAAAATAAAATAAAACCTAGCAATTGGCTTAAAAACATCCATGAGAAAAAGATCTCTTTTGTGCATTTAAGGGGTCTTCTACCTTGTTGGTTTCAAAAAATCTATATATTTTTTGCAGTTTTCTAATCTAGAACTTCTCAGAAACGTACCCTGGAAATAATATAACGGAATGCTTATTATCTCGTGATGTCAGAGACTGTCAAACACAGCAGCCGTTTTTGTAATGCTCCGTCGCGGCAGTCCGGAAACTTGTTTTATTAGGATATACCAAGGACATCCGACACTGTAAAAAGAACTCGGATTGAACAACGACAACAACAACAAGATAATCTCTATGACCCTGACATTGCAGATTGATCGCAAGTAAATTTTCGTCCAAGGTTCATGCCTGAACATCTTTAAATGGGATTTCCCAAAAGTTGCGTTTTTACAACTGGTTGATATGATATCTCGAAAAATAATTGATCGATTAACTCAAATCTTTTATCAAAATCTTTGAAAAACATGTCGCTATAGTCTCGCGAAGGTTTTTTGAAAATTTTCATTTTAACAATTTTTACAGCTGTTTTTGCCCCTAAAAACATGAGGAAAAACACATTTTTTTTTAAATGTGGACTATCTTGCGAAATTTCTGAATTTTGAAAATTCCGTTCGTTAAAGGATAGTCAAGGAAAAAAATCTAAATCTTTTTCGATTTTTTATTTTAAACGACTTTCATTAGCTGAATCGTGTCAACCGTTTTGATATAAAATTTTTCGTAAGAAGTACTTCAAGGTCAAACAAAGGTCAAACTAGGAACAATAAAAATTTTAAAAAAAATCATTTTCAAAAAAACGCATATCAATCGCATTATTAGTGTTCCTACGACTCAACCTAGCAGAACAGTATCAAAAACAGCGTCGTATGGTAGAAGACCTCCTTAAAATTACAGAGAACATTTTGAAAATATTTTAACTTATTACTTTGACTTCCTTTTTAGCACTATAAAAAACCAAGTCCTTTTCAGGACAGTAAAAAAGATCAACAATTCAGGAGGCACGTACAATTTTTTCTTAGAAAGGCAGGTAAGAGCTGTACGTTTGGTCATGTAAGTTGGTTAGAGAATGGTTAGAGATTTTTGTCTGTTTTAAATTGCTTTTGAAAGAGGACACACCGGCCACAATTTTAAACCCCAAATTAAAACAAATTAAGAGAGTGCCAAATACTCGCACTTTTAGTCTTACAAATGTCTGTTATTTTCTTAAATAGAGTGTAAATATTTTTACTTCATTCGAAAAATTGTTTTGTTTACTTCAAGTAACTACTTCCTTCGATATATGGTGTTATCAAATCTCTTTTTGCGATGGGGTATTAGATTTTGCGAAGAGAAGATAGGAAGTGACCATAGTCCTAAAGTCTCCTAATCAACAAATTAATGTACCTATAAATTCTAGATATAATTTATGAAATTAATTAAAAAGATAAACTGAAATACTACAAAATTATTTAACATTTTATTGTAACCTACATTAACAACTAATACATACGGGTAAATCCATATCAAATCAACCAAGAATGCTTGCTGGCAAAATTTATTTACTTTTTATTTTTTTATCTAAGTTTGTAATATACTCAGGGAGTTGAAAACCGGTTTAAATTAATTTTTTAGATATTTAGTTTTTTTTTTGTGAGCCGCCATTCTGTGGTGGTGCGTCAGCCTATTTTGAATTTTACAGGTTTATATTAAACGCTGTAACTTCTTGGTTTTTAAACATATTGAGGTCAAACAAAATTTTCGAAAAACCGTAATGTTTGAAGAGCAGAAAAAAAGCATGTAACTCTAAGGTAGGAAAGTTATTAGATAATTAGTATACTATAAACAATATATCCAAAAAAAATTTATGTGAGTCTTAGTTTTATCTTTAACATTTTAGGCTACTGCGGTCAGCCATGGTGGGGGGTTACATGTACAAATAATCGAAACCACCGATATAAGTGTCGAGTCTATATTTTCGGGATCAGTAAGATGAATATTGACACTCCCGATGCAGTTAGATAATTTCGTACCCTTAGGAATGGGGATGGAAAAAGGGTGTCATGTATAAATAATCGAAAACAAATGACATTAACGTTGAAACCATAGTTGTCGGTGTCTCGCTGAAGTGAAAAATAACACTCCGGATGCCGTTAGATACTACGGTCGTTACAGTTACATACCACCTACGAGTGAGTGTGAGAAGGGAGTGACATATAAAAAAAAGTAGGTAAAATCAAACGTTTAAGTTAAACCGTTTTATTTAACATTAGATGATAAAACCGGTAGGCTTTGTGGCCCTCACCTCTTACTTTTGAATTCAAATATGAACCAGAATTTGGTTATAACTTGGCCCACGGTTCGATTTAAGCCTTATTAAAGCCCCTGATTGCTTGACGTAACTGATCATGGTTCTAATCCATTTCTTACTAAAAGACAGTACATATGTATATGTCGGTAACTTAAAAGTTTTTTTTACCAACTTTTGTTATGCTTTTTTTTTATAAGGTCGGGTCAGATTTTTTTTGCATTTAGCACGGAAGTAGAAACAAACTTTGTCGTCAGTATGTACCACATTCAATCCCTACAACCTGGATATCCACAGAAAGCTGTTAACAATTTAATTATACCAAGACTTAACAACATAGTCTGTAACATATGTATAAATTAGGTAAGCCGTAAAGAACGTTGCTTAGCTCCTCAGCCTTCTCCGGCAATTAAATTTATTTTATTGTTCTCAGTGAAGCGGTTTTCCTTTCTTCGATTAATTACGTGTGTTGTACGGATTTTGTAATTGAATAGCAATTTAACAAAATCCTTTGTAATTAGAATTTATTTCCAAGCAGTTACAAGCCCGCTTTTCATTCAGAAATAAATGGTAATTGGATACTGTTGCCGCACATAGGAGTATACTACAGAGGAAATCTCTTAACATATTTAATGAGTAATGTTATCTTCCAAGTAGCTCTTACATGGAGTTGTAGAAAAAAAAGTAGATAGGATTCGACAAGGTATACTAACAAACTTAATATATTTTTTCACGTTAGAATAAATTAGGCTAGTTTACTTAAAAATTCATTCAACCTAGAAATTTGAAAAAAGACGATTTTTGTTATTTTAATAAATAAAAGGTTGTTCAAGTCATTTTTTAATTCTCAACAAATTTTCTTGTTAATATTTTCTAAGGCTTCTGTACTTTAAAAGTTAAAAAGAAAACTTATGGTGAAACTTATTGTTCTCTCTATCTCTCTGGAACTATCCTGAAATTTCTAAACACATAAAGCTAAGATGTCCAGGAGTCGATCTCTTAAAATTGAGAGTTAAAATGGGAGCATTAAAAATGTTTTTTAACAATCGTAACATTTTAAAAATCTTTATGTAAGGATTCCAAAAATATTTTTCGTTATTTTTATTATTACACCGCATTCTGCAGAGTAAGGAAAATCCGCAGCAACCTTGCGGATTAAAAACAATCTTATGTGTTGCAATTTATAGAATCCGCACGTTCGAAATGAAATTGACTTTAATTTCTTAGATTTTTTTTCACAATAGAAAAGCACATTTAGGACACGGATTACGTTTGAATTATAGGTCTTATTGGATCGTACATGATTAAAAATTATTCAATTCGAGCTAAGTAAGTATGATCCAATGTTTGAATTTCTCTTTCAAATTTGAGCCTTAGATTACAATGGGAAGCACAAATTTTCTTTGGCTTAGATGTGACACTTGTTTTTGGCTAACTTTTGGCATCTGAACCCAAGAATGCTCCCAGTTTTTGTCTATCATATCAACTTTTTAAGATACAAGAGAACCTTTCTTTGTCCCAAAAAGCTAAGTTAATGTAAGTCAAATTGTATTCATACAAGTTCAGGAATGGCTAATCTTATTAGTGGAGTGCCTCATGGTTCGATTCTTGGACCTCCTCTATTTTGTTTCTTTATTATTGATATCCCAGATGTTATTTGAGATATGAACATTCATCTGTATGCTGATAATGTTCAAATGTATTTGCCAAGGCCCATTGGCTTAGTGGAGGATTGTAGTTTTAGCGTCAACAACGACTTGAGAAATAATTTTTCGTGGGCGAGAAGGAACCGTCTCATATTAAACCACCTAAAGGTACAATTCTTGTTTTTCTACAGAAATTATCACGATTTTATGTGTGCTCCAGGTGTTCATCTCAATGCTCACGTAGGGTAGATCAAAGTGAATAGTCTTGGAGTGTACTTCAGCAGTAAGATGGAATAATGTGTAGTTAAGTTTTACCTACTGTAGAACAATTTACTCGGGACTTGGTGCTGAATGCAATCGCAGAATTGATGTCGTATTTAACGACTGTATCCGATTTTTCTATAACTTGAGGCCGCACGATCACGTTTCTCACCATATAAGTTCTATTATAGGATGCCCAATAAAGATTTATATAGACGTTAGACCGTTGTTACTTTTGCACAACTTAGTTGTTTCGAAGTTACCTCCTTATCTCTATGAACATTTGCATTTTCTGCATTTATCCCGTCACGTTGACATCCGCATTCCGCCGTTTATCATTGGGCAGCGTTCTTTTTTGTCGTTGTTTCCCGCATATGGAATTCTAATCCTATTAATGTTAAGGAGACGAGCAGGACATTGGAGTTTAAAGGCATGCTGAAGCGGTTTTTCTTTTTGTAAATTTGGATTGGCTTTGCTCAGACCACAGTGTTATATTCTCTCGTTGTTCAAGGTTTTTAGTATTTATTTTTGTTTTCGTTCTCTTTTCTTTTTAATTTGGTGCTACTCTTGTTAATTTTGCGTCAAGATAACGTTATCATACATACAATATTAAGTTTTCTGTTTTATTATTGTGTTATAGATACTAGTAAGATTTTTTGTAGTATGCTGTAAAAATATATTAATCTTTTACCAAAAGGCAAACATATATATTAAGGTAAAAATTGTCGCTTATAGTTTTTCCTGGAATGATCAGTCTGTGGACAATCTTGCCTGATGCTCCAGCAATAGTCAATCATCATATGTACATCTAATTTACCCTGATATCGCGACTCTATGAACATGATACCGTGAGTCCGTGTACCTTGATGCATATGTTGCAACCAAGCAATTTAACACTCTGCAAGAGTTGCTGGACAATTTCGGTGTAATTCTGTGCTACTGTATTTCAAAAAAAAATCTTTGACAAAGTTTTCGAATGCCAACCAAGCATTTAAAAACAGCATAAGAAATGTCAAAAAGAGATACTTAAAATAGGCAGTAGGCAAAGATTTAACAAATTGTTTCATAAGACCCAGTTTTATATGCAGAGGTGGACATATAATGTGCTTTCTGTCGGCAAGTGTCTGATATAGAATGTTTGGATTACCAGATTTAAGGTCAGATCTTGGAGGCCAATTCGACTACACCCAATGCTTCTCACGATCTCTGCTGTCCCACATACACTAAAAACTGGGAAAGATGGTATTTTCGCGTTGCTGGCCAAGAAGGAAGCAGACTGCACCAAATAAATTTCCATTGTAGAGGAGAAAACACACTTCAAGCTCCATTTTGAGCTGTCGATGAATGGCCGCCACTTAGTTGCGTTACAGGTTGGAGTTCCCAACACCTCCATTAAACTATGTACGTCCAAACCACGTAGGATACCCTAGTTTACATTTCTTTTTCTTCACTTCCTAACGTTTTCACTATACAAATGTAATAGTCACTTGAATGATCTCTGGGCTATCGCTAAATCATATGTATACCAAATGGCAACTTATTACGTGTTCTCTCTCTCGGGCCATATCCGTAAACTCTCGACACATACCTTGTGAGGGCGGGGGGTAAGATTTATCCTGACCGCCAATTTTTATTTTAAAATTCACAAACTGCCACATATATAACAAAACGAATAGCGGCTGTTTAAACACTTACGTCGCGACAGTTTTCATTGTCGCATTTCACAAAACTTGATTTATCGTTTATTTTGTAATATTAATATCACTGATCAAGAAAATGAATTCCTGCCACGTTGGTGGGACAACGATTGACAGCGGTATGCCAAATATGTTTAAAAAAAGTGCAAATTTTTAAGATAATAAAAGTGGAAACTTTTTTCCACTTTTTAATAACATTTAAGACATTAAGACTTAAAGTGACCTCCTGCCACATTTTCGGTCGACTGACCTACTCCTGCCATAATTTTATTTATGTAAAAAAAATTATCCATTGATATAAATGATAAAAGTTCAAAAAAATTTTTATCATTGAACCGTTATGACCTATTCTCGTAGAAGACATCTTGTCCTCTCTGACTACTGCATCAGCGGCGTTGTCTTGGATAGGGTAGACAGGGCGAGAGACTTGGGAGTGGTCCTCAATTCTCGTCTTTCTTTCGAGGACCATATTGACTCTATTGTTTTAAGGGCTAACTCGATGCTGGGCTTCATCAAGAGATGGTCTAAGGAACTTGATGATCCCTACCTGACGAAGCTTCTATACTGTACCTTCGTTAGACCTATTTTGGAATACGCTAGCCCTGTATGGTCCCCTTACTGTGCCGTTCACATCGACCGCATCGAGGCGGTGCAGCGCAGATTCCTTACGTTTGCCTTAAGTGGGCTTCCCTGGAATGATCATTGGGTGCTTCCCTCTTATGCCGATCGTCTGGTATGAATTTCGTTGGACTCCATTTCTAGAGAGGCGCAATATTTCGAAAATAGTATTTATGTTCGATCTTTTGCAAGGAACAATTAATTCACCGGAATTACTGGTGGCTGTTAATTTTGCTATACCTCAACGCACCTTGAGGAATCACGACTTCTTATTCGTCCCAGGCCCCCGTACTCTTTGCGGCATGCACGAGCCCGTCACGTCGATGTCCCGCCTCTTCAATCAACACTTCGGTAGTTTATATCTAGGTGGAATTTGACCTGTCTGCTAGGACAGTGCCTTGGCTGATGTGGTGTTCCCTGTCTGGATGTCCGACTGTTATATTTGGCAGTAGTTTTCTATTCTTTATTTTTGAATTTTATATAACTTGTACTAATCTATGTATTTTATGAATCTGTAATGAATAAACATAAACATAAAAATAAATAATTAAGATAACTAAAAATCATATCCTGCCTTGATGGCAGTAGGCTTTGGCAGGAGCAAATTTGTTTTTGAAAATTCACTTGGGTCATGTGAATATTTCCGGCATATTTTGTGCATTTTGAGGAGCAAAGTTGTTGAGCGCGTTTATATTTACTATTTTCCACGATGCCTACGCTCAAGCGAGTTTGTGTTTTCTGCAATTTGAAAAAAGAAAAAATTATTTTCTTTACACAAGAACGTTTGAGAAAATGCACAACTATTAAATAAGTATGAAGAATATGAGACAAGGATTTCTGGAGATTATGGGAAAACTCCACAACTCTACTTGACATACTCAAATTTAGTTTATTACTATCTACTGTTAAATCGGAGCATTCAAACTGCAGACTTTGTACTTTAACCAACAGAATAATTCGAGATATTTGGCGAAATACTGTGAGAATATCCAGAAGTGGACGAAACTCATCCTGGCTTGAAAGAGCAGTTTAAAAAAGGATCTATTGAAATTAGTAGGACGAGCAAACCTTTCTCTCGACAACCTATCGATCTAGTGCTGGAACAAATAATCAATGTCGACGCTTCAAATAAATTAACAGGCATCATTCAGTCAACAAATTCTATATCAGCTCGGCAGCGGTGGTGTAAAAGTCACAGCATACGGCGAGAATAATCACCCATGTAATGGAAACAACTGGATTGAGAAAACGACAGGATATTACAGTAGATCTGCAGAAAAGTTCTATTGACAAAAGTACCGACCAATTAAAAAAATTAATTGCAAATATAAGACAAATTCAATTAGAAAGGCAGCGAAGGAAGACGTTGCGGAACTACTTCTCAACGTTGAGAAACCAGGAAACGAAGAGCGCGAACAATTTATTACTGAATGTGCCGAAGATGGTGAAAGCGTTATAAAGCGAAATAGAGTCTATAGTCTCACCGAATCACAAGAGAAGAAAATTAATGTTTCTGGAAAAGTTGTAGAGGTCCGCATGCAGCGCGACTTTTTCGGAAAACTGCTCCCAATTTTTTTCCAAAAATCTCTAAAACTTGATAAAATGTTGGCTTATCTATTGCTGCCAGTTCCATTATCGTTATGTCACATCGATGGAATAATGTGTAAGACAGATAAATCTGCTCTTTTAAAAAAATAAACGCAAAGCCACCGTCACATGTCGACGTCCAAGTTTTTGATGGGTTTTTCATGGTCCATCTTATGAGACATATTCCGGTGTCCTTTGTAAATGTTTCCAAAAAATGTTGAGGATGTTCACGGGAAATACAGCGCGTACTGCCATAATTACATTTGACCAATATTTTTCTTCTTCCATTAAAGATAATGAACATACTCTACGTGGAACGAGTAGAAATGAACGTTATCAAATCACCGGTGGAGAACAAACACGACCTGCAGATTTTTTCACAGTACTAAAGAACATCAACTTTAAAGAAGCCTTGTTGAAATTCATTTTAGAAGATTGGAGGAATTCGGCAATGGCACCATTCATAAAGAATAAGACAGTATACAGGGTGTTTCAGATCTGAAGAGCCAAGATAGATCTCAACTAGACAAACAAAAAATTGAATGGCAGGGTGGGGCAATCTCAACCGTTTGGGAGTTACAGGGTGATTGATAAATTTCATTTTTTCATGGTATGCATATTACTCTTTTATTTTCTTTTGATCTACCCAACATAGTGACATCAAGCAAATGCTAAAAAATAATTATTCTAATAACCTTTCTACAAATGTCAACACTACTGATCTAGTGAGCTTCTACCATTCCACGTACAGTCACTTCCAAAAGTGAAAAAATGTTTTGCGATTACCTAAAATTCAGCATTTTCCCGAATTTTCTCCGAAATTCATGTAATTAGTACGTCTCTATTTTATTTTTATTAGATTGCCCATCTTAATACCTTTTCAAAAAGATGCAACATGGCAAGATAGACGAAGTATTAGAAAAACCACATCCTTAGAAATCGCTGACTACCTTATTATTTTATTGCACTTTAGGTAGGAAATTCTTTAAATAAACAAAATTTGTAAGATAAAGAGTCGAAAATTTTTGTTTTGGGTTAACAGGTAATTAATTTTAATTATTGCTGTAAAAAAGTTATAAAAATGTTAGTGTAATTTGTTGTATTGCCGATATTAGCTTGTGTTAGCCATAATTCACACCCATGTATCCTGGCGTTCTGTTGCTCGTACCTAATGGAAATGTTACTATAAAAAAGGTTCAGTCAGCAAGAATACCTATCATAGTTGAAAAATAAATCAATAATTATGGGTGTTTTAAAGCAAAAATTATTAAAAAATGATAGATTTACAATTCAGGAATACGCGGATATTATTTACATTTATGGTGTAGTAGACGAAAAAGAGAGAGCGGCTGTACTGGAATATCAAAGGAGATTCCCTAACCGTCGAGCACCCCAAAGTGGGGTATTTACATGGACTTTCCAAAGGTTAAAATGAACAGGAAGTGTAGCTTTACACGACATGGAGACACGTCCCGAAACTTCGATGACTTCTGCCTTGAGACGAGCACGAATCGAGTCGCAAGGCGATTAGGAGGGTCGTCGTCTAAGGTTTGGAGGGTTATTCATCGAGGGGGATTACGACCATATCACCATCACCCGAGAGATTCTGAAGAAATTTCTGAGAAAACTGAAATTAAGCAGTTGGCTTCTGGAACGCGACATTGACGACAGAGCATTTCTGGACCGAATTCTGTGGACAAATGAAAGTCAATTCACCAGGAATGATATCAGTTAACAATAGGGAGGATTTACATAGTTAGCCGAATTGGGAATGCAGCGACGAAAATTCCATACCTGGCTGCAATACGCCTTATAGTGGGTCCAAACGACACAGACTATAGAATTTTGTCTGTGGAACAAAGCAGTACAGACAAATGTCGGTGCGTTAGAAAAGTCGGAGGTATGCATGAATGTCGGAAGTAAGCATGTACCATATGTCTGAGTATTTTTTGGAAGAATGGTGGGTCCACACGATACATACTTTTGTTCGTACAGATATCTGAACGAGCAAAAGTATGTATCGTGTGGACCCACCATTAAGCAAGGACTTAGAAAGAGATTGTTGAAATGAATCCAAAGTGGCGGTGGATTGTAATTATTTTTAAATTCTATAAAAAGCATTTTAGATTTAATTTGAGTTTAATTTCTTTAATTTGTTGATTTTTATAATATTCTCCGATAGGATTTCTAAGTATAAATTTCTACATATTTCCTTTATGTGGACTTTTTGCACCTTTTTGGAAGGATAATAAGATGGGCAATCTAATAAAAATAAAAGAGAGGTGTACTAATTACATGAATTTCGGAGAAAAAATTGGGAAAATGCTGAATTTAAGGTAATCGCAAAACATATTTTTCACTTTTGGAAGTGACTTTACGTGGAATGGTAGGAGCTAGATCAGTGTTGACATTTTTAGAAAGGTCATTAGAAATTTTTATCAAAAGATAAAAATAAAAGAGTAATATGCATACCATGAAAAACTGAAATTTATGAATCACCCTGTAACTCCCAAATATTCACTACTTTCTTGCCTTTAGATCTTTGTTTACATTTGTAATCTAGCCAAATATAGCTTTGCCCTTATTGTGACTGTCGGCTCGCGGAAAATTTTTCAGAAGGGGGCAGAACATATTTTTCAATTTTAAACTAAACCTATTTTAAGTATAATTATATATATGTCCCTAAAATAGCAAATAATATATATAAGTACTTACAATTAATAATTTTAAATGCAATAGACAAAAGACAAACCGCTGGGGACCAAAAAAATACATAAGTTATAATTATATCATATTTTAACTTATTTATCTAAATCAAAACTAACTGCTTAAAAACTCGAGCAACGTAAGAAATATTAAAATTTCTTAACACAACTCGCGTTTCTGATAAAAAAACAAAACTTCCAAAAACGAAAAGTTTTTTACCCCACCGGAAATTAGAGAACCCCGTGTAGACCCATCTACGTTTCTCTCTAGTTCCCGTAACCCCATGTGGCGGGAGAAATACTTCACCCGATTGGAGACAACGATTACAAGTGGGCCTCCGAACCACTGACATTTTCTCTGCAACCCCCATGGCTTTTAATCATAATCTTTCATCAGCAGAAAGTAACCATGGGTTGCCGTCGGTGGGATTCGAACCTTTGACTTCCGGATTGGTATGTCGATACGATATCACTTACTTCACATTTACTACCCTCAAATTCCTTCCAAAATTTCACACTTTCGTCACAAACGTCACCCTCACGCACAAAGTTATTTAGTCAAGGGTTAGTGAATGGATGAAAGTTGTTTAAATAAATTACGTTGGCTCTTCCTCAGCAGTAGCATTAAAGGGTTAGCTTTTCTTTAGCTTCTGAACGCCTTAGCAACAAATCTAAAACCGATCAAGCCAGATATAACAAATAACGATCACAAATCTTTCATTTTGTAAATGTTTTACCGCAAAGTTTATGTGACAATGTAAGTGATTACCATTCCTATTCGCGTTCGTATCCCCAAAACGAAATAAGTTCTCAGGTTTTCCTTCTTTTACTTGCACATGTATCTTTTTTAATAATGTTTTATTTTTTAAGGTTCCATGATGCAGAACAATTTAAAATTAGTTTCACTTCCAAAAGAAGCACTAAAATCTTTCCTTATCCGCCCTCTTTGGGATCGCACAGAAAACCAGTCGTCAAACCCTTTCATTTGATACCCATATCAAGGGGGTTGTGAGGAAAAGGGTGGTCTATTATCTGGGGGCGCCCGCCATATTGAAAAAATCGGATTTATATCAAAATTATGACGTGACCCGTAAAATCGAAGTCCAGATTCGGATACAGCTCACCAAAGTACATAATAATGACATGGCCTACACAAATAACTATCACTTTTTTTTGTAAACCTGTGGTATTTCTTACAATCAGGTAAATCGGCAGGATGGCTCTGAATGAAGGTCCGCGTCACGTTATAGACGCCGGCGTCGCAGGTTCCTCAAAGGTTTTGTAGGCTCCTCACCTATCCGGGATCATCACAACCTTCTCGAATGGCTGCTGTTCATCCTGGTGAGCCTCCTATGACTATGTCTTCCGATGGACACATTGCGATCACTTGGGTTTTTTTTACTCAACCCGATGATGCATTGGGCTCAGCTGAGAATACATCTCTCGGTACCTTTCAGTCTAATATTTACTCATCATTAGATACATACCTGTTGAGATCCATTAATGTGTCTCGAAATGAGGTTTTCACACTTTGTTTCCCGACTTGATTCATTAAGTTCTATTGATGACGTAATTGGTTGCGTGCGGGAGAGAAGTGGGGCTGATAACTCTGCACTCCTCAGTTGTCAACTTCTAGGATCTCGTCATTCTCGGAGACTCATGTCGTCTTTTAATTTAACATTCTCTCCGGATCTTTTCAAAATTATTTCACAATTGAGCCACTGTCAGCAACCAAGCAAACTAAGTACGCTTTCCCTTACTACCAAAATGTAGGGGATTAAGAACAAGAACAAGTCCGTTATTTCAAGCTTCCTTTGCCTGGTATCTTGATGAGCACTATCACATTTTTCGTAGGGATAGAGACTCTGGAAGGAAGTTTGGCTCAAGTGTTACTGATTTAATGAAATCATCTATGGGCACATTTACTGACTGGTAACGCTGTTAACCGAACTAAGGCTGTAATTATGCCGTCCAGCCGAAGGCAGAATTTCGACCTTGGTCCACTTTCGATCCAAGGCACGGTCATTGAGTACTCCAATGAGATGCATTAAGCTCAATAGAAAACTTAATTGGAACGCTCACATTGACTCTACCCTAAATAAGGCTGCTCATCTCTAACATGAAATCGTCTGCCATTAGTGTAACTTACATCAAATATACCAGCTGGTGACAAGGGTCACATGGGTATCCTTCAGCGCATTCCTGGCACCGTAACGGACCAAATGACTAAGGAACTGCGCATCGGCAGAAGATTTAGGATTCTCTTTCCTGAACGAAAGAAAGGAATGGCGGTGGTCCAAGTCCTAGAAGCCTCTCATGGCTCACTGATAGCTCAAAACGGAAAACAGTAGTGGTGGCTTAACACCCAACACTAGGGTTTCGATTGCTTCGGGTAAATAGCGCAGTGTCTTTTAAGCCGAAAACCACGCCATCGATATTTGCGCCCTTATCAACGTCAACAAAGGACTGAAAAGTACTTATATAACTATCTTCTCTGTTAGTCAAGCAGCTCTCAATGATCTGTCTTCACGGAGTTTTTTCTCGAGTCTTGTGTGCTTCTCCACAGCCAATAACTAGCCGTCCATAAGAGGGTCAAGCTCTGTTAGATACTTTGTTACTTAGGTGTGGAGGGCAACGAGATCGCTGATGAGCTGGCCATGAAGTTTTCCTCCTTTTCGTACCAATGCCATGAACCTTATTGCCGCCTCAGCTTGTCGTCGGTGAGAGCTGTGATAGAAGATTGATTGGATTGAACAGCTGTTATACAGGAGAAATGTCTCCGAACTTATCCAGGTTAAGACGCTTGTTAGACCCTATGTTTACAATGATAACACCTACTTAAGTAAGGCGGATCTCATGTTGCTGTCGAGCTACCTATCTGGCTAACATAGCCTAACATAGGATCTACACCCTAGTGAGACCATGTAACCACAATGCACATTATATATTTTTGTCCTGCCTGACCTGGAAAGAGGAGATGGATTAGAAAGGGGATTTTCAGTCGAGAATTTTTGAGCCCAGCCTATGTTGTACCCTACCCTGTTAAAGACCTCCACCTGAGGGTGGCTCAGCCTCCTTTTTACCTTCTTTATCATAATGGGACCTGTTTCTATAGATTGAATACTTTTCATTGTATATTAGTATATAGTTGTTTTGTTTGCTTAATTTTCATCGACTTAAAATTGTCGTAATCGACAAAAATTTTTTTTAAAAAATATTTAATGTTAACTCAATTCAAATTTCCATTGAACTGATTGTTATTTAATTCCTAAAAATACTTCTCATTTGATCATCATAAAATTTTACAACAACCCCAAGAGATATGCTACTAAACAGAATATTTTTTATTGATAAATTGTTCCCTTAGGTATTCTCAAGGAAATTGCAATACTTCATTTCACTTTACTCTGTTTATTTTCTACAGAGAATTTTCAATTCATTTCATGGTTGAAAGATCGATTATATCTGAAGTTTCCAGAGACAGGTATAAATCATCTCTTCTGAAATTCCTTCTGGTTTTCTGAGCAATTTTTCTGATTTATTGCTCATGTAAAGGTAATTGCACATTTCTAGTGTCGCAGCCTTTTTAGATGATACCAAGTGGTCATATTAAACGGAAATGAAAGAATTCTTGTATAGACATAGGTTCTACGAAGGGCTAGCTTTAAGTACGTGATTAATATTCGCTTCATTGGTTCTTACGGAATTGAATTGAATTATCCTCGTTAGTAGGATTCATCTTATTTCAAAAATTCAAGAAGGGAAATGTGGAAATCTTTCATCAGAGGCAGTTTCTATAACGACTGTAGTATTTCCTGGCATCAAACATCGAGTTTCTTCTTGGAGTAAAATAAATGAAAACGAGGATATACATCTCTTTCTTGGTTTGTACTTCATAATTCACCCTTTTCAGGGCGACATCCTTATTCGTAATTCAATTCGTGGCACTGCGATTTAAATTTCCCAAAGAGAACAAGCGAAGGAGATTTAATTAGAAATTCGTGACGAAGGTTCAGTTAAATTACGAAAGATAAAGTAAGAATAGTAGAAGATATTGGGAAGACTACAGCATTCATCAGAATTTAAATGAGCACCATTCCGTAACATGTAATTTTGGTACACTTCTTTTGCTAATGGCTTTTTAACGAGTCTTTTTCTATTCTTTTAACAAAGTTTTATTAATAATGGAGACTTTAGTTCTTGGAAAGAGGTAACTTTGAATTTGTAATAAATATTAGGCATACACTTGCACTTATGCATAAGATATTTTTAAAATAGGTCGAAAATTCTCAATCAGAATATCGCCGGATTCAACGATTGGAAGTGAATCCTTGTTTACGTGGAATTCAAACAGGCGCGGAACAATGGGTGCAATTGCCTCAAACCCCAAAATAACTATACTTAACTGAAACGATGGAGGGAATGAAATGTAGACTTATTTCGAAAAATCAACCCGTCCTTTTTACAGTACAGTTAAAGAATTTAAATTCATGAATAAAATTCCTCAATTATTCTACAAAAAGTAAAAGTATTGTCGATATTACTTTTCAACTTTTTCTACAAAAAGTAAAGTATTGTCGATATTACTTTTCAACTGAACTGATCACATATTTGCAGTCGCTTGGCCTGGGGTTTCTCGAGAAATGTCAGAAATACTCCTTCTGACTTGGCGCTAATCTGCATATCCCACATCAGGCCTAGGCTGGATTATAGTTTCCATATTTGTGGACAGACCGGGCATGCCGCATTGTCCGAGTTAGATAAAGTTTAAAGAAAGACTATTCCGACTTCACTATCCCTGAGAACATTGACCTACTGAAGCATCGAACGACTTTCGGTTGTCTCTCACTCTTCCACCGCGTGTTGCACTCTTCTACAGCTGTTTCAAGGGACATTGTTCTAACAAAATTGCTAGCCTAACTCTTTGTAAACACATTAAAACTCGCGATAGAAGAGCTTGAAGTTGCTGCCAAAATTTTGGGGACCTTTCCTAAGCGGAACAACAGGCATATTGAATAGTTTACCATCTTCTGTTTTTCTCCAGTTTTATGAGCCAGAAACTTTTAACGGAGGCGTACATCGTCGTTCTTATTATCCCTTTTCCCTTCTCCCTAATTCCTTTCCTGCCAAGCTGTGCTTTAGATTAATTGGAAATTCCCTTGAGCTTTGGTATTCTGATTAAAAAAATAATAATTGAATATTATTTAATACTTTTATTAATCATGTAATAAAAAGATTAGTTAAGAGCTTGTTGGACACGCCCATGATAGTGTTTAGTAGTTACTTCTACATTTTTTATAAAGTATTTTTGCCACAGTGTTCGTTATAATTTGTATTGAACTAGTATTAGGATTTTTGACGATATTTTACCTCAATAGTTTAAAAATTAGAGTAGGAGAGGAACTCTAAGACATTCAAAAGCGACCTGAAATTCTGTCATTTTCTTTTATTTGTTTTAAAGCCATAAATGTTAGAAATTGATTCGGATTAAAGCTCGGTACTCGGAAAACTCAAAACTATACAGATTGAAGGGATAAAGTTACAATACTCAATAAGCATAAACTAAAAATTCTTCATGAAACATATGCAGAATATTTTGATTTTAACCTTTAAATAATTAATAAAACGTTCAAAATAGGATACGGATTGTCGACATTTAACACGAATATCGGTCTTTCCATAGTCGACATTTCACATTAGCGAATTTATAACTCGACATTTTTCAGATTTTGACTGGCGGCAAAAGGCGATATTTCAGGTTTGGTGTCATTTATTTTGCCTAAATGTAAAAATCCATTGTTAAAGTGAAGAACTGAAAATTAGCACATGTTTTTGTTGCAGGGATATAAAACATTGGTTAAATGAATGCTAACCAATCAGAAGCAAGACTTGGGGCACTGCTGCAAGAAGTGTTAGCAGATAGTGATGAGGACAGTGACATGGAATCTTGTGATGAAGCTGAATTCATTGAAAGTAAGCACAACAATGAAACCGAGCAGTCAGAAGCTGAGGATAGTAATGAAGAAGATGATGACGAAGTGAGTAACAGCGAGGATGATGACAATCGACCAAGAACGTGTTATTTTTATGGACGAAACCGCTTCAAATGGTCAAAACAAGAACCGACTAGAAATGTTCGAACACCGACACATAATTTAATTCTTCATTTACCAGTATTAAGAGGAGAAGCAAGAAACCTTCAACTAACGCCTGCAGAAGAAGATTATTTGAACCTTTTATTTACGGAGGAGATCTTAAGCGAAATTTTGCGGGGGACGAATAAAAAAATTGAGAAAGCTAAAACTAAAGCACCGATGGAATGGGAAGAGATATTTTCAGAGCAACTTTTTCTTTTAAAAGAGTTCTGTTTCTTTTATCTGGGTTAGATAACTTCGAGGAGAGGCGAAAGGGTTTGTCTTCGGATCCATTGGCAGCGATATATAAAATTTTTAACAAATTTATAGAAAATTCGCAGGCAGTATATACTCTAGGAAGATATGTATGCATAGAAGAGATGCTGGTAAGCTTTCGGGGGGCGATGTAAATTTAAAGTGTACATTCCAAGTAAACCCTTAAAGTACGGGTTGAAAATTATGCTGTTAGTTGATGCAAAAACTAATTACTGCTATAATGCCTACGTATACTGTGGTCGTGATTCTGATGGTTCAGAATGTTTCACCGCAGAAGAAAGAAAATGAATAAACCGACTCAAAGTGTCCTTCGTCTGACTAAACCCATAATTAGAACCAAACGAAACATTACAGCTGATAATTGGTTTTCATGCATTGAGCTGGTAAGAGAACTGAGAAAAGCTGGACTTACATACGTTGGAACCCTTAGAGCTAATAAAAAAGAGATTCCTCCAGATTTATTACATCTTTTGTAAAGTTAATGGATTTTTGAATTTGATTTTTTGTACATTTTAAATATAAGTTTTGTCAACTTTAATGTACTGAAATAAAATAGTATTGAATTGAATTGAATTGAATTGAATTTTTAGCAAACCGCTCCAGAATTTTATATTCATCGCTATATGGGTTTACCAATGATTTAACACTATTATCTTATGTCTCAAGAAAAAGTTAGAGTGTTATGCTAATTTCATCCATGCATCATAATGGTGAGACTGACAGAGACGTGAATAAGCCAGAAATGATTGCATTCTACAATAATACTACGAGCGGGGTTGATACCTTAGATAAAAAATTTGCGTATTATTCAACTGGGCGCCGAACTCGTAGATGGCCTATGGCTTTGTTTTATGCCATGATAGACGTAGCTGGTGTAAACGCCTTTCGTTTTGAAGAATGCATATCACACCACATCTACACAGAAGGTTGAATAATGAGCGTTTTCCGTTGGAATTGCGATCACTTCTTACCAGATTTTACAAACAACGGTTCCAGAGCCATCTAGTAGAGAAAACCCCAATCCATCTAAACGTGGAAGATGCCCTAAAATGTATGCGGACTAAGAGTAAAAATGTAAATTTATATCTTTTAGTTTATGTTGCAATTATTATAATTCTGTGCTCTACAGTGAACTTTTTGCTATAAATGATGAATTATTCGAAAGCGATACAGAATTGGGTGAAAAATCAGAAAATGTTTCTATTTTGTAAGCTTCGTCCTTTAAAAAAGATATTGATCAAATTGCTGTTAGGAGAATCACTATAGGGTTATAATACGGAATTCAAAATTTCTAGAAAAATTTTTATACACTTTAAACAAACAATCTTCTTCCTTTTACATTTAATCTTTCATCCCAGTAGTCAGTTTTGAATGCATTTTGTATGCATTCGCATGTTTATAATGGCTGCCTTTGCATGAGGGTTAAAACTAAATGCGCATTCGACTGACTTCTTGAACGTACCCAAAGTGTCTATTATATGCATACAAAATTTCGAGTTAATAAATTAAAATCCCTCTCCAAAAAAAAATGCTTGAAAAATAGCTGTTTTTTCGGCCTTCTGACTGCGTATAACCCCTTAAGTAACGCGCAAGGTTTACTTGGAAGCTTCGCCTTTTTTAACTGACTTCCAAAAACAAGACCTTTAAGTTCGATATGTATTATTTTTTTTGTTGCATTGAGTATGTCCTCCCATTGATACCATGTAGAATATTTTTTTTTTGTAGGAGAGGGAAAGCATTCGAACTTTGTAACGTATATACGAATTACATGATTCTCTTTTCGATGTATAGAGTATGTTCCTTTTATTGCTACAGGCAGGCAGACTTAGATGATTGATAATTTTTTATTTTAAGTCTAACTTCGTAACGATTGGATCGATTTCGATGATTCTTCTTTTGCTGTAACTTCATAAAACATAGGACCACTGGATGATTCTTATTTTGTTGTATAGAATATTTCATTTCTCCTATGATAAAAGTTTTCGACCTAGGGTGTTGAGGGTGGAGAGCTTTTATTGGTACCGCGGGAACTGATTTAGATGAAGTTATTATTGTATTATAGAGTATCTTGTATCATGACAAACGTTGTGGTTTTTTGATAGGAATTGTGGCACCTAGCGTTATAACGCGTCGATCGATTTTTATGAGTGTGATTCGATTTAATTTCTTCTTAATGATACTATGATGAAAAATTTGCAGATTGTGTCTGGATTTTGATCTAGAGTTAGCGTATGGAATGGATTTATAATGTGTGGCCGTATTTGAATTATTCTGTTTTCTTTTTCGGGTTCCGTACCTCAAAACGAAAAAAAAGGAATCGTTATATGATCACTTCGTTGTCCGTCTGTCTGCTGTCAGTATTTCTCTCAAAACCCTTTTTCTCACGAAGGCCTGGATATATCAAGTTGAAATTAATATCAAATACTAAGGTAAGCTTAGAGCTGTGAAAAATCAAGCTTTTAAGTCGACGCAATCATAAAATACGGCCATTTGAGCCCCGAAATACGCCCAGTTTGGCGCATATTTTCACACTCGCACTCGCAGGGTACTTTCCGTTGACCAGGAATCATGAAAAAGGCCGAAAGTCATTAATTTGTAGTTATATCCGTCTGTTTGTTAAGACAGATTGTTTAATTTGCAGTGTTCCAGTTGTAAGCGACTTTTATGCCTCGGCTCGAATAACACCGAAGGAGGGTGGGGGAGCAGTGTATATATTTGTAATTCGCTCTTATGTAGTTCCTACAAAATATTAAAAAAAAATTTTCTTTTGAAAATAACTTATGTCCGGAACCCTCGAAGCATGAACAATGTTCATACTTGACTTACTTTTTTTATAAGGTACACCTTTGCAACAGTTGCAATCCCTTTGATCAGTGATGCCAATTCAGTGATTTTGTCACCAAATCTGGTGCTTTCGAACACCTCCCTAGTGACAGAATTTTTTTTCTCAGACACGTCTAAAAGTTGGTGATTTTTAACTTCCACCGCGTTGACTTCTGGTGACTTTTAATGCAGTGATGCCAAATCAGGGACTTTGTCACCAGATCTGGTGTTTTCGAATACCTTTCTAGTGACTGATATTTTTTTAGCGGCACTGTTTTTTTGAACCTCTTCAGATGACCTGCATTTATCATTGTTTTTGACTATTTTTGTACATATTTGCTGGGTTAACACTTAATTCAGTTACAACCGGTGTTGCACAACACATTTAAGTGGGCCCATTTAATACTTTTGTTGCTAAGCTAAACGCATGTGTAAGACAATTCGAAGAATTTTCTGTGAGACTTCATGGCTTTCCTGCGAGACCCTGAAACTTTTAACGATACTAATTTTCTGTCGCTTACGATAAGAGGATCGCCCACAAAATTAGAACTTAATCACATTCTAATAGTTCTCTGTTTCTCCTCCCTTTCCTTTTACAAAGTGAAAGGAAGAAATTACACGACGCTTAAGTTAATGAGCACCAATTATAGGTAAATACGCTTGTGATTCAGATAAATACAGTCTTTTATTGAGTAGTAGTATTAACATTTTTGTTGCTTAAGGTGTCCTTTTTAGTCCCCATCTAGTGACATTCTTCATCGACGACTTGGCAACACTGCCTTTGATACCGCGCGGAGTATTGTCGCGGAGCAGTGTGAAAAAGTAAGAGTGCAAACTAAAATGCTTGAAGTTTGGTAAAGGCAGCATACGAGACTCTTTTGAAAAATCTAAAGCGTCGATTATTATGCGCTGCTCGTTATGCGCACATTACCCGGCTAAAAAATATTTGGAGTGATTGTGGGGGGGGGGGGGGGGGGGGCAAGATAATTTATGGAGCCACGTGATTGTTAGAGTCCACGAACTCAAAAAAAAAAATGGAAAGTTTCTTCGATGTACTAAATGAAAAGCCAACAGATCAAATTAAACATAACTTTATTAACAAAAATGAGAAGGCAAATGTATTACGTTAAAGAAAACCAAAAAGAAATCCACTAATGAAACTTTAAGCTAAATAAAAATATAAGGGAGAAAATACAAGTACTTCTATATGGTACCGGGAGAAACACGAGAAAAAGGAGAACACAGTCAATGCAAACTGTTAACGAAATTAGAAAGTAGTACTTAGCTTATATTGTATTTCACCATTTAGAAAACCCATCCAGCGAATGCGTCGCTCCCCTCATCTTATTATTATCTCCACGAGCAGGTAAATCCTTTCTTCTCGGTTGTATCCGATGACTCCTTGAAATGCTTTCACTAGTAACTTCGTAGTTACTCCCTAACTCCACCTTTCCAGTTTTCTTCACTCACTTATAAATTTCCCTCTTGTCTTGCCTTAACTTTCTTTCAACTTTTTTTAAAGTTTTTATTCTTCACTCCTTTTCTTAATTTAATTTAACTGATAATAATTGTCCACCTTTTTTTCCGACTAGTAGTAAATAAACTTCAGTCAAAATATAATATTATCCCAATCGGAGCTGCTAGAATTTTTTAATATTTTTGTAAAGATATTCTTACTGATAGAACCCAAAATATATAAGTTTTATTTCAAAGTAAATACCATGGTTGACTACTTTAATTAATCAAATAACATCGCGGCAAGATACCTATCGGATCAGAGATCAAAATGAACGTTAAGCAGGAACTTGTTGCATCCATACCTGTATATAAGCAATAAAATCAAGGTCAACTCTACTAAGATCATCAATATTAAAACAACACCACAGCTTTATAAAATCTCTGAAGACTTTATTTTGTGTTATACACACGATGGATCAATATGATACAATTTTTACACTTTAGTTATTTTAACAGCATTTCACAATTATATTTCACATTTCGTATTTTTTTTGGTGAAATAAAAATTTAAATACGTATTTCAAAATAATCTTAAAAATATCAAAAATAACATTTTTGAGCAAACTTTCATTGTTGCTGTAAAAACTAATTTTTAAAAGGTTTTCCATTTTGAACATAATCCTCATTTACTGGAATTAATTTTGAGCAGAAATTTAAAAACAATTCATATCAATACGTTTTCATGACAGTATAGAGAAGTTTAGAGCTGAAGCTTTTGTTCTTTATACACTTACTGTTCTGTTAATACATAAAACCTTTGGAAAATAAAGCATTGACGACCCTTCAACAAAATATAATCCATTAATATCTTTATTGTATTCTGACACAATCAATTAAATCACTTAAGCTCACATGTTAAAAATCAATATTGCAGGCGAAAGAAAGCACAATGAAAGGTTGTTAAATGACAAGTGATTTAAATTTTCTCTCAGAATAGGTTGACTATTGAACAGCTGAAGGGACCATCTGACAATTTAATTACGTTATTATGAAAAAAATATAAAAATTCATGCACGCATGAGACAATTTCATCATCCGGTAAAAATTAGTTTTTGATAAAAGTAAGTACAAACAAAATGCATTGACATTCACACAAGCTACACATTTAAAATTGTAAGTAATACAATCTGCGGCAATATTTCCTCTCGAACTAGTATGTACAAAATAAGTATTAATTTATTAACAAAATATAAATAATCTTCTCTTAAGAACTAGGTACCTTCATTAATGATTATTTGTCTAGTTTCAATGAATTTATTACAAAATGCTATCTAACAAGATTATCCTATTATCTATGTATGTATATCGTACTTCACAATTTTCGTATCTTCAAAAATTTTTTGATTTTTTCTTGATGGACGCAAATTTAGAACGAAACAACACCTAAGCACTTTTCAATAATTTTTATTTCTTTTGCAAGCGCACTAAAACATTGTTGAACCTTATCATTTTTACATGAAGCATCCGAAGAAAGGACTGCATCGACAAGTTTTGCACGGTTTTCATAAAATTTTGCAAATAAGGGGTATCATCGGTAATCCAGTAGGAATATTGTTCAAAAAATATTGGCATAACTGACGTTAATTTCCTAGTAGACTAAGAAAAATAGTGAAATACTAAGCGATTTCGAAATTTTTTGATATATAGTACTGATCAGAATGATCATGCCGTCACAAATTTAATTCAGATTACCTGAACCAAAAGCATGATAAGCGGCGTCAAATATCAAAACACTACAAGCGATCAAGAACCCGACGTAATGCTGATCGCGTGAAGTAAACTTTGTTGTTGTTTATATTAAAGCAAAAGTAATGTCAATTGCCTATTAAGCAATTATGAATTTATATGATATATGCGAAATGTATTTAATTATGAACTTTGTTATAGCTAAGTAAGCAATATTTGCAATTGTCAATGAACCTTATTGTTACGATTATAGCTAAGTAATCAATAATTGTATATAAAAATGAGAAATAAAACTGACTTAGTCACTGATTATTCATTCCTTGAATCGTTAGTTTCATTGTTGCGAATTCCCCTCACCCGCGGTAAGGGTTCCAGCAATAGCGGTACAATAAGTAATATCCCCCATCAGTGGTAAGAGATTCACTTAAGGGGGGAAGTACATGAAGAGGCCGAAAAAAAAGGACTTTTTTGGGATTTATTTTTGGGAAAATGAAAAAGGTCCAGATGAAATCGATATTATATGTATTTAGGGCAATGTTTTAAGAAGAGAAAAAACATTTTTTACATTTTGAAAAATAAAAAATTAATCAACTTTTGGTGGGTTTCGTAACTCGTGTCGCGGCTAACATCGAAATCGGCGTAAATTCTCCTGGCCGCAATTTTCATCTGAAATCAAAAAACCAAACATTTTTATACTCGAGGGGGTTGTTTATTCTAGATAGACTACGATCTTTTCGAAATTCGAACATTAACTATAAAAATCGGGCATGAAAAAAAAGTTGGCTTTTTTTGCAAAAATTTTGATTGTTTTGGCGTCAAAAATGGTCTTAAAATGATTTTTTTGCTATGTCCGTAGTCTATCTAGAGTAGTTTTTTATGCCCTTTAAAATGAGTGCTGGATGAAGAAAATCGGTTCACTAGCTTTTTTGTAATCTTTTACGCCAATTTGAAAAACATGGTTTTGAGAAAACGCCGTTTAAAGTTTGTCCCGAAAAACTAACGAAAAAGATGCAGATAAGGAAAAGGTAAGAGGGGAGGGGTTTCTCAGAAAAATCGGTATTTGGATTGAAAACGTCGAGAACGCTCTTTAACCAAGTCGCATTCATCACTCTAAATTCCAGAGCAGAAAAAAAATCCGGTGAGCGGAAACACGCGCGCAGCAGAGATCCTCGATCCCAGGCGCGCTGGGCGGATCGGCGCCGACCACTTTCAAGTGGCATATCTTTCACAATTTTCGAGATAGGCTTTTGGAATTTTGGAATTATATTCTTAGAGCATATACTTATCGATTAAGGTAATAAAAAAAATCGATTTTTGAAAACGTCTTCATGTACTTCCCCCCTTAAACATTTGTACATTTGGTGCTTCGAGCACAAGAACTCAGGTTTACCTAGCTGGTTACATCCACTAAGAAGACGTTTCCGGAGTAGCTGAAGATACTATTCCGATCACAAGAACTCAGCTTCACCTAGCTGGTTACATTAAGAAGAGGTACTGTAAGATACTATTCCAAATATCCCAGCCCCCTGGTTGCACATTATAGGCGGAACCGAAGCCAATATGGATAGGAGCAGCACTGAGGAGCTATAGTAAAGCGTATCCAAGCCATAACGAAGTAGTTTTGGAATATTTTAACATTATCTGGCGGACACGTTACTGAAACGAAGTCTGCAGCCATAAGTACCCTATCATTTTAACACCGGAATTAGTTGACGGAAAAACAAGGAAGCACTAGCAAAGCAGCAGCAGCAAGCCTTGGAAGATATCTTGAAAATTAAAATCAACTATAAGAAAGACCCAGAGTCGAGGAAGAATGCTACGATATTCACACCAGACTCAATCGACTGGAATGCATGTGGGCTCAATTTAGTGAGCGGGACATCAAAATCCAGGGATTAAAACATGAGAACGGTGACCATCCCTATTTCTCGAATAATTTCTTTGCAGAGACCGAGAAACAATATAAAGACATCAAAGATATGTTACAAACGAAGCTGCTAGCAATAGAGCAACGTGAGATAGACAAGCAAAACGCCAAAGTAATGGAAGATCCATCCAAGTCTCCAGGTACAGAAGTTAACGAAGATAACGAGCACCCAGCAAGAGCTCTTCGCATACAGAAGGAGCTGATAAAACTGGTGGAACGACTAATAATGACTGTCCGGGCAGAACCAGAGCAATCAAAAACAACCATATACTACCAACATAAGCTGAGCGCTATTCAAGCATATTGGAACAAGATCGTCAAAAATGTTAGGTAATTAAATTAAGAGACACTCGGCCATTAACCCCAACACCTCGATCGCGATTTACCCGAATTTCGCAATAGTGCGGAAGTTTAATGAAAATATCCAAAGGAAAGTATAAATGCAAAATGCAGCTTTGGACGTGCTTTCGCAACCATACGAGCATGATAAATACAAAACGCAGCTTTAAATGTTTCACGTGCTTTCGCAATCATATGGAATTTGCTTCACCAAAGTAGAACAAGTAAACAAGAACTTTACGTTGAGCAAGCTTTTCCGATGGCGAAAGCGCGTGAATGTGCTGAGGTCATTATTGGCACACGATCGATTTGAGGTCTTGGGGTTCGTGAAAAAGAAGTAGAAGATCAACCGCGAAGGAGTTAAGTTTAAGCTTTATCGTTTTGAGTAAAAGTAGAAGATCAACCGCGAAGGAGTTAAGTTTAAGCTTTATCGTTTTGAGTTAAAATAAAAGATCAACGGCTAAGGAGTTAAGTTTAAGTTTTATCGGTTGGATTGAGTTTAAATAAAAAGTTTAAAGTTGAAAGAGTGTCGTTTTGTTTTTCCTGAAGAAAACTTCGTTCACTTTGCATTGATCCGGTCACGTTCTCAACAAAAACCACACAGATATAATTGCAAACCCAAGCAATATCTACTCCGAATTTCTCATAGCGAAAAAATCCCAGGAGTAGTAGACGTGCTATAGACAGGTTTCCAACCAGGGATCGTTTTTTTTTTCAATCACTTTCATCATATCAGTTATATTTGAATCTTTTCATATAGGTCCTTAAAAGTAGCTGTTCCTAACGTAACAAATAATTTGAAGTTTCCCTCTTTAGAAAATTTTTATTTTGGTAAATTTAAAAAGTTTTTATGTACAGTATGTTCAACAAGAACGTATGCTCGATTATTCGGAAGATTTTAAATTTATGTCCAGCAACTTGTACAATCGTATTCTCCTATCTCTCGACTATTTCTCTAACACTGATTCGTCTCAGTATTGATCGAATAGTCGTTAGGAGCACACTTTGTAAAAATGAGTTCCTATTATGCCAAGCGATTCGAAGCGGTCTTATTGTGCTTGCACCTAATTGTGCCTAAATTAATAGTCGCCGTTGCTGCGAAAGTTATTAAAAAATCTCAAAGTTTTGTTAGAAATTGGGTGAAACGTTATTCGGAGTGCAGGAATGTCGATGACTTGTCGAATCGTGGAACAACTAGAGCCACCTTGAGAAAGAAGGATCGCCAGGTTTCGGCCCCGAGTAACCAGACAAGGCTCCACGAACCACGGATACAGGATCAGAAACCTTCCAATGGTCCTCCCTTTAATTCTCAGGGAGAGTCGATGTAGATATCTTACATTTGCGCTGAGTAAGCGGATTTCTTTCGCGGAATTTTGTGGTAACTCTAGCGCTTTGTTGCTAGCATAATTCGGTTTTTGAATCTAACTCATTAGACTTTATATCGGGTTTTGTTTACTGATGTAAAATATGACAGATTGGATTCGTTTGAATTCGCCTTATCGGCATGATAAGCAGAATCTAATATGTAACGTTAGGGGTAGTGAAATCAGAGTTTTTATAAAAATTAAATTAAAATCTAAGATCGAGATTTGACTAATAAAAAATTGCAGCATCTAACACTGCATCTAAGCATGCCCAGATTAATTAGATTTATTAAATTTTAATCCTACATAGCCATGTCAGCATTTATAATTGCATTAATACGTTTGTACATTTAAACCTGAGTACGCCAATGATAGAAATCGCCAAGGTTTGTAATAGTAAGCTTTATTTATGTCATTTACCTGAGTTCAGTCACGAAATTTTACACTTTGTACATCGAAGCACTTTGCCTGAGTCATTAAACTCATGCAATATTTTTGTATGAATTTAACTTCAGTTATTATTGCTTTGTAAGCATTTTGAATATCGATTATACTTTGTTATTTTGGACTTGAGCTTTTTGTTGTACTAAGAAATTGATAATTATTGTTAATGTTAGAGTAAACTTTGTATTTAAGATCGATTCAATAGTAAAAATATGTCTAGTTCTTATTGAAATTTCGTGTTCGTTTTAAATGTTAGTTACCTTCGGACGAGGACTCTTTTTTACTTAATTAATACTTCCTTTGCAGCTCTAGTATTCGGTTCAAGTGCCGTTTATACCAGTTAAAATAAAGCAAGTTCATAGCCTTGGTATAGCGGTTCAAGTGCCGTTTATGCCTCAGCGTTAAAGGGCTATTCTAAAGGAAATTATAGGCAGGGCAAAACAGCCTTGACTTAACAAATGTGGTAAAAAGTAAATAGTGTTGTTTGATTTTTAGAAAATTATTGATGCATTACATTGATTCGGTCACGCTTTCAACATTCTGGCGCGGCCGGTAGGATTTGGATTGTCGTAAATTACCAGAATATCCCTAATTCCTTCATGATGGAACGGATAAAAGTGTATTCAGATTCAGAGTGTTTGATTTGAATCAGTTCGGGAAAATAGAAAAAGGGTGGTCATAAATTGCCATTTCCCTGTTATTTATTTAACATCCTTGTTAGCAATTGTAGGTGCCTCTGCTCCAGGCGCGCACGCATTACCGCTACTATAAAAAAAATTAAGAGCGGATACACATGGTAAGAAAAATTCTCAGTGTTCCAACACCACAGTAGGAGAAGGTTTGCCTGAAGAATAAACACCCATTCTTTTGACGACAGTCCGACAACAGACGAAGAAGACAACGATTTTGTACCAGAGGACAAGCAACGAACATCACTCTCGTATAGCACCCGAAGGCTTCGCGGCTCAGGAAGAACCTATCAACATTAAATTCGAATAGAATCCAACAGACAAAAGTGTGCTGGTAAGCAATCGTCTTCTCAAGAACTAACCGTAGATAGTAAGAGGCATTTACTAACTAACTCATTATATATAATTGTATGAGTGCCTAGTGGGTGATGAATATATTAAGTTATTTTTGCGAATAATTCCCACAAAACAGCATGTAGTGTGAGGCACATTTTAATTAAGTTGTAATATTAGACAAATGACGTTTAGTATTTAACTAGTGCCACCTATAAGATTGGTAGCGCAGAGCAGAGAGAGTTTATTTCCAAGCGAACGTACATTTGATAAGTTTTGAACGTGCCCATGTACTTTTGAGGTTGCCTACTTCACACATCCGTGAGAAGTAGTCAAACACTTGGCAGCTGTCGAATGGGCAACATCAAAAGGTAAGCATTTTTTCATTTTTACATCTGACAGGGATACTAGTCAGTGCTCCCTTGTCCTTGTAACCGTGATAGTCTGCCTCACCTCATTCCGACGCCTAGGACCGGACCCCAAATGGTAATTGTTTTTAAATAAATTGCGATACAAGAATTTCTGATGACAGAAAAAAATCTATCCCTCTGCTGAAAAAGGGAATCATCTTTTTGGACCCACAAGCCGTCGCAGCGGTCAAATTGTCGGCCCTGACGTCAGTCAACCCTCAATCAGTCCGCCGGGAAGAAAATTTCAGCCTTTATACTTATCCATCCAGAGGAACAGGATTCCAGTATGTCCATCAGAATGAGAAAGGAAGTTGACCTGATTATAGGTACCAGGTAATTAGCAAATAAGCAGTAAAATTAGACAAGACGATAATTATTACATTTAAATTTGGCAATCATCGCAGTTATAGGTGTTTTAGGTATAGCTTTTACTATTGTTAATGTAATGTATTCTTAGCCATCATATAACCGTAGGAATTTATAACACTTCTATTAACCCTAGTTACTTAGTGTCTTTTTACATAAATTCCAGTAAATTATTATCTTAATAAGGAATAACAGGCTGCAATTTGTATTTACAAGAGAACATCGACTTGACGAAACGAAGTAGATTAAAAAAAAAAGTCAGGTCAAATGTAATAGAAAAAAAGAGGGACAAATGAAAAAAACAATTAAATTAAATGAGATTCTACCGAAATGAAATCGAGAGGAATCAGTATCGGTGTGTGCCTTGGATGTGCAAGAGGCCAAACCCCAGACCGAGAGCTAGGACGTGCCCTAGTTAGGCATGCCATCCGGACATCCCGCGGCAACTTCACGTTGAAACACACACGCGCAAACACAACAAGCATTTTCGGTTCTATGTCAGGAAACTTTCCAAAATTTTGGCAAGTTAAAAAAATCTTTTAAATGAGAAATTTGCAGAAAATAAACCATACACAGTTTTAGTAGACGAATTACGACTAATTCACCAAATCCCTGGCGAAGCAGTGAGTTCATTTAGTTCAAAAATGTATCAGAGTTATCTTACATGTAAAAAATTAGCGAAAGAGGTCAAAAAAAACTGTGCGATATTGAGGAAAATGCTTCTAAGAGGTCTAGTGAACCCTAATCTGCGATCATATTTCAAAGGAAATTGCCATTTAATATCAAGGAAAATAACTGTTGTTATATTAAGATTTAATACAGTAGATAACATTTTGAAAAATCTAACCAACCATCAAATTGCTTTAGAGCGCAAGTTGGCACACTTTTCTAGCAGGTTATGTTTGGAATTGCAAAGTATTACGGGTGAACTTCAAATTGTCCATATCCAAGCACAGTTTAACGAAATTACAATTCTCATGTTAATCAAATTACAAAAGAATTACTTTCATCTTGCAGAAGAGAACATCGTCTTTAGGCGCTACAAAAAAAAATATACCCAGCAATCCTATACGGGCAAAATCTTCTCAAAGCATATCAAGATATAACAAAAACAAACTTTGGTGAAACATTCTTGAATGACCCCTCTGTATTTAGCCAGATAGTTGACGTGGACTACTTTCAAATTACAATCCGGCCCCTAATCCGGCACTCTGTAATCCGACATGTCAATAATGTGCATATATACTTACGTACGGCAAAGCTTTGTCAATGTATGGTTGAACAGGTTGCAGCTTGTTATGCCGGCACCGTGACGTATTGCTCGACGCGGTCGGTGAGAACGTTTACGTATTGTTGTCGCATTGTAAAATTTCATAACTTTATATCTACACGCGTTTGGGATAACAAAGCTATTGCGAAACATTGCGGAAGCATAAAACATTAACAAATAAAGAAAAAAGTGAAATTTTCGACCGCGTAATCGTAATGAATCTTTAAGTAATTTGGCAAGTGAGTACGGCGTAGGATGTTCCACAATTTATGATATTAAAAAGAACCGCGAGAATATTAAAAATTTCGTGTATACCACTGACTGTGGGCCAGGTAACAGGCAAATTTTCAAGAAAGCTGAGCATCCTAAGGTGGAGGAAGCTTTGTATATGTGGTTCCTTTGTAGCTAGCAAGGGATGGTTGGAACGCTTCAAAAGTCGTCATGGAATACGTTTGATGACGGTAACAGGAGAAATGATGCATCCTGCGTAGACTCATTTGAATTTAGATTTTTACAAAAACTGAAAGATTTATATGTTCTCCTTTCACAGGCATACAATGCAGATGAACCAGGACTTTTGTGGCGTGTAATATCTAGAAAAATGTTTATTTCATATGATAAAAAATCTGTACCTGGACATAAGGTGAGCAATGAACGTGTAACCATATTCCTAACGTGTTAACGCTTCTGGCACGTACACGTTAAAATTGGTGGTCATTGGAAGGTCAAAGAATCCACCTTTTCAAAAATTGTTTGAACTTGTCAAAAAATGGTTTGATAAATGCTTTGTGCCAGAAGTTAGGAAATGGTTGAAAGATCATAATTTTCCTCAAAAGGCGTTGCTGCTTCTTAATAACGCTCCCGGCCGAGCGAACTGCATTGCACTCATCCAACCAATGGATCAGCATATCAAGACTACAAGAAAAGAAAAACACTGCTGCTGACGGCCATATCAAAAGACCAATCTATAGAAGCAACATTAAAAGAATTCAACATGAAAGACTTGGTTTATGCTCTTTGTCAGTCTTGGAATTCATTAACCCCACCAGCCATTACATCGTCATGGAAGAACTTATGGCCAGAAATGGTCACCATTCCCAGCGTTGCCCAAATTAGTGTCTCTTTGCAAGTCATAGAACAAGTTGCTACCGAAACGCAGATTAGTTCAGGAAATTTGGAATTCTGGTATCGTGGATGTAACGATCGATTGCTCGTGGCGGTCATATAAACAAAAATGGAAGTAACACCGAAAAAAAAAAATTGTCTTCGGCCGACGGGCATCGATACAGCGATCTCCAGACTGTACGGAGAACGCGTTGACGCGCGAGTACACTCTTCTCGTACCAAAAGCTGTCTTTTTCGCAAGTAAAACTTAGCTAGAAAATTTCAGCCAAACCTCCGAAATAATTGGAGAATAAATGCAAGCGCTACCTATAGTGCGCATGTTATCATTAACGCCACATCACCAGCTAAGAAAATTATTGGACATTTTACATTTAGAATATGTTTATGTATAAATCTATCAACTACTTGCGCGATAATAAAATCGTATCCCAAAATAAATTGATTATTACAAGGGCAATAGGAATTGATATGGAAATTTAGTAATTCCTCAGAATTGCTAATCAGTTGCAGATTCTTAAAGATGGAAATCCCTTTTTACAAAATGTCGACAGAACCCAAATTACTACCGCAAAGGAAAACAGGTAACACCCCAACTCTTATACAGTGGGAGGTGCACTATATTCTAGCGGTCAATAGTAATCTTCTTAGCAACAACGGTCAGTGAGAATATATAGAGATCCGTTTAGATTTGGATACGAAATCTTGCCAGAATATTCTTGGTTCCCTTACGGGTTAAGCTCACGCAAGTTCCAGAAACTAGTTCACATTAGAATTTTGTAAAAAATTTTATTAAATTCAGCTGCCAGTTCGCGCCGTTGTTTAATTATTATTATTAATAGTACAGTAAATATAGCAGATACCCTCCGAAAAATGACCTACCGGAATTTGACTTGATAAATCGATAGGGGGGCATAAAAAAAGCTTAATGCTAGATTTCCGAATTGATCCCCCCCCCCTGTTTTTGAGAAAATCCAAAAAAACTTTGGATGCGTTTTTCTCGGAATCTATGGGTTTTAGAGAAAAGTTTATTTAACAAAAAATGTTCAGGACATTGTTAACTACATTTTTTGTCATTGAAGCCAAGTCGTACGACTTAAATTACAAAAGGTAGGTGGCGCTAAAGTATCAAAAAAGTGGTTTTTTTGGAATTTTCGTTAAGAATAAATAATTTTTTCATATTAATGTAAATGGGAAAGTTGTTCGTCACAAAAATATCTACATTTTTTATTTAAACAATTTTTTTGTAAAACTTACCGTTCTCGAACTGTAGGCGAAAAGTTTGGACAAAGGACCGGTTTCTAACATCTGCCTAATCCCCTACTAGCGCACATTTTTCAGTTGCTATGTGAGCTTTATGAAATACACGCATCGGCGCGGCACATAAAGTACAATTTTTTGAATTTTGGCAAGCTCCAGCTCGAGAACGGTAAGTTTTACAAAAAAATTGTTTAAATAAAAAATGTAGATATTTTTGTGACGAACAACTTTCCCATTTACATTAATATGAAAAAATTATTTATTCTTAACGAAAATGCTAAAAAATCACTTTTTTAATACTTTAGCGCCACCTACCTTTTGTAATTTAAGTCGTACGACTTGGCTTCAATGACAAAAAATGTAGTTAACAATGTCCTGAACATTTTTTGTTAAATAAACTTTTCTCTAAAACCCATAGATTCCGAGAAAAACGCATCCAAAGTTATTTTGGATTTTCTCAAAAACAGGGGGGGGGGATCAATTCAGAAATCTAGCATTAAGCTTTTTTTATGCCCCCCTATCGATTTATCAAGTCAAATTCCGGTAGGTCATTTTTCGGAGCAACCCTATTTTTTCGTGCTATATTGACTGTACTATAAACTAAAAGTGAGATATCTATATAGAGATCGGTAAAATAGCAGTGCATTAAATTAAAATAGTAGTTTGCATTATTCGTGAGTGATAAGGAAAAGGAAAACCAATGCTAAGTTTGGAAGCGAAAATAAATTGATAAAAGGTATAATTCAAATTTAGAAAAATCTAAAGTTAAAGTGCAATTACCACAGAACTAGGGCGAAAAGAAAGAAAAAAAATTTAAGAAATTTTAAAAGGGCTGAAAATGGCGAACAGGGGGAACGACGCCATATAATGAGGAACGAGGAACATATTAATATTAAATTACGATAATTTGTGCAATTTGTGTACTTATCCTGAAAATTAATGACACATTGTAATTTACGTGAGATAGAGATTTCCTTAAAATAGGTGAGTTCCATTTTCCATTCTGTTACTCGGTTCACATTAAGTCATTAGTTTATTTAGACTCAGGTATATGCTGCTTTATATCGACATAATTAATTATGCGTTATCAACATAAATAAATGTACATGCAATTGTTCACTTCGATGGATGGATTCGGGGCCATCACTTCCAGGAGGGAATTCAGGTCACATCCCAGCTTTAAAAATTCAAATTTGATATGTTTAATTTCTTAAGACTCCGATAAGTGTTAGGAATCTCTCTCTCCTAGTAATTAGCAAGGAGAATTTTTGAAATTTCAGCAAGTTGTAATACGGCCGACAACAAATGCATTTGGATTACCGCCGGTAAGTGAACCTTTTATAAAAATATTTTATTATTTTTGCAAAATTTTATTTAAAAAGTAAAAATTTACTAGTGGAGAATGATGACGGGAGAGAGAGTTAATAATTTAATTAATGAACGAAGTACCTCATTAGGAAAGAATAAAAGTAATTGTTATTTACCAATTAAGAGTCGGTTCCACAAAATTTTCAGTTTTATAAGTAAACAAGTTGAGGAATAATTCGAAAAGGTGTGAAATTTTGAAGGTCACGTGTACTTATAGTTGTTCGAACTTAAACTTTACCCAAGGTTAGTAGTCTTTAATCATTTAAGAATATATATATATATATATATATATATATATATATATATATATATATATATATATATATATATATATATATATATATATATATATATATATATATCATGTTGTTAGGAATATTCAAATTGCGGTATTAGTTAAATATTAATTTGTTGCCTTAAGGGGGTCCTATACTCTCGAGGCCTGAAATTGAGCGGTTTTTTGGGGAATAAATTGCGAAGGATCTACTGAATACATTTTAACATTTTTTTTTATTTTGAAGATACATGTTTTAACTTTTCAATTTTACTTTTGAAGATGAAAAAAAAATAACTATCGCGACCTTGAAACGTCATTGATGACATTGATGTTGAAACTGCATGGGTCCCGCTTAAGCACAGTTGTGGCCAATTGGGTAATCTGTAATCTGAAAATTTATATTCTTTATAATCATAGATACGTTGGCTATGTTTTCCCGTGACAGATTTTTTTTATTTTGCAATTTGTAAAAGTTATGCAACAATTTGTAAAAATGTCAAATTTTACGTCATTTTTTGACCTATTAGAGGCTATAAAAATGGAAAAAAATAAAATTTTGCAAATCGTACTCGGGAAAACATAGCGGTATGTTTTCTGAACAATTTAAAAAAAAATTATTGAAATCGGACCAATACTTTTATGAGAAGTCTTACTCGGCAGCTAAAAAAACACTACTTTCGGGAAAACGCGTTTAATGATAAATTACGGTGTATAACTTGATTGTAGTAACTTACGAGTTAATCTGCTGTACCGGTGCCGTAGAGTTCTCCTTCCTCATCACGTTGATGTTTTTGGTTGTCCACATTCTTCTCAAGAACGGACCGGTAAATTCTTTAGACAATGATTTTTAACTGGAAAAGCGCCGTCGAGACGCGCCGCGCTTAGTTTCTCGGAAACGGCCGGAGACGGGTACCTTTCTGTTCCCAGAAACATGCAAAGGAACGTGATTTTCATGAAATCCTTTCTGTGGCGTATTCTCAGATACATATAGATTGAAATTTAAAAAAAAAACAAAAATCGATTTTTTGGAACCGCGAGAGTAGAGGACCCCCTTAAACTCAGGGCCAAATGGTCTAAACAAAATTTCTTGCCATTTGCAAAGTTTACAAACAATTTTTGTATCGTGACGACGAGATAGATTTATTATGGCTTGGGACCTAGAATACTTGGTTAGTGTATAGGAAGTGCAAACATTTTATTTTAATTGGATTGAATTGCTATAATATAAATTAAATATTTTTTCTTTTGGAAAATTATAACATAATTAAAATTTTCTGAACTTAGGATTTGAAATATTATAACGTATTTACAATTTTTTTAAATTTAGTGATTGATAATTTAAAATTGGGAAAAGAACTTTTTGGTTATTAGTTTAATATTTGCGTGGCGTAGCATTTGAAATATTAGTCATTCAGGAATTTAGTCGTAATGTGTAAAGTTAATTTTGTAATAAAGCTGGGAATTTAATATGACTTCATAAGCTTTTCTTATTGCATTTCCAATCTTGTTCTGGTGTGTCCATGCATTCCTTTTTACGGAATGAAGGTATAAGAATTTAAATTGTTGATTTGCGTGTTAATCTGCGGACTCGATACACGGAAACGATGGTGGAGCTAAGGGCTTGACCTCCAAGCTTGGTCGAGTGAGGTAGATAATGGTCCATGGACGACGTTTGAGTTCGGTGGTAAATTAAGGATGTGAAGTCAAGGGGGGGATTGAAGACGTTGATTTCAGCGTTGTTGGTTGTGCAGGAATGGGCGGAAGGAAAGTGAGTGTGTTCTGCCATTAGCTGTAGATTGTTGTATTGTTGACAATCGTGATGCACCTGACAGCAATTCTGATACGCGGTCCTCAGCCCAACTTGCACCTACTACTGATAATTAAAGGGGATGCTTCTAGTGAAAATTTAATTTTTTTTTGTTACTTCTGTCTATCAACCCACGACCCAACCAACGAACATAGCCGCCGTACCTTGTTAGGAGGTTCTGATGGACAGATGGAGTTGGGAAGTTTCAACTTTTGGACACTGGTAGTTCTTTTATATAGCTTTGGTTTCGCTTGCTTGGTAAATATTGATTTTATAAATTTATATGTCCGGCGATAACATCTGCGGAGTAATGATTCCCAAGGAACCTGGCGCCCGCTGCATTTGGTTAAGTAGTTAAAGTGATTTAAATTTTTTTTTCTTTTGACTCCCAACAGTGTATTGAAACTCCGACTTGTCACCTCAGGTTATGACGTTAGTGGTACTTTGCTACCCTGTTGTTAAATAACTTTGAGCGTTACATAATGGCGCCCAAATCGGTCTTCGGCTTGCGAGGTGCAAGTAAAGCACCTCACAAATTTTTAGATGACTTAATTGTCTATATATAGTATTTGGATTTTTTTTTTGAATTCATGATTCAGCGCATTTGGTTAGTAGTTTAATTTTGATTTTTTTTTACTATTTCTGCAATTCATTCTGTTCAAATTCATTTATAAATTGTTGTTGTTGTTCTTGTAGTAGATCGAAGCCTTGCTGAAAGCCTATGGTTTGATTTATATAGAACTTTATTAACCCTTAACTTGGCACAATTGAGGATTGCCCTTCAGCACTGGAAATCCTAAACAGAAAGAAGCAGCTTTTAGATTATAGTTATTCCAGCAGAATATCTCAGGCAATTTTTATTTTTGAACATAGTGATGCATGCCTTGTTTTTATCCGAATAAGAAACTCGTAGCAGTTATTTACGCAGTCTTTCGATATATGGGTTCGAGTGTTAGATTTTACTTGTGTGGTCACGGTAATATCCATTGTGAATCGTGAAACGAATTGTTAGAATCGATTATTAGGTAGTTCCGGTAATCGAAACCAATTCGTGTGCGCGAGGAATTAGAATAGGAATTAGGTGGTCCTAATTTCTTCTTCCTTGTGTCAAGTGCATGTAGTAACTTAAGTCAGGTTGCCACGATAAGCAGAGATGATTTCATATGAAGGTAGGTGCATTTTTCAAGACTACCCTTGACATAACATTGCTCATCAACAATTCGATGAAGGAAAAATATATTTCAACAAATGTCTGATTGTGATATTATTAACCAAGTTTATAAGTTATATCCAATGCTAACATAATCATGAAAATCCCACATTCCTTTAAAATGAATTACTAAATAGCTGATCAGACATTTTAATTACCGAAATGAGATACTATATTTTTCAACATTCTATTTCCCAAGCATTAATATTTCAAGTCACAAATAAAAATTCCTGTAATCTGAATTATCACTAAATCGCAGACGGTGCATCAGCACCTTTCTTGAAATTAGATCACATGTCACGTTTCAGTACAGAAAGCTTAAAAAGTTATTATGCTAGCGTTGAATGAGTTAGATTTTAATATGTCGGAAAGTTAAGTTCGTTTTTAAGTTTTTGGTCGCGGAAAAATATATGTCAATAAAGTTAATAAATAAATAAATAGAAAGTGAGTGTTTTAATTGATTTTATCTTTATTTTTATATTTTTTTTCGACACGACAAACGAACAATCATAAATTTTATACTCCAATGATAAATGAAGAAGATAATTTATTACGAAGCTATCGTAACTACTCCAAAATTTACAGCAGAAAACGCGATCAACCTAGTTGAAGTGGGTTTTGCAATGGGCTGAAGAGAATGGTGCATCATACAACGAACTTTTACTTCGCAGAAGGTTCAGAGACAAGGCTTTACTCTTGCGTTAGAACAATGTAAAACAAAATAAAATTGATGAATATTTGCATAAAACATAAATTTATGGCCATTGTGTAATTAACTTTACTATAAATCGTGTGTTCTTTATTGTGTTATTTAATTTACGACGTTGCATATCATATATGTAATAGATCTGTAGATTTTATCTCATCATTTTCATGATTTGTTGGATTATAAGATATTCCTTTTTAAAAGGTTTCGGAATACAAGTCCGACAAATTCGATAATCTGACACCGTCTTGCAAATCGTTTGTCAGATTACCGCGGGTCGACTGTAATAATAAATTTCTCATTCGAACACAAATTCCTCTTACGGAAACTCCTGACTATACAATAAATAGAATTTATCTCGCTCCAATACCCATTTAAAAAAAAAGTGGTTATATAATTAACAAGATTTTAGAGAACAAAGTATGTCCTACACATCAGCCAATTATGCACACATCAACGCATATAAACAAAGTCAAACAAACAAATAATTGTCTTATAAATACATTTGATAATCCACTCATTGCACAGGCGTCCTGCCCTCATCGAGCTACAGACCAAAACAGAAATTTTCTTATTAAAATGAAACGAAAAAAATGTGGCTCTATAATTTTCAACATGAAATTAGTATCATGATTCGCTGTAAGGGAAACAGTTTCCGTGAAACTTTGCAGGGAAGTTGTTCTTATCAAATGGGTACGTACGAAATACCATTCGAAACTCATTACGAACAAACCGTTCCCATTAGGGAACAAGAAGACTACAACATTCCCAAATTAAGAATTAATCCAAACTTCTTAAAGGGGTTTGAAACTCAGATAGCATAGCACACAAGAAGCGATTACTTAAATGCACCCAAGTCAAGTAGCACAGTATTAGACGAATTAGAAAAAGAGGTAAGCCTGATTAAATTAACACGAGACCCCAAATAAAAAAATTTTGTCATTTAGGATTTAACATTTAGGACATGAATATGAGTAAAATATGTGTTAAAAAATTTCCAAAGCATTTAACCCCCTATCGAAACGTATTAACCCCTAACACCTGGAATAAGATCACGACTTGCAGTCATACGGAAATTCAATTAAAAATATTTAAAGCGAAGTATAAACACAAAATGCAGCTTTGGACGTACTTTCGAAATAATACGGAAATTACTAATACAAAACCCAGCTTTAGATGTTTTCACGTGCTTACGCAGTCGTATGATCGATTTGAGGTCTTGGGGGTAGTTAAAAACAGTGAATTAAATCCTGAAGAGGCCATTGTTAATGTAAGAGTCTCGTTTTTTTAAACCACAGACTACCCGAACCTGCAAGAAAAACCGACCGATGAAGAGCTACTTTACGACTACATGGAAGCATCCTTTACGGAAACCAACCTGAAGAAAAGTCTCGCTAGTGTACTAAAGACAAAACCTCTAAATCTCAAAATAGTAGACTGTGCCAAAATGGCGAAATTAACGGAACGCAGAACTGTAACAAAGCAAGATAGAACGTTCACCAAACGGTACGGCCGTCTATGTAATGAAAAATGTCAATGGTAAATATAACATTATCATTTAGCACTACACTGCAACTTAAAACTGAATACTCCGACTGTTATATACCAAAATCTAGAAAAGGGAATTTTGGTAAAATTATTATAAAGTAAAATAAGTTTAATGCAAGAGCATAGCATTAAAACAATTCTTTCCATTTCATTGTTGCATTCAAGCAACCACATTTCGCCTACTCAGTAATTGATTTTATCACAAAACCGCGACAAACAATTCGCTCGAGTTATCTCGCATATTTCCACACAAAATCGTAGTGCGATGGTAATGTAAATATGCTAATTAAACATATCAACGATAAGATACCGAACAAACTTAAGTTTGTTCCCAGCATAATGTGCCTTATCAGCGATTTACAGCGACATATACCGTCTTGCTCAGGAAAACGCAGGCAAAACGACAAAAAGAAAAGGAAGCTCAAAAAGCTCTTCTCATACATGTCGACTGATCGCGTTCGGGTTACCTGCAACATAATGCGTGAAAAAGCTCAAAGTGATAATTAAGGAGTTCAATTTTAACCTTCGCAGAAAACAGTCGCGAGTAATTTAAATTGCCGTTGGACTGGAATCGCATCGGATCCAGTCCGAACAAATAAGAGTCTGGCTAGATACGTGAAAAGGAAAGATCGTCGAGAGTGAAAGTGAGTTTGTTCTTGGGTTCGTTTCGTTCGGAAATATTGTAATTAGCCAGAATAGACGTGCAAGAATTAGTTTAGTAAAATATTGTAATAAACGAGAAATGCGTTCTATTGTAAGAGCAGTGACTGGAGTAATACGTATAAGAATTAAAATAGTGAAATAGTGTAATTAACCAGAATTTAAGGAGAAAAGTGTTAAAGGTATATCGTACTACCGTTTAAGAAAATAAAGAATAGTTTTAAAATATGTGACTGTGTTTTAAACGATTTAATTCATCTTCGCTTGTGTGTGGTGAAACTATAACACGACGAAGCTTAATTATTTGCAATCTGAATGTACATATTTCATTTCAGGGTGAACTTTCACAGGCACATAATACGAGAAACTAATAGAATTCGGCGATACTGAGCTAGTAAAGTATCTGTAGGATTGTGTTAAAAGTAGGATTGTGCATATTAACACTCAACCTGCAGCACCCCAGAGCCGAGGCATCGAGGTTCCACCAACCATAGTTTAGATGTTGTCGATCATCCCACATGGCCCCCGAAGCTACCGGAGACCACCGAGACATCCAGTACGGTACCGAATCCCTTTTTAGAAATCACCAAGCGTCTCCTGAAATGGAGCGACGGCCCCCGCGAAGCCACAAGCTTAGGATTTGTCCGAGGAAGGAGAATGACGGACGGGACCTGGAAGCTCCCATTCCGAGGCGAATATGTGCGGGTCACCTAAATGACGACCCCCGACAGAAGTAATCACTACAATAGCGGATTTACTTTTTCCTTGGACTACATTTTTACTTGAATAGGTATATAAATTGTTAATTTAATTTAATTTTTTGTATTTTGGATATATATTTTTATAGAACCAGTGCGAACCTAAAATCAACCTAAAAATTTGAACCAGTGCGAACTTTAAATCAACCAAAAAATTGGTAGATACATTTTTGTATTTTTTGATAATATATTTTAAAAGAATCAGTGCGAACTTTAAATCAACCTAAAAATTTGATAGATACATTTTTGTATTTTGGATATATATTTTTGTAGAACCAGTGCGACCTTAAAATCAACCTAAAAATTTGAACCAGTGCGAACTTTAACTCAACGAAAAAATTTGGTAGATACATTTTTGTATTTTGGATATATATTTTTATAGAACCAGTGCGAACTTTACATCAATATAAACATAGATTTGGTAACTGAAAATTTTATTAAAAGAACCAGTATGAACTTTAAACCAACATAGAAAGTTGGTAAATACATTCTTGTAATTTTGATAATATATTTAAAAGAACCAGTGCGAACTTTAAATCAACATAAAAATTTGGTAAATTCATTTGTGTATACTTCGGGTGCCCACGATTTAAGTGCACTTAGGATGAAATAGACAAGTTTATCTTGAAAGGGACAATACCTGGCTTAATTAGAAAAGTAAAAAAAAGGGAAACCCAAGTAGAGCAAATTATTCTGCCGAAGTTGGTGTTACCAGTGAACTATTCTTAATCAGTGCGTTAGATAGAGCTGTGAAATTCGTAACCATTGTGCACTATAGTCTTAATTATTCTCAAACCCAAACCAATAGCGATAAAGTTCGTTTAAGATCAATTTAATTAAGTATTTACCGATAATTAGCTATGGATAGGACAATTTGAATAAATGATTTTTGTAAAGGAATTGCTCATAAGTTACTAAAATTACTATTTCTATTTTTGGGTTGTTCGGGGAGGGAAAATGCGCATTTTTCTTTGGCCGAACCGCCATTGTTTTTTTTTTGAATTTTAAACTGGTTTAAGTGTAATTGAGAAATTACTTTGAATTTTAGGGTGATCCAAGAGTAATTATCAAATTATTTTGAAGTTTAACTTGATCCAATTGTAATTTAGAGTAAGAGAGAGGTAGACAGTTTCTTTTGCATAAATGTGATTTAGCTGAGAGTAAGTTAGATGATCGACTAGACGTACCATAGTTTAATAGTATTATAGGCCATAATATGTATGCATCCTCAGAGCCTCTTTGCAAAGAGGTCAATTGACCCTGACCCTCAGTCAGTTGGTCGCGTGCCCTCCGCAGGAGGGGTTAACTCTATTTTTTCAAAATAAAAAATTTTTTTTTGTTATGCACTCTAACTGAACGAATTTTTATTTCTCTCTCTCTCCTCGTCGTCCTTCTTTAGGGCGGCCAATAACATCGCTACGTCGGTGGGCGGGGTCCTCACGATGAGGTGAGTGGCCCTCTCTTTCTTTTCAGGTCGTTATAGGGCATCCAGATGACAGCGGCTCCCTGGATGCATAGGGTGGTTGGGGCATGGGCCAAGTAAGGGGAGTCAGGACACCAGACTCCCCCAACGACTACCGGTAAGTCGAGCGACGCCTGCTCGTATCCTCTTCCTCCTGTCATGTTCCTTTTTTTGTTTGGTTTTTTTATTTCCTTCTTTTTTTTTCTCTCTTCCAGAATTTTCGCGGTTTTTTTTCCTTTTTTCATTTTCTTTCTTCAAATTTTTTTTTTGTAATTTTTTCGGTTCGTCTCACCCTTTCTTATCCCTCGGCATGATTCATGTGCTTTTGTTGCGCGACCGCGGGCGGAGATGGCTTCCCTTTTTGAACCCCCCCCCCCCCCCTCTCTATCACAAAGCTAGCGATGCCAGCATGCCATCCTCCATCTCTGCCCAAGCATCTGCTGACAGATGAATATCCAGCGGAGGCCGTGATCCTGGCTGACATCAGCTGACTTTCAGTTTCCTAATAAAAAAAAGCAAATAAAAGAGGTGACTCAATACGTGCAATGAGTGTTAAATTTAAAATATCCAAGTCATATTATCGTAAAAAGGAATAAAAATCCTAATTTGAGTATAAAAATGCCAAAAATGGGCCGACCACGCGTAACAACCGATGCACATGCACGAATCTTGCGACGGATCGTTCAGTGTAATCGTCATGCAACCTCAGCCGAAATAACCTTGGATTGGACTTCCCAAATTGGAAAATGTGTTTCTGTGGAAACCTGCAGAAGGAATTTAAAAAAAATAGGTTATGGCTTTTATAAGGTAATAATTTAATATTGTTTTAAAGAAGTATTTAAAGAAAAGTTATCTTAGGCCAAAGAAAAGCCGTTTTTGTCGCAGCCTCATAAAAAAAGTAGGTTAAACTGGGCTAAACAGAAATTGAACTGGACAACAGAGCAGTGGAAAAAAATAATTTAGAGCGACGAATCAAAGTTCGACGTTTGCATTGGTGATACAAGTAATCGTGTTATACGGAAAAAGTCCGAAGCATATCAGACAGAGTGCTTGTAGCAAACTGTCAAATTTCCTGCTTCTGTAATGGTTTGGGGCATTTTATTGAGGGTTTAATTAACTCGGAAAAATATCAGAATGTGCTGCAAGAGAGCCTCTTACCTTTAATACCTTCAGTCACCTGAAGGGGAGTTCTTATTTCAACAGGATCGAGCACCAAGCCATACGTCAAAATCCAGTAAAGCCTGGTTGCAAGTCAATGGAGTACCAACGATGGAGTGGCCCGCTAATAGTCCTGATCTTTCCCTAATAGAGAATTTATGGGGAGTTATTAAGAAAAGACTTGGGCGGATCCGTCCAGCAGGACTAAAACTGCTCTTCGTAAAAAAATAAAGGAAATTTGGGATTCCTTTATCGCCGAGGATTGTGAAAGACTATTTAATTCAATGCCACTGCGTATTAAGCAGCTTATAAAACAAAAAGGTAATGCAACGAAGTGGTGGTGGTAATAAAAACTACAGTAAATTTAATTAATTTTTTCTTATTTTTCCAATGAATATGTATTATTTTCGTTATTTTTTTGTTATTTATTTAAATTTTTTGTAACTGTGAAAAGAATTTTGAACAAAACAAATAAAAGAATTATTATTATAACAAAATTTTCCTTTATAAAAATTATACACTTTTTGGTATACCCACAAAGTTGAAAATGTAAAAAAATGCAAGTGTCCCAATACTTTTGTGGTTCGGTAGTATATCATTTTAAGTGAAATGCAAATATTGTAATGTAACATTGTATTTGGATAATTAAGAAATAATAATACAGTAAAATAAGATAATGAATTATTTACATAGTTGTTATAGAACTTAGCAAAATTGTTGGTACATAAAATGTAAAGTGTAATCGAGTGACCAAAAATTATGAAAGCTAATTAAGCTATTAAAAAATTAGAAAAAAGGAAGCCGTGTAACTAAAATCAGATAGGGTAATTAACTGTTGTAAGGTGGTCTAATTTTAAAGATTATAGATGCAAAATAAATATAAAGGGAGATTTGTGAGTTTCCCTTCAGTTCCCCAAATTTTAACTGGTTATAGAATATCACAATGTAAACGCAGCCGTGACTCTTTTGGGTATCCCCATAACTATTATAACACTGTCCTCGATATTGCAACCCGGTTAAGATGGCTATAAAGCCTGTGGTGAACTTATAAATCAATTTGTTTAGGATGGTTATGGAGTGATGTATGTAAAGACCTAAAAATTAGATTAATGTCAGATAAGGTTAGGAACAATCATGTTGAATTACGAATTATTTTTCTGAACTAAGTAATGCGAGTAAGGTAAACTAATTAAGTTTAGGATAAAGTGATTACCTTGAATAAGAAAGAGATTATACCTAGCATTTGAGAATATATTGAATATTTTTATATAAGGTTTGAATTTCAGACACCCCCAACGCTTCTTCTCCTTGAGTCCCTCAATCCCCTTATTCCTTTCCCTTAATTCTACATGCCTTGACTTTTGTTTTCTTTCTGTGTTTCTTTTTTATTTTTTTAGCCAGGTCAGGAGTCGCCAAACCTGTTTCTCTCTCTCTCTCTCTCTCTCTCTCTCTTTAATCGGTCTCCTTTTTTTTATCCTTTCTGGCAGACCTGAACGAGTGATTCCACAACTTTCTTTCGCCACAGGCACGCGAATTTAAATTATGTGTGTGTAGCTTGGGTGTCCAAGAACCCGGCCTCAAACCGACGAGCTACGCAAGTGCTAGGCCCGCCACCTGGACATCCTGTTGCGATTTCAGGAAACCCCAACGGGGCTTGTTCTTCGTCTCGTTTCCCGTTCCTCTTTCATCATCCTCCTGATTTTTGTTTTTGTTTGTTTGGTTTCTTTCAGCATTTTTTTTACTGGTTGGGCCTGCGTCCTATATGTAATTTTCATAATGGTTCAGCAGGGAGTGACTGGAGTCACCCTTCAATCTCTCTCTAATTTTTTTATCCTTTGTGGCAGAACTAAAAGGACTCCACAACCGTCTTTAGGCACGCCATTTCAAGATATATTAGGTGTCTTAGATGTCCAAGGACCTATCCCCAAAACCGGAGAGCTAGGACTTGTTCCCGACCTGGGGCCTTATTACTGAATACGATTCGATTAAAATAAATCGTAAATCGTAAACATGGCTTTACAAAATTCGATTTTGTATCAAATCGTAAGGTTTGAATCGTAAAACTTTACGACTGCAGTTGAGTGCTCGTAAACGTCAAATTGACTTTCATGAAAGGGCACAATCGAATTAAAATGTAAGCAAAATTAGTATACAATAAATTTATGCATATTAAGTTTCTATCTTTTAAAGGGCAAAAACAACAACGTACGAGCAGTTTGACATGCTGGTAAAATCTGGAGAAAAATTCCGGCCTTGCTAAGGGATACATGAAAACGGGAGACGGCAAACAAAATTCCAAACATCTTTGGAGTATAATTGCAAATGATTTAAACGCTATCGGGGCCCCGGTACGAAGTGGAGAAGGTTGGAAAAAGGTATTAACAAAAAATTTAAATAATTTTATCGTTTTCAGATATGGATCGACTATAACCATAATATAACACGAAAATCAAAAAACAACAAGGATCAAATTCATGGCACGGGGGGCGGTCCAAATAGGCAAGTAAGTTTTTCTGCGTTGGAAGAAGCTGTAATTAATTTAACTCAATTTTTAATGGTATACCAAAAGCCCATTCTTTTCCTGCTGATCTATCAACTTCGTTAGAAGTACCTGCCCGATGTCCACCAATAACTCTCGAGCAATTTGTACCAACAACACCTGCCTTTGAATCATTTAGCACAGAAACAGAAGTTATTGAAGGAAATTTGCCGCCAGTACTTCAAGAGCGGGATTTTAATATTCCTGGCTGTTCTCAGCACGCAAAGAGAACTAGGAGAAATAGGGCATCTGAACCATTAAATAACTATCAATTGCTTGAAAATCTTGGCATATGTTTAGTTGATAGGCGCCACTAGCAAAAAATCTCAGAGCTGCAGCAAGTTTTAAAATTGGTGGAACACTAGATGAACGAGCTCAAACTTTAAAATCATTTTTCATATCGCCCAAGACGCATTTGAAAGTCGGTTTCGATAATCTAAATAGAATAACAAAACTAAAAAGATATTATCAATTTGATTATTAGATATAAGTTAATAAATTACTGGGTATCGGGAATCTGCAGCAGGTTTGACGAGTCCCTAAGTTTTCTTCGTATTATAGCAGGATTTTCCTCATCACTATCACTACTGCTAGTTAAATACACACTTATAGGTAGCATTGAAACTTAATTGTGGTCGTCTTCAAATTATAAAAAGCATCAATTTTATATATTTATTTGTTAAAAATAGAAATGAAGTTAGCTGTGATTCAGCTGTGGTGTAACATTTTCAGAGGCTAATGTGGCAATTCTCTTTTTGGCTAACGATCGTAATCAGTAATAGCAAGTAAGAATCGAATCGTAAATATGAATCGTAAATAATTTCAATCGAATCGTATTCAGTAATAGGGCCCCCTGGACATGCCGCGGCAACTGTACGTTGCAAAAACACGCACACACAAGTTATGGTCCACGGAATTATCATGCAAACCACCTGAAAGCACCTGTAAGAAAAGTAACAGCATCAGAATCGGTCGAGAAATTAATTCTCTTATTTTTGTCGAAAAATTATTTTTAAATAATTTTCCTTTTCGTACTTTCAACGGTACTCGCCTCAACTACTTGAAAAAGATTTAAAAGGAAAGTTAAAAATTTAAAAGTCAAGTGAAGAATTTTTTTTTGAAAAGACAGTGAAATAGAACAACAGAAAGAAACCAGGAAATCAAAAGTGAAAAACAAGAAAAATTAAAATTTATTTTAAGAAAGATTTTAAAGGAAAATGAAACAGAACAGAGAAAAATCTAGAGTGAAAATTTAAAAAAAGGTACGTGAAGAATTTTTGTTTGAAAAAGACAGTGAAATAGAACAACAGAAGGAAAACAGGAAATCATAAGTGAAAAAAAGAAAAATTAAAATTTAATTGAAGAAAGATTTTTAAAGACAATAAAAACAACAGAAAAATGTAAAGCGAAGAAAACGTTAGGAAGAAGTAACACGACAATGGAGTGAAGCAGGGAAGATAAATCAAGAAATAGGAGGACGAAAAATTTGGTGAGTTCGTTCCTTTTTTTTCTTTTTCTCCTCTTTGCAAATAAATGGCTGAAGGATTTGTTTTGAGTACTTATATTTGACATAAAAATAATTATTAGCATTATCTCTAGTCCAGTCAAAGACATTAATCTTAAGAATTCAATTGTATTTCATCGCGATTACGTGAAGTTGAGTTTATCCCTTAGTAAGTTTTGCATTTCAGATCTCAGCTAAGATTGTCAGGTTTTCATTTAGTGGGTCTTTTCTAGGGGACCAAGATTATCTTTGTTAGGCTCAGGCATTTTTTTGTTGTAATTGGATGTGAAACCAATTTCTCGTTGAACTTAATCCTTTTATTATTCCCAAGTATGTCATGGAAACTGTATAGAATTCTCCATTGCAATGAAAGCATGTAAAAATGTTGAAAACTTGAATTAACTCGAAGCTATGAATTTCATGTTTTCCGATAGTACATGAATATAAAAGCAACGCGCTAAGTTAGCATGATATCGTTGTTGTTTAAATTTTTTTTTTAATACAATATAACAGCATAAGTTTTGTAAAGTAGCTTACCTATTTTGTTGCGGAGAATCGCCTAGATATATTTTCTTAATAATATAAATACTTTGTAACTCCCCAGAACCAAATGTAATCAGAAAAAAAAAGATGCGCATTTTTTTGCCCTGAAGAAAAAGGGAGATAAGAAAAACAATATTCTTTCTTTAGTAAACCATAAATTTTATTAGTCAGGATTATTAGTAGTCCAAATAATAGTATGTAATAAATTAATCTATGTTATAGGGATTTTTTTTGTATCTTTCCTCAGAGCCCCATTGCAACGGGGTAAATAGGCCCTAGCCTTAGGCTGGACGGTTTTGGGCCCTTCCACGTAGGGGGTAACTCTGATTTTACAAAAAAAAAAAAATATTTTAAATAAAAAACTTTTATATGGGCTTACATTAAAGTCACTCTTTTATATCTCTCTCTCTCTCCTCGTCGTCCTTTCTTAGGGCGGCCATGATCATCGCTACGTCGGTGGGCGGGGTCCTCACAATGAGTTGAGTGGCCCTCTCTCTTTTCAGGTTTTTTAGGGCATCCAGATGACAGCGGCCCCCTGGATGCATAGGGTGGTTGGGGCATGGGCCATGCAAGGGGAGTCATGCCACCAGACTCCCCCAACGAGATCCGGTAAGTCGAGCAACGCCTGCTCGTATCCTCGTCCTCCTGTTCTGTTCCTTTTTTCTTGTTTTTTTTTTTTACAAATTTCAAAATTTCCGTCATTTTTTTCAGAATTTTCGCGGTTTTTCTATTCTTTCATTCTTTACCTTCTTGATCCATTTCGTTAATTTTATTTTTTTTGCTTTTGCGCACGTTTGGTCCCACCTATCCTATATCCCTCGGCATGATTTTCTTGCTTTTGTTGCGCGACCGCGGGCGGAGATGGCATCCCTTTTGAACCCCCCCTCTCTATCTATCCTGGGTGACATCAGCTGATTTACAGTTGATGTCATCCAGAGTCATAGCCTGAATTGGGCAAACATCCAGCAGCAGTGTCGGTCCCAGCCCGCAACAAGAGATGGACATCAAAATTCTGACACCGCACACATACACACTTCCCTCCCCCTGATATTCAGAAAAATTGTAAGTACAAAACTATACTTTGATCAATTTGTGACAGCCATATGATACCCGCAAAAAGGGCAAGAAGCATGTATACAGAAGCCGTAGTGGAACCTCCAAATTAGTGGTGTTACAGATTGGATTCGCTTATTTTAAGATAAGCCTAATTCTAACGAATCCAATTTGGCATTTAGAAAAACAAATCATAAAAAATCTCATGAGTTGCATTTCAAACATCGAATTTTGTTACAACAAAGTTGCAACATATTCAAATCCAACTCATGAATAATACGTAAGTTAAACAAAGATTTAATGGGTTGGATTTTGTACATCGAGTTACGTTGCAACAAAGTTGCCATGCACTTAAATCCAACACATGATAAACAACGCGCTCGGGTTACCGTAGACATTCCTTTCACACGGTAGCCCAATACACGATAAGCAAAAGAAATTTGCTTATTCAGCACGAAAAACACCGATCTACAGCGGCTTTGCCCAATGAGAACTATCTACATCAAGGGCAAAAGCCAAAAAACGAAGAAAAAGCACGAAAGCTTTTTCTTCATGTAGATCGGTTGTAAAGAATTCGTAGTAGGTATGAGAGAGTTCTGTTCTAATCGTGATCGCGGTAAGTCGCGTTGACAAAAAAGGTCTAAAATTGGAGGTCGCGTGAGTCGGTCGGGGTCTACGGTGTAATTATATTAAGTGACTTTTGTTTCCAAAGTTTGTGAAGCTTTTTAAGAAATTAATAAAAAAGAAATAAGAAAATTAAATTCAGTGACTTTTGTGTTAAGATAATTAAGGAGAAGATAAGAAAATTAGTTTTAGTGGTTATTGTAATCAAATGTTATGTTAAGTGACTTTTGTTTCCAAAGTTTGTGAAGCTTTTTAATTTTATATTCGAAGTTTGTGAAGCTGTATAATTTACGATTCAAATTGTTCAAAATAATAAATTGTTGATTAGTGGACTTCTGAGGTTTGGATTTGGCATGACTGTATTATTAGTTACCTGCTACCCCGGTAAGTGTAACAGTAGTCAACCATAGAGCCAGCACTCACTCCCACGCAAATTGCGCGAATAGTTCTCCAACATAAACCCAAGAGATTATTTTTAACAAACACAAGTTGTGTTTTTGTTAGATCGGTTAATTTGGTAAATTAATGATTGAACCTTTATCTGATAAACTGTATACGGTTCGGAAGGGAATAATCCGTAAGTAATCCGGTAAGTCGGCAGCCCCTGCCGTAATCCCTCCTCCCGTTTTGTTCTTTTTCTCCTTTTTCAGATTTAGTTTTTTTAGAGTTTTCTTTTTGTTCATTTTCGATGTTTTTTTTGGTTTCTTTAAGAATTTTCACATTGTTTTATCTCGTTAATTTCCCGATCCCTCAAAAGGGATGAATCATGTTCTTTTATTGTGCGACCAGGGACAGAGATGTCTTTTGTGTTCAAACCACCCCACTACTCTTCTGCAGTGCTAGCCTGCAAGCATGCCTATCTCTGTCTAAGCTATTGCTTACGGAGGCTATTATTTCAGAGAGACATACCGTAAATCGGAGTAATTTTGTGATTATCGGGGTGACTTTGTGACAAGAAATAATTTTGAATCGCGAAAATGGCGTCCAACACCGAGAAATATTAGTCTGACATATGCTGCCACCAAGCGACCAGGTGGCGAACTCGTTGCTTCTGTAGCCAGTATACCACGTGTCTTGTTATGCGAAGTCGACATTTTATGCTTTGTTGTTTCTCGCTGTAAATTTCCCTTGTGGAGCCGAATACAACAGCGATCGACGTTTGACAGCTGGTTATTATTGAACATTATTATTTCGACTACAACATATTTTAAAGTGGCTTTATTAATGCGGTTCTGGTGTGAGTTGTATTCAATAATGTAAAAATTCAAAGGTTGACGGGGTAACTTTAACCTATATTTTGGTTCTTACAGTGTATATTCCAAAATGCCGAGGTATTATAAAAAGCTGTTCGGACTCGAAATTATAGAAATTATACGAATGAACGCCTTGAAGAGGCCGCGAAATTGGTTTTGAAAAAGACAATTAGTCTGAGGAAATCTTCAAAAAGGTATGTTTATGTATGTTTCTAACTCTATTCCTGTATGGTAATTTTTTCTTCATTTTGAATAATAAAAATGGCGTGAACATAAGAAATACGATGTGACTTTGTGAAATGCCATTCTCCCGTATATTTCTCATCAAAAAACAGTTTGTCACAAAGTCATCCCAAACCCTGGGGTGAGTTTGTGACAACTGGTCAAGTACATCGTTAACAAAAGTCAATAATTTTTATAAACGTGCGCTTTTGTAGAGGAAGGATAGGGTTACTAAAACACCGAATATTACGAGAATCTTACGAATAGGGCAGGAGTAAAACCTCAAATTCTATCACGTAGTCACCCCAGTATACGGTAGCTTAACTGTTTCTCACTCTCCAGAGGCGGAAGTTGGTCTCAGCGCACAACCACATTACTTGGTGTAGAAGAATAGCATCGATTTCGTAAAAAAGAACATAAAATCAACCAATACGTCAACTCAGTGAAATACTGGCCTTACTTCAAAATATTTGAGGAAAAATAAAACGGTAGAAATAAAACCTCACGTAGTTTTACAAATTTTTATGGAAGTGAAAAAGGAATGTCACAAAAATTAAAGTATTCAGTTAATAATAAATTATAAATTTAAAAAAAAAAACCGCAAAAGAACACTATTACATATAAAGCCATTAATAAAAATATAAACTTACCAATTCGATGTATCTTCCTTATGTTCGTCAGTGAAGTTAATTTAAAACCGTGCAAAACTGTTTCCGAGTAGTCCTTATTTTCAACCCTTATTTTCAAAAATTAAGGTCTTTTTTCCGGTAAATTAATAAAAAAAATTTGTCAAACACATAATTCAAACAAGTTTTGAAATTACTTGTAAATGAGTTTTAATTATTTTTTCTGAAATTGTCCATGTTACATAAGCAGCATCAATTTAATTTATCAATTAAGTAGGAGAATTTACCTAACCAGCGCAAGGAAAGTTCATTCACTTTAATTAGCAAGTCACACTCATTGTACCTTGATCGCCCTACTTGTTTGTCAAGTCAATTAAAAGAAAACAATAAATGGGTCAAGTGAATAAACTCACGGTGTGCTGCGTCACTATTTAGCAATTATGAAATATGGAAATGTATTAATATGACATATTTAGTATTAAGCGATTAACTGTAAATATTGGATGATATTGTAATTAAACTGTATAAATAGAATTCTTGAAAGAATAAAAGTTCAGTCATCTAACTTTACTCAGTCGTTTTACTTTGGTCGTGCGATAGTACTGACTGTCGAACTTAGTGTCTTCAGACAACATCCCCTTATACATTTTTTTTGGTCCTTCGAGCACTAGATAACCAGTTCATACCATTAAGTTGTGTGAGGTATCAGAAGTGTCTAGTGAAAATAAGTGATTTGTGAATGCTCATTAAAAATCTCTCTTGAACTTAGTGTCATCAGGTGACAAAATCTTGTGTAGTGTACAAAATCTTGAAATCGCTGTTGAACTTAGTGTCTTCATGCGAGCAAGAAAAAGTGAAATATTTATTGAGACACACCGGGGAGAAATAATCTCGCTGTTTATCTACAGTTATCAGAGTCAGAGACTATCGCATGCCAAAGATTATTGCAACAACAGTGATATCGCTGAAAAACGAAGCAATGGAGCAGTTAGTGAAATCCCAGAGGGCAGATGCCTTAAAAATTCAGAAAATCTTAAGGAACTTCAAGAAAGATTCAGCGAAGAGAAAAACGCAGAACAACATTGAAGGACGACTGAAAACATTAAGCGAGCTTTGGAAAGGTTTTGAAGAAAGGAACGACGCCCTGGATGAATTCAAAGAAGCTAATCCACTGCAACCATATTTCGCCGCTGATTTTTTACGGAAGTAGAAAATTTATACGAAGAAACCAGGAAAATATTGGCGGGAGCATTAAGTGAACTAATCAATCGTAACAAGTGCACATATGAGCAAATAAAGCAACTTAAAAAACAAAATGCAATCATAGAGTCACTTAAAAGAGCTATCTCTGTAGTCGAATCGGAGATTTTTACACAAGGATCAGTAGCATTTTGTGTTAAAAAGATAAAACTACGAAACGATTACTGGGAACAAATTGTTTTCAATCACGGTGAAATCATGGCAACGGGAGTATTCGAAGATCAATATTTCAATGCCAACGCATTTACAAAGATAGAAGATGCGTACCAGGCAGTAATAATAAAACTTCAAGAAAAATTAAATAGCCTACAATCAGCCACTTATCATCTAAAAACGCAGCCAGACGTTGATTCTGATAAAAGAACACAAGTCAGATTGCCAAGAATTGATATTCCAATCTTCAGTGGAGATTATCTAAGGTGGCAACCATTCAGAGATCTATTCACCGAACTGATCCACAAGGATAAACAAATGTCAGCCGCTGAAAAATTGTTCTATTTGAAAACAAATCTGTCCGGTGAACCTAGTGAGTTAATTCAACATCTCAATATAACAAATGAGAACTTTAATACAGCCCGGGGGATACGCGATAAGCACTATTACGACACGAAAACTCTCGTAGCTCACATGATACAACAACGGAATGTCTAGAAGGCATTAAAAACCTAGGCATAGACACAAAAAACTGGGATCCATTAGTGATTTATCTGATTACGCAGAAATTTGATAAAGAAACTCATAGATTGTACGAGCAGTCACTAACGGTGGCAAGAGATATACAAAAGCTAGATGAAGTCCTTCAATTTCTCGAGAACATATTCCAAGGTCTGTAAGCTATTGAGTCAATTACACCTAGCAACAAGCAGATATAACAATTGGATAAGGATAAAAGGATACCAGAGCAATATAGCATGGCAGTGTTACGTTATCATGCATAATATGTAGTGGTGGACATAAAATATATACTTGCGAGAAGTTCAGACAATTGGGCGTCCAACAACGAATTATCGCCAGCAAGAAAGCGAATTTGTGTCAAAATTGTTTAACAATTGAACATAGTACATCTAAATGCAAAAGCTGGAAATCATGCCAAATATGTCAGAAAAATTCTAGCAGCCGATAAGGCAGAAAATTTCAATGAAGAAATAATGCAATTAATACAGCAACACGAATTTAGAAAAAAAGTAGTAGATAGCCTGAGGATGCTGCAATAGGGCGAAACGCGTCGCACTCTGTACTTTTTTAAATAAAAATTATTATTATATGTGAACAAGTGTTTTAACTCAACTATGAAAAGTAGATTAGTACCACTGGCACCATTTATTGATCAAGACAACATACTCCGAGTAGGTGGACGGTTGGAGCGAGCAGAGTTAGCCTTTGATCGTAAGCATCCGATCATACTGCCCTACAAAAATTGTCTGACAACCCTGATATTGGATAAAGCCCATAAGGAAACGCTTCACGGAGGTAACACCCTTACGCTTCAAGTAATTCAACAAAGATTCTGGATAATAAATGGACTTAAGGCAGAAAAGGGACATATACATCAATGCACGAAATGTCATCGACACAAGGCCCAAATGTCACAGCAAATGATGGGCGCACTCCCTAAGGCAAGAGTTATAACCACTTCACCATTCACCCATTCCGGAGTTGATTATGCAGGACCCTTTGATCTACTGTTAGAACTTGGAAGAGAAAACAGGGCCCATAAGGGATACATCTCCGTCTTCATATGCTTAACGACAAAAGCAATAAACTTGGAAGTAGTAACGGACTTAACGTCTCAAGCGTTCATAGCTGCATTCAAGCGATTTGTTGCCAGGAGAGGATCCGTGGCTCACGTATACAGCGACAATGCCACCAATTTTGTGGGAGCTAACAAAATATTAGCCGATCTTCACAAGTAAACAAATTATCAGAATGCGGTACATCAAGCCATGCACGAAGTTGGAACACAATGGCACTTCATCTCACCTGCCTCTCCGCACTTTGGAGAACTCTGGAAAGCTGGAGTAAAGGCTGTAAAGCATAATATGCGCCGCGTTGTCGGAGAAAACAAACTAACTTAAGCAAAGATGTGCACCCTCATGACACAGATAGAGGCCTGTCTGAATTCACGACCTCTTTGCCCTCTATCAGAAAACCTCATTCAACAATTCATTTTTAGGCTGGATAACATTAGCCCTTCTAATTCTCGTAGAATTTACTTTGAAGATGTCTCAACGATTCAATTATTTGGCATACTAGACCAAGACTTTGCCGACAAAGATGGAGAATAAATTAGAAACATTCAAGCAAACGAGGATGCATTACGTGGGCTGTGAAGAAATCAAACATAGATAACCGAAAAAACGATTCATGTAATCAAGAAAAGCAGCGCAGCGGTGACTCATCAATTGGAAATCTTCGAGAATCACATACAAATGATTACCGACGGTCTTAATAAGGCTGAGGAAAAATTGAAAATAACACAAGAATTCACATCAGCCGTAATGCTAATAACATTAAGCTTAATAAACTTTCAACATATGCAGAAAAACATATTAGCAGCAATAACGGATACCAAAAATGGGCGGTTAAACACCTTAATACTGACACCGGTACAGCTTAATGAACAACTAATCATCATTAAGGTAGGTGTTCCACCACATAATTTAAGGGTTCCAGGGGACGGAAGCATGCCGTCATTGCTAACCACTTATAAGGCAATTTATTTTTTTTCCTTTTTCGTATTTCTTTACTCAGCACAGAAGGCTATCACCTATACAAGTTAACACCTATTCCTGTTCCATATGATGGGAAATACATTTTCATTCAATCATCGACACCATATTTGGCTGTAAATCTACACAGAGATCGATTTAGTCCACTGACAAGGGAAGAGCTAAAGGAATGTATTCAACTCTCTGATAACCAACTGATTTGCAGTCTTAAACAACCCGTATACAGTTTAAAATCTAACCAAAGCAGATGTGAGATGGAACTATTTAATCGCCATCGGGAAATTCCAGAGTTGTGTCAATTAAAAAGCGTGCCTCTAACAAAACTGTGGAGAAAATTACAGATTTCCAGTACGTGGCTTTACACAGTCGACGAAGACACTCATGTTGACGTCATATGCGGAGATCCTGTGTACCCAGTAACACTAACCGGCAGCGGAATTATTCAACTGCAACTAACCTGCATGATTAAACATCCCACACTATTCATCAATGCAAACAACCATTTGCCAGGTGTATTAAATTCGTCATTTATTTGCGACATTGCGATCATTTCAAATCACCTAGACGAGTGTCTGATGACAAATAAAACCACATCCCAGTATATAGCCCCACGATTAATGAATGAGATCACTAGCAAGGACATATCTGAGTTTTCTTCCCAAATTGAAAAACAACAAGACGATATCAAACAAATTCCGAAGCTAAATATCCGTAACCTACATCATTATGGTGGTCTCTATATACTGGCAGTGACCATCGCTATCTTGGCATCATATTACTGCTGAAAGAAACGAAAATAAACAGCCAACCAGAATGCGATCCACCAAAGCCAACCCCACGACAACCAAGATCTAAGGAAGAGACCACAGTTATCTTAGAGTTGCCATCAATAAGCTTGCGGGGGAGAATGTCCACGGTACATAAGCAGCATCAATTTAATTTATCAATTAAGTAGGAGAATTTACCTAACCAGCGCAACGAAAGTTCATTCACTTTAATTAGCAAGTCACACTAATTGTAACTTGATCGCCCTACTTGTTTGTCAAGTCAATTAAAAGAAAACAATTAATGGGTCAAGTGAATAAACTCACGGTGTGCTGCGTCACTATTTAGCAATTATGAAATATGGAAATGTATTAATATGACAAATTTAGTATTAAGCAATTAGCTGTAAATATTTGATGAAATTGTAATTAAACTGTATAAATAGAATTATTGAAAGAATAAAAGTTCAGTCATCTAGCTTTACTCAGTCGTTTTACTTTGGTCGTGCGATAGTACTGTCTGTCGAACTTAGTGTCTTCAGACAACATCCTTTAAACAGAAAAAAAAATGAATTTTTAAGGTATGGTTTTAAAAGATATTTGGCCCTATTCTGTAAGTTTTCGTAAAATGGTATTTTATGTTATGTTATGGCGATAATCTCCCTATTCTGTAATTTTTCGTAAAATGGTATTTTATGTTATGTTATGGCGATAACATAAAATTCTTCATAAAATGAAAATAAAATTTTATAAAAATTCATATTCTGTCGTGGTTCTATAAAATAATTTTATGAAACATTTTACGGACACGTAACATAAAATATTTAGTACAGTCTGGTATGGATTCTTTTACTTTTAAACATCTGATCGGGTGAAATTTCAATGACAATAAAAATATTTCAATTTAAAGTAAAAGCGCCGGTGATTTGTTTTGCGATTTAGGATAAGGGTACCCCCCGGGGTAGATTAGAACTCTGTTGGTTTACATTTACTTATATTATCGATATTTATTTTATAACCCCGACCGGACCAGCCATCAAAGGTCAAGGACCGAAAAATCGGAAAAAGGGTGGTATTCGATTTTGGGTATTTCGAGAAAGTGGTTAAAAAATTATTGTTGCCAAGTACACATGATGGCAAAAACAGAAAAAAGGATGTTTTTATATTTTGAGATTTTTGCGTAAACTCCATAAGTAATCACAAACAAAATGAGTACGCCAGATAAAAAGAATCGTCCAACGTGACAAAAGTTCGCAGGTAAATGAGCTCGCGAAAAAAAACGGAAAACGCGACAAACGAAGGCAAAAGCATAGTATAAATATAAATAGTAGGCAAACTTCGAACAAAACGGCAAACATTTCCTCGCACTTAATTCTATTTTTCATTAAATTGGTGATTTCGTTGTAATTAATTTATACAAAGTCAAGCACAAGTACTTCACAATGTAAATATAAATGTCTAATCGTACGTCAGTCACATAAAAGATTCATAAAATGAGCTGTTGAGGTTCTTTTATGTTATGAGCTCATAACAGGAAAAAATTTATGTTATAACAATAACATAAAATCAAATTTCTCTGACAGAATAGGATTTTAGGAAATTATTTTATGTTATGGCCTAAAATAACATAAAATGATAAAATTTTCGTGACACAATACGGCCCATTGCTACTGTATTTTTATTATGAAAAGCTGTAAAGCCAATATTGCTCTGTAAAGTTACCGCATATTATTTTGGACTTCTGTCTATTTACGCTTTTGAGAAACATCTCACATTTCCACGTCGAATATAATTTTAATAAAGCTTATATTTAAAATATTATTATATGTATAACATTGAAGCTGAAAATACCTATGTTGTAAAGAATTCGTTAGCTTAGTAGGTTCCCTAGTTATTATCTTAAAAAGTTTTATTAAAAATGACTACTTTATTTATATTCTCGTTGGATTCGAAAACAGTCTTTTATTCTTTGGTTTTAAACTATGTAATATTAGGCTACGGACTTTGAAGTAATTTTAAATAATTTTTTTATAACTACAGTCGACTCTCGATAAGTTGAAACTCGTTAATTTGAATTTTTTTCCCTTTCCCTTGAAAAATACTCGATAAATTGAATAAAAACAATATTAATTGGTACCCTCGGTAATTTGAAGTTGAAGGAATAGTATCTTGCCCGCCAACATGTTATAATTTGAAGTCTTCCATACTCTCTATAATTTGAAATTCAAATTATAGAGAGTATGGAACTCTTGGTAATTTGAAAATTTTCCCTGGTCCCTTGAGTTTCAACTTATCGAGAGTCGACTGTACTATGGTGCAACATCAAAAAAGAAGGCACCCACACCATATGTAACAATGAAAAAATCGTGTGGCTACTATGAGTACTAAAGTATTCTCTCAAGATAATTGAAACATTTAGTTCAAAAAACAAAGCACCGAAAAATTATCCTATGTGATGTTCTGTTAGTGTTACAATTAAAAACAAAACTGTTTTTTTTGATGTTATAGTAACTTTTATTCTTCATATTGAGTTAACTGTTTCTAAAGCATTGCTGGTCGCTATTTACGAGATACCCAGTGGTTCAGGATCATCTGACCACAAGGTCAAATTATGCCCAGCTATGTGCGAGGAACAAATCCTGATCTCTTAAGACGTCATTGGATTCAGCTATACGAGCCGAATCCCATAGTATTGCGCCTATTCCTTATCTCCCTGCCATTGTTCCCGTGAATTTATAGAAAATAAAAGTGAAATAAAAATTACAAGAGTAAAAACGAAAATAAAATGTTTCGAAAGCTGTGGAATTTATGAACATAAAAAAAAAGTTTGAAGTAAAAATCAGAGTAAAAGCTGAAGGACAGCGTAAATTATAATCTCCTTAAGCGAATATAGAGAGAATTAATTACAAAGTTTATAATACTACAATAATTTTATGGACAAGGGACGGATGGTCCTGAAGCCATCACGAAGAGGGGTAGCTAGCCAGTGGTAAAGGATTTCCGGAAGCCTCAGGAAAAAAAAGGAAGTTAAAGTAAAAAGTCACTTTGTCCCGGTCAGACCTAACCACTTTATACTTAATAACATTTTCTATTTCTCGTAAAATTAGAATGTAAGACGTTGTTTGGAAAATTTTGAGCATGATTGGAATGCATAAATTTATATATGAAATGTGGTAATTAACATCTCAGGACTAACAAGTCGAAGATAGCATATGTAAATTATTTTGAATTCTTTCTCTTTTGATAAAATGTTGATTTAGATAGAGGTCTTTCGTTCATTGTGTTAAAGGTTAAGTTAAGATTAAGAGATTTTTAGAACTGAGAAGACATATTCTTGCCAATAATTAAGACAAGAAAATAATTTTTTGCTTACGACTAACAGAATGGAAAAAAAACCGTCACGAAAGGAATAAAATGCGCATTTTCTTCCCATCTTTCTGAAAATCTGCTCTGCGAATTATGAGTGCACTTACTTACTTATGGGCCAACAAAAGGGGAGTCATACCACCAGACTCCCCCAACGTAACCCGGTCAGTCTGGCAGTGCCTTCTTCCTCCTGTTTTGTTTTGTTTTGACTTTTCAGAATTAGTTTTTTTTAAAGTTCGGTTTTATTTTCGTTGTTTTCGCGGGTTTCTTTTTGTTAATATTCAAAGTTTTTCCCAATTTTTGTTTCGTTTATTTTCCCATGTGAAAGCGTGTATGGTATGAAGTTCACATTGATCGCATAGAATCTGTGCAGAAATCATTTACTCGGTTGGCCACTTTAGCCTTTCTTAACTTGAATTTAGGAGGGAAGTTAGTTGTGCTTTATTTATAAAAGATTTATTGTCTTACAGGATTAAATCATCAGAGATTTTATCTATGATTCAAATTTATTCACAGAACAAATTATGGTTATAATGAACCAATAAATAACCACATTAATAAGCTTAATAAATTTTCAATTGATACTGATATCACTAGAGATGTTCTAAAGAAATTATTATTTTAGACTGAATATATTGTATAGTATAGTATAGTTTATAGTCTGTAAGAGATAACATCTGTAGACTGAATAGATAAAGAAATAAAAATTATTTTACCTGACAAAAAAATTTGGGTGTTGAATTCGACGGCAGATTTGCAAATATTAAAAACGAATGTGGTGACATAATACTCTCGGGTAATAACTTTGCAAATTTAGTGTTGTTTCAAAATAAATCACAGCCAAGAAAGTTATTTTCTTCGAAATCATAATCGAATTTATGAAATGGCATGAGCGCCTTGGGCGTTTAAATTTAAGAATTCTCATTGTATACAAAGAATATGGACCGCAAGTTGATAAAACTGACTGTGAAGTATTTTTAAAGTGACGTTCAAGTACACGTTCAATCGCAGTGAAAATCATATCGACGTATGCAGTTCCATGAGGAAGACTTCACTTACCGGTTCGAGATATTTTGCGACGTTTATTGAAGTCTTTCTAGGGTAAATGTTACTGTATTTCGTAAAACGAAAGGATAAGATTTTTGAAATATTCAAAAACTACAAAAGTTTAGCTCAAAGTAATAAGAATGATAACGGCTATACATAATAGTACATAACACATAATATTACATTTTCCGGGTATTTAACGGAAAATGGTATTCGTCGACAATTGTCTGCTGAATATAGGCCAACGCGTATGGTGAAGCGGAACGAGCGAACATAACCGGCAAGACAGGTGCTAATAAGTTCAGGCTGCCAGAATTATTTAAGGATGAAGCTGTGTACACTACTGTAAATTTGTGAAACAGATCTCCAACCAAGGCCTTAAATAATTAATACAACTCCAACGAAATGTGGAATGAAGTTAAGTTAGCTGTGGCGCATCTTAGGCTTTCCAGATCTAAAGTGAGTTTCTGAATCAAAAGCACACCGCTTCAACCGCATTCCACGACCGGAATATTCAGATAAAACTTAATTTAATAACTATAGAATAATAAATAAGTACTGATCGTGCCCCTCTAGTAAATAAAAAAAGTGTAAATAATGATCTCAAATTGTTGTCGAATGGGAATATCTGTCATAGCACGAATATAGTTCAAGAGTGCGGCAAGGACAATAACAACGTTATTAGTTCTGATGATAAGAATGCTGTCGTTAATGAAATTAATTAAGAAGATAATTGTCTCTGAAGAATATGTCTTTGAATGGGACCCATACAAATGTTGATTTAATTGCTTTCAGAGATGATGAGAACGAATTCAGCTCTATTCGAATTACTAGCTTTTAAGGGAGAAGGGTAAATATAAGAAAAAAAAGCATGAAACGGCGAAACATCCCGTAAATCCTTCTAAATTTAATCAGGCACCGATGCCTATTGATGCACGTGCGAAGTCACATATTTTAAATTTTCGGTTTTTTATGTCATTTAGTGGCCCAACGTATGTACTTCCTAACCCCATTATAAGAATCGAAAAATCCCAGTATAAAAATTTCCTTATAGGGAAAGAACCTGCAAAGTCACATGAACCTACACAAGTCCCAACATATTAGAAATGTTCTCTTGTACATTTTTTAAAATGTGACTACGCCCGTTCTCTCCGTGGACCCTTCAAGTGTAGGTGTGTTGTTTTAAGATAAAAAGAGATAAAGGTTGGTTCCAACGTTATGAAGCTCGTTTAGTGGCAAAAGGTTGTGATGTAAGGTTGGCTATAGACTAAAGGGAAACTTTCTCACCTGTGGCTCGGTATTCTACAGACTAATTTCGATTAGTTTGTTCACGGAGCTTGAATGCAAACCTACAAAAGAACGCACTTATGACACAGTTGAAGTACTTAATTGAATCCAAATATACCCAGCACACCATGCAAGGTAAAAAAAAGACCTTATATCGTTACCTCAGATCTTATATCAATAACTCTAACTATGCCATCTCAATTTGTCACCGTTTTAGGGGGTGTGGGCAAAATTGTTCAGGAGACTTCGTCTAATTCTCTTGTTTATGAAGTGTTTTGATTTTCGTTCTGTTACATTTCCGACTTGTCATATTTTTCCGCTGAACATGAGATTGCATAGTTTCAAAGTTTATTTACCCAAACGCGAAATGGCATTTTTTTGATGAAACAATTATCTGAGATGGCGGGTTATTCCACCGAGGTATCGATCTGGGATGATGTAGGAAGGAATAACAATTTGATAAAGTTCTGAAAAGTATAGGCTTTACACGACGCAATGAATAAAAATCGGAAAATCAGCGTAATAGCAGTATATGTCGACAATATTAGATGACGAAATGTTCCACAATATAAAATATAAAATAGAATATCATATGAATGGCAAAGGATCAGCATACTATTTTCTGGAGATAGAAAAAAAAAACAGTGAAGCAAAACGATGCTACCAAACATTTCCTAGTTAATTGAACATGACTATACACCTTAAAGTCTAGGGTGGAGTAAGTGGTTTTTTTCTGCATACAACAGGTCGCGATAAAAAAGGCCCTTTTTTCTTCCCCAGAAACTAGACAGAGAGAGAGAGATACCTTAAACACATGTGTATGAAAACTGATATACAGTTACAAGATACTCTTACTGCCAGCTGTGGCGACAGAAAGTCGCACACGGGTTTCGCTTTCATTATTGTAGATGGTGTGCTATTTTTGTAGTCGAAGGAACTATCCAGTTCCGAAGCTAAGTATATGGCAAACTCTGTTGTCTTTAAAGAAGCTTGAAATGTCAGCTTGGGATTTGTCAGCATGACAAATGGTTCAACGCAAGGAAAACGCAACGATTTAAGCGCAGGAAAAAAACCAGTTTTACACACCCGCATTATACAAATCGGTATGAGAATTCATTATGTTCGTTAAATTTATCTGAGGGGCTTAACCGATGTGAATTGTGTACCGACATGTGAGATGTCTGCAAGGCAAAACCAACAAATCGATATTGGGATTTTATAAAAGTTATGTCTGATTAAATAAAGTTGTAAATTTAAATTTAATTTATAATATCTTGTCCGTGGCTGTCCAGAGAATATCCACCAAACAGATGTTGGAATGAATGGAAAAGACCTATGATTTTTAATGTCACTAAAAATGTCTCCTCCCAATGGAGTTGTCCATTATGAAAAAGTTCACTGTAATCGGTAACCAGAATTTTTTTTTAATATTTAGTGTGTTACTTACACATTAATCGATTTGAGTTAACGTAGAAGAGCGCCAAAGAGCATACTTTTAAAAGTTAGATAAGATTCCACCGAGATTTTTATTGAAAATTCATAGGAACTGATGCTATAAAAACACGTGGTCCGAGTTTCCTGCCAAAACGAAGTATCGTTTTCTCCGTTCCTTTAAACGGGAGTAACGTGCTTTTAAACAGCATTTTAGAAATATATATTTCAACAGCGCCATTGAGATACATCCGTTTTATCAGAGAAGACTACATACATTGTTTTTTAGCGAAAGCATCATAGTACGTATTTATTTGCAACATTTTCAACATAAAAGTTTTCAAACAAATTCGCCGAAATACCCTTCTTTTACGGAAGGTGGATACAAAGCTAGCAGTCTTAGTACTTCATGAATTTACCTCGTTCAATATTTTAACCTTGCCTTGATGTTGGTTTCTGCATTGCCTTTGAATACGACTTTTAGAAAGTTTTCTTCCTACTGATTAAATTAACTCTGCGTTTCTAAGGTATCTCAGAATATATTGCGCGCTAGATACTCAAATATCACATCACAGATTGGTTCGACCTCTTCAGGATCCTTACAGCCCCTACAGAAGCCTTTACACACCCAAATTTTACTGCTTGTCTAAAGTACTATGAATAAACTTTAGTTTGGTGAAAGTCGTGCAGTTGTTTCTGGCGATTTCTCACTTATTTAAAAATAACTTAAAGAACACAAGATTATCTTTAGCCTCAAAAAGAAGTTGCTTAATATTCACATGTAAATATATAAAGAAGAAAACTTATAATAAGTAAAAATGAAATACTTAATTGTAGCAGTAGTTAAGCAAAAGTCAAATAAGAAGAAAGTGTTATCAGACTTCATTTCAAATTGTTAAAAATTCAACAATGTTTCGTCGCTGCTTTATGCATTTTACAGCATATACTTAAGTCAAAAGTTCCGTCCATTCGCTGCATGCATTCTAAATTTTTACACTATATTTTGTATAAATAATTTACATATAATAAAAATGCACTTTTAAATTGTCTTAAATTACACCAAAAATAATTAGTTCAAACGATATCTTTTTCTTACCGCAATTAGTCCTTGCTCGACCATTTATAACAATTAGATTGCACTACTGGAAAAAATATTTTCATATTTTCAATGTATCACTTTATGCACTTAATAGTGTCACTTGGGGTTATTTTCACGGTCTTTAATTATATAAAAAATATCTAGTTGCCAACAGGACAATTAATTTAAATTAAAACTGTAAAAAAACTGACTAATTAGTGAATAAGTCGTTTCAGGACTCGATATCACGTCTTTCCGCCTCCGCGATCTTTATTTCTGGATGTATCCTTAGCATCGCCGGGTTCAATGTTGTTATCTGCGAGTAGGTCGGGTGTATTGTCCTCGTCTGATTTTGCTTCAACATCAGGAAGTAAGCTCAGAATTTGCTTGGCTTTATGGTCCCATAGCTTTTTGTTGGCCTTCAGCTAAGGAATAAGAATAACTTTTAATTAGAATTGTAAAAGCATCTTTGGTTAGATGTAATTTCTTTTTAATATCTTTCCGATATATTTTGCATCAAGAGGCACGCAATTAAGCATTGTTTGTAGCAGCAAAATGAAAAAATGTTAATTTCAGTAAAGAAAAGAAAACTCTATATAAAATTACAGCAAACAATAATAAAAAAAACCAATCTGAACTGAGTTTTTAAAAGGTGGAAAAAGCTGTTCAAAATGCGCTCAATACTCGTATAATTAAATACACATATACTGTATTACATAAGCAATGATACATAACAAATATATTAATTCTAAATTCCTTTCCTATGTACCCTAATATACATTCCTTCTAGTTTAACAGGCAGTATAAATTTAATCAATGAATATTCAATATTTCTTGAAAACGCATCGTCTAAAGGTGATAACGGAGAATGCACAAACCATTGCGCTTTTTGAGCTTGATTTTTTTATGAGAAGGATTTTTTATACGTTTATATCTTATTCGCCGACTTTTCGCGCAAAATTATAAATTTCTCGACCCGCTGAGGACAAAGGAATTGCAAGAACCTTTTGCATGCTTTGCATCTTCACCGACGAATATATTATATTTGCTGATTCTCGGAAAGAATGGGTTAATGTAAGACTTAATTTTTCCCAACAATAGACCCAACAATTTTTCATTGCTATGTACTTCATTTCATAAAAAATAAAAAAAATTAATAACAAAAAATAAAAAAATACATAAAGATAAATACAAAATAAAAGTCAATAAAAAAATTAAAAATTGAATGGGTTGAAGAATTTTGAAAATTAAAAATTTACGAAATTTGAAGTGTTATTTTGAAATGATTTTTTTTATACGATGTGACCAAAGCCTAGGAGACAACCCTTCGATGCGTTAGCATGGTTTTTGGCTGGAAGGGAATTATGGTAAGGGAAGTGAGGTAACTTGAATGTCTTATTTGTGCATTGTTGCGAGCTAGACAATAGCCCATTACTTTAATTTCTTAATAAAAACTCGCGGGGAGACCTGGTCTAGAACCGGGGAACTCCGTGAAGAAAATTGTTTTGCGTGTATAGTTAGAATTCATGGTATTTGCATAATAATGTGTGAAATATTCTTAATTGGATGTATTAAATGGTCATAAGAGTATGTATCTACTAAATATTCAAATCCTTAACAAGCCATACAAGGGAAAAGACCTCGGAAAAAAGTACAAGCATAAATGTCACTTTCTTCGTGAAGGGTTTTTGCACATAGCGTTATAATAAATTGTTTCTATGTATTCTAGTTTTGCTACAGTCGACTCTCGATAAGTTGAAACTCTTTAATTTGAATCTCTCGATTATTTGAATATTTTTTCCTTTTCCTTGAAAAATACTCGATAAATTGAATAAAATCAATATTAATTGGTCCCCTGGTAATTTGAAGTTGAAGGAATAGTATCTTGCGCGCCAACATGCAATAATTTGAAGTTTGGGCTTCCATACTATCTATAATTTGAAGCGTTTGTTGTCATCAGTTAAGTCGTTTGTTTACATATGTACATGTACAGACCTGTCATGTTGACGATGACATCAGTGTCCACGGTGCCCTAACCGATGCCGAACTGTTAAATTTGGCCCCTCTGGATGAAGACGAGGAAGAAAACGAAGAGGAACAACTGCCCATTCCAGTCAAATTTAGGAGGCAAGGAGATCTCTTAGTAACCTACGCTTCTACGCCCTAAGAACCGGCACAAGTGACGATTTCTTCGCGGCTCTAACCACTATCAAAAATTCATTGGACAATGGTAGACCGAAGTCGCTCACTCAATAGAAAATTACGGACTACTTTTCAGTAAATAATAATTCTTTGTGAATAATTGTACGAATGTTTAAAATAATAAATCTCGAATCTTGATCAAACTCTTGTTATTTTGAACTCTTGGTAATTTGAAATTTTGCCCTGCTGCCTTGAATTTCAACTTATCGAGAGTCGACTGTATTTGGGAAAACTATGGACTGAGCTTATTTTACCGGAAAATACGTCCAGAGCAAAATCAAAATAGAGGTTTATTAATAAAAATGAAAAATACTTGCACGCATAACAGGTTTTTTTGAACTACATGAACAATCAAATGCAAAATACATAGGTAGCTGCACATTTCAGAAGGCTGTAGAAGAACTTCAACGCTGTTGGTTGGCTATAAAAGGAAGGAATGAAGGATAAAGGTTGCATTAATGTAATAGTACGGGGTTGTTGTCTGGTGAAAGTTCAAAGAATGGCAGCTCTTCTGATCACAGGTGCCCTCAGAACTACCCCCTAAAAGCCTTTAATACCATCCTCCACCAAACGCTGGTGGAACTCTTCGGAAACAATTCGCGAGTACTATAAAATCGAATGAACCATATCCAAGCCTTCTTTCAACGCCAAATTCGACTTCTCTATTCCTATAAGAAAGGAATGGCAGGAAGTCCCCCCACCACGCCTTTGAGGAGAATCAGTTCAACTTTACACTGACGGCTCTCAGTTGGATGTTAAAATGTGTCGAGGTGTCTACTCGGAATACTTGCACCTATGTATTTCTTTTCGTTTGCCGTAGGGGGTAGAATCCGCAACCGGAAAAATTTAGTTGTTTCAAAAATTTAAATCGTCCATTTGTCCGTTTTGGGCTCCCTTGTTCTGTGATTTCAATAAAAATTCCCTGACATTCCCTGACGTCAACGAAAATTCCCTGACTACTTAAATTCCCTGTATTTTCCCGGTTTTTCAGAGAGCGGCCCCCTATTAAGGGGGTTGCTTAGCTAGATGGCTAATTTCAAGTAAGGTTTAAGATTTTATTACATTAATTTATAAAATGTTTACAAAGTTGAATAAATGTATTTAAAAAGGACACTTGCACAAATTTTTTAGTTAAACAATTAATTTTCCGGCAACATTTTCAACAACGAACTATTCGGAAAGTTTCTCAGGTTCATTAGAGGTATATATACCTCAGTCGTAAGTGGAGTAAGTGTCGGCCTACCAATCAGGAGGTTCCTAATTCTAATCCCATTGGCGACGACCCATGGTTGGTTTCTGCTGAAAACAGATTACGATAAAAAGGATATGGTTAAGACAGAATCGAATTAACCATGTATTCGATTCCTCAATTCTTAAGATTCGGATAAATCGATTAATCGAATAATCGATTCTTTGATTCAGACAGGTTAAGCTCCTGGATTTAAAATGCGAAAAAGTGTAGCACCTACACAATCAAGAAAAATTTGTTCCGTATTAGAGACATTCTGAATAATTTATCTCCTCGACATATTATTGTAAATCAGAATTAAAATATTAAAAATTTCCTACTGTAAGTGACAAAAAAGTTTATAAATTTCAACGATTTTTATCGAATGTATTGAACCTTGGTAAGTAGCAAAATTGAAATCTCAGCGGTGAAAATTTGAGACTTCACGTAATTATAGTGCGCTGAAGTTGCGATACATGTATATGCATGCAGTCATGTATAGAAAAATTTCACAATTTTCTAATGCCAATGCTTACAAGAATACATTTTTAAAAACGCAGTGGCATAAATCTCAACTCTTTTTCCAATAAATGACAATACAACGACGTTTTACGTACTTCAAATGATTCTTTCCATTTTTATCTGGTTTGATTCTGCAAATCCTCGATTTTTCGATTAGTCGGTTATTCGATTACTCGAGGAATCGATTCTAAGAATCAATTAGTGAAGTGATTCGGGTATCCGGATAATCAAAGAAATGGGTAATCGAATCAAATTGTGAGCACTATTTAGAATCCACTTTTAGGTTCACTTGCAGTCGTTATCTCGACTCGGGTGCTGCGCCTCATGATGGACCACAATTTGTTGTTAGGAATAGCTAGCTACTGCACCATGTCGTAAAATCTATTGAAACCAAAAATCGTTTTAGGTGGTATGTTAGTATTTATTCCAAACAAATATGTTGAAATTATTTTGTATATTTGTTTTATTATTTAAAAGCCATAACAATCAAACTAATTTTGCCCGGTTTCAAATTTTCTAAGCATTTTTAAAAACTATCGCGGATCCAGCGGGACCGACTATCGTGCGGGATTGCAAACCCTAAATGAAAGTGTGCTTTAAAAATATATTTATTCAAGTATGGAAATATTTTATTTATTTATGCAACACAAATAAGTTTTCAAGCCTTTTTTGAAGTAGTCCACCTATCCTACTTACTTTTATCGACTTTACTAAATAACAATGATATCATTATTGAATTCAATACAAAATATTCCAGATATATTCAAACGTATTTTAACGCATCTTCCTTTCTTCGTCTTCAGTGTCGAGAGGGTTAAGAAATTATTCGCTAGACGTATAAAGGATGCGATAAGAGATAGGGGCTAAGGAGTACTAAAGTTACATCTGGCTAAAAATAATGCATTGGAAGATTACAAAAAAAGGTGAAGCGAAACGAACTTTCTTTCTCGCCCTAATAGAAGCAAATAAAATAATTTAAAAAAAAAGTTAAACCGGCTTCACAAAACGCGCTAAAAGCAGAAAATAATTTTTAATTTTTTATCTATTACGACATTTTGAAGTCGGTGCAAATCAAACAAACCAAACAACTACAACAAAAATATTTAATCGTCATTTCTTATGATCCCGTAAGCTGAAACATTCAGGTAGTATTATGTATTATTTTCAATTGTAGTACTGTAGTTGTCGTAATAGATATAAAATTAAAAATTATTTTATGCTTTTTAGCGCTTTTTGTGAAGTCGGTTCAACTTTTTTTCAAAAAACTATTTTCTTTTTCTTTTTTTAGTGTCTTCTACTCTATACAACGAAGAAAAAACCATCCAAATCGGTCCACACGTTAAAAGTTAGTTTTAACCCCTTACCCCACTCCCATTCCACTAAACTTGTTTTCTCATGGTATCAATCAAGGAACATACTCTACCGAACAGAAAAGGAATCATCGAAATCGGTCCACGAGTTACAAATTAACTACCCCTCCCACTCCCGCACCCCCACCATAGGACCAAATTATTCTCCATTGCTAACAATGGGGGATCACACTCTATACAACAGCAAAAGAACCATCCAAATCGGTCCACGCGTTACAAAGTTAGGTTCCACCCCCTACTCCCACCCCACCCACACCAACGATTTTTTTTCTCGTGGTATCAACCAGCGAGCACAGTCTACCCAAAAGAAACAGAATTATCCAAATCGGTCGACGCGTTACGAGGTTAGACTACTGCTCCCCCACCCAACCCCCACGATGGGCCAAATTATTCTTCTATTAGCAATGGGTGATCACACTTTATACAACAGCAAAAGAAATATCCAAATCGGTCCACGTGTTACAAAGTTAGGTTCCAAACTCACCCACCCCACCAACGTTTGTTTTCTCGTAGTATCAACCAAGGATCATATTCTACCCAATGGAAAAAGAACCATCCAAATCGGTCCACGCGTTACAAAGTTAGACCACCCCTCCACCAGCCTATTCTAAATGTTGTTCTCCTATTAGCAATGAGGGATCATACTCTGTACAACAAAAAAAGAACCATCCAAATCGGACCACGCGTTACAAAGTTAGGTTTCACCCCCACCCTACCAAAAATTTTTTTTACATGGTATCGGTTAACATACTCTACCCAACAAAAAAAGAATCATCAAAATCGGTTGACGCGTTACGAAGTTATGTCCGGTCAGACATAAAAAAACGCGTCGAACTTAGAACCTCTTTGTTTTTGGGAAGTCGGTTAAAAACAAACTTGAAGGAACGGTCTGGTATTTTTCGAGATATGTTGAGGATTCTTAATTTAAAAGCAGGGTTTTGAGAAAACCATTTAAAGCATTATTAGCATGTCCTAATGGCGTAAATATTAACAGCAGAAGAATGAAGCAGGGCTAATTTAATTAAAATGATAAACAAGAGGCTTTTGTTTTATTCTATAAAATAACTTGTTTAGTGTAATGAAAAATATATCAGTAAAATTAAAATCATTAAAGACATGCAGTTCATGCAATTCACATGCACACAAAAAATAGTAAAACTAATTCTATTTCCAGGTGCATGACAACAATTTGATTAATTAAATAAATGAACAAACGAATATTATTTTTCAAGCAAATGTACCCACATACCTTAAATGTATTATCCTGCACCCAGGAATCAGGCTTACCATAATCCGGTGGGTTAGCGTAAGGGTCATATCCGAGCACAGAAAGCATTGGAGCGATATCGGCCATATCACGCACCACATCTTCAGGTATTTGACCGACCCATTTCGAAAGGGCTTCCAAATTTACGGGTTTAATAACTTGATCGGATGAGCGTTCCACCCTGCAAAAATTCATAAAACATTGTCGGTTATTTAGAAGTTACATTCAATTGAAAAAATATTCAGGGAAAAAAATTATTAAAAGTGGAAAACGTAACTTACTTTGAGAGGGGTACTCCATTTGGCTTGTTTATAAATTCCTCATGATGGAGCACGGACTCATTCCATGGGACATCTAAGAATTTCAGAATTTTTCTCATCCATTCCTCGGGGTGCAGCACCAGCTGCTCGTAGTAGACCTGTAATTAATTATTGCAAAGTGAGTTCAAGTTTCATAAAGCTCTTACGTTTAATGAAAAGAATTTAAAAATGTTTTACCAGAAAGTTTCATGGCGTGAGGCAATTCACCCATGAATTCATTAGAACTTCCTTGTAAATCATAACCAACAGATAGTTATAATTTTTAAATAAGGGATGAGAAATTCTATTAAGGGACTTTTACCTTAGAGCATCATTTTTCAGGTGCTCATATTTTTATTTTATTTGAGAAAACGAATAGATACGGACGATTGCGGTTTTTTATAGTTATTAGTAAGTACTAATGGTATGCAAAAAAATTGTATTGTTGTAATAAAAAATCCAAAATGGCGGTCGTAGCAGCTCTGCAAAAAGGTCTACAAATTTTCGGGGGCACATGTCTCATATCGCTGCCCCTCCCGACATGACCACCATGCCATGGTTCCCGGGTTCGAGACCAGGTCTCCCCGGGGGGTTTTTAATGAATAAAAAAATCCTCTCCGTCTCTGGGCTGTTGTCTTGCTCGCAGCAATGCAAAACCACAAGACGTTCAAGTTTCCTCACTCTTTTTACCCTAATTCCCTTCCGATCAAAGCTATGCTAACGTTGTCCCCTAGGCTTTGGCAGCATCGTAAAAAAAATTAGTTATCGAAAAAATTGTACGTCATTCCATGACTTCATGTTTTCCGAGTATCTGGTCAAATTTTCAAGTCGATCGGTCAAATACAGTGGTCAGGAAAGTTGATCTATTTTCGAAAACGTGTTTTCAAGAAAAACACGTTTGAAGTTTTGCAACGTGTGTACTCAGAAGGGACCATACTGAATTTAAACGCGCTTAAAGGACCGAAAATGATCGAATTTTAAAAATCCTTTTTCAGAAGGAATTATATATATATATATATATATATATATATATATATATATATATATATATATATATATATATATATATATATATATATATATATATATGTAGATTAAGAATTTGAAAAAAAATCGTATTTTTCCGATGTATTAAGGTAGAAATCTCCCTTAATTTTCATGTTCCTGACTTCTCAATGCAGAATATTTGAAAGGTTAATTGGATATGAAAAATTTAGCAAAGAATGTGAAAAAAAAATCATTTTATGGTTTTATTTAATTAAACATTAAAATATTTTGGGAATATTTTAAGCCTTCTCTCACTATTGTAGGGATGTTAAAAGTATTTTTTGAGATGGCGTCCTATTTAAACAACTCAGATTTAATCTTTTGTTCATTTACATTTACATGTGTTTTTTATACATAAATTTTGCATATTCTATAAAAAAAAGTCTGGGTCTAAACATGCTATCCGAGGAACGAGAGAATATAGAGTTTTTCGATTAGGATTCAACCGAAGTATTTAAATTTACTAAAAGTGTTAAAGTGGAAAAATAAATGAAATAACGAACGAATGAATCAACTGCAATCTCATAATGAAATCAACGTATATCTGCCAGGACTTATAACAATCTGCCTGTTCAACGCAGAAGAAAAAGAGGAAGCAGCGTTGCAAGATGCAACCTACAGTTAGCCGGTTCATTATGTCGTTGATGGAAAACCAGAGTAGGTGAATACTTGTCGGAAAGCTTTTCTTTCACTGCATGGCATTGGCAGAGGTTAAATACAATCTATATTGAGATCACTGAAAACTACTGGTAATGCACCTAAAGACAAACTAGAAAAGCATACAAATTACAATCATAAACTTCTAGACAGTACTAAAAAGGTCATACACGATCATATTAAAATTTTAAAAGGTAGAAGTCACTATGATTTATTTGACTCAGAAGAGAAATACCTCCCAGCAGAGGGAGTATTAGAGAGATTTATTGTATTTTTAAAGAAAAAAAAGCATCTCACGAATCGTATCGCTTGATTTTTAACAATGACTTCAACATTGCTTACCTGAGAACATTTGCTCTTCGTGTGATGAATTGAATGCCAAAATAAAATGGTATAAGTCAAAAATTCTGAACGAAAGCAATAAAAGAACCAAGGAAAAACTTGGAAACGAAATAATCCAAATCTGTGACGAGAAAAAATCACATCTAATACAAGCACACATCTTCTGCACAAGAAAACGTGTTGCTAAAGGGGAAAGTATAAAGAATCCTACTAAAGAAGCAATTTGTTTTGACTTCTTAAAGAATTTTCCATGCTCGAATATTATAACAAATGATGTCTATCATAAGCGCCAACTGTCTGCGTTCATATTCAATATTCATGTGTTGTCAACCCGGGAAAGCGTCTTCTATGTCCATCCAGAAACTTGAAGAACAAAAATAATAACAATATTGATTGTCTACCACACTTACTTTTTTAATATCAATATTCAGAAACTATTGGCAAGAAAGGAAGTGACGAAGTATATTCCCTTTTACACCATTTTGTTCACAACTATCTTAAAAAAGGTGTTTCTGAGTTGAAAGTATTCTGTGACTCATATGCCGGCCAGAATAAAAATTCAACTGTGCTCCGATATTTCCATTATCTAATTCATCACGAAGACATATTAAAATCAATAAATTGTACCTTTCCTGTTAGACGGCATTGTGATAAAAATGTTGGTTTAATAAATCAAAAATGGGAAGCTGAACTCCCCACTGATTGGATAGAGATCACTCGAAACTAACGAGTCAAGCCAGCGCCATTCCAAGTCGTGGAAGTTGAACAGAACAGGATTAAAATATGGAACGAGAATCTGAATATAAAATACAATTTCCCTGTTTTACCAGACCAATTCAGGTGCTTAAGGCCACCGAAAATAAATAAAAATACAACGGACCAATGCTGAATGGGTCGATTATCCGGGTCAAAAGAGAGGGTGACGATAGCGAAGGACAGTAACAACTACGAGATGAGGTTCTTGTTCTTGTACCTGAGATCTTATATCACGGTAAATATTTACCTTTCTCCTAGCTAACTTTCAATGTAATATTAACAGGTCGCTTACATTTTACCTTAATTTTAGGAAAACTTGAATTTTCCGCAGAAAAGTATCGAGAACTGCAGTGCTTAAAAACGTTCTGCAATCCGCGAGCTGCTGACTACTTTCAGAAACATAGTAGGTAAATAGAACCAGAAGTTATACAGCTGGAATATAACTATAATTGTTATTTATTTATGAATAAAGCATTACTATTTTTTTTATCCAAAAGCTCATTTATTATTGATTAAAATTAAAATCGATAGAAACAATGTGCTATCTTTGGCTTTATTTACACATTTTCAGGGAAAAAATGTACTAAGGCCCGTAGTTAACAGTTTCTTTCACTTTAATTTATTGTTAATGTTGAAAAAACTATTTCGATTTATCTTAAACGGAAAAAACTATTTTTCTGAAACTAATATATAGTGATGATTTGGCCACTTACCAATGTAATTCTATTCAAAAATTCAACCTACACAAGTCTAAAGACTTTAGAAATATTCTACTAAAAATATGTGACTACGTATGTTCTTTCCGTCGACACTTCAATATAAAAAAAGATGAAACAACATTACTTTGAGCTTCGATCAAAATTAAGTTAACCATAGAAAAAATAAGGTGCAAAAAATAATTATTGGGAGCTAAGGAAGGGACATGAAAATGCGAATTTTTGGATTAAATTCCGCAATGGCAATAATCGCGATTAAAAATTGAGCAAATACTCCGTAATATAAAATACTGGGATTAAAAGTAAAAAAAATCTTTAAGGGAAAATACTGGGATCGAAAACTGAGAAAAACCGTAACAAAATATAGTTGGATAACTATTTCAAAGAAAAATTGCGGCCTTAGCTAGAGATTCCGCAGGTACCGTGAAGGTAGTAAAAGAGAATGTGCTATCCAACAAGCAGAGTCATATAGTCACATATAAGTCGCAAAGCAGGATTTAACCTATCCGCTGATAAAACCACTCTTACGTGCTGCGACTTTTTGGGGACAGGTTAAAATATATCTTGAAGAGCAGCGAATAGACATTTTGTTATTTTGGGAGCATAGCAACGGCAGACGAAGGGGATAAGGCAATGAACGCATCGAATTAACAAGGCTTACACCGATATATTTTTTATGAGAATAGCAAAGATCAGGGAATCCACAATAATATGACAGCATAGCCTATAATGTTATAGCATAGCAGGTCGGAGGTGGATAACGCGTCGTAAGTAATAACGTGCCGGCCCAGGTACGAATCCCACCAGGGGCTTCACATGGTTGTTTTCTGTTGAAAACAGATTACGATAAAAAGGCCATGGGGCGCAGATAAAATGCCAGCGGTTTGGAATTCACTTTAAATCAAGAATCCAAATGTCTCGAATCGGGTGATGTTCTTTTCCCGCCCCATGCCCCACAACGGGTTACTGGAACTAATGAGATAGAGGGGCAGCTTTGGCGCAATTATATCCTCAGATACACGCAACATCGAATATTCGAGTCGAATGTAAAATTTATTCTGTGGTATAGCTGTTCAACATGCAAAGTGTCAAACAACATTTAACATACAAGCCGTTGCTAATAGGTGTCTAGCGAATCCTGAAATCCTAATACTTTTCGATTTTATCCAAGTAGAAGACTAAACTAATAAAAATTATGTACTGGCATACCATCATACATCGTTCCTTTCCAATTTCTTTGCACTGTTCATGCATTACTTCTATCGCGTGATTCCACTTTGACATACACTGGCGATAATTTGTTAAATCAAATCCTGTTATTGTAACCTTCCGGGAAATTATTGAATGGACAGTTGCGCGTCCGTCTCTAACCATAAATAAGAATTTTGCCTAAAAATAAAATAATATGTAAAAGTTCACAGAAAATATCAAAAAACCATGTACATTGGGAAATAACTCTATAACATACGTTCCCATTTTTAGTGTCAGGGGATCTTTGTTGCACAGCCGAGGAGCAGGTTCTCCGTGTTTCGCTATGATTTCTAAACAGAATTGAGCAATGGCACTGTTCATAACTTCTTTGGTAATTCCAGCTTCCTGCAGTCTCAGGCTCTCCTTCTCCGACTTTATCCAATGTGAACGCAGCTGCAGGATTCGAGGAATGACTCTTGTTTCCTGGCCACACCTGAAAATTGAGAGAAAATAGAGATATATTAATTTTACTGAAATATCTTGGCGTTCATTAATTATAATTTATGTCGCGTCCCACCAGCACTTCGGGCCATCTATATAAGCAGTCAGTGGAGAACGGTAGCGAAATAATTTAAGTTGAACAACTAGAAAAGGGTTTCTTTTCGGGTAGCTTCTGTTGCAAGACATTAAGGTTCTGTACAAAACAAATGGATCACAACGTGGAAGAAAGCATTCGACTTGAGTCGGTTCCAATGGCCAGACGTTTCTGAGATTATGGAAAAAGTCTCAACAAAAACGAGGAGCTCTCAATGACAAAAACTAGGAATGAACAAGAACTCCATTATTCGGGGCTTTGTCTTTCAGTTTCAGAGAAGTGAAACACCATTCACAACCCCCGCTTCAAATGGAGTATAACACAAGATCCCTCTTACATTTCAGCGTTGATGTATATCTTGCTACCCGACAACAATAGAGCACATCTGTCAAAATATAAGGCAACCAACCAGTTCAACCCTGGAAAGGGTGGTCAAATTGATATGCTTAGCGAGACGAATTATCTCAATGTCGTCCTATTTCTCCTACTTCTCTAGAGTAGCACCTAACACAACTGACTGGCACAGCATGGATACGCTGATCCACTTTTCCGCCTTTTCTTGTAGATAGACAGCCACTCAAAACATGTGATAGACGTGGATAAGCACGGAAAAGTAAAAGGTTCCAGAGGAAGGAGGATAATGCAAAATTCATTTGCCAGACCTAGCTATACATTTTACTCGTAAGAACGAAGTAATGTGGTAATACATCTCGTTCATTTTTTGCGTAGGAGAGTCCTTTCATCTTCCCTTCATTGCTTTGGCAAAATATGCCAGATAGCTCGCTTTAGACCCTTTGTTGTGTTTGAGAAAATCCGTAAAAGCAAAATTCGAATACTCCAGGGAAACGGTAGTCAATAATGGACCATTTTCCCGGAAAACAAGGACTGAATTAATATTCTAATCTTATCTTAAAGATAAATATATTTTGATTTGGTGAATGTAAAACGTACGTGGTGCGTTACCAAATACTAATAAAAAGTACAACATCCTTTTCAGAACGGTAATAAATAATATGCCTAAAAACTTTCCCATGGAAATTTGAAATGCGGTAGAAAGTAGTCATTTAGACGAAGGATTGTACTTATCGACATAAAAAGAAACACACTGTATGCAATTTAACATGTGAGTAGAGGAGAGTAGACAAGACAACGTTAAAAACCAAACAAGATACATTTTGTGGTTTTAATAATTAACTAGATTTATCAAGGACCGACCATTACAAAATAGAAGTATGACAGTAAACTTATCTAACCTATTTCTAAGATAACTAGGACTGTTTACAGATGCTCAGCTGCTGAATTTTTTATTTGTCGTTGGGACACTTCTTGATGCGTATGTTGGTTCGTTCTTTGCGCTATTTGTCGCGATATTTCGTGTAGACTGGTGTACATACTTATGGTTCTGATGACAATGAGTTTATATGTGCTGTTTAGGTTTTTTTTTTAACAAAAGTAACAAAAAAACATTATTCCTGATTTTGAAAATTTTAATTCAAAATCCATATTTTTTCAATCACTTTCATCTGTCCCCTAAGATTTGGCCACATCGTATAAAAAAACGGGTTACACGAAAAATATGAGTTTTACGTGCTTTTGTGGCGACCAATACAGCAAACGGAACTGGCCTTTACGTGAGGAAATTAGATTACGCCAAAACTTATTGCAAGCCGAAAAAGTGTTGTTACCTCCTCTTAATATCAAGTTCGGAATTATTAAAAATTTCATAAAGGTGCTAAATCCTGAAGGTGATGCGTTCAACGAATTGCGGCGCACTTTTCCACGGTTAAGTGGAATCAAAATAATAGAAGGTTGGCAATTTGAACTTCATTTTGTATATATTTTCTTTTACAGGAATACTTAATGGACCTGATATTCGTCGTTTGATGAAGGATGAACCATTTGAAGCTGCTCTCAGTGATCAGGAGCTTGTGGCATGGAATTGTGTGAAAATTGTGAATTCAGCTATCCGAAAATTGGCGCATTTTAATTGAAAAAATGCTTACCGCATTCCATCATATCAATGTTCGAATTTCATTGAAAATTCATTTTTTGCATTTTCATACAGAAAAATTTCCGAATCTGATGAGCATGGCGAGCGTTTCCATCAAGTGTCGGCATGGCTCGAACATTGGTACAGTAGAAAGAAACTGGATGCTCTATTGGGAGACATATGTTGGAATTTACAAGGAGGAACAGATGACCGTTATTGAAAAAATAGATATTTTAAATTAAAATTAGCAAAATCAGGAATAATGTTTTTTTGTTACTTTTGTTAAAAAAAACATTTAAAATTTATTTGGAATCAATAAAGGATAAAAACTTAAGAAAAATGGTCACTTTTTACGAAAAATGGATGAAAAAGTATGTTGTAATGGACCAAATCAATCATTTTTTTTCTTGAAATAGAATTGAATTTAATTTGATTTCATCGAAACGATACCATCGATCGGATTCCATCGATACAAATTCACTAAATGGTCAAAATTTAAAGAACAAACAGTCTTTTTGGGGTATTTTAGCCTAGAACTTTAAATCGCGAATATTTGGAAAACAGGCGCTAACTTTGACAAATGACTAGCACTATTAAATTCAGCGTACTTGAATTAGGTTTACCAGGTTGGTCCACTTTCTTTTGAAATTTGGCTCTTGCACAGTGTAATTATTGTTATAACTTTAAAAAGGTGAGTTTTTATAACGTGACTGTAGTGCGGGTTTTAGAGCGAACGACATCGACGTTGCTGTTGAGTCTTTTTACGATTTCCTGTCTTTTTACGATATCCTGTCGATGTGGGTTTTTCAGTGATTGGCCGTTTCCAAAGCGTATGGGTTCTCATCATATCAGCCCTGGCTTAACAGTTCGTTAAAGCATCTCAAAAATTTTAAAGATAAAGCCTGGAGAAGGTTTTCTTCTTCAAGGAGCGATCCCAATTACCTACCTTACTCCAATTTACGCGATCTGTTTGTTACAGCCTTAGAATCTTTATACAGCGATTATTGAAAAATAAAGTCGACATAGCGCGCGGAGCCCAAGCGATTCTGCAATTTTGTTAATTCCAATGAGTACCCTTCGACATTGCGTTTCAATAGGGAAAACAATGATTCTATTTTTATCGCCAATCTCTTTCGTGACTTTCTTATTGTTGCGTTCATTAAAAACACCTGTGATATTCGTTTTAATGATTTTGCTAACTTTACGAAACTTTCGGATACCGCTCTTACTTGTAAGGACCTTATGCTCGACGATGCCATGATCCTACTACTATTATATCGTTTTACTGATAATTTCTCTTGTGTCTTCGATGGTATTCCTACAGTATTTCTTAAAAGATGTGGTTCGTCAATTGCTTCGTTTCTCTGTAACCTGTTTAATTTATCTATTTTTTGTGACACTTTTCCGAAGGTTTGGAAATTTACTCTAATCCTTCCGCTGTATAAAAACTGTAGTAAACGTGAAGTGTCTAACTATAGGTCCAATGCGAATTTTTGTTGAATTGCAAAAATTTTCCAAGCGATGATTTGCGACACCCTCTATTTTCGCTGAGTTCCTTTCAGCATTTATGAATCCATTCATGAAGAATACGTCCACTACTACCAATTTGGTAGAATTCGGAAGTCACTGAAGCTCGTAATTAGGTTGATTGCATTTTTACTGACTTCAGCAAACCCTTCGACCATACCATCCTTCTTCATAAATTAGCGCTTCTTGGTTTTCCTACTAATTTTGTCAACTGGGTGGAATCCTATTTATATCATTGCACTCAGTGGCTTCACTTTCGTGGCTAATACTGGGATATTAGAGAGATTACTTCTAGTTTCCATTACTTTTTATAATTTACATTAAAGACGTATCCTTGATCTTAGGCTACTCCCGAATACTTTATTATGCGGATGATGCTAAATTTCTAAACAAATGCTCACTGTAAAATTCTCATATCGACTCCTGTTCCAGATGGTGCACAATAAACCACCTACCTTTGAACGACAACAAGTTGTCGATGTTGTTATTGGTCGCTCTTTAGGCATTGGACAAGGCTAAGGATTTCGACATCTGACTGAATTCGCGCTTTTCATTTCACGATATTGACGATATTTTCAATAGGGCGAATGTTTCTTTGGACTTTATAATAAGATGGTACAAAGAAGTTAATAACCCATTCATTATGAAGATTTTATACTGCACACTTTCTAGGCCAATTCTTGAATACGTTTGGTCCCCTTTCCACGAGGGGCAGATCAACCGCATCTAGGCATCCTTTTATTCTGCCACCATATCTTGACCGATTTAACCTGTTTGTGCTGCTTGCTACTTTTAATATCTCGACCCTGACGCGATCCTTTTTCACCGAACCAATCATGGTTTTCATGTATCTGATTCGTTGATGACTTCTCTGTTTAATCTGACCTCCGAACGTATCGATATTCAAATGTTTCGGAATGAAGTGAAGTCTCAGCTTCGTTAAGGTGAAGTTTTAAGTTACTTTTAGGTTTGAAGCTTTATTTTTATGATGTTGATGTAATCAGTTAATTGATGAATTTCGTAAATAAATAAACAAATATATTACTGTTAACGTATCTTTTTTCTATAAATAAAAGAGATTTCGCACAAAAAGCGGAAAAGTTTTGCTTTGTTGCCAAAAGAGAAGAAAATAATGAGTTTTTCTAATAAAAAAGTAGCGAAAACAACAATAGTTCTGGTGCTTTAAAAAACAAAACGGGTTTAGTTGATCAAATCAACAAAGTCCTAAAATCAAAAATGTTTCACTCTTTAAAATTAAAAAAATTATACAAAGTAACTAGAATGTATTTCATCATTTTGTGGTTCACATAGTATAGTAATTCTTTCTCCTCACTCGCCATGAGATTTGCTAGATCGTTTTAAGCACCTTGGGATAAGTTTTTATAACAATAGATCGTTTGACTCGTTCCAATTCTCACCAAAGTGTTTTAATAAAAGTTTGTTGTTTGTTTTATTTTGTTATTGTTACTTTCTTAGTTTTAGTAATGATAAATCTCTTGAACTTATTAAATTAAAAGTGCTGGAGCTTTGACATTTTAACATTTCCAGGCACTTACAGCTCATTTCGGCCTTCCTATTTTAGCTACTTTTCTTTTTCTTATGCTCTTCAAATATGTTACGGTATTCTGAATTCCGAATATTTTTTACTTTTTTCTTAATTTCCAAAAAATACATCGGGGGATATGTGAGAAAGGTCCGGAAATGGAAACACTAACTGGATTTCAGATTTCAATGTTTTCATACAATGAAACAAGATGGAACATTCACAAATGTTTGCATGAACTTCCACAAGATGTTTTGAAATGGCCGCCGCAAAGCCCCGACCTCAATGTCAATGAGAATCTTTGGCATTATCTTAAGACAAGAATTCTGCAATGCTGCAAAATCTAATAGATTCAATCCCTAGACGAAGTCATTGCAGACAAAGGCGGAAATACAAGATATTAGGTGATGGTTAAGTATGTTATTACTATTCATGGTGATATAAAAATGTACTTTTTTCCAGATTTAAAATAGCCGGTTCACCCTGTCTGAATAATTTTGTCACTCAAAATGGATGTCCGAATAATTTTGTCATTTTGCATTACATATTTCCTGTTTTATTGCACAGATTTTATTCCTGTATTTTTTTATTTGTATTTTTATTTGTGGGATCGTTAAGGTAGTATTCCGTAGTAACGGTTGGAAAAAATCGCATTAAGCTTTGCTTCGGTGTAATCATATTACAAAACTTCAAACCCGTTTTTCTCGAAACCAGGTTTTTCTCGAAACCACGTTTTTCGAATAGGTGACCACGATATCTTGAGTTCTACTGAACCGATTTACTTGAAACTTTTACAGCACCTTCAGTACAATTCTTGCTATGGTCGGTAGCGCGACTCTGTTAATACATTTTTTTTTGTTTTTACAAGTTTGTAAATCGAAAAATGCCAGAAATCACACTATTTTCTCCGTAACTCATAAGTTTTGTAATTTTCAATATTTGAACCTCCCGGCGCTTCGAAAAAAAGCCAATATAGTAACAATTAATAACAAATTTGAAATTTGTGCTTCAGACTCCACATAGGGTTGTAATCGTGATCGCCGTTTATATCTGCCCTGCGGACGGAACGATATCTCCGTGTAAAGCTCTTTTACACGGTAACGGATGATGCAAATAAACGCTGCCTAAATTAAATATATTCATGCAATAAATGAACGAATATACGAAAAAAAATCTCAAATATATCTTACTGTTCCCGAGAAATAATTTCCTGAATTTATACTAAAAAACTGCTCTCACTAAGAGAAGTAATTCGGGGAGTTTTGACTACAACCATTATCAACGTTAGTACGTATCGGTTATACGTGCTACCCGGTCAAAATCAAGAGATCTACTGTAATGTAGTTCTATTTTAACGAACCACAGAGCCTAGCATTATTAACGAACCTAACATCATTATGTTGGTCTCAATAAATGGTTATTTTTCACTAAAAAGGCCTTTAGAGAATAATATAACTTATTCTATTCTAGGTCTAAAAACTTGTTTAATACGGAAAAACAAGCAACAAAATTATTTTTTTAGCTAAATTGGATAATGTTCCGTCAAAAATCCGACTTGAGTGTTAAGCCGAAAATTTAGCCCAGCAACAAAATTTAAATTGCCACGAAAAATTTAGGACAAATATCATACAGTTTTGCGGCCAGCTTAAGATATGTTTTACAAGGTACGGATTAATCGCGAATTGTATAACTTGTCTGTAAGGTGAATTTACCTAAACGACGCAAAATGAAAAATGACGCAAGTTCTTAAACAACTATTTAAAGCATTGCCTTTGTGATTTTTTAATCGATAGGCAGGTTGCAAGTCTATATTTTCTAATAGATCTAACACACATTTCGGGCATAAAAAATCTTTAAGTGACGTTTTCTTAAAATCTCTCATACATATGTATGTTAGATAAATTCACCTTCAAAATAACTACGCCTGAAATTTACAAAAAAAAAACATATTTTGTTTCAGTTATAGCCAAATTTTCAGTAAAAAACATATTTTCTTATGGTTCACCTGTGTAAATAATTCTGAAACAGCGTCACCCGTTTCTTCAGCATTGAGCAGTTGCAAATGCTATCATGTACGTGGAAAATAACTACTAAAATTTCCGTGTTTCGCGTTCGTTATGAAAAATTAAAATATTATTTCTTAATACAGTTTTATACTCAACCATATATTCGGAATCCAAGGAACAATTTTTATTGGATAGAATACCTTGAAATCAAATTGCCTGTTGTAAAGACTTCATGTATTTAAGAGTAGTTCTTCTTTAACTAAAAATATAAATACACAAGTTTTAAATTAAAAAAAAAGTTGGCCAAGAGGGAGTCAGGTTCACGGAATCAGGGTTTCGTAAAAGTCTATTATTCTTAAATATCAATAATTTTCAAACAGGTGGACGCAGGAGAGATCTTATAATAGTTATCCAATTAGTAAGAGTGGACTTGTAAGTTAATACAAAACATTTGTTGTTTCAGCATCTAACAAAGAAATTTTAGCTCTAGAAAACTAAATGGAGCGATGGGGGGTTGTTTTTCGCAAATTTTGAGCTATATGTTTTTAACCAATTCACCAAAATTTTTGGAAAAAATCCTTAAAAATAGCCCTTTTAAACGTTACCAGATGAAACGTTAGAGATGAAACTGCACTTCTCTCGCTTTACGCTATGTATAATATACATAAACATATTTTCGGGTTCGATCTTTTCCTTGTGCAATAATGTTATATCTAAATTTTTCATAAACTATTTTCGCTACAGTATTCCTTATAGTTTTCGTTGAAAGTACTAACTAAGCGACATATGTAAGACTTTTTCCAAACATTTCAGCTCGATAGTTTAGAAATTAGAAGCAAGAGGACGCTTTGATACCGATTTTGAAGACAAATACCTCTTGACTGAAAGTTTAAAATCAAAATGTTCCAAAAAATCTTTCGTGGCATTTTAGGCAACTTATCTAAAGACACTGCTACAATAAAAAAATTTAATATTTAATTAATAACGATAACAAAATAGTTGTGTTATCTATATTTTAATTTTTGCGCAGTCTGTATTAATAAAGCAATCATCGAATTGTAAAAAAATTATTTAGCGAAAAATCTCACTTTTTGGATAATCAATCTCTGTCCGTATACCAAACAGATAAACGGAAAGACCGAAACTATTAGATTTTTTTTTCTTTCCTAAAAAGAAAAGCACTGTACAATTTTCTGAACGATCAGTCCAGAGTATCTGTTCGGCTTCAAAGGATACTTCGAGTATAGAATTTAAATTCATTCATTTTAAAATAATTCACATTTTGCAAGATAAAGTAAATGAAAAATGTACAGTACAGTCTGACAGTCGAATCTTAGTTCTCAGCAACACGCTCCGACATCTTCACCACTAAGCCAATTTCAATAAGAAATAAACATTGGCAGTGTATGCCGTCCTAACTCCGCCGTCCCAAGCCCTGTTGAGAATGGACGAGGAAAACCCACACGCCACCCAGAACACCACGGCTTAGAATCTATGCGCTATAAAAATACATTCTCGGTGATTCCCAGAACGCCTCATGGGGCAAACATCCTTCTGGGATAGAGTAGGTGGCTTGTAAACCGCTTATTTGAAAACGCAACTACAACCCGAAACGTATGGTACACCTCGGATACTTCGAACTGATTTTGTGATGGCGACCTTTGGCTATTAGCATCGGACTACGATCGGGCTATAGAACGTGAGAACTGTGTGGGACGGCTGCGGCTACGCGAAGATCACGGAGACATAAGGAAATTACCCAGTACGAAATATTTTAGGATTAAGCGAAACTAGATAGAGAAGTGGAGAATTTCCATCACCCACATCTGAAACCTATGGCTAGGAAGAATTAGATACACCCGTATGGCAGGTGTAGGCTTGTTGCTAGCCAAGCTGTTGCTAACCAATTGGTGACCAATCACTAGTGGATTGTTCACCAATATCCGACCGAATTATCAGCGCTAGATTCCGGACCTGGGTACGTAACATCTGAATAATTTAATGGTATGCTCCTGAAGGTGATATCAAAATAGTCATGGGAAATTTCAATGCTAAGATCGGCTGGAACATGTAATGGGGAAGTTTCTTGAATTTTGTAACTCGCGCAACATCGATGGATCCTTATTTAAATACAGAAAATATCATTTAACATCATAAGTATCTCAAAATAGTAGAACTGAGAATCAGATTGGCCATATTTCTGTTTCAAAAAGTTGGAGAAAGTGTCTTCTCGACGTAACGTCTAGGCGCGGTGCTGATATTGGCAGCGATCACCGTCGTCATGATGATTGATGAATGGCCCTGGATCGTTTTTGAGCGGTACAAGATGTTGGATGGCTGCTTAGATTCATATTTCTGTATTCGATGAGAAGTTTAAAAAAGGTATTTTAACCATTATACTATTACATCTCGGGAGGAATCAATAAACAAGAATATTCAATTCATTTTACTTATTTAATCACTAGTTGATATAAAACTTTTGTTGTTTTTATTGCTTTAGTCATTAACTTCAATTATTTTTTATTTTTCAATCACGAATTGCATAAACCTTTCATCTGAAAATTTAACTCAATTATTTACAAATTTCTCGGTGTTTAAACAATAATTTAAATTAAAAATTAAAAAAGAAAAACATAAAAAGAATGTCTGCATATACATGACATGTAGGATGATATGATGGAGCTTGCGTTACTATGAAGTAGATAAGCTTCATCGAAAATAAAATGCAAATTTGCATTTTCTTTACCCTTCCGAGAATGAAATGTGTGAATTAAATGTCTGAACGTGTTTAAGAAATATAAAATCACAGTTTTTATTTCTATGGAAAAATATTCCGTCTTGTGGAACGTTCTGATCAGTTAATTAGTTAAAAAATTAAATATTCAAGCAATCAAAGAACAATCCCAACGTCCTTCGCATAATACGCGGGACAACCATTTGGTGCAAATGAAACAATTCTTTGAGTAAAACCTAATTAAAGACCTCAAAACTGTACAAAATATTAACATTGTATCATATTTTAAATTAAATAATAAATTCATGTTTTTATGCAATGTTACATACAAAATGTACTCACAAACAAGTTTTGATACCGCTCTATGGGTACGTTAAGCTCTTGCGAACCGCATAGATTTGTTTTCATATTTTTCTCCACATTTTTGTCTTAAAGGTTCTTAGGCTTGATTTTGCTTCTCGTTTATGTTCACTGTTAAGCTCATAGCTCATAGCGTTATATGAGTTGAGTTGTGACTGCTTAGGGGAACAATCCAGATCTCCAATTATAAATTTTAACTCGGTTACGCGTAAAAAACATTTAAATAAATAAAATATGCAAGTATCATCTCGCCAAGGGGAAAGGCTTTTTATGGTACAATAAGTAAATTGTCAGGTCTTCTTTAATTATCCACCCCGCTTTAAAAGCCGCACATTATACACATAGCTTGAATACATTTAACAGGACTTCCCTTCCGAAGATTTTGCTGTTTTTGTTCCGATTTAATTTTTTCTAAGCTTTCCTTCTTATTTGTAACGACATCAATAACCGCCAGAAAAGTAACCGTTTCTCGGATTAGAGCCACTTAAGGCTGGTTTCACAGTTCAAGCTTAAACTCAAGATGTAGTTTAAACTCATTTTATCTCTTTTACACCTGATAAAGATACCTAATAGAGGCACGAACGATGTTGCATTCAATAAAAGATGAAACAAAGCATGTTTTACGCACTGATTGACTTTTCGCTGACGTCATCTGCCGATGTAATCGCAGCGCAATGTTGAGCTACGAATATAGGCTTAGCGGTGGACTTTAATTTAGGCTAGATCGGGCATCCGTTGAGTCAGAGTGACGTTTTGGGTGTCAATCTTTTTATCTTTTTGAGGTTAATTTTTTTAAATTTTTGCTTAAAATTAATAAAAGTTGAAAGAAAAAGTGACACATTTTTGTAATCAGTATTTTTTTTGTAGATACTAATATAGCAACTAAACTGTAAAAAAAGAAATTTGCAAAATCAGCGGGAAAATATTTTTGTTCATTACGACAATACGCCTTTGCCTGAGAAAAATATTGGAGAATAAACAAAAAGAAACAGTTTCTATTTTTTTACCGGTAATATTTGCTAATAGCTAAGGACTATTGTCGTGATAAAAATAAGCATATATCTTGTAATTTGACAAAGTCAGTTTTTAAATTTTAGTTGCTTATAGTATTAATATTTTCTTTTGCCGAAAATTTAGGCTAGATCGGGCATCCGTTGAGTCAGAGTGACGTTTTGGGTGTCAATCTTTTTATCTTTTTGAGGTTAATTTTTTTAAATTTTTGCTTAAAATTAATAAAAGTTGAAAGAAAAAGTGACACATTTTTGTAATCAGTATTTTTTTTGTAGATACTAATATAGCAACTAAACTGTAAAAAAAGAAATTTGCAAAATCAGCGGGAAAATATTTTTGTTCATTACGACAATACGCCTTTGCCTGAGAAAAATATTGGAGAATAAACAAAAAGAAACAGTTTCTATTTTTTTACCGGTAATATTTGCTAATAGCTAAGGACTATTGTCGTGATAAAAATAAGCATATATCTTGTAATTTGACAAAGTCAGTTTTTAAATTTTAGTTGCTTATAGTATTAATATTTTCTTTTGCCGAAAATTTTCAACTTGTTATTCTTTATCTACAATAACTAATGATTATAAAAATGTGTCACTTTTTATTTTCTTTCATGTTTTATTAATTTTTAACAAAAATTTAACAAAATGTTAATTTTCCAGTTCTATTTCCTACACTGTTGTTTTGATATACATCGAACTTTATTTTTTTAACTATAATAGATTATTAACTTACCATATAAAGAATAAGGTAATTAAAAATATTTTCATTAAAAAGCATTGGTTTAAATTTAATAATTCAATTCAATTGAACCTTTTTTTAAGAAATTTTCAAATAGGTCAAAACTTTCGGTTCATAGCAGCATATGGAGCTCATGTTTTAGAATAAGGTAGTCGAAAAGCATTGGTTTCAATTGATAATTCTAGAATTTTAGATAATGTTCGACTAGAAAAATGTTTTTTGCTTCGGGGTGGTAGTTATTATTCCTTTTTGAAAAATATTTCTTGATTCGGGAAGAATGTTTTTAATTATTATTATGAATGATTATTATACATTTGATGCTTCTGAATCCAAATATCGTAATAAAAATATGTATCACGTATATATAATTTTTGTGTAGTGGATTTTTGAAATAAAAGGCTTTTATGTGCATAAAAATTATAATGTACCCTTAGTGATTGTGATAATATTGAAAAAAAAAAGTTATAATTTGTTTCAAAACTCTAAAATCATTAAAACAATATATCTTATTGTATAATAACAGCATCTCACTTGGTAGTGTTTTTTTCATGTTTTCTACTGGAGTTTCTCAGCAAATTGACCAATAAAAATCTGCAAGCATTGCTTCTGACCATTTCGCGTCAATATCTTGATGAAGCCCTTCCACCATGTGCATCTGATACTGCACCAAGATTTACAGGAAAGAAATCTATGTGCGAGTCCAAAAAATGAATTTTAAGGGACATGTTGCATTTCAGAGGGTTATAAGAAGAAATAAGTTCTTGAATGATTTCCTGGTAGATTTCAGCTTTTTTGCTTCCAAGAAAACTATGACACACTTCTACAAAAGCAGTGATCTTTTTCTATTTCATCTAGCTGTGGTATTTTCGGGCCTATAAAAATTCCTTTTTTTAAATTTTGTGCTGTTGATTTGGGAGAATTTTGTTTTAAGGTATTGCCGCGCCCTTACCATCCTTGTTAATTGGTTTTACAAATTTCTTCATAAGCCTTATATGGAGTGGTGGTAGAAATTTTTTTACTTTACGCTAAAGCTTACATTTTTGGTTCCAGGGGTCAAACTCACTCTCCGTGGCTAATTTTTTTACTACGTAGTATTTATCTCTTGCGCGACTGTCCCATTCGCATAAAACACAACAAACTTTGGTATATATATATGTAGTTCGGTTAACATTGCTATAACTTTAAGATCAATATTTAATTTTTTCCAATAACATCTTTATATTTTCATATTTTTCTTTCATGTTTGTTGCAAGTGCGAAGGGGACTGAAGGATATTTATTGCCATTGTAGAGCAAAACAGCTTTTAAACTAATTTTAGACAAAGCAATATAAATTCGCTATTCCTCGGATCTTTCAAGGAAGTTCAGTTCTTGCAGAAGTTCTTCAGCATTATTACACAACATCAAATTGTCGTCTTTGGTAAAGTAATTCATAAAATCTTCTTGTCTGTTACGAATATATGAGACCCAAGTATTTTTTCCTAACAAATTCCATTGATTTAATCCGAGAAGTTGAGCCTTCGATTTTGAAACAAATCATTCAAACAAGATCATCAAATCAGGTAGCTTAAGGGGACATTTACATCAGTTGGACCAACATTTCATGATTTTTGAGACCGTATATCTCGTGAATGAACAATGCTAATCAATGGAACTTTTTTTATTATTTTTGTACATTTTTTAAGTAACATTTGCTACGTCGCCGATTCATCCCCGCCAAGTCAAACCCCCCCTCCGCGCCGTCAAAGATTGCCATTCTCGGCGGACACGTCGTGTTCTCGGCAGATTTCCTGGGTACACACGTGACCTAAAAACAAAAAAGTCAACATTTTTTTAAAGTTTATACCATAATGCGTGGTTTAGACGTTTGGCAAGCCAAAATTCCAATAAAAAACAAAATGGCGGCCATTTGAAAAAAAACCTCGTTTTTTGGTCATTTTTTGGTACTATTTTTTTATTAACTTTTGAAAAAAACAATCAAAATAAAAAATTGAGGTCTATACCACAATGACATATGAAATGAATAATTAGAACGCTTTTGTGAAAAATCGCAGTAGCCGTTTGCTCAGAAACGCTGCCGAGAGGAAAAAATGTGACAAGCTGAGATATTTGGCCTTAAGCATTTCAGTCGACTTCGCTTTCGCTTAGAAAGCAGTTGGGCGCTCGACGGGAGGCACGCCTCTTTAATGACCTGTAACTCGGAAACTACTCAAGATATCAATTTAGAATTTCGGCACATTATTTTTGATCGATATATCCATCGATTAAGCCAATAAAAAAAATTAATTTTTTGGTCCCAACTGATGTAAATGTCCCCTTAAGGGGAAACACCAGTTTGAAACGTTAAAAGGGCCGTGTTTGGAATCTAAGAAAAGACATTTATAAAGCATATATGTATTAAAGTTAATAAAATTAACAATGATTTCTTTTAACGGATTTTTGGAAGCAATATTTTTCGCAGAGGCAGGATTTTTCAAAAATGGTTGGTTCATGAACAAAAAAGAAGGGTAGGGGTTTTGCAAAATATGAAAATTTCGAAAAGTTATAAGGCGCTCAGTAAAAGAACTCATTTTTGACCTCAAACATTGGCTTAAAAAATATCATAACCATAATTTTTGCTTTTTCGCAAAAACCCATAATAATTGAATAGGAAGCTTTTCTGAAAAATTCAAGTCAGTTCAATATTGTCCACCAGTTTGAAAAAACGAGTTTCGAAAAAACACTAACTGTAGCTTATTTTTAACAGTCAAAACAATCATTTCAGTCAATAAATAAAAGAACGTATGTTCTGTTGATGATCTTGTATACTATAAAAATGAAGAAGTATAGTAATAGCGTCTGTTGAGAATGAGCGTTTTCATCATCTTTCATTCCGTCGCTGTAAGGAGACACTGAAGGTAAAGCATCATCGCTTCGAGGAAGTCGTCTTCGTGTAGACGGAATGTTCGTATGTTTTATTTTATAGTTATATTTTTTCGTAAATCCTGTGTCATAGTCATACAAAAGTAACAATCGTTTTCATGGTTTTGTGAGTATTGCATATGGTGTGGATTATGAATCCCTTCGAGTCAACCTCTTAAAGTTCTTGAAGAATGCAACAGATTATCAGTGTTCTTAAGGGGCTGTCATAATTTAAAAAAAAAACCCATTTCTTTTCTACGTATTTCGATGCTTTTACTATATATGTAGGTATAGAATAAGTCGTCGGTGGAGTCAGTTATAACATATCGGCGGTCCCAGGTTCGAATTCCATCGGCGGCGACCCAAAGTTGTTTTCTGCTGACAACAGATTACGATAAAAAGGCCATGGGGGTTGCAAAGGAAAGATGAGTGGTTCTGAATCCACTTTAAATTGTAGGTCCACTTTCAATCGTTGTATCGAATAGGGTTAAGTTTTGCTACCGCCCAATGCCAACGGGTTACGGGAACTAGACAGAAAGAGAGAGATATGTATAGACCAAAATTAAATTTTCTGCCTCGGTTATCGTAGGACACCTTTCTGGCAAAAATTGTATACTTTTTTTTCTAAACGCCACCATTCTTTTAATTTTCAATGTTTTTTAAAATCCTTCGTTGATGGCACCGAAAATTACATTTATTTTAATGATGATTTGGTATTTTTTGATTCCAGTCAATGTGGAGGCGCCAATCATGGCAGCAGTGAACCTACTTTTTTAGTCAATATTTTGGTCGAAGAAAACGTCTTATTTGTATACAAATAATAAATACGTACGCAACATCGTAAAACATTTGATGTAGCAGTTTTCTTTAAAAAAATTCAAGGAAAATATCCTTATTTTTAAGTAGACGGAGTTAGATGAATTCGTAGAGCGGCACGACCACCATGCCATGGGCCCCGGATCGAGACCAGGTCTCCCCGTGAGCTTTTATTAAGAAATTCAAATAATCCACTCCGTCTCTGGGTTGTTGTCTAGCTCGCAGCAACTCAAAAACAAGACTCAAGTTTCCTCACTTCCCTTACCCTAATTCCCTTCCGGCCAAAACCATTCAACGTATCCAAGGGTTGTCCCCTAGGCTTTGGTCACATCATATAAAAAAAATGCGTTTGTGTAGAAACAACGTTAGTTGATATCTTTCTTTCTCTTTCTATCAGATAGAACCGATTTTGTACGTACGTATACGATTTGAATTGATTAAACTGGCGTAGATGCAAAAGCAACCATAACAAATGCTAAATTAAAATATATATGTAAGTACAAGAAAAGAAAATGGAAAGCAGATATAGATTCAACACTTTCAAATCTACAAGATTTTTATTTGTTATTTTGCCTCTTTTCCTTAAAATCGTATATTTTAAAATTTCAAGATTAACTTTAAAACGCTAGAAAAATTTAAGTATTTCTTGATGAACTTAAAAATTTTAAAAAACTATAATATGATTTTTCCAAGAAAACGTTGTCGATGTTTTTTTAGAAAGAAACAAAGAATAAGGTAGAGTCGCCAAATTTCGTCCCCTTCAATATCTCCTTTTTTAAAAACCGCCATCTATTATCAGTGACCCGAACCGAAAGCTAGTTGCATCAGTCGGCCATTGTGTAGAAGTGAGTGCGCCACGACGTTCGTACAGACAGAAATTCGAAAATCAGAAAAAGGGTTCAAGGTAAGTTTTGCATTTAAATATTCTCTGATTCCATAAAATATTGAGATAACTGACTTATTGATACAATTTTATTGTCAAAGTTAACGATTAATATCTCAGATGTTAATCGATTAAGTAAAATTTTCAGGTTATGTCACGTTTTTTGCTTAAATGGATGCGACAAAATAAATAGAAATTTCCTAGTATCGTCCCCCTACGTGAACCTAATATCGTCCCCGGGACGGTATTAGGATCTATCGTATAGTGAACACAACGGTCATGTCACTTCATTTTGCATGTAACTTGAGAAAGTTTTTTTTTTATTTTTTAGATGCCGAAACGAAAACTATGGGATACTGCACTATTTGTATGGAGAATTAGAAGTACCTACCTACCTAATTCACGTACTGATTATTGTGATCTCAATATCGTCCCCGGGACGTAATTAGGAGCCCAAAAATATATTTTCATAATTTGAGTATTTTTGTTAAAGCTATTTTATAACTTTTTCTAACAATGTTAAACCATTTTCGATTATTTTTAAGAATAAAGGAATATTGAACTTAACGTTTGATGTTTCATTTATGACTGTAGTATTTATTTTTATTTTTTTAGATTTGTTTTACAAAAAAGGGACGATATTTGGCGACTCTACCTTAACTGATTTTTTGTTAAAGTTTCTAACACGAAATATGACCAAGAAAATGACCAAGAAAATGACTCTCAAATAAAGCATTTATCCAAAACATAAAAAAATTTAAATTCAATAACCAGACGTGTTTCAACAACCTTTTAAGACTTATTTATTTCGAGAAAAGTTCAACTCACCTGACATCCGGATGAGCGTCTAGCATTGCCCTCATCAAAGTAGTCCCGGACCTGGGCACTCCGCCAATGAAGATGAGTGGCATTTCCCGATTGTAGGAGTAAACCTTTTGGTCTGAGCCCACCACGTATTTCTGCCAAGGAAAGAAATCTGTTACTTGTCAAATTGAAAAGTGCCAGAAAGAATCAAAGTTTAAGGGATCCATCTTCGTGTTATATTGTTTATTTAAACTTTGGTAAATGTCAATAGAACGAGTTTGAAAAGGGTCGTACGATTGAAAAAGGGAAAATTCGTTTTACCTCCTCCCTTATCATGACTGATACTTGGTCATCCTTAAACAAACACGTGGGTCCCAGTTCTGTAAATTTAAAGACAAACATCGTGATGGCAACAATTCCGAGCATAACCCAAAGGGTGGCTCTTTTGTTTCGGTACGGAAGCCTCATTTTCTCCTCCAGTTTGCAGTCTTTTCAATTTCAATCGTTTGTTGGCTTTTCCAGCCTTGTAGTAAAAAGTTTTGCAATATGCGTTCAAGCTTCCGGTGGCGTAGAAAAAATCGATTTGCCCAAACCTACTTTAGATTTGCTGATTTGGTTTTTCATATCCTTAGGCTGATCTATGAAGCCAAAGCGTAGTAGAATCTGCCGATGTTATCTCATGATCTGCAAAAGTAAAAGAAAAGAAAAAATCAAAATTTAGAATATTTGTTCATAAGTCAAATAATTACAAGAAAGCTTTCAAAGTATTTTCTAATGATGGGGAGGCAGAAAGTTTAATCTTAAGCATATACGAAGTAAGACATTCTAGGGAAAAACTGGTAGAGTACGGGAACATTATCTGTGTATATGCTATCGCTATTAAAGTATTGGTTAGAATTAAACGTAATAATAAGAGCTATTTCATGCCAATTACTTCAAGAAAAGTGCTTTGAACAGAAAGCTATTGAAGTCGAGACGTACAAAATATACTTCCTCAGCTTTTAGAATTTTAGCATAATGAGAAGTAGGTCAGCTTCCTTCAGTGCACTGTTGCGTTTTCTCCCATTCAGTTATTTTTAGAACATCACTATAAAATATTCATACGACTTGTGCGGAGGAAAACATTGCATTTCTAAGAGAAAGACTGTACAGAGATACATGGATGGATAATTAATTTTTATATGTACTTTACCATAAAAATTAAATTCATATTTCTCAATTTTAAAGTGTACCATCCCATCACGCGCGATGGCAGAAAAACTTTGAGAAAGTCAACAAATTTGAGCAAATACGACAACAAAACATAAATTAAACACTTTGTGCCCCAAATGAAATGCTCTCTTAGTTATATTTGTTTTGAGGAAAGGAACTTTTATTTCATTTTATGGTAAAAGTAGGGATGAAGTTTACAGTAAGAGTTTTAAGAATTGAAACAAGAAGGATTGTTCTTGTGTTTGAATTATTTAGCCAGACAAGTCTTTATTGTATTGTATTATAATGACAAAAGTATTAAAATAAACTTACAGAAGGAAAATTTTAGTAAATCCTCACCAATGTTAGCTAATTTAAAAGGGTAGCTGACTTGCCTTTGTTTTCAGTTATTTTTTCAAAAGAGTTAGATATTCAAAACTCTCTATTTTATAGGATTAACTTAAATGGTGTTTCAAGGATTTCTAAACATGAATCATCACGTAAAAAATACATTCTATGATTAACAATCCTTACTTGCCTGACAGTTCTCAAAGCTGCTTGTTTTTTTTTCTTTTAATTATGATTAATTATAAAGAGAAATGAGGCCAGTGCTGACAGGACTGTGTGTATATAGATTCAAATGCCTTAAGTCTGCAGAGTCCTAGATTGGCAGATTACTTAGTTTATTATTCCGATATTAAATGATAACACAATATAAATTTAGCAAGTTTTATATTTGCATGATAATCTTATAAGGATAACTGTGGTTTGCAAAGAGCTGTCGGTAGAGTTCATTGTAAAACGTCCAAGATTGTTGCGCGTATGCCCAAGAGGATAATAGATGATTAAATAAATATGCATGCCGAAAATGACTTATACCGTAGACACACCAAACCCGGAATCACTTCAAATGGATATTTCGAGCTGCGATTTAAACCGCATGATTTCAAGGTGATTTCGGCTCTTGAAATCACTGAAAATTTTAATCGAAATCTCTTTAAAACTCCAACTATGCGATGATAGAAAATTTAAAATTTCCAAATATTTTAGAAAATTTCCAGTTGTCACGTCAACGCCACGTCGAACATTTATGTACTTATATTTGGCAATGCTCAATAGAATAGAACCATCAACATTTAAATTTCAAAAAGAGTATGCAAAAAATATTATAAGTAATTATTGAAGAGAAAATATATTCTATTCAATATTATTATCACATTATTTTAAAATTGCCAGCTTGCTTTAATGAATATGCATATGTGTGTCACTACTCTGATTTCAGCAAAGCGTTTTGTAGAAATTATGTGATTTAAAGTTCTGTGTCCAGGATATTAGATATATAAAAAACAATATATAAAAATAATGAATCTGCTCTGTGATAAAAATGCTATGAAAGTCAGTTCAATATCTATCATGTTCTACTTGCTTTGGAATATAAGCCTGTTGGTCTCCATATTAAATGAATAATTACAAGAACTTATCTCAGAATTTCGCGCAAGATAAAACCAAAGACTTAATGACTATAGGCAATGGACGACCAAACTATCGACGATAGTAAATACTCGAATATTTGCCTTACACCTTAGTTACCATAAACCACTAGCAACCGTTGTACATTTTCAGAATTGATTTAATGTTTTTCATTAATCTTTTTCACTTGCTTAGTTTAAATTTATTAATTAATAAAGACAAAAAAAGTTTCACTTTATCCGGTTGCTTATGTTGGTGAGTTTTAAGTTTTATGGTTTCGTAGCAACTAGAAACCATTGTAGTTTCAGGCTGTCCGTATGTAACAGCCTTTCCATCCTCTCTTTTATAAACCTATTAAGATAAAATTTTGTATACGACCGTTACCCAAAATAGATTTGATTAAATTTTTGGAAAAATATATATTTTTGGACTTCCTTCTTGTGAAAAGTGTGCTGAAAAAAATTTGGTGGTGATTTGGAAGAATGTCTTAGAACCCCTCCCCCTCTCTAATTTTTAAATTACTAATGCAAAATATCTCCTAAAATTCCCGAATATAGCCACAGGAAGCAAGCAATTTTCTGTTTTAATAGTATGCTTTTTATTTTAGGAAAAAAAATGAGAAAAAAGAAAAAAATTCCTGAAATGTGGGCATATAGGAAATGGACATGATCTACGCGTCCTAAAGAACATTAAAAAAAAGTTATACCAACAGCAACGGAAATTATTGCCCAACGGAAGGATTCAATACAAAAGAATTTTTCTGTCCATACATGTAAACGAGCAATAACAAAATTCAGCTACGCTCTACATAAGGGATCAGTTTGAGTGTGCAATGTTAATATAATTTTGTAGAAAACATTCCAGGTGAAAGAAAAACTATTTCTTACAGCAACCCGAAAACCCGAGGCAATGGCAGGACATAACCCTGAAAAGGTAATTCAAACATGGAAGGAAGTTGTTCATAAAAATTGCTTAAAAGAAAGGACAAAGTTTCCTTTTACTGGAATGGTGTGGGTATGCATGTCAGCGAGCGGTATGTGTGTGAAGTATCAAAATATCTTCGAAAAGGAATTACTCCCTTCCCTTTCCCTTTTTAGAATCTCCTGATTGAATACTTGCCGGGAATAAAATAGTTTTAAAAAAAAAGCTGTACGGACTTCACAAAAACCGCTAAAAAGCATAAAATAATTTTTAATTTTATATCTATTACGACATTTTGAAGTCGGTGCAAATTAAACAAACGAAACAACTACCCAACCACAATTGAAGATAATACATAAAACTACCTGAACGTTTCAGCTTACGGGATCATAAGAAAGGAGTATTAAATACTTTTTTGTAGTTGTTTGGTTTGTTTGGATTGTACCGACTTCAAAATGTCGTAATAGATATAAAATTTAAAATTATTTTATGCTTTTTAGCGCTTTTTGTGGAGTCGGTTCAACTTTTTTTCTAAAACTATTTTATTTTTCACTTTGTATGGTATTCTACTCTGTCGAACAGAAAAAGAACCATCCAAATCGGTCCACTCGTTAAAAAGTTAGGTTCAACCACTTACCCCCACCCCAATCACACCAAAATCTTCTTTCTCGTGGTATCAATCAGGGAACATACTCTATCCAACAGAAAAAGAATCATCGAAATATGTCCACGCGTTACGAATTTATGCCCGGTCAGACAAAAAAAAAATACACGTCGAACTTAGAACCTCTTTCTTTTTGGTAAGTCAAAAATAAGTTACGCCAGCAACCAGCAAGGAGTACGAAGGACTTGCGCTCACAACTCACGAAATAGTGGAATCAATAGAATCAGCGGAATGTGCAAAACTTGTTAAAGCAAAGAAAGATTAAAGAATTAATTATAATAGTAAGGCGAAGCCGAAATATTTTGAAGCATTCGTGAATTTTTTTGTTTAATATTGAATAAATTATAAATTGGCATCAGTGCTGTTCGAACTTTTCTGTGCTTGAGTAGTAGTTCTTATCACTTAAAATATATTGAAAAAGAGCATGAAAAGACGCAAGTGTTCCTGTGGGAATAGGTACGTGCGCTACTAATTTCCCCAAAAAAAGGCATGTCTTTTGGGCGATGTAGTCCATGCCGTGTCTCAAGGGGGAACAGCACTGTAAAAGCATGACAAATTTAATTTTTTTGAATTCTTTTTATTAACAATTTTTTTTTTTCATTGTAGGAAGGATATGTTATTAAGAATACTTTGGACTATATCGACCCTGAAAAGCAATCTTGTCGTATATTGAAAATGGAGGTTTATAGTAGAGCTCATTACTATTTAACCAGAGAAGATAGAAAGGTTATTCTTGGAGTGAAAGTTCTGAAATAATGATCATTAGATAAAAATGATGAAATTCTCCTAAAGTTAGTGTAACATGGATTTAATACTAGATACAGCGTAAATTGCATTTTTTGAGATACGTCAAGATTGCTTTTCAGCGCCGATATTTATACAAATTTTAATTGAAAAATACTAAAATATTTCAGAGTTATAAATATAAAAAAAAGTTATAAAAAATAATTATTATTTTGACCCATCACTGTGATGTTTCCCTTTAAATACTTTTGTTGTTATTGTTTAGTTTGTTTAAATTGCACCGACTTCAAAATGTCGTTATAGATTAGATATTATTTTGTTTTTTAGCACTTTTTGTGAAGTTAGTTCAATTTTTTTTCAACTACTTTTACACTCCCTCTTTCTATTGCAATTAGTCTGGCGAAGTGTAACATCGACAACAACTAGAAATTGTTTCCATTAAACTAGATCTATCCTAACAATAGCATTTCATGGGTTTTCTGTACTGGAAATAAAGTTAAATTAAACAATATACTTACATATGTGTATATAACTCTGAATTTAGACTCGAATATTACCCTCGAAAATGGGGTGAACCTAGACGATTTTTGATACTTCCTAATGTTGATCGAAAATAAAATTGTGGAAATATTAAGACCATCAAAGTCTGCACACAAAAACAATGATTTTGATGATGAGAGCAAATAAGACGCCCATTCCCTATTTTCCTGAAATTCGGCAGTCGATAAAGCAACGCTGCAGCGCTGCAACGCTGTAAGACAGCCAGACTGCAAACAAATTTAACAAAATTTACAGAATTAAGGCCAGCATATTGAAAGGAAGTTAGGTATTAAGCAGTGCAGACGAAAATTACGATTTAATTGTTTATTATTCATGCAAAATGTAATTTTTATTTTTAAGAGGGAAGTGTAAAATATTTGTTGTTTTTGCAGTATAAATAACTGAAGTAATTTTTGTGTATATGTAGACAACAGTCAATAGCAAATTTGGGCATCACGAAAAACCTGCCCTGTACCCTGCGGTTTCGTGTATACTGATTTCCGCTTTACTTCACTACACCTGGGAACTCTATGCCCGTAAATGTGGGGGACATTAAGATCCAGTTTTCTTTGCATTGTAAAGGAAACAATAAGTTTCAATCTCAGGGATGATACGAATGCTCAGATGTTCTTTCATGCTGTTTTCCACAACGGGAATCACATTAATTTCGGAATATTTACAGGTGGCGTCTGTCAGTCCATGAAAGATCTCGTAAATAACAAATGGCTACAGGTAAAAGGAATGATGTTTCCGAAAAATTATCATTAAGCATTTTTGAAGATTTTTTGCACGAACAGTGTTGCTTAGTTATTATATTCTTTTCTTTTTAAAAGAAGTACTAAATCTATTTCAGGAACTGTTTGGGGACGTTAAGCACAAAAAACAAATATCTTGCTTAGATATTGTTACATAAAATAATCATACACTATATAGAACAACTTTTACATCATCTTGAAATTAAATCACACTTGTTTCATAATTTTTATTTTTTAAACGAGTTGCAACATAAACTTTAATTCTTCTTCTTGTTACATAAATTTAATTGACTCGAATGAAAATGATATCCAAATTTGAATTGGCTCGAATTAACATTATGTACATAATTTTTATTTGCTCGAATTAAAATTATGTACATAATTTTAATTTAAGAAATGAAATAATGTGCATAATTCAAGAATTAAAATTTAAGGATTAAAATTATGTACATAATATTAATTGGCAACTTTAAATTATGTGCATAATTTTAAATGGGAATATTTTTTAAACATTGCCATAATTAGAATGCCATGAATTTTAATTGTACTTAGAAATAAATAATATTTCGCCGAATTAAAATTTAATCTCAGCGTAATAAAAATTGAACATTTCATTTTTTTCTAATTATAATTTTAATTCATTGAGTAACATAATTGTAATTTATTTTTATAAACTTTAAAGGTCCTGTGAACAATTATTATTTGAAACTTTTTCGTTCGAAAATTTTTTTAATGTAAATAAATAGCAAAACGGCCTGCCATATTTCGCCGTTCTAAGGCATTATAAATAAAACAGAACTTCCAATCGGCAAAGCTGCAATGAGACGGTAAAATTGTATTTTTGTCAAGTTAACATGACAGTTTAATTCTTGACAATGGACAATGGATGAATTGAAATCTATTTGATTATTTAGCAAAGATGAACCTTACATTTTTTCTTTTAAAATTTCATATTGGTCTAAAATATATATTTTTTATGTTTGGATACGTTTTAATTAATCGACTAACGTCGTGTGACCTGTGCCTATCATATGCTTTCATTTAAAGAACATATGCTGCTGACATAATGTTCTTTAAATCTGGTTTTTAACGGACTTGTTGCTTGATGATGCGCCGCAATCTACGCAATTAATGCTATACATACACACTTGACTTCTCATTATCTGGTATTGTCAGTTTCATTTTATTGTTAATTAGCAGCAAGAAATTATCATTCGAGTATTTTCTCCGTGGCAGACTATATTTTAAATTAACGTGTTAAAACACCGTTTATAAAACTCACGCATTTATTTTTCACTCCATATTATATAATATTATAATATTGAATTGGTAAGTTTCGTTATGACTGGTATCACAACAAAGTCTCACAAAACACGGTCACATTGCATGTAATTAATATTATCAAATCAATCAGTTATTAGTTATTTAAGAGAGAATGTTTTTCTAGCATCTTGAGTCAGTCTATATCAAGTTGAGAACTATTTTCATACGTGTTATCAGTATAATTAGCATTATTCAGTCTTTAAACCGACTTCCCAATAACAAAGAGGTTCTAAGTTCGACGTGTTTTTTTTTCGTTTTTCTTTTTCTTTTTTTTAAGTCTGACCGAGCATACCTTCGTAACGCGTTGACCGATTTTGATGATACTATTTTTGTACCATGTCAAAAAAATTGTTGAACGGGTGGGGTGAAACCAAACTTTGTAACGCGGGGACCTATTTGGATGGTTTTTGTTGTTGTACAGAGTATGACCCCCATTGCTAATAGGAGAAAAAAATTTGGCCTAGGGTGGGGGGAGGGGTAGTCTAACTTCGTAACGCGTGGACCAATTTGGATAGTTATTTTTCTGTTGGGTAGAGTATGTTCCCTGGTTGATATCACAAAAAAAATACTGGTAGGGTGGGGGTGGGGGGGTGGAATATAACTTTGTAACGCTTCGACCGATTTGGATGGTTCTTTTGCTGTTGTGAGGAGTGTGATTCCCTATTCCTAATAGGAGAATAATTTGCTCCTAAGGTGGAGGTGGGGGAGGGGAAGGGTTAGTCTAACTTCGTAACGCGTGGACCGATTTCGATAATTCTTCGTTTGATGTGTAGAATATGTTGCCCCACTGATACGATGACAAAAATTTATAAGTTGGGTGGTGTTCGGAGGGAGCGTTACACAATTTCTTAAATCACACACCTATTTGGAAGATTCCTTTTTGTTGTGTGTTATATGATCCCCCATTCCTACTCTATGGAAAAATGTTGACCTAGGGTTGGGGTGGGGGGAAACCTAACTGTATAACGCGTGGACTAATTTAGATTATTATGAATGCATAGAGTATCTATTCGTATTCTGACAAAACTTGTGGGTTGTGGTGAGAGGATGGGCGGAGCTTAGCTTTTTAAGACAGACCGATTTTGCTTCGGTAGTGCAGAATACGTTTCCTGATTGATAAATGACAAAAATGTTGTACCTAGCGTGACTACCATGATTCTCTGAGTACGATAATTCTCTCATGCTGTATAGAGAAAAGTGGCGCACTAGAGTGATGTTAAGAATTTTCTAAGGTGAGGGTACTAAAGGTTGACCGTGACTTTTGTAATATGTTGCCGGATTTGGATAATTTTTTTAGTGCACTACTTCTGCAACTTTTGAAATTGCTTTGTTCGTAAGAGCAGCATTTTTCGAGTCGTATGAAGACACTAAAAGTAAAAAAAAAGTTTGAACCGATTTCATACGGCATTTTGAAGTCGGTGTAAATTAAACAAACTAAACAACTATCCAACCACAATTGAAGATAATATATAAAACTACCTGAACGTGTAAGCTCACGGAATCATAAGGAAGGACGATTAAATACTTTTGTTTTAGTTGTTTGGATTTTTATTTTAAAAACTATTTTATTGTTAAAATTGTTAATCAAGAAAATTTCTGAAAGCACGTGTAATAATTTCAATCAGTGAACATTCCCATCCCCTCCACGCCAACGACAATTTAACCAAACCAAGAAGCTATGTTACACCCTACCCAAGGTGCACAATTTTTTTCTTAGTAGCGATGGGGGGCGTACTATAGGTTAGGTTAGGTTAGAGTGGCAGCGTATCCATGGGGAAGGCACACTTAGTCCGTAATGGCCAATTGTGATATCACATGGGGCTAGACTCTCATCCATATCATTCTTAAGCCATTTGGAGCTTTATCAGTTCAAACTAGTACGGCTAAGGGAGGGGGTCTAAGTACCGGTTCCTGAGATTGGCTAGAGACGGACAGTTACAAAGGAAATGAGGGATTGTTTCCTTTTTCCTTATTGTTTCCGTATTCCTTATCTTGGCAACTTCTCCAGAAGTTATTCGAAGGCGTGTCGAGTGTGTCAGCATATCTGCTTCAAGGCAATGACCCGACAACGCTAATAATATTTCGCTTGAGATATATTAGCTCTCCTGACCGCTTTAGATCAAGGGTTGATAAGATCTGCCGAGTGATTAGGCAGGTGTGTTCCCTTTGCCGTTTATCATAAGCATTGTTCCAGATTGCATGTAAATTATGCCCGGGTCTAGTACAGTAGTGCCGATTCTCACTACCACATTTACTTTACAGTGGACTGGAATGTCAGTATGCCCCGGTACAGATGTAAAGCGTGTGTTAAGACGCTCAGTCATGTCATTCAAAGCTGAGCGACATCTTCTGGCAGTATTAAAGGAGAGATTTAATAGCAACCTGATAGTCATTTGAGGACATTGCTATTTTCTTCAGGCAATCTAATTTTACCTTTATAGCCACGACTTCTGCTTGAAAAACATTACAGTAATCTCGCAAACAAAACGAAGTGCTTAGGTACAGGTATTCCGAGTAGATACATCCACCCACTTTACTTTCTTACTTAGAGCCGTCAGTGTAACAATGCACTTATTCTTCCTATTATTGTAGATGATATTATTTGCCATACTATCATCTGGGATTTTGGAATGTCCGTAGCCGGTATGCGTCCAAGCTGAATTAAGACTAATGGCAATCGAGCATGCGGTTTGCTTTCCCAAGAAACCTAGCGGCAGTAGGTAGAGAGTGGTATTAAACGATTTAGAGGGTGTATTTTCAGTGGAATAATAACGTTGGCCTACCAATCTAGAGGTCCCAGGTTCGAATCCCACCGGCGACGACCCATGGTTGTTTTCTGCTGACAAAAGATTAACAGATTACGATATTAAATGCATGGGGGTTGCACAGAAAATGCTAGTGGTTTGGAATCCACTTTAAATTGTAGATCCACTTGTCAATCGTTGAGAGAGAAAGTTTCCAAGGTACCTGTAATCAGTAGTGCTGCCATCCTCTGAACTATCTCCAGAGATTTCTGGTTTTAGATTTCCAGCTACGCTCACTAACAAGAACATTAAGTGCTGGGCAGAAAGTAGTCAATAATTCATATAAACACATTCGTTCAATGCAATTAAGGGATGTGCCACAACCTGTCTATCGAGAAGCTCCTGACCGCCTGCCTGATGAGCCACTAAAATTCAAATACGCAACGTCTAGAGAAAAATATGTAAAATGACGTACATAAGTCAAGTGAAATGCGACGAAAGTCAAATGAAAAATAAAATATAGTCAATAATTACTTTTAATTACCTACTTTAAAAAATTAAATTGATTATATTATTGGGTAAATCTATTAAATTAATTTTTTATAGTCTTTCCGAAAACGATTAGGTTTCTTTGGACGGCTTTATATTTTTTATGTATGTACACTAGGATGGATAAAAAAAAGAAAAGTTTTTCGATCGCTTCTAAGATTCTTTTACTAAGATTTACAGCATGTAAAAGACTTTGTTTTTGTTCAGACATTTTTATGCTGGTTTAGAACTACAGCCTCCCTTTCCACTTTTACTGTACCACCTAACCTTTCGTAATAACATGGAATAAATTAAATTAGCACCGCATAATTATTTTCCAAGTATTTTTTTCCCAAGAACACCATCCTGTAATTGGTTTTGGAAATTTTGCTTTTTCGCGAGAAAGAGAGTTATTTAGGATTAATTTTCGCAATTACATATTATAGCACTATTTTTAAGTTGGATTTTGATTTTTTAGGCTTTTTACTTCACTTCACATTTCTGTTTTTTTAAAGTGAGTTTTTTTCTATTACATAATTTTCCGTTTTTAATTGAACGCAAACAAGGTGGATCAGGGTCGGAATTGTTTAGAACTCATAGCTGCAATTTTGCGCTGCACCGCCTTTTTTATTAATTCTTTCGGCAAGCACATAACAACCACAACGCAATTTAGCGACGTCAATATTGTTAAGTACACACAGAAAACAATTCCAAGCTACAGCCCCGGTCAAATTTGTTAATTTGCAATACTATTTGAACGAAATGCATTTAAAGCTATCATTCTATCTTGAAGAATATAAGAAGCACACAAATCAAGAATTTTCGTCGACGTTTGCAATGCAGGGGGAGTGTAAATCATAGTAGGGACCTCTGTGGAAACATACATATCTTACTCATGCTAGAGTTCTGTTGCTGCAGAATCCAATTACTAATAAAGAACCGACATATCTTTATAAAACCCTTCAATTCCTGCAGTCGAACAGACATTGTAATCTACTCTTTCTGAAGTATCTCTTAAAATACCGTGAGCAATTTATATAAGAACATTTTGTTGAGGTAATCCGCAAATTGAATTCTGTTCTGGTTACTATTCAGCATGCAGGCTCCGACGGAATTCTCCCTCCTCTGTTGAAAATTTATGATGTCGGAAGAATTCAAAATGATATTTATTTTAAAATGAATTATGTAAAATAATATATCAAATATGTTTTATCATAGATTTTTTAAAAGAACCACTATCTTAAATTACTATTTTTATAATATACTAGATTACATTTATTACTAAGAAGCCATAATGTTGGAGGCGGATGATACCCCTACCACTTACCGAATTAATAACGTTTGCTTTTCAAATGACAACCCTCTTATGTAAGCCGAAGGCCGCTATCCGTCAGATACACAGGTGAGCTCATATGTACACGGTGAGGAATAACAAGTAATATGCATGCGTAATAACTGTGTACACTGACGGTAGTGCGACTACAACCTCCTCGTGGTGGTGGCTGGTAACAAATTTCTGACAGATTCATGTCTCTGCCAGGTGTGCTGAGTAATTATAGTCGGGCGGAGAGAGGGACACTCTCTTATTTCAAATACCCTAATCCAAGGTGGAACAGCATACGCCGAGGGACGCATGGGCAACTGAGGGCTTGGTCGTTAGTATGCGAACTCTGCATACCTGTAGCCCTCCAGTTTTAATCAAGACCTCTCATAGCAGCGGGCTACGGTGAATTCAGGAAATATTAATAAAGACCAGTAGGGCCAAGGTCACAGCAGACGCTACAGTAGCAAGTGGGCTACAGTTTTCCGCTTCTTCAGATGGAGCTATTGGGCACATTGCGAAGGACTCTGGCAGGGCACCAACCCCTGTCCCCAAGAGTCGGCGAGCACAAAAGTTCCACCACTTCGTTAGTACTAAGTTGTACTGAACGGGAGTTGGTATCTGGGGAAAAGTCCTCGGATATTGACTCCGTCTGCACCCTAATGTCTGCCGATGTCAGCCTGTGCTATGAGAAATCTGGTTTAACGGCAATTGGCAAATCGGTGAACCGCTTGCGGCTTCAAGCTGACTCCGGTTTCGTGAAATTCTCCCTTACAGAGAGAAGGTTTAAGAAGGCACTGGTAAGTGGCCTCTCCAGTGTAAAGCCTTTGGAGGTAGCCCAGTTAAATGTCTCCAACAAGCCGGTGGTCAAAAGGGTACGCTCAGAGCAAATGTCACCTGAAGAGTCCACGACCAAAAGGCCCAAAATGGACCGTGTCAAACCCACTTACAGCCAGGTAGTGGGCAGCGTCAAGCTAAATTGACTTCTAACAACTGAGCAGATGTCACTCCTACAGGAAGCGATTATAGACGTCGCAGTTGAACATGCGGACAAGGATGTCAAGGAATTCAAGGGTTTTATTCCCTGGACTGGTTGACTTCTTCTGGTCTGCATAAAAACCCACATGGCAAATTGGGTCTGGCGCAACCTTATACATATTCGTGCCAAGTGTGATCTCGAACACAAATGATGTGAAGCAATTTTTCTCAGAGCCTTTACTGTCCAACGAGAAGATTCTGGCATCAATTAGTTACCAAAAGCCCTTGCAACTGGGGAGTGAAACATGGTCAGCTGCTAAAAAAAATTCAAGATGATCCTAAAGAACCCTGCCTCCAATAACTCGGTTGTAAACAAGAAGTCTGTCGATTCCTCGACTGATCGTGTCAATCAACGTACTGGCAATGGTGCTGCTGTAGCGGTAATACCCAAAGCGACCACTGGGTCGACTCCCACCAGTAGTAGTGCAATTAAAGTTGCCACTCCCAAGCTTTACAAAAAGGCGCCGCGAACTGTTAAAGAGGACAAAATTAAAAGGCCCCGACGAGCTAAGGCGGCAAGCTATTTTTCTGAGCAACAGTTAACCCTGGTGCTAATTTTAGAGACCTGGGGAGAAGATGGACCTCGAATGGATATTCTGATTGACAATAGTGTTAAACATTTCCCTGTTATTAACTTTATTTGCAGGGACCTTGTGGAGATGCTGACAGAGACCCCCACATAGGCGACACGCAGGAAATATTCCTTGCTTCTGCCTACTTTCCTGGAGACAGCCCATTCGGTCCAACTGATGAGATGAAGGAATTTATCGGTTTCTGTCAACGGACCAACCGACAGTTCATCATAGGTTGCGACGCAAACGCTCACCATTCGGCTAATTAATAGAGGGTGAAAACCTACTCTCATCACGGCAACCAGAAAAGAGGTGCTTAATCTCACTCTGGCTAGAGGGGTCCTATCTGAGTTCATAAGGACGTCGCATTCTGAGATCACTTCAAGTACTGCTACCCCAGGAAATAAACTGGCATATCTTCAAGGCTATTGTGTTCTCGAAGGCGGATATGCTGGTCTCTACAATTAGCTCGATTGGCAAACTGGAAGTGGCAGCAAACCAGCTTAATGACGAGCTCATTTCCTCCTACTATGGCAGTGGTACGAAAGGTACCCTGGTGGAGCGAACAGTTCTCTGAAATATTTGGGCAGGAGATAAGTCTATTCGACAGAGCTAAACACTCCAAACAGTGGGATGAATACAGGTTTGCGCTCACTTAATATAACAAAGAAGTAAGACACTCCGAGCGTCAGTCCTGGAGAAGACGATGCGAAAGTATGGAAATCTTGCCAGAGCCAGCTCGTCTACAAAGGTACTATTCAAGAGCGCCTCAAATGGGGTAAAGCTTCTCAAGAAGCACCATGGTACCTACAGCGAAACCCAAGGGAAACACCGGAATATATGTTGCAGGTGCACTTCCCTGGATCATCCTTAGGACCAGACTCTGTAGGGCCTCAAGCTTGTCTGGCGTCATTTTTGATAATGACAGGATTAGGTGGGCAGTGACCTCCCTTCAATCCTTTAACTCCCCTGGGGCGGTGGTATCTTCCCAGCCCTCTAAAACTGCTTGACCCTTGTCTCCTTGTCCCTTCGGTAAATTTGTTTAGACCCAACTTTAACTGGAACTACATACAACTCTCATGGAGGGAAATAGTTGTGGTATTTATCCCCAAACAAGGAAATAGGTCTTTAGAGCTATCTAAATGTTTTAAACCAATCAGGTTACCAACTGGTGCATTAAAGAAGGCCTCACTATTGACACTGAAGAGGCCGTTCCTGTTTCGTTTACCAGAAGGCATCATTTGGGCCTTGCTCCAACCAAGGTAAGGTTCAATGGAACCTTAAATAGTATCATAGAGAACTGGCATATTGTATTTTATTAAGGGGGATACGTTTATCTTACACCTCTAACGTGTAACTATGGTAAACATTATTTCAATTAACACAATAATTGCTAACACTACGCTCTCAAAGTAATTATGTTTTCTTTATTATTCTCCGCATATTGAAATATATAGTAACCTCTTGAAATAGATTGAAGAGGGTGCCGCGTAAATCATTCGTGAGCATGAAATAATCACTTTTAATGGACAAGTGTCTTAAATAAAATGCACATGAAAACATGCTATTCGAAATTGTGGGCATTATTTGGATTGCTTCCAATATTAAATGATTAATATCATCTCTATACGTTTTATCGTTGAATTTCTCTAAATTATGCTCAAATCTTTAATGGTGATTACCATAATACTTTCGGTTAAGCAAATTTGCCTTCTTTGTTTCTTTTTGTTATCTTTTATCCAAACAATCAATTTTCTGACAAAAACTTGAAGGGTTCTTGAGGACTTAACAGCTTTTCTTACAGACATCCTTTTAAATTCCTTAAAATTACTAACTCTAAATATAATCCCCAAAAATCTTCTGTGCTCGGTCTAAAATATCAGCCAGCCTTCCGTAGAAAATTATATCATAAATACACAGGTTTTTAAGTCTATTAGACTACTACATTCTCTATTGTATGCAAAGCCCAAGGACTCATTGTTATCATAACGATAATTGGAATTCTCTGTAGACTGTAACTTGATTTAAAGGAGGGACGACAAAATATACAATCACAATATCAAATTTGAAAAACAGTTTCCAATTTAACAAATACTTGGACTATACTTATGCATATAACGCTGAATTGAAAGTTGTGTTGAATTATTTCGAATGCAAATTATCTGAAAAGACTTTTACAGAAAGCTATACACAGAACTCATGAATTTTAAGAACTCTTAACAAAATATTCAATTATCAACAATCCCGTATTTAGCGCATATTTAGGGGAAAATTAAATCAAAACCAACACAGACTATGAATTTTCCGACGAAATTCTGATATAAAAACACAAAGATATGGAAAACCGCATTTCAGTAATAAATAAGTTCCTGTGGTAAAAGCTCGGAAATAGCCTAGCCACAGAAATACTTCGAATTGAAGGCTCTTCGAATAAATTGCAAAGCCCTGGTAGAGTAAAAAGCGAAAGAAAAGGGTTAGCTCAGGGGCAAAAATCAGGGTGGCAGTAAACGATATAGCGAAATCCCTTTTAAATACCACCAACCGCCACCATTTCTGTGAATTGTGCAATTTTCCTCGGGTAAATTTTATTTGCCCTTGTTATGTGTGGGCAAATTAGGCCCATATGCCCTTCAATGAGGGTTCATTTTGCGCTCACATGCAAACTGATTACAGAGTTAGGCGGATTTTTTAAACCACACAGGGTGCGGCATGTTTACCGATTTTAATTTATGACAACGACAAGAATGTTGCGGTTTTCAATGCTTATTTTAGAGGTGACAAATTTTAATTTTCTCTTACTTTTCATATTCTGCATGTCTGCCTGTTTTTCATTTGTTCCAATCAGGGTGGATGCACGAGAAAATTATTTATATATTCGGGAACATAATCTAAATATTGAAATTCAACAGAAGTGAGCTTTAATCAACGAATAATATCACGGAAAGCTAAAATATTTGTTTTTCAGTTGAATATACTTTGTACGAGTTAATATGTAACATTCAGAATTTTATGTACCTCAACTTAGCCAAACACATTTCTCAAATCGAAAATCTAACCCTCTCATAATTTGTTGCTAAATAGTTGCTAATAAGTTGTACAAAAAAATAATTTGTTGCTTTTTATTAAAAAAAAAAATGGGATGTTCTGCTAAGTTCAGCTGAAGTTAGCAGAACACCTTCATGAAAAATGAATTTAAAAAATCTAATTCCCTTCCGGCCAAAGCCATGCTAACACATCAAAGGGTTGTCCCCTAGACTTTAGCGACATAAAAAAACCGTCGGTAGCGTAGGAATACTCTTGATAGGTTTGACGATGGTCCTTTATCGCTTTGCTGTAGTAATTCGATAATAATATCATTTGTATATAATAATAATATCATTTGTAAAACTTACCACAATTAGTTATATTTAATCAAATTATATTAGCAGTTTAAAGGGCTTTAACAGTTGTTATTATATTCACAAAAATGTGAACTGTGACTTTATATATTCGCACTTTCCTTAAAACTGATGGAAACTCCACTGTATTGCTTAGTAACATGATAAAAAAATTAACAGACTTATGCCAGGAAGAAGCGTAGATTTTTCTTATTGAAAAATAAAAACAATAAGACTGTTGAAATATTTTTGAGACTAACAGTATAGACAATAAAAACGCTTTTAAATAAATTTATTATTCATTGGTTTTAGTTTTAAGGAATCCATTCCCAGATAAAAACTCATTACTTAGGAATATATGGTGTGAATAAGATTTTTCAGAATCACCAAAAGCACGGATATGAACAAATATTTCCTTTTTATACTGCATTTCCAATCACCCATAAAAATGCTAGTGCCCCTCAGATAAAAATTCGGAAATAAATGAAACCATTTTTAAACTGCCTGACATATTCATTTGCGAAATGAATTTAAAACATGGTGTCAGACAACAAAAAATAATTATTTTGATCGAGCACACCTGCAATCGTTTTCAATAATGATATAATCAATAGACTTGGCTTGGGGATACATTTAAAACAGAAATATATTTCTGAATAAAATGTTTGTTTTTATGCGAGCATGTACAGTACTTACATATTATTACTATACTTGATTACCACAGGAATTGAAAATATATATCATCCGAATTTAATTATTCGTTCAGCTTAATTGTAGACACTTCAATCCAAAAACCAATTACTAGATAAGAATCAATAAATTGTTTATGATAAAGAAACAAGAGGGTGGTTGTGTGAAGTGCGATGAGATACTTGTGCATAAGGACGCAGATGGTTTGCACCAGGACAAATTCTGACCACCGCCAACTTTGGATATTTTCCTGTACGAAAATATGTCAGTGCTTTCCTGTTAATTGGTCATTTCTTTTATAAAAAACTTAAAATTGTAATGACTTATCGCATGTAATGTCTGGTAAGCCAAATCCTAATAGCATCGACGCTTTAATTTAAATTTAAGTTAAATTTGAGTACCCATACGATTATCCTTTCGCTCACTAGAGCCTCATACAATATTCATTTGACAAAATGAGCTTATTTGGTGTTTGTATTTGAAAGTGGGATATATAACGGCTTTTATTTTACATTATATTTTATTTATTTATCTTTCTTGAAAACTTAAGTTTTTTGCTGTAAGATTAATAGAAACTACGCGACCACAGGGTATGTTTTAACGAATACCTTTCATTCATGAACTATTGTAAAGACGTAAGCCAGTAGATGTATGGCGGCCAGGACATACAAAAGATAGGAAATACATAAGCGGTTTACCACAGTTTAGCGTCGACAAAACAACTTTTGCAGGGTACAACATTACGTAAAGCATGAAAAGACAGCTTTCTTATGCTTTGAACCTACGCTTCCTCTTGATTTTTTTCTTCACAGGAATAATATTTTTATATTTATAGAGTGGGAGAGGTGGAATGTTTTTCGTATTTTTAGTAAATAAATACTTAAGTACTACGCAAAGATTGTTTGCGTATTATTTGCTTACCAAAAATGAGAAAAATACGATAAACACTCCACCTTTCCTACGCCATAAATCGAAAAATATTAATCCTCTGAAAAAATCAACAGGATCTGTAGTGTAGACGATTTCAACATCTACAAGATACTTTTTAATATTTTAACATAATTTTATCGAAAAAGGAGATAATAAAAAAAATTATGTGTAAGCCTAATTTTGAAATACATATATGTATGTACCATAAATCGAAAGAAAACAATTACAATCATTGTTTTTTTCGAATTTCACCAATATAAGCAATACAATTTCTGACTGCTAACGGGGACAGACGTACCGACGCACAGTGGGCTAAAAACACGAAAACGTGGGTAAAACCAACAAAAAAACATTTTGGGCCTTTAACCTTTTAGACACGTTCCTAAGTCCCTCTAGTATCTTTTAGAATGGTTAAAAGCGGGCAGGTACATCCGGACAATTTAATTTCAAAAGTAACCGCTGATCACAAATCATTTATAGCTCATTGCTTCTGGCAAATATTATTAACTTTGAACGCGAATAAAATAGTCAATATTTATACGATTTAAAAGCCTCTTCTCCTGAAAACAAATACAATTTGATGAGATACTTAAAAATTAAGATATATAACAAATGAAATTGTTAATTATTATTTTTCCCATGTATTTCACTGATCCGCTACAAAACATTTGAATCCCAAAAGACCTAAATTTTAAATCTGGCAATATCCTGCATTCTAATCCATCGGATTTTAAGTAATAAACATTAATTTATAAAATTAGCCAGAATCCAGCTGCAATTAACTGTCATTTTGGTTTCTGTCCAAGCTATTAGACGGAAATGCACAAACGTAACTTTGAAAATTAAATCTTGAGTAATTTGTCTTGTTATCCTATCTTGTTTATCGTAATAATAAATAATATTTTTTAATTAACAATTTTATTGTTAAATAAACAATTTTCATAATTATTGTTCTCTTAAAAATTATAACTTTCCAGTTTTTAAGGCGACCCCAGAAACCCGGGATTTTCTCATTTGTTGGTGAAAATGTCCGCCATTTTGTTTATTAAAAAGTAACAAGAAATTTGAAATCAGCGACCCTAAAAAACCATAAGTACCAATTTTTATTTCAATCAGGCGACGTTTTCGAGTTTCTAGATCACTGTGCGCGGGCCTTACTCCCAAATTCATGTTAACTCGGTTCACGAGCGAAAATTTAACTAATTAAAACTTGGCGAAAAGTGTAGTGGCATCTCGCCAAGGGGAACGGCTTTTTATGCTCGGTTCAGGACATAATAACACCCGTCAAAATAACCTTCGACAAAATAATCCGACGACATAATAACCCGAGAAAATAGCCCTCCTGCGACAAAATAACCTTGCGACACAATAAGCTTGGGATGAAAGGAAGATGGCGATGCTTATCGGAGCAGTAGGGTATTGTAAAAAAAAGCATATTTACAAAAGCTTATGAATTCTATGTTTATTTTTTTATACTTTTAAAGAAAGCATAATTCAACCGCTGTAAAAAATTCTAACGAGACAAGTCGTCGACAATTTAAGTAATGCACATGACGAAGTGCGCGGTGATAATAGCAAATTATATTCTGAGGTTATACGCTATCCCACGGACATAATATTTAACGTCGAATTAGTAAAATGTTTCGACGTTGACTTACAAGGAATATATGGGGAATATCTTGCATATCCGTCTACAATGTGGTATAACGGGTCCTTTAATAATATCATGTAAAATAACATTTTTACATCTGACTTATATGCCGTTATCTGTCGTAACAGTGCATTTCCTTTTTATTTTTGCCATTTATCTCAAAAACCAGACCTGATCTAGAAAAACTACTATGATTTTCCGATTCAGCGAAAAATTTTACTGGCTTTTATTTACTGCAAAAAAATATGCGAAAACTTGTAGACTTGTGTAATTATTAACAAAAAAAAACATGGCACTATCATAAGTGAAGCTTTAAATATGTGGATATACTATTTTTCTTCTATACTAAATTTCAGGAAATATTGAGGTTGCACTCACCGTAATCGTGTTCTGTCAAAATTTAATGTGTTCATAGGCAGTTTTTACCGGACAGCACCGTAACATTTACGAAGCTTGTAAAATTTACTGTGTTTATAAGAACAGATTGACAGCCTAATAGACAATCTTCTCAACATTTTCAAAGAAACTTGAAATCAGTTTCTTTGTTGTGCGAGATTTCGTTTTCTGTCTTTCTGAACTTCAATTGAACTTAGTTTTGTATATTTGTGTATTTCGATTTAAATATTAATCATTAACTACATTATTAATTGATGAAAACTGTTTTTTTACTTGTTTCAAACTATTTTTATTTTTCCAATACGCGTATTTCGGCTTATGAAGCCATTTTCAAGGGAGTCAAATACAAACTTATTTTAGTTCTTAGATTTCCCTTTACAGTAGAAAAAGACCAAAATGCTGAAATAAATTGTATGTGTACCTAATTGAATGTAAAATAATTTAGAAGATTGCAAGAAACAATGGCTATACAGAATACTTGATAGATAAAATTTTAAAAATAAAAATAAAGAAATAAATCTAAGAAATATTTATCCAAAGTCTAAAGAAGAAAATAATATAAAATGGATGAAATTAAAATAAAATATATACGAAAATCGAGTGAGGCAATTGTAAAAAAGTTAAAAAATAATTTAAATGTGAACGTCGCGTTTTATAACAACTGTATTTAAAAAAAATTATAAAAAAAAATGATAGGCTACAAGTAGCAGGATACAAAATTGCTTGTAGTGACTGTGATAAACACTATCACAGTCATGACAAGCAATTTTGTATTAGACAAATAGGACGTAATTTTAAACAAGGTTTAAGGAACGTCTAAATTCATTAAAAAATAATAAGCTCGATTCAGTGGTAGGGAAGCATTTATATGAAACCGGACATAGTTGCAGTATTGACAACTTAAACATTTTACATAAATTTTTAGAATCTTGTTACATTAAAAAGGCATTGTATAAACAACATAACTTGCTAAATGAGCAAATAAACGCTTGGGGATTATCGTTCAGGAAATTTTACAGTGCTGTTGCGTAAAAATTAAGGTAGCTGACAGTTGCAACACGATTACAGTTTCAGTTGGTTTAATATAAAAATTCCAGAACTCCGTATAGCTGATTACAGCTTGCTTAACTGAAAGGTTTCAGATATGCATTTTTGCACATTTTACACGAAAGGTCGATATTTAACCCGATGTACCTTTTGTGCCGAAACACGTTTTAAAAGCCATTTTAATGCATTGTTTTAGCAATATTTAATCAGTGAATCTTTGGTCGGTCGATCCAGTGATTGTAGAAAATGCCGATTTGAAAAAGTCACTTCGACTCAAAGTCGATTTATCAAGTTTTGTTCTGCTACTCCTGCCAAATGAAAAGTGAGGAAATAATCGTACCAACGAATATATCTTCTTTTCGTTTTCGCACAGTAACATTTGAAAAGATGTAAAACATTTAATTTTAAGTAAGTCTTTTCTTTTTAATTACTTTATTAACATACCTTTCTCCTAGAACGTGACAACAAGATATTGGACAGAAACTGTCTATCGTTCCTAACGTGTTTCATAAAAATTCCAAATATAATAGTACTGTGAACAATTAATGACAAGCTAATAAATCAAAAGGCTGATTTAATTTTGAAGAATATCATTGGAATCGTTCCATCGTTTCTATTTTTTTTTCAACTCGAAACGACAGTTTAAATGGCGATAAATAAATTTAAGGTATTTTCTATTTACATAGGCAAAATACACAAGTTACATAGTAGCTGCAATGGATGCTTTGTCAACTTCCCTATATATAGCTTTAACTAAAATTGCTAATGTTTTGACATTTTCTTGAAATTTTCGGTGTGAAAATTGTTCTTAATTATTTCCAAATTTATTTAAATGATTATGTTATGTCAAAACAGAGAAGTGAGGTGCAGAAGCGCCGTGGCCAGTGAGGCCTATTGTGCTAACCCTCCTTACTCCTGCTCTCTTAATATCTGGGATCCAACGAGGGTTTCCCAAGCATAAGGACGGTTTTGTTCAAAGTGAAACAGCGCAAACATTTTTCAAAATGTGTTATTCAACTAATTTGATACATATTATTACATATATAAACTTATATGTAGCAATAAAATAAATTGCATTTTTAATAACATACACTTTTCAAAATTTTCAAATCGCAACAAAAAATTTTCCGTTCTTGCAAAAGCCAACCTAAACTGTTTATGTTTGGGTTTGAAAAAGCTTGTATTTTTAAGCATTATAATTTTGCAGGCAAGGAACTGTCTTTTGCTATCCTATGTACTTGAAGCAATATTTAATAGAATAATTAATACTTTTTTCTATAAAAATGCTATATTTTTAAAAAAAGACATTCTTCTGAGAAATTGCTGTTTTACTTTAAAAAACCGTCCCCAGTTTTGTTTTGTCCTTTTAGCAATGCACACGGTGGCTCAGAGCCCACAAGAGTCTTGGATGAGCCCTATCTAGCCAGTTCATCCGCCCTTTCGTTACGAGGGAAACCACGATGCCCGGGTATCAAAACTAAGTTGGCGCGATATGATTTTCCCAATTTGTTGAATTCGTTTGATTACGTGGGAGCCGGTTACTTAGTTGCCGCCTGACTGTTGGAGAAGATAAATGTGTTCCTACTTAAATATGCATCGGTGTAAGCATACCTAGTGGCAATGATTCCTTCAATTTCGGGGACTCGCCATAGATACTGGGCCATACTTCTGGCAACAGTTTTCGAATTGTTTGTATACTAGATGAGTCCACTCTGGGGTTTTTGGGGAAGTTTCATGCCTAACTTTTCTCTACCCTTATGGTGGGTGGTTGCAGTATTGAAAGCCTGACCGGCATGGAATCGGAGGCCACAGTCACCTTATCTAGAATTTCCCTGATAGCGGAATGATCCTTTCCTAAGATTGCACCAAAGTATCCTCCCCCTCTTATCCGTAGGTAGTTCTGGTTTCCAGACCCTCCACCTCAATGTGAGTAGGTAAGAAGTTCAGGAAGGTCTGAAATGCAGCAGTCGGCGAGGTTCGCTTGGCTCTAGTGATAATTAGGCCGACCAGCTTTTGCAGATTTGTCAATTTGGCTTTCTACATATTGTGGTTAACTCTATGACACCATGTGAGGTCTTGGGCTTCAAACCCCAGGCAGCACCGCAAGCTCTGCAACAAGCCCGGAAGGACTTCCTCCCTTGCGCAGTTATGTTACCTAGCTATAGGTTTCAGTATAGTTTGCAGTGTAATAATATTCCCAGATATTTCACCAGTTCACTAAAGGTTAATGTAGTCCGTAGCAAGCAAGCTTCAAATAACGCTTCTAAAATCCTCTTCCTGATAAAAGGAATAAGTACTGTTAATTTTAAATTATTACTTTCGTAACTCCATGTTTAAGGAAAGAATAATTTTGAAAAACACCCGGCACATAAACGCAAATCTTTAAAGAGCAAAAAATAGTTTCTAGATGGCTAAGAACCATCTCGCAAATATAAGCCTTAAAAAACGCATTGAAATAGATTAATCCGTTCTGGAGCTACGATAACACAGGCGGACATACAGACAGACGAAGGCTTCAAACTTATTGCGGCGGGGGTTAAAAAGTTAACAAAAAAATTTTTGCATTTTTTTTAATTGATAGTACAACTCTTCAAGAGTATCTAGTTTAAATTTGAGGTCGATTGGAGCAAAACTGCCGGAGATACAGTGCCTCAGGTCTCCCTCCATTCGATACATCACATATACAAAAGAGGAGTGTTAAAACTTTAAACCCATTTTTCTCAGATTTAGTTTTTCAAAGTCGGTGATCACTGTAACACAAAAACTACTCATCCGATCCTTCTCAAATTTTGCACATTTCTTTTATACATAAATTACGAGGTAACAACGTCGAGATTTTGTATTTTTTATTATTATAATTAATTTTACAACAACAAATTCAACGATTTTTATCAATAAATTTTCATAAATTCAAAAAAATGGTTTTTTTACATCTAAAAATTGTAAAATCAATAAAATAAACAAAATCTCGACCTTGTTACCTCGAGAAACTCATAAACTAACGAAATCTCTTTGGTTTATTGGTTTTTTTTAGCTGCAGTTTTATTTATAAAATTTCCCTAATACTTTTTTTTAATGATATATGATCCAGTTCATTAAAAACACACTGAAAATACTTTATACTGTTGGTTATTTTTAATTACCAATTATTAATTTAATTGCTGACAAAACTTTTTCAATAGAATTTTGTAAATGACATTTGCATAAGAACTTTGTTAATCTAATGTTAGCAATAGCTAAAAGTTTAAAATATGAATAATGAAACTTCCAGTTTTAGAAACGAAATTTTTAATCTGCTGGTTTGATGAAGCAGAAGAAGTATGAATAATTATTTTATTTAAAAGCAAGAAGAATAAGATAAGATGGATGAAAACTGAACGGACGGAACCAATGTTGCATTCGTAAACAAACACGCAATTAAAATGTTAATGTTTACCACACGTTTTGAAGGTAGGTTATATAAACAGATTTAGATTATCTTGGCATTCAGTAAAGCGAGAGCGTAGAACCACGGAAAAGTTATCAATCCGTCGATAACGTACTATTGAATTCTGTTACAAGTACTAGGGGCCTTCAAATTGCGAGGCCCTGAAAATACGAGAATAAGTTTTCTACGAGAATAAGTTTTTTTAACAAAAATCAAAGTACTCAGGAAAATATATGAGTCCTTCGAAGAACTACGATCCCGGAGGGAATCCTCCTGTTACCCCCAGCCTGTCTTCAGCACTGCGCCAAATGGTAAAAAATTAAAGCAGATCCAAATCCAAAAACAATAGAGACTGCAACTACAGGTTGTAAAAAAAGGTTGAATTACGACACATTGGGCCCGTGCCAATTTCTTCTGGTATAATGAGGATGCCCCTGATACATACTAGAGCTTCACGGCACCGAGACAAGACCGAGACTTTGGCATATCTTGTTCGGGTCGCAATCTCGGCAAGATAAAGGTTAATATTGGTCCGGTGGGACAACTGGAATCGAGGACAAATTATATATCTGTGTATATATGAATTTTCTTCTTATTCCACTCACCCTGAACAAGGTAACAAAGACTCTTCTTTGATATTGAGGATAAAAGGTCAAAATCTGAAGAAGGAAATAATGTAGGAAGAATGTATGTATAGTGTATACTTATATGTATGCCAGATAAATCATGCAATTCTTCCGGTCTCGTGTCCACACCGGCAGCGAGAATGATCTCGAGTATCGTGAAGCCCTAATACATACATATCTATGTAATTATTGTGAGGGCAAACAGAGGATTCAAAAGCTTTTTGATTTGTTACTTTTTATGTACAAACTTTGAGTAACTTTCTTTTATTTTTTATTTTTTGAATAAACTACATTACTACGAAAACATATTTTTTTATCTGTTTAGTCGATTAGTTTATATCGCAAGCTAAGCTTATATTGTTTTTGACCGACCGACCGTCAATACCCCTATTGGAAAAGAGCTTAAGCATTTATTTAATTATGCCAAACGCTAAAAATTATTTGTGAAAAATACGCAGGTTGAATATTAAATTTTGAGAAAATGGAGGGATTCTGACATCTAAACTATTAAGATTATTATCACTTGTACGTATGAAAGACACAAGAAACCTAGATAAATATCTGCTTACTCAAACTTTTGACGAATTACAAAATTAGCTTGATTGGTGTTCGACTTGAGTTATAAAACACTTTTAATCTAATATAAGTAAATAATAGTTTTCGCAATTATGATCAATATCCTCTTTAGCGCATACTGTATAGAAGTCCCCAACGTTATATTTAAATCCAATCCTTTTACGAAGATAGAAAATTATATCACACATCACCGTCGCCACATCTTACCTGAAATAGAAAAGAAGAAACAGTATTAGTATTGGAGTACTATTAAGATTTGTAACAAACTTACTCCTAAGCATTTATTCTTTTAAGTAATAAAATTATAAGTAACTTTTCAGTTAAGCTCTAAATTCCTTTCATAATTCAAACTAAATTCTCCCACCCTCGTTCACGCATTGCCTGCCACAATTAAATGTAATCTCCTGAGATATGGGAATATGATTGTTTCCAGGGTTTGAACGTGTTTCCATCATGACAAGAATCTTAGGTAATAAGATGATGTATCCGGAAAGTGGGACGCCTTATCTATTTTACGACACTCTGTCAAAGCTCTTTATAAAGTAAACATAATCCAAACGAAAGTAGATCAGAATGCTGGGCATAGAGGACGACTCAAACCCTTTTTATTGCTGGAAGTAATGAGCTTAGGATTTAATTAATTCTGAAAAGTTTGCAAAGTAAAAAGTAATGTGATGTGAAGGCCCAAGTAATATGCCAGCGAAATGAGTCGCTTATTTGAAGTATGTAAATAGCCACTCAAGAGATTTTCAGTTTTCTTCTCAGTATAAGCAATATCGATTTTATGAAAATGAAATGTGGGACAGTAGAATATTATTCAAGAGACTAAAATGGGAACTTATCACGAGAACAGAAGCTAGCAGCGATTAACAGTCACCAAGAGAAAATCTTTTAGAATTTTCTTTAGTTTTATTTCCCATAGACTTTCCTGATAAGATCAAAGTTTCATGTCCTTTGAAGACACTTTTTAAAGCTTTTGTTGAAAAGCAGAGCCTGGAGTGCCTTTCTGGTGAACAACTTTTAAGTTACTTGGTAGGAAGTTCAATATTCATGAGTGCCTGTTCTTCTCTTGGATATGACCTGAAAGTCCAAAGAATTTTATTAGCCAAAATTGCTTTTGGCAGATTCAAAACATCCTCTGGGCGGTTTTAACCAAAAATATAAAGATTATATGTAGATGAGTGAGTAATGAAATAGTGGTTCGATTGTTTCTAAGAATTTCTAATAGATAGAAAGTTTGAATTTCATCTTCAGTAGGAGAAGTGTGTTATACCGGCTGAAATTTTGTCTGAAGGAATTTGTTATGCCTTAAAATCATATTATCATTTTCGCTGGGCAACTTTGATTTGAACAACAAAAATAGGCAAAAGCACTAAGTATACCGCTTGAAATTTTCGTACATTTAATTTTATGCTTTTGAAGCAAAAAAAACATTTACATAAAATTTAAGGTTAGATTAGGTTACGGCGCCGGCGAAAAAAGCTTTGCATAGATCACATCAAATCCATAGCGCTACCAAGGCTAGATGCCATATGTCCTGAAAGTTTCGTTTTGCGATCGTCGGAGAGCTACTCTATTAGTTAGTATCAAAGGTACTCGTCTCCTTAACGAACTTCAGAATACTTTTCATGCTGATTTTCGAGGATCCTTTTAAGCCTTCACTATTGTTGTTAAATAAATAATGGTTGTCCCGAACTTCCTGCCTTAGCAAGCGCAGGACAACATAAGAGGTGCTCTCAAGTTTCTTTTGTATTTTTTGTGACACTCACACACTTGCGTACGAATTTTTGTTTAATCACTTGAATAAACTGAATGAGAATAAGTTTTCTCTTTTATAGGTGCACTAAAAATTTTCGAATTCTTTCCTAATCACTAACGGCCTTTTCATTAATTTTACAGAAGAAAAAATTACAGATTTAGAACTCTACTGGTGCTGCAGTTGCTGATAACACATAGATAGCAATTTGTTTTTTTTTAATTTGCTAATTTTCAGTTACAAAAATATGTAAGTGCAAAATACGAGAAAATAATAATTCATTTATAGCAGAATTGGTTTTTTCCCACCTCATAACTTATCCGGCGAAAAAATATAAAATATGCAGGTATATACAAATATTCTTCTCAAAATGCGTCTTTTTATTGCATACATTTCTGTGAAGATCGGATAACCAAAGTGGCTATAATTTTCAGTCACTGAATTGTCGACACTCCACTATATTATTATTATATTATAAGTACCGTAATTTTTAATAAATGGGTTTTGGAAACCCCACAGCCCACAGCTAATTTTTAGATACTTAGAAATGCCAAGTGAAACCAACTGCTAAGTGAGTATGCCGTTCAGTCCGTAATTTTTGTTTAGAAATAAGTCTACGTGTTTTACTTATGAGTACGCTAAACCACCTGGAGCAGACAAAAACCGAGTTATGAGGAACACCTACAACTGAAAAGTAATGGAAAAGAACAACCGAATGAAGATAGCCAAGCAACAGCGAAAGTTCTCTAATTGAAATAACAAAAGATGAGAAATAAGTCATGTGAAATACAACAAGGCTCGCAAAATCTCTTCAGTAATGATGAACAAGACGTGACAGAATCTACACGAAGAGAACAGTTCTAAAGTTTTTATATAAAAATTCCGGTAAAAATAACGTTTCTCAATTGTAATGTGTTACAGTTGTACACACTGGTACACGTATTAAAACTGTCAGCTATCTTAATTTTACGGAACAGCACCGTAAATTTTGTGAACGATGAGCCCCGAATATATACAAAGAGTACTGTCAGTACTCGGGCAGTATAGGTGTACAAGGGCACCCGGATACCCAGGTGTTCGAAAACCCGGGCAGTTTACAAATCCACGGGTTACACATGTACACGTAGGCACTTTATAAGAAACAACAACACTTAAGAAAGAACAAACGTTTATGTTTCAACTAATTTAAAGATAGTAGCAGGTGGGTGGCGAGTAGTGCTGAGTATGTATCATTGCCGCATGAATGGGGGGGGGGACTAAATTAATATTTTTCACAATTTTAAAATTTTACGTTACACTTGTACTATCGCACTATTACAAATAAATTTGAAATTTTTCCAAGATGGCTTTCATAAATTAAATGACCAAAATTAAACTGTTTATTATTGCGTGGGAATACAGAGTGAATTTTCAGTTTCGCGGGATACCGCATTTTTAATCCCGCGGGATTCGCTCTCCGACTAAAGTTCTACCAACAATGATTGTAGATGCTGATGAACACAGAAGTGCTACTTATTTACACAGATTTGATCAAGAAAGGTAGAAAGGACTTTAAAAAACTTTGCCGATCAATAACGACATGCATTTGAAAAAATACTTGTTAGAAGAACAAAAAGACTAAAGTGTAATATTGAATAGTAAAAAAAACTGCTACAACGTAAACATGCCTATTTTCAACCGGTGAACTTCCTTCTCATTTCATTCTTTGGTCCTTCGGTCAAGCTGGCACCCTCACCTAAATGTCCGGGACCGATTTTCGAAAAAATCATCCCTTGCATTAAAAACAACCCCTATAAGAAATTGATCATTCTAAACCAGTGATGACCAAAGCTATATCCGCGGGCAAGTAAGCTTTTTAGCTTTTATTAATTCATATATGCACTTGTTTGGCTGTGTTCGGTTTACTGTTTTTGCGTTTTTTAATCCTTAAAACGTACAAAAGTAAAAAAAAATCTTCAGTATTTTCTTTTAAATACTTTTGTAAGCAATTATACAATATCTTGAAATATACATCCTTCTGCAAACATATTAGGGTTCTAAATTAAACAAAAAGTTCGAAACGATTCTAAAGCTTTTAAGCATTCCTCATATTAAGTTGTGTGAGTCTGACCATCCCTGTTCTAAACGGGGTGTGAAAAATTCAAACGCCAAAGAGTGAAGAAAGAAATGATTAATCCTGAATTTTGAAGATTTCGTTTTCGTAAATTGCGTACACAGACAAACAAGTGCATATACGAGGTAATAAAAGCTTAAAAGCGCACTTGCCCGCGGACATAGCTTTGGCCATCACTAGTTTAGATTGATCAATTTCTTATAGGGGTTGTTTTTATGCAAGGGATTATTTTTTCGAAAATCGATCCCGGCCATTTTAAAGCACATAAATAGCACTTAATTTTAACGCTGTTATTTTTTATCCAAGGCCAAGTAGAACCCCGCCAGAGGAGGTGCTATGCTAGCTTTCCGATAGCTGGCACGGGAAATTACAGCTGTGATTTGCCGCGTTAAATATCGAGCACAAAAATTTTTATTTGGGTACAAAATTAGCCCATAAAGAGCACATTATTTTGCCGTATCGCTTTATTAATTTTTCATAGGTGGCGGTGGCGGTGGCGGTGCCAGCTCACCCTCATTTTTTTATATAAACTATTTCACAAAATCAATTTTCAAAGACGGATTGTAAAAGCAAAATGTTCTTCGAATTCAAAAAGGAACTTCCCGTGATTCTCTTTATATGAAAAATATTTAAAAAAAAAATTATTATAATTGAAGGACCCCGAGATGCGCAAATGGTTGTATTTCCGACCATCAAAACTCTAACTTCCGATTACCGGCCATTACTACACCTATTTCCGACCAAGTAGAAGTGACTGTAAAATTCGATTTATTCGTAAATAATTGGGTATTTAGAATAAAAAATAGTTACTATTTGAAGTCAAAAAAACCACACATGAATATATCGGATTTATAAAATTTATTAATTTTGAAAACATGAAAATTTCTCATAAAAACATTTTCTTAAATGTAACAATAAGATATAAATTCTTTTCTATTATTACATAACATTTAATAATGACTTCTTAAGTTTATAAATGTAATGACACTTAAACTAATTTATTTTTTCTTTATTTCTTAAGGTTTTAATTTTAGGAACATCATAAGTCCCACGATTTGTCACCATTATGGGAGCGTCTATTGTGCACATTATTTCACTTATTAGATTTTTACAAATGTCATCCTTTTCTGGCCATTTCCAATAATGGCCACTCATTGTCATTGTCTGGATTTTGAATTTATCCTTCTCCACGTTCACCACTGTTCCTGGAAAATATTCGCCTTCATAATTGACAATGACAAAATCTCTAATTTTATAAGATAAACTCGAGTCTCCTGGTTCCGCATTCATGTGTGAATCTTCTAGTTGTAATTCGTCGGATTCGAATTTCAATCTTTTACTTCCTTTTTTGTTGATTCTATTCTCAGCTCTTCTTTTTTTTGTTCCTCCTGCTGAATGATATGTTGATTCTTTCTTGATAGCCAATATATTCTTCACAAATCGCCACAGTTGGAATCATTTTTGGCGTTTTCCTATGATTTTCTTTCCCGTCTTCTTGTTTTATTTTATTTCTATAATATTCCAATAAAGTGCATTTTTAAAAGGTGATGAACACTAACTTGAATTAATTGTTTCAGTGATTTTTACAGGTGTTATTTCTTTCATGTTCATGGCTAGATCACGTATAACTACTTCACGCGAAGACAAATCACTTGTACGTGAATCTAAAAAATTTCCGCACAAAATTTTTTGTGCACTATTATTTAAAACAGAAATAAAGTTTTACTTTAATCATAAACACTATTTCTTAATGCTGAAAGATTTCCACTCTATATTCGTAGGTCGAAAATACCCCCAATAAACCTAATCTCATCTCATCGGATTTCCGACCAAAATATTTTATTATTTTTTAAGAGTAAATAATAGTAATTAATAATTATAACTGCATCTTATAATTGTTTAAGATGTATACATACAAAAACATTAAACATATTTATTCTTAAGCTTGACAATTGCAAATGCAAAAAAAGACCGCCAAATTTAAGGATTTCGACATGATTTTTTTAGTAAATAGATTTTTCGCTCTAAATCATTACATTAAATTAAAAGTACACAAGTTAATTATTTGTTATTTCCAATATTATAACATAAATAACATAAATATATGTTCAAGTAAACCTCACCTCAATTGTATTCCCCAAAAAATTATTATTAACAAAAATAAAAAGTGGTCGGTGTTAGGAGGGTGGTCGGAGATAAGACGGTTTACTTTATGTTGTGAAAAACCGCACAAGTAATTGCCATTGGTTCGGAAATCCATTTTACATACGAAAAATGGGTTAGAATAAGTAGTCAGAATAATTAATTGCATCCCCTGAAAATGAGTCTTGAAGGTCTCTTTAGAAGTAATGCCACCAGCTGGCCTTATCTGCGACATCTGACGTATCTATTAAATCCAAAAAACTACGAAAAGAGCTTTAAAACACATAATGCGTTTTTCAAACCACCTAAAAAGTCCGTCAAGAGCTAAAGAAACTCTTAGAGATATAAGAAAAATTATTGTTGAAATTATTTTGTATATTTGTTTTGTTATTTAAAAGTCATAACAAGTAAATTGAAGGCAATTCTGCCCGGTTTCAAATTTTTTCTAAGGATTATTAAAAATTGCGGGGGATTGACCGAAATCGTGCGAGATCGCAAACACTAGGGACAGAGGAGGCGTGGGTTGCATGGAGATGCCAAGACTACGGGAGAATAGATGGATAAGCGGTGGTCAAGTACTAGGGTGTAATAAAAAATACTTTGCTTGATTTCAGAGTGGGTGGGACGAATGACCAAGAAAGCTGGCTGGTTGTATATGGGAGGTAGATGGGAGGCGGATTCGTGTTTGAAGGTAAGTTGTCTGGAGTTGTATGGGAGGGGGGGGGGATTTAAGTTAAGTGAGTAATACTAAGGATGAATCACGAATTATCGGTAGAGAGGGAGAGCAATAAGAGAAAATAATAATAGGGTAATGGGTGCAGGCATTGTGGGGGTGGGTGGTGTGTGGATGGTAGACCCATCCCGTTCCCATATACACGGGTGCCCGTGAAATACGAAGGTCTAATTGCAACACGATTGCGATAAGTGAAACCGTATTTCTTCCTAGGTTTTTTCTTGGCCGCGACAATTTTATCTTTTGAAAGAAATTCGAAAATCGCTTTGAAGAATCAAAAGACTTTTTAAGATAAAGAAAATTCTGAAATTAGTCGAAAAACTACCACCAATTTCTAGACATCTCTCGCAACACTGCTCTTGAAAAATACTTCGCTTTCGTATTGCTTGACTCGTGCAAATTCCCAGAAAAAGACTGTAATCCGTACCAGAAAGTTGTGGATGAAAGAAGACTAATGTAATGCACAAAATACGAATATAATATACACACACCCATCAAAAACTCTCTCTTACGGAGCGAAACGATTCATTCTCTATTATCTTCAGGCAAATGTGTAGTCGCGAATTGCATTAAATTATGTATATCTTTCTCTACTGCCAGTAACATCCTTGGGAAGCATGAGGCGAGAGAAGAAACCCACCCGATTCGATTACCAAAATTGCAAGAGAGCCTATAATTTATGTTGAATTCCGAACCCCTGACATTGCTATGCAAGGCATATTGGCTCTTTAGAATGATCTTTTATATTAAAAAGGTCGTAGTGAAACTATAAAAACAAGGATCGCCTTAATATTGAAATTAGTCCCTGCATAAATAACTAAAAAGAAACGAAAAGAATTTAACTAATGCGAATTAAGGAGTCACAATATTCTCTAGGGAGTAGAAGGTTCTCCGTTATGTGTTGAGTTATCTGAATGTGACAAAGAATTTATATTTTTCAAGCTGCTCCATTTAAATGCCACTGGCGAAAATGCAATGGGGTTTTTGCCAAGTTGGTATTTTATCCAAAATGAAAATATTTTCTCATTTTCTCGAGGAAGGATAATGAAAATTCTCCTTTGCACATTTTTCAAGGAGCAGAAGTTAAATTCACGTTTTCAGGCACTTTTTGTCTTAATTTGGCTAATTAACCAGAGAAGCTTTCAAAGCGAGGAGTAAACCGCCATGGCATCCTTTTAACGATCCTTAATGAAGTTCAGAAACAAACTTTTGTGGGACATTAGTTCTATGCATTTCAAGTATCTCCCGTCTTCCTGGCGGCACCATGAAACTTCTATAGCACCTACCAAAACACATTCTATCAACGAACATATAAGCAAGCCGGTATTTAGAAGTTTCATAAATTTTGAATCAAAGGCACCAAGTACTCTAGGGAAGAAAACAAGAATCTAATTCCACTCCCGGATTCGCCTGATTTAGAATTAGGTAAAAAGAAAGACGAAAGCTTCTTTAAACTTCACTTTTTGTGTAGTATTTACGGCACTTTCAGGAGCGTTCTATTCCCTTCTTCCAGAGGCATTAAATTCTAAACAAAGAGTTTTGTCACGTACGTAAAAAGCTCGTTATATTTTCTTGTTTGACTCACTTAGCAGCTTGAGTTTCTTGCACGTTGCATGAACGTAAATACACTCCCTGGCATAAAATCGAGTCCTAGCACAAACAGTTTTAAGAGGAGTTCCAAAGATTTGTTGTTCCATTTGGGAACAGTCAAAGTCGCTTCCGTTGTACGTCTTTACCCTCGCATTTCCCTTGCATCATCGTAAAACGTAACTGCGTTTTCCCTCCGGTTTTTAGGGATTTTATTTACTCGTTGGGAAGCTTTGCTTTTGTCCTTGATGACATGATTTTGTCTCTTTGCGACATTATTATTGGAATGCTGCATAAAATTTATTGCCAAATTCATAGTTTTGCATATTTCAGCGTCGCTGCGGAGCGAGGAGCAAAATGCATTTGATTCGAAAACTTTTCTACTTTTTGTCCTCAGACTGCGTCAATTTTTATCAACTTTACTGGAATAAGAAGTAAAGTTAGACAAAATAAACATTTCTTCCTAAAACTGATTTAATTAAGGAAAGTCTGACGATTTTTGTTGTTCTGTTGTTTGAAAGTTTTATTTTTAGAATACCTTCAGTATTTACTTAATTTGCAGTACAACAAGTTTTGCAGTTTTTGAGTTTCGCTATAACAATAGCCGTTTACTTAGCTTTTATCATCTCTCATTAGCAAATGTTTTCATTTGTTTCAAGCTGAAGCAAAATTTGTTTCGTAATGCTATGCTTCAGAGATATGCTGCTATAGTAGTTCGGTAACTAATGGATTCATTTACTTGTTATAAAAACACAACTTTATAGCTTTCTACCAATCTGAAGTATTTTTTTGCAACGAATTCTTTGTGTTCTGTCAAAGTAAAATACTGTTGAAATAGTTTTTCAGAAAACGATAAAACCATTCAGTTGGATTCCTTCTTACAATTCTATTTATCAGTAAGTAGTAAAATTTTAAATATTTATCAACTTGAAAACTGAAAAAGTGCAATTAGCGTCGATGGAAAGAAATATTCACCTAAGTGACATTCTCAGAATTTTACAAGTACGGGAAAAATATTTGTAATAAATTTCCATCCATTGGAAGAGAGTAATGTAATTTTGAAAAAATCGAGTTATGAAGTTTAATATAATATTTAATTTTATGTATTTTTGTGATATTTTGAAGTCGGTGCATATTAAACAAACCTGTGTGTCCTATTTTTGACCTGGCTCTTACTAAAGATTTATTTAAACGATCTCTGTTGTCTTTGCACCCTGATTGTAGTGTTTGGGATTGTTCTTATTTTGTTTTTTGTTTACTAATATTTTATTGCATGGGTTGTGGGAGCCTCATTCATCTCAATATTTGTTATATTCTGGTGAATAGGTCAATTGATTCCAGGCCTCTGCCTGTAAAGTGCGCCTTCTGAGTTAGAAGGGTTAATTCTATTATAAAACAACTACCTATCCACGCATACCTATACTCGAAATCATAAACAAGTAAGACTGTGGATTGAATATGTGTTATTGTATATAGATAATAATAGACATAAAAATAAATAATATTTTACAGAGTTTAACGAAGGTTTTCACGATTCTCGAGATAATTCACGCTGCGGGTGTCGATATTTACACGAGACCAATATTATTGGTAACATTGAGATTACGAGATCGAGATTGAACTGACGGGAGTGTTTTTATTATTTTATTATGGATAATTTTTTTTAGTTGTTACAGCTTTTATGTCGCTCCGAAAAGTGGCAATTGTATAATTAATGTGGCATATAAGTATAAACTGCTCTCTCATCATTCGCTTTTTCTACATTATTTCCTTCTTTAGATATTGCATTTTATCCCCTATAGCATAGAACAGCCTTTGTTACCTTGTTCAGGGTGACGGGAATAAGAAGAAAATGTATATAAATATCACTTGTCCTCGCTCCAAGCTTTCGCACCCAGATTCCGTGTTTTTATATCGCCGAGAGCGAGACCAGACCGAGATTGGCGTTTATATCGTCGAGATTGCGAAGAGCGCAAGAACGCCTTCGCCTTGACGAGACCGGGACCGATATATGCCAAAATCTCGGTGCCGTGAAGCCCTAGTTTAGCGCTTTTTGCGAAGTCGGTTCACTTTTTTTAAAACTATTTTATTTTTTTACCTTTTAGTGTCTTCAAATATAAGTTCGGTCTTCAGATGCATGGTTAGACATCATCCATCTTGCATGGAGCCTTTCTGGTCTTTTAAACAACATTCCAAAATCAAATTCAACTTAATAATGTTCCGTTGATTTTCACAAACTAGTTTTAATATCATGGTAAAAAAGCATATAAAGATATCACAGGGTTCTCGTCCGCAGTGTAGCAATGATATCAACCTGACAGATTGATGCATACCTCTTTTTTACCTAATGTTTTGAAAAAATACAAAGTTATAAATTAAAGTTATTAATTATTCAACAACAAACGTTTTTGTTCCATTAAACTTACTCTAATATAAGAATGCATTATTGCTGCAGTAATGCATTATTGAGTTTCGTACTACTGATTGCTCGGAGCGTTGGAATTATTTTGTCTGCATAATTTTGCTGAGTTCGATATCGTGTTACGGTTAAATCCACATGTAGAGGGATGTGGTGACCCAGAAGAGAGAAAAGTTAAAATAAGGGAGAACATTGCTAATATTTGCATTACCGAACATGTATCGTCCTCTGGTGTCCAACTGCAGTTGGTTCGACTGATTCTGCAAAGCAATTTTGTTTATTTTCAGATAAAATGATATAAAGATTAGTTACTTTAGGGACCACTTTTCTATTCGCACCAAAACTTATACAATTGGGCTACCAATAACTGAAAGCATTAAACGGTAGACATCTTAAGCTCACTTAGGCCCCAGAAGATAATATTGGGTCTCAGAAATAGTTAGTGGCGTTTACCCTGATATATGGCTTCAATTGCAAATAACTCCGCAATTGCAAATAAGACCGCAGCGACACCACTAAATGCTCGTTTGAATGGTGACAGTTCGAGTGTTACTTTTGTAAGAAGATTTTGTCAGGCAATAATAAAACCAGAGCGGTTGATTTAATAATTTATTTAAAAACTAGCGCGCTTTACAGAGGCCTCTTACCGACTGACCTACTTAACTACTTAATACAAAGTACAGAGTACAGCATCCGAAAACCTAACGGGCTAAAAGACTAAAGCAATTATCGAGAGCACATTAACAATGCTTGTTTGGTAAAATGAAATGACAATACAAGAGAATACAATACAAATGCAATAGCGTTACAGAATACACTTTGTCTCTTAAAATATGATTACGCTTTCAGTGTATAAACAACGAAATTGGTGCAGAGGTTGGAAAATTGTTTGCGTTTGAAAATGGAGAAAAGTAATGAAAAATTGCGCTATATTTTGCATATTGACAACGCTCTAAAGCCTGTGAAAACTACTTGATTCAGTTTTTAACCAGAAACCACAGAAGTTCTTCACCGATGGCATCATGGCTCTACCCGAAAAATGGCGAAACATTGTCGATAATAATGGAGCATATTTGGTTTAAGGAAATTCATTTTCACACTATAAGAAAACCAGTTGAAATTTACTAAAAAAACGCCACAGACCCAATATTTTGAACACGTGAGAAGAGCTGTCAAAGTAAATTTGCGAAGATATCTTTATTTTTATGCGGCAAGAAATTTTGTATGAGACACCAGGTAATATAAAACGTCCCGAAGAGCACAAAAATAGAGAAAAAAGAAAAACAAATATTTTTAAATAAAGCTCTTTCAAATTCGAAATAATAAATGGGAAAACAATTGGAAAAATTCTGGAAAAACTAGGCAAAAACGTCAATAGTGGGCAAAATTCTAAACAAACTTTTTTTCGACTTAAACTTTTATTTGCGTCCATTGAAGCTAAAAAAAAAAAAACAGTGAAAATATGACGTCCTTTTTCAAACGGCCGCCATTTTAATATCCGGTGCTTTTCCGAAAATTTAAAAACGATAAGGCCTCCCAAATGTCATGTAGATTAATTATTTTTAACCGCTTTTGTTTCAGATTAACTGACAAAGGGGTGGAAAATCCCGCGCAGACCAATGACGCGGTGCATGGCTTATGGATTTTGGATTTTTTTTTTTACGAAAAAATTTGAAAGTATTCTTTATTTATGGGGAAATAAATTATATTAACTGCCGTTTGAATAAATATTCATAATATACCCGAAAAAAATCCCAAAGTTGACGCATTGTTGCCTATGAACGATAAGTTCCTTAGTGCATTTTTTTTTTGGTTTTGTTTAACGTGATATGTTTGCCTTTTCATTTATTTTAATTAAATTAAGTTTAATTTGATCTCTTGGCTTTTCATTTAGTACATTGAAGTAAGTTTCCATTTTGTGCGCATAACAATCGACGCTTTAGATTTTTCAAAAGATGAAGTGTCGTATGCTACTCTTTTAGTCAAACTTAAATGGGATGACAACAGTTCCAAAGGTGTACTTTATAAAAAAAAGTAAGTCAAGTATGAACGATGAATATAACAAAAAATTAACGACTTTCGGACTTTTTCCTTAACTTGTGCTGTGAGACCTTGCTTCTTGCCAAATTTCATGATTATAGGTCAACGGGAAGTTGAGGTTTTGATTTATTTGCGAGTGTCGGACTTGAGAGACAGGCGGATATGGCTAGAAATTAAAAATGTTCGGACTTTTTCCGTTACTTGTGCCGTGAGACCTCACTTTTGCCAAATTTCATGATTCTAGGTCAACGGGAAGTACCCTATAGGTTTTGATTTATTTGCGAGTGTCAAAATATGCGGCAAAATGGGCGTATTACGGGACATAAATGGCAGTATTTTATTATTAGAAGCTTGATTTTTTTACAGCTCTAAGCTTACCTTAATATTTGATATTAATTTCAACTCGATAACTCCAGGCGTTCCTGCGGAAAAGGGTCGTGAGAGAAATACTGACAACCATCCAGCAGGCGGACGGACAACGAAGTGATCCTATAAGGGTTTCTTTTTCTCGTTTTGAGGTACGAAACCTTAAAAAGGAAACAGAAACATTCAAATCCGGCCACATATTATAAGCCCATTCCATACGAAAACCCTAGATTAAAATCCAGACTCAAGTTCAAAATTTTTCATCATAGTATCAGTAAAAAAATTGAACCGAATCACACTCATAAAAATCGATCGACGCGTTATAAAACTAGGTGCCACAATTCCATCCAAAAACCACAACGTTCGTCATGATACAAGATACTCTAAACACAATAATCACTTTATCCAAATCAGTTCCCGCAGTACCAAGAAAAGCTATCTTTCCACCCTCAACACCCTAGGTCCAAAACTTTTGTCATAGTAGAAATGAAATAATATATTCTATACAACAAAATAAGAATCATTCAAATTAGTCTATGCGTTATAAAGTTACAGCAAAGGAAGAATCATCGAAATCGATGCAAACGTTACGAAGTTAGGCTTAACCCCCCCACCATCACACCTAGGTTCCAAATTTATTTCTAATTCGAACCACGAAGTAAGTTGCTGTAACTTATGTATTAGCATTCGAACGTATTATATAAATGTATTATATGAATTTCCGTTCACATCTCCTGTAACATTTGATTTACTTTGGATATTTACTGTCAGTTAGTTGTAATCCAGACAACACGTTGAATTACAAAACTCGGTGTTCTCATTTAAACTGGTTATGCCACAGTTAGTTACTGCCAACCCCTACCCTCACCCATACAAAAATTTGTTGACGTGGTATCAGTGGGGGATCATATTGTATATAATAAATAATAAAGCATCTTAATCGACTACCCCTGCCCATCACCTCTCTAACTGGAACAATAAAAGAAACATACTCTACACATCAAAAAGAGAATCATCCAAATTGGCTTATACGTAACAAAGTTCGAACGCTTTCCCTCTTCTACCACCAAGAAAATATTTTACATGTTACCAATGGGAGGACATACTCAATGCAACAACAAAAATAATACATATCGAACTTAAAAGTCTTGTTTTTGGAAGTCGGTTAAAAAATCTAAGCTTCCAAGTAAACCTTGCGAGTTATTTAAGGTCAAAGGTCTAAGAAAATTAGTTTTTTGTGAGTACTTCGCTTTCTATTAGTTGTACGCTAATTTCAATTATTCGAAAATTCTCTACAAAACAGGTATGTACAAATTTGCTTGACCAACCCACAACATCAGACGCACAACAACATTTTTATCTTGTATATTATTAGGTATAAACTGGGAAGATGCTTAGATTCTCAACAGTGGGGATGGATATTTAAAGCAATTTCTTTTATCTGCTACGATGGTTTTTGGAATGACTCATCACTGCGTCATCGGTCTTTTAACTGTTAGGGTGACAATGTTAAAAGAATGTGTTAATTAAATTAGCTTATTTTTAATTAGTACTTCTCCCCTTTGGAACGAGCAAAACTTATTGTTATTACTAATTTGAATTATCTTTCAGAAGCCTGAGTGTGGTCCGGTAAAAGTTGAATAATTTTAAATATGCCGTGCGCTCATTGATAGCTTTATTTTTTGAAGTGAGAATTGAAAATCTTCCAAAGCCACCGAGAGTTGCGACTGTCTATGGTAGTGTTAGGTTCTTGCACCCTAAAAACATCTCTCTAGGCATTAGCCTTGACACTCAGCGAGGGATACCAGAACTAATGCAGTTTTCTTCCATCACCTCAGTTCCCCGGATCAAAGCAAGTATTTACTTATGCGACACCTCTCCTAGCGGTTCGGCCTCCATCCACTGGTGCACTAGCAGTCTTCTTCTTCCACTTAAGTAGGGCATTGGTGCACTATTTGCACCGCGGTCTCTTGCTCCTCCAGACACAGTCTACGCAGATATCATCCTCAAGCATATTAATCTTCTTTAGATGACACCCGAAAATTTCATATCCTTTTAATATTGCCATTGCCTTATCTTAAGGAACATCGATCCATATTTACAACCTTCCTCTGTTCGGCATCTTAGCCTGCCTGCACGAGTTCGCGACGGTCCACTGTTTACAGTGCTCTTTCGTGCACCACAATTTCCAACAGGCCCGCTGCCATGCTTCTGTATGATCTAACCAAAATAAATGTAACCCAATCAAATCAAATTAAATCGTAAGTAATCTACCGCTCAAATTTGACGTAAAAAATGAAAAAATGGATCGGATATGACCCAATAAAATTCACATCGATTACCTACATATTTTAGAGTATATTTGATTACGTATTACATAATTATATATTATTTGATTGATTACTTGTATCGAATTGAACCTTGTATGAGCATGCGTGATCTATAATTTAAACCGAAATAGAGATTTCTTAAATGTAACTCTCATTTTAAGAAAATCTAGTAAATTTAAGTCAAATTCTAATAAAAAACTTCAGTACAGATATGCAGATTCCACACATAATTTTTTATTTACATAGTTTATAGATTTACACATTCTTAAAATAGCTGACCAATTACCAGTATCAACTGTAAAAAGCAATGACATAATAAGATAGAAATCTAGAATCGAATAAATTATTTAAAATTAAATTGAGGATAAAGTTGTATAGATTTGATTGAAAGATTAAAGTCAATATTATGATACGATTGGCTTATGAACAGCATAATTCATACGAAATCCTTATTTTTTTATGTCTGACCGGGCATAACTTCGTAACGCGTTGACCGATTTTAATAATTCCTTATTTGTTAAGTAGAGTATGTATGTTCATCGATTGGTACCATTTCATTTTTGGTGGGGTGGAGGGTGGGGGTGAAACCTAATTTTGTAAAGCTACCGATTTGGATGGTTCTTTTTTTCTTGTACAGAGTATGATCCCCCATTGCCAATAGGAGAAAAAAATTTGGCCTAGGGTGGGAGGAGGGGTAGTTTAACTGCGTAACACGTGAACCGATTTGGATAATTCTTTTTCTGTTGGGTAGAGTATAATCCCTGGTTGATACCACGAGAAAAAAATTTTGGTTGGGCGGAGGTGGGGGTGAAACCTAGCTTTGTAACGCGTGGACCGATTTGGATGATTCTTTTTTTGTTGTACAGAGTATGATCCCCCATTGCTAATTAGGAGAAATTTGATCTAGGGTTGGGGGAGGGGTAGTCTAACTTCGAAACGCGTGGACCTATTTGGATAATTCTTTTTCTGTTGGGTAGAATATGTTCCCTGGTTGATACCACGAGAAAAATAATGTTGGCGGGGTGGAAGTAGAACCTAATTTTGTAACGCGTGGACCGATTTGGATGCTTGTTTTGCTGTTGTATAAAGTGTGATCCCCCAATGCTAATAGGAGAATAATTTGGTCCTATGGTGGGGTGGGGGAGGGGTGGGGGAGGGGAGGGGGAGTGGTAGTCTAACTTCGTAACGTGTGCACCGATTTCGATGATTCTTTTTCTGCTGGGTATGGGTATGTTCCTTGATTGATAACACGAGAAAAAATTTTTAATGGGATGGAGGTGGGGGTAAGGGGTTGAACCTAACTTTTTAACGCGTGGACCGATTTGGATTGTTCTTTTTTCGACTAGAAAATAAGCATTTCGAAACAGATGTTCGGCGCAACACTTGCCGTACGCCTCACCCCTCCTATCAATCCTTTTGTACTTCGAGTGTTAGTAGTGGGAAGGAAACGATATCTATGTACGTAGCAGTAATATTTCAAGTATTCAGTATTTCTTTAGGTTTTTTGTGGCCGGCTACATCCATAAGATTTCCGTGACTCGATTCTGCAACAGCACAGCGCAGCTGGTGTAAATATCTGCAGCATCGGCGAGAAAATAAGTCTTTAACCCATAGACCTGCCCTAGATCGAATGGTGCAGAAATATGTAAAATAAATCTATAAAGATCTTGTGGAAAAGCATCTTTTCAAAGGATGCTTAGGAAGGAACACCAAAAATATTATTGAGGGCATTCAAGATGCGATTAGTATGAATACTGCAAAGGTACGACCAAACTGAGAAAACTTATTTGTTAAGAGTCAAAGAAGTGGGCAATAAATAAGTCTAGCAATATACGGGGATAATTAAACACTTTATCCTATCTTTTCATGAAACCGAAAGCAAGAATGGGTTTATTTACTATACCGTCGATATTACCGCCAAAGCCAGTTCAGCCAAAGATCTACGCAGCTAAGGATAACAGGAGCGTTTTACGAGAAAAGGATATAGTTATACACTGACTAATACTAAGTATCAAAAAATTAATGGGTGGTTCCATCAAACTAGGATAACTATATTTTTGACGCAATTTGCTCGTATTAAAATTGATAATTTGTTAAAATTACGATAGTAAGGTTATAAATCAAAAGGTGTATTTTATAACCTGGAAGTAAATAAATAATTGTTTTCCAAAAATCCCTCCCAACACATCCTAAATGTCAGTCCCCAGCCATGCCGGTACATCATAGATTCATTTTCAAGCGTTCATATTTCAGAAAAATACGATATATTGACTTTTATTGTTTATTGCTGTTAAAAATTGCAGTATTTAACTTTATATATAAATTCAATAGAATATTGAAAGAAATCCTTAGAATTTTTGTTGAAATCAAAGTAGTGCCCGCAAACTTATTCATCAGGCCCTATCTACTTTTAAGCATTGAAAATACGCGGGTATCCGAGCAGAAGAGTGAATGTAAACTAAATGACAAGTAAAAATAAGTGAAAAAGGCCAATATTGGTGACAAATCCATAGTTTTCGGTATCAGTAAGATAAATAATGACATTCCGGATGACGTTAAATAATTTGATGATAAGACATACCTATGGATGTGGGTGTACAAATAATCGAAACCAACCGAAATTAGAGTGAGAATCCATAATTTTTGGAGTCGCTGATAGGGATAATGTCACTTCCGATGCCGTTAAGATACATAGGGGAACGAACTGATAGGTAAAAATAATTGAAACCGACACTCAGGAATTTCAGTGTTGACTAAAAGACAATTTGTCGTATTATTTGATTTCTTAAATGCTATTTATACAAAAATATTGACTTATTAAAGCTGAATTTACAATTATTGACATATTTATTTCTTATGATATGCCTGAAAATAGTTGAAATAAATTGCTGTTTCATGCAAGTAGCTCAATCAAGCAAGGTAAGAAAGATGACACCGACACCTATTTGCTTGCCGCAAACTTTTCAAAGTTCATGTATTTCTTGTTTTGGTTATTTAGTAATGTAAGTAATTATGAAGAGTTGAATGAAGTGACTTTTGTTATCATCGCAGAATGAGTTGTAGCAATGATTTGTAGGGTTTTAATTTCATGATCGTTTGATCACTCTTAAAATACTATATAGAGTAACTAATCCTTTTAAATTCGTATAATAGATGTATTTACCTTTATATAAACTGTCGGAAAGGCCAATATCACTTAAAACCCTCATAAGACAAATCAAGAATAAAAGTTGCCCTTTTTATATGGAATCACCAATTATAAACGACATCTGAGTCAGAGTTTAAAATATAGCCTTCGTGTGCACAAGAAATAGCACTAAAAATTTTAGCGTCGTCAGCGAAACACACAAATAGAACTAGATAAGTATGTGCAATATAAAATATCATTTCACTTCATATAAAATTAGCGAAGCATCATTTTTCAAAACTAACGCAAATATTTTTAGTAGAGGCAAAATATTCCATTTCGTTTCGTCAAAGTTATTACACTAACTTTATATATGAAAGTGGTGTAAGTCCATTTTGAAAATAATTTAAATCTTATATTCATTTTATCGAACAAATTTTACAACTTTTAAATTATATATTTAATAGAACTTTCAATGATGTTATCCTTTAGAATAAAACAAACAAACCTTTCCTAAGTCGAAATTGTCGATTCTTTATGTTGGCTTAAAGCTTAAATGTTGACTTATTTTATAAGTGGACTTACACCACTTTTAAAATAAACAGTCCACATATCATTTTCAACAAGGAACATATACTTATTTTGAAAATAACTTTAAAAACATTAAATATTCTTGTGAAAAGCCATCACGTTTAGTATGCTCGAGTTGATAGCTAGACATCACAATTCCTAAAATATGTGCACTTGTTTCAAAGCAAATTACATTTATCATATCAAGTAGACGCAAGCAGGTAACATCTGCATATTGTTTGTGCCGTCACGTAGAACCAAACCATATGTCAAGTTCGCTCTCCATATTTTGACCCAAATGCTGAAATAGTTTTCATATGTTTCGCAACAGCTTCGTGTTCAAAGTCTATTCCCACATGGAAACATTTCTTTTCCCACATTTCCTTCTATGCTAAATGGTTTTCACGGTCGATGTTGTGCTTACTATTTATTTATGTACTGTGAAGTTTCTCTCGGCTTCTTGTGTGGTATTCTTGTGAGCCTTGTAAGTGTAACCAAACTTGTATGGTGTTTAACAATTCCGAATGAGTGGCTCATAATATATGACTTACATTACACCTTAATGAGCTTTTTGCGGAAGAAACGTTTACCACTGTGACCTCATTTGGTAAATTGTGGCAGTTTGACCCTTCTGGGCAATAAACTCCGAGATGATTACCTCATTTAGAGTTTTTCATGCGAACTTCCCTTAAGTTTGTTCTCTACTAAGTATACCAATTTTGAACGATAAACTACCCAAGGTAACAAGAAGTTCATGAGAATTGCTGCTTTGTGAAGAAATACTTCCTTCACTGTTTTGCTGTTAAGCATGGGCACGACGTTTGATTTATGGTGCTTTTCTTCAAAAGTAGACCAATCACGCTATTGTTTAAAGAACTCAGCATTTCAATGTAGCTCCGTTTTCAGCGCTAAAATACACCCATTTGGTATTTTAGTGAAATTTTACGGATTAATTTGATTACAAAATGCAGCGAAAGGTGATCCTAACAATGAAATCAAGTAAATTTATGATATGAACGACAGTGGAACTGTGTAAAATTGGCTCTATTTAAAAAGTTTAATTAACAATAATAACTAATCTGACTTTATATATTTAAGCAAAAGCTAATTTAGTGAGGCAGAACAAATTAATCCATACAACAATCATTTCAGAGTTAATTTAGAGAGACAAAACAAATTACAGATTAAGATACGTTTTGACATTCAATTTATTATAATAAGGTAAGTTTGTTTAAAGACGTGATAGTTATATAGTCCCTCATTATTATAGATGGATGTACACAGAGATAAATTATCATGAAATTATATTGTTACGCATCGTAAGAAAACTGTTTATCATCAAAATAAGAAGCCGATGAAATTTATATTTATGTATTATTTCAGATTCGTCAAAGCTGACTACTAACAAAGACGTTTAATGTTAACCTACGGAAAATAAACCTTAATCTAGTAACAAAGACTAATTAATCCATAGCTGAAGTTGCTTCTTAAGCTGAAACTTGGAGAAATTCAGAGCAGAGCAAGCGAAGCTCTCACTGAAGAGGTGAGATTTTGAAACTATTGCCACATGTACAGAGTTCAGTCATAAGGAACGTGAAGGAAGTTTTAGTCCCTCAGGGAGCAGACGGAAACTGAACTGCTCACAGAGTCCTGCAATACGGATGAGTTTACCGCTGCTTCCGGCAAGTCCAAATGTTGCGCCTCTTTTCAACTGTGCCCAAGGAAATTAAACAGAATCTGCCACGATATGAAGGAAGAGAAACAGGATTATTCCAGGGCAGGCCACGAATTGCGAACTTCTGCATTACCACGATGCGATTGATGTGCGTCACAAAGTAAGGAGTTTGTAATATATGATAGGGGGTAGACTTTCAATATTTTAGTTCTTTGAGGCAGAAACCATTTTCCACCTTCACCTATATATTTACCTAAGAAAAACTTTTAAAATTCTTTCGGTATGAATTTCATAAAAAGTTTGAAAAAAACTTTTTGTGTTTTAAGAATTTTATTTCGTTTTGAGTGTGGTTTAGCTTTTCAACACCAGGATACAATTAAAATCAAATCACCTAAATCCCTGACAGGAAAAGTAAATACATAGTCAATGAGTAATTGATGTGAAATTATAATAGGTCGCGTAACTTTTTATGATAAGTAGTGTGATTGAATGAAAGTTTTTCGTTTTCATTAAAGAATTTGTATTCAATACAAATCAAAATTCTTTATAACGGCTACGAATAATTTTATGTATACGTCATTACAACAATTCTTTTAATTAGTTTATTCATAAAATTTTTAAGAAAGATTATTATTTTTTACTTAACGATAATTAACTTAAAAACATAAATTTAAACTTGCATCAACTGGCTTAGCGTATTCCAGGATCGGTCTGACGAAGGTACAATATAGAAGCCTGGTTAAGTAGGGGTCGTCAAGCTCCCTGGTTCAAATCAGTGAACCTATTAGGTCTACACAAGATACTACTATAGAGTAGTCAAAGACAATAGAACGTTTCTTGCGGGAGAAAGTCATGACAGTTCACATACCAGCCTTCAGTGGAAGATGATTGCTATAACACCAGTGACGAAACGTAGCCAGGTCAGTGTTTATAAGAGTACAATGAGTGCCACCAGAAACGGTACGAAATATCTTAACGTCATCGGCATAACACAAAATTCCTGAGCTGGGAAGACGCGGCGAGACATCGTTGATATACAGAGCCAAGAGGAGGGGCGACGAATTCTGCCCTGAGGCACTCAGAATAGACAAAGTAATCAATGGAGGAGAAAGAGGATAATCAACAAAACGGGGAGGGAACCCAAACAGTGAAAGCTTGTGAAAAAGGATGCCGCGCTTATCCTATTGAAGGCCTTACTAAGTTCAGTGAATACGTAGTCTACTTGTTTACACGATTCAATGATAGGGAAGGAGTGATTAACGAAGGTTGTTGGTAGCAGATTTCCCTTTAGTAACACCGTGCTGGAAGGAGTCCATGAGAGGCCTATAGTAAAAGCGCAGCATATCACTTATTGAAGCTTCGGAAATCTTCACAGCATAGTACAAGTTTGCGATGGGCCTGTAATTAGATATATCACATTAATTGCCGTAGGCGGCGGAAATCACTGTACAAATTAGTATACTAATCTCTTAGTAATAAATTACTGCCGTAATTGTGTTATTAAAGAATTGATCGCGATTATGTTAAGAATGTAATTCGATATTAATTCTAAGTCAACCACCTGATGATATATATTTGCAGCTTGGTTTGGATGTAAATGTTTATTAAAATACTACCCACTTCCAATTACTCTCCCCAGGCAATATTATAGTTAAATCAACGTTTCAAATGGTATTGAAGATTTCAAAAATTGTGCCTAGGTCTAAGAGGTCTACAAATCCTGTGAGAACATCGCCTGAAATCTATCCAAGCGTTTCTTGCTAACGGTTTTGAATAAGTACTTTAGACGCAGATTGTACACTATCTAGAAAACACCAACCTTTTGTAAGATTTCCAATAAGGTTTCGAAACTAAGCACAACTGTACCACGGCCTTGCTCAAAATTACTGACGACATAAGAATTTCTTCTGACAATGATGAATTTACAACGCTGATTCTTCTTGACTTCTTGAATTCCTATGTCAAAGTTCATGAAGGATCTTGTTTTGGAAACTTGTTTCAATATTTAGTTTTTGTAAGGTCCCATGTAATTAAATATTGTCATATTTGAGAGGACGTAAACAAAAGGTTATTTACAATGATAAGTCAAACGATTATCCTCCTATCTTAAGCGGTGTGCATCAGGTATCTATTCTCGGCCCTCTTTTATTTTTAATGTTTATTAATGAGATTACCCCTGTTATACGGTCCTGCCACTATCATTATACGGATGATATACATCACGAAAAATACTCTTACAGCTATCAAGTACAGACATTTACCTATAGAGATATCCAGGTTTACAGAGTTCACGTTTTTTTATTGTTTATTTCCAGGACAGTACATTTAAATATGGAATGAATAAAATAGTACTGTTCCAGTGATTTTCCTAAGAATTCGGCAACTCCGATCTCATACGGTTATTTTAAGACCTTATTATATGCCAGAAATAAAATTAAAAATGAATTAAGTGGTGAGCGAAACATGTCTCAAGACCTCTATGCAAGCCACCAAGAGAAGCTGGGTAACGCAAGACAATCGCAATCCCACACAATCGCCGGCTGAGCGAAGTGGTTCGCTACTATTTGCAACTGGCTCTTGTAGATCAGTGTGCAGCTAGCAACAAAGCCTCTGCTGAACGGTGGGCGTGTGTGGAAGCAAGGTTGTCCGAAATGGTGATGGACCATATACTTCCTCACCAGGAAGGGCAGCCAAAACTGAACTGTTTCCGGTCTAGCAGCCAGTGTCCTTATTCCGTCGACTTGATCGATGGTACCGACGAACTGTTGGTGGGGATAAGGATCGAAGACCCCGGTCCTCCAAAAGAAACTCAATGCTGAGGTTCGTTCAGAATAATCTGCAGCACTTCCTAGGGGAAGAGGACCTCGATTTCGACCTCATACAAGAACTTTGGGTCAGAGATCAGACAATATGGGTCCTGAGTGACGCAAAATATAACTTTTTTTACAGTCAGAACGTGGATCTGGGAGATAAGCCTAGAACCTGCATTCTGGCTAAAAGGAACCTAAACTTTTTTCTCTGCACCAAATACAGCTCAGCTGACCTGACAGTTGTCTTGCTGACGGGCTGCGACGCAAATGCAAGGCATGCATTATGATACAGATCGGAGAATAACCAGCGAAGTGAGTCTCTCTATGATTTCATAGTCAACACTCTCCTTCTAGTCTGGAACAAGAGCTCCTTCCCTACCTTCAGTTTTCCGCGCTCAGACAACTTCGTCGGTTTGGAAGCAGTACTTCACTGGATACTATCTGATCTCGATCTGGTAGGTGAAAGGCCTAAACCTTTCAAGTAGAAGTTCAGTCAAATCAACAAATCTAAACCCTCAGTCATACCAGATTTAGGCATCGATACAATTCAAAAGCTTTTAATGTTTCTTGCCCCTTAAAATACAGTAAAAAATTCCACCGCCCTGTGGAATGAAGATCACTGAAATCTCAGGAAGATTACTCGAGACATCTTGAACATCTGCTACAGGCACAATTTCTACTTTTGCCCGTCCAGCACATGGCAAATTTTGCTTGGGGATCTTGATATACATTCGCACAAGATATAGCTGCTTCAAGAACTAAAACCTAATGACCATCATTTGTATTGTCTGTTCGCTAACTGGGCTGATCAAATTAATACAATTTTTTATCGCAACATTTTTTAGAGCGAAAGTAATCCTCAGGCTATTTATGAGACTTCATTACATGATGTAATGAAGTCTCATAAATAGTGTGAGGATTACTTTATAGGATAATTTCCGTCCATAAAAATTTACCGCAGAGTATGATTTATCGGTCGGTGGTTTATGGTCCGGTTAATTGGCTTTCTGGGAGAAACCAGTTTAGATGACTCAAAAAAATTTATTTATTTTTATTCCATAAATTGTTAGTAAAACTATTCAAGAATATTTTCCCAAAGTTTCAAATAAAAATTTCAATTCGTTCTGATGCTATGAGTGGTTAAGTAAGCTTCCCTCTATTAAGCGCCGCTGGAGCACACGACATGTCAAACGGAGCGCTCATTCACTTGACCCAATACTAATATGATACTATATATTTGTAAGGGTGGGGAACATCGACAGATGTTCTTGTATTTATTTTCACAATAGATATAAATAATTCATTACTGCCTGACCTTTTTTCAACTTGTGTACATGCTAGCCCCAACATTTTTTAAACTATAATTTGAAAAGGTGAATGAAGTTTTTTTATTTAGTTACGCTCTATATAAACCTAAATATGGGGTAATATTATTGCTTAAACGTATATTTTTTCTTGCAATAAATTATAACCTTCTGTTTAAGCACTTCTAAAAATGCAATTTTCACTTTTTTTTCAGAGACATGTTCTTTAAGTAATCTGTATAGATTTTAGGTGAAAACTATGGCCTCCAGAGTGTACACAAACTGTAAAGTCTAATGGTGACCTTCGATAGGCGACATCTTATATGTTCTTTATTTAAAAAACAATTTAAATATTTGTTTGAAAATATGTATAAAATATTCATGTACCTCAACTTAGCAAAACACATTTCTCGAATCAAAAATCTAACACTCTCATAATTTGTTGCTAAATAGTTGCTAATTAGTTGTAGAAAAAAATAATTTGTTGCTTTTTATTTAAAAAAAATGGGATGTTCTGCTAAGTTCAGCTGAAGTTAGCAGAACACCTTCATGAAAAATGAATTTACAGAATCGGGACGGTGCCTAAATTATTAAGTGAATTTGTTGCTAATTAGTTGCCGGGAAAAAAATTATTGCTCTTTAGTTTTTTTTTCAAAAATGGGGTGTTCTGCTAAGTTCAGCTGAAGTTAGCAGAACACCTTCATGAAAAATGAATTTACAGAATCGGGACGAAGTCTAAATCATTCAGTGAATTAGTTGCTAATAAGTTGCTGGGAAAGAAATTATTTCTCTTAAGTTTTTTTTTCAAAAATGGGGTGTTCTGCTAAGTTCAGCTGAAGTTAGCAGAACACCTTCATGAAAAATGAATTTACAGAATCGGGACGAAGTCTAAATAATTCAGTGAATTTGTTGCTAATTAGTTGCTGGGAAAAAAATTATTGCTCTTTAGTTTTTTTTTTCAAAAATGGGGTGTTCTGCTAAGTTCAGCTGAAGTTAGCAGAACACCTTCATGGAAAATGAATTTACAGAATCGGGACGAAGTCTAAATCATTCAGTGAATTTGTTGCTAATTAGTTGCCGGGAAAAAAATTATTGCTATTTTTTATCAAAAATGGGGTGTTCTGTTAAGTTTATGTCTAAATCATTCAGTGAATTTGTTGCTAATTATTTGTGCACAACGGTGACCAAAAATAATGAACCACACCATCAGCATGGCCTGTTTTGCCACAGATTTCGAAAAAATTCTTCATTACTTGGATTTTCTGTTTTCCATACAGAGTATTGATGAAAAAAAGATTTGTTGTAATAATAATGATAACAGTGATAATTACCCAAAGTAATTTAAAAGATATTTTTATAATGCTTTTATTATATTTTATATAGCGTGGAAAAGGAATAATTATTATAAAAGTGAATAAAAAAATAATCAATAAATATAATTTTATTATCTGTTCATTTTTTTTTAAATGACATACCTATACTGATTATCCAACGATGACATATAATATGTAATGAAAAACTGTACTATTAAAACCAAAGATTCACAAAAGTGTACATTGTAATTTGTCTATTTAACGTAACGTGGTCCTAATTTGAAAAAAAAAAATTCCATCAAATTTAAAACAGCTTTCGGATTATAAAACAGAAGACAATTCTCAATTTGAAGTGATGGACACTGGACTGGTTTTTCAAGTTTTGAACTGAAGTAAGTAAAAAAGGAGAACATAAATACACAAATTGTAGGAATTCCTCTTTAAAAAATGTTATTAACTTTAATAATTTGGAGTAGCGAAATTTTCCGCAATGCAAAAAACGCCAAAATCCAAGTAATGATAATTTTTTCGATATCTCTGGTAAAACAGCACATGCTGATGGGTTGGTTCATTATTTTTTTTTCGTCGTTGTGCACAATTAATTAGCAACAAATTCACTGAATGATTTAGACATCGTCCCGATTATGTAAATTCATTTTTCATGAGGGTGTTCTGCTAACTTCAGCTGAACTTAGCAGAACACCCCATTTTTGAAAAAAAAACTAAAGAGCAATAATTTTTTTCCCAGCAACTAATTAGCAACAAATTCACTGAATTATTTAGACTTCGTCCCGATTCTGTAAATTCATTTTTCATGAAGGTGTTCTGCTAACTTCAGCTGAACTTAGCAGAACACCCCATTTTTGAAAAAAACTTAACTTGAACACCCCATTTTTGAAAAAAAACTAAAGAGCAATAATTTTTTTCCCAGCAACTAATTAGCAACAAATTCACTGAATGATTTAGACTTCGTCCCGATTCCGTAAATTCATTTTTCATGAAGGTGTTCTGCTAACTTCAGCTAAAGTTAGCAGAACACCTCATTTTTGAAAAAAAAAAACTAAAGAGCAATAATTTTTTTCCCGGCAACTAATTAGCAACAAATTCACTTAATAATTTAGGCACCGTCCCGATTCTGTAAATTCATTTTTCATGAAGGTGTTCTGCTAACTTCAGCTGAACTTAGCAGAACATCCCATTTTTTTTTTAAATAAAAAGCAACAAATTATTTTTTTCTACAACTAATTAGCAACTATTTAGCAACAAATTATGTGAGTGTTAGATTTTTGATTCGAGAAATGTATTTTGCTAAGTTCAGGTACATAAAATATTCCCAAAGATTATTTAAATAATTATTTATTTATTGGTAAATTCTATTCATTAAAATCATTAAAAAACGAACTCCTAAACTAGTTTCTCCCCTTAAGTTCATTATCTATGCTAACAAGTCGAAGTCTCTTATAGCATTGGAAGCCTAACACGCATCATTTCGGAAAAAACGCTCGATTTCCTGGAAAAGTTGCTGGTATTACTTGCGGAGGACAGTGTTGCCAGCCTGGAAAGTTAAAACTCGACAGAATCCTAAAAAGAAAGTATAATAATAACCGCACAATTTGAATACCCTACTATCAGTCGTTCCAATTTTTGATTGGGTTATTAATTAGTATTAGTAATTAGTATAATCCAAAAACCGTGTTATTCAAAAAATTCAATAAATTTCAAATATTACTTAAGAGGTTATATACACTTGTGTTGGTCAAAATTTATTTATTGCATATTCTTAAAGTACACACTCTTAAGAATATTTTTTTCAAATTTTCATAGAGATCTGAGCAGTAGAGAAAAATTTACGCGCTACGTCCGCTAATTATAGCCGTGAAAAACATAGAACCGAAACTTTAAACGCGGCGATTATCTTGAAATGAAGTTTTTCAAAAAGTACTTTGCGGTGAGCAAGGTTTCTTAAGAACCGTTTCAGCGATCGATCGGATATTTTGCAGGCCCGTTTATAACTTTATTGTAATGGCCTCGTAGTGAACGAAGGAACTTTTATTTCAAGCAAACCTTTTTTTAAAGATATAAACTAAGCAAATTTTTTTATTTATTTCAGATGAACTGTCCCTTATTTACGATGCTCACCGCGAGGGTCGGCAAAGATAGGGTTTTGGGACAATGGCAGTTCTGTCCCCAGTTATCAGAAGTTTTGGCTAACAAAGTTTTTAAAATAAGTTTAAACATGAACAAATAGGTATGTATGTGATGTCTAATTATAACAAAATTCTATCTCCTTTGCAAAAAAAAATTGTAAAAACACCCCTTTTTTCGACAACAAGGGTATATAACCCCTTAAAATAACAATTTTAATGGAAAAAAATTTAACGTAACGTACGAGACGAAGCCTCATCTAGGGAGGAAACAGTAAAATAAAAATAAAAAAATTACCATTACAAAGTGTGAATACTACAAATATGGCGAGGCAATTTAATATTATAAAAACCAATAATATAATATTAATTTCCAATAAACATACAAACTATAAAAGGATTTTTTAGGGCTCTGGTCTCTTTACCAAACCCATTCTTGTGCAGCAAATGGTGATGCCCATTACAATTTCCTCTTTCAAGTATAACTGAAATAAAAAAGTACCACCAAATTGTAATTTGTTACTCTCTACTCGTTAATTCGGTCTGACCAAATTTACAAGCCCCACATCAAAGCTTCGAACACTAAGAAATAGTTTGCTCCAAAAAAATTCAGAAGCTTTTAATCAATTTCAATTAGCAAAATCTATCAAAAGCTTAGTGTTACTTCCTCTGAAGAACCAATTCGAATTCAATAGCTTATCCATCATACAAAATTCAATTATCGTGCACTAGACCGATCCAGTTGAGAGAATAAATGGTTCCTCCACAGATAACAATAAAGGGCTTAATCGACCATGATAACAACAAATAAAGTTTCCGACTTTTAATTACAAACAAATTTAATAAAGCGATGTTTGCGGACAATTTGCATATTTACTTGATTTATGTGAAGGGCTATTATCATATACAATTCAGAGTTTTCATTTGGCTAATGAAACGATGCGATTTAATAATTGCGAATTCAAATTAATTGCATTCTAACCATTAATTATACGTTTATTAATTACTGTTAAAGGGTATTTTGCATATTTAACAAAATAAAAGAGAAATATTTGTAAAATTCTATTTAAATGCGATTATTACTTTGCTTTGTCCAAACATTCCATTGATTTATATTGCTTAGTATACAATTATTCACGTTTAATATGCAGGTAAGCAATTAGCTTCATATGGATAATATTAACCTCCCTTTAATACAATTTAACTTAATTATTGAAAATTATTAATTACCTGACGCGATAATTAGTTAATAGTCGAGAACTAAGTACAAAAAACAGTCTGCCATAATCAGCGATAATTTAAAAGAATGTGAAATAGAGTTTATTTAGATGCAAAAAAATTAAAATTTTTTTTATTTAGTTAAATTAATTCTTTCTGATTAATATTGAGCATGAATGGTTATCCTAAACAAACATTTTGGAAAATTTATGTTAAACATTTTTTTATTTTACGAGTTTTGTAACAATAATGCAATAGAATAAGTATTTTTTTTAATCCATTTGCACCTTGAAATGTTGTACATTTTGGGAAAGGTAATAAGATGGGCAATTTAATAAAAAATAAAAAGAGGTTTATTAATCACATGGGATTTGCTAAATTTTAGGTAGGTAATCGAAAAAAATTTGTTTACTTTTGGAACCGAGTGTACCAGCAATAGTTGGAGCTGGATCAACAATGTTGATGAAATGATCTTGCTATAATAGATTTTTTGATGATAGTTAAACGCAACAGGCGTGTCTGTTGACCTTAATTTGGTGTCATATCGGAAACTTATTTTAGTGTGTTTGTTTTTTATTTACTGTGTTATTTGTGAGTATAATACGATAGTTTAACAAAGTGCAGCGACGACAAAATTTGTCTTGTTGGTACTATACACAATCAAATTAGCAATATTAGGTTGCCACCAAAAGGAGACGTTTTAAGGGTATTATAATATGCGAATGGTGAAGTTGACGTTGACAGAAAGCACCTCCCTTATTATTAACGAATGTTTGATGTTTTAGAAAAAGGCGCAAATTCCTACCGAGATCGTAGTCATTGTTTAAAACAACTAAAAAAAATGTACGAAGAGTTACGAAATCTTGAAAAGGGTACGACTAGAAGTAGTGACTTATGCAGGAGAAAATTCTAATGATTTGTTCGATATCGCAAACACGAATGACATGGATGTGATGAAGATTGATGATGATAAAAATTTGTTGCCATTGCAAAGACAAAAAGGTCGTCCAGGATGTATGATTAGAAAGATATGAAGTTGGTTGGAATTGAAAAAAGAAAAGCCGCCAGTGAGGAGAAAGAATAAGGGATAGATAGTGTAGCAATGGAAATAGTTATCCCCAGTTCACGGATTACGGGCCAGTCAAGAACTAAAAGAGCTAGGAAAGAAATGGTAACACCCCAACTTTCAGCAGCTTTGGATAAGTGCAATATCACTTATTGTCAGCTTGTACAGATGTCATTCTCTAAATCCTCAAGAAATTGTAAATCGCACCTCTATCAGAAGAGCTCGACATAACTTTCTCAAAACAGCGGCGTTGAATATAAAATCAATTTTTTTTTGAGTTAGATTTGAAATCTGCACTGGGACTCAAAATTACTTCCAGAGATAGCCGGTAAAAACAAAGTTAATGGCCTTCCTGTTATCGAAACGGCAGCCAATATTGAACAATTGCTTGGAATACCTGAACTCTCAACAGAAACGGGGTGTGAGATATCATCCGCGATAACATAGAATATTGGTTGCTAAATGGGCGTTTCATTAACATGATTTTAAACCATCTGTGGAACCTTAGTGAGCATTAGTAAACTAATGAATATGCCAAAAAAAGAAGAAAAAGAAAATAAGCATGGAGAGAAAGCAGAAAAATGATACGATGAAGTCATAAAAAAATTACATTTGAAATTGGAAGATCTTTCAAGTATTCTTTCTAAGGACCTTTCAACAGAATTACTTTCAAAAAATTCGTTAATTTTTGCTAACTGACCTTATTTCGTAAAACGACCATCAGGAATACAAAGAAGAAAAGAAAATAATAGAATCACTAAAAGTAGTAAATGATATTGCAGAACGCGAAGTGAAACTTATGGAAGAGTTCAACGAAAAAATTACAAATAATGAAGAACAGAAACAATTTCTATTACAAGTATGTCACGAACATTTCTATTTTATTAAATACTTTTAAGCACGTAGATACTGAAATGTAGTGTACTTAGCTGAACTACTTTTTTCAGACAGTACAAAATTATCGCCGAAAGTATTCTGGACACAGCCGAAGAAATCTCTCTCAGTAAATCATATAATTAATATTAACAAAAAATATTGCAGCTTTTGCAGTTACACACACTTTGACCTTAAGCTTTAAGAAAATGTAATACAACGAATGACTTATCAAGTAAATTTTAATATAATATTACTTATTTTCGTATTTAATAAAATATTCATTTTTTACAATTAATTTATTTACTAATAAAATTTTACGAATACAGAAAATAAAAATATAGGAAATTATTTGAAAAGAACCCGCCATGTATTATTTTTTCAAACTTTGGCATCAATGTTATCAATTTATCAATACCAACACTTTTCTCACAAATATGCATAAGCTACTTGGTAAATTTAAAAAAAAATCAAATTTAAAAAAATAGTAAATTTAAAAAAAAAAATTTTGAGAAATCGAAAATTAAAAAAAAATTTTTTGCAATTTTTTAGAAAATTAAATACTGAGATGTTCTTACAAAACAGTTGTTGGAGATTTCCGCAGTCGATGATTCAAAACTGCATTTCGAATATGCGTGACAGGTTGGAGGCAGTGATTAAAAGCCGAGGCAGCAACATCTCAGTATTTCATTTTCTAAAAAGTGTCAAATGTTTCTTTTAAATTTTTTTTTTAAGTTACCAAGTGACTGATGCATAAAAGTGATAAAAATATAAAAAGTTGAAAAAAAAGATTTTTCCATTTTTATGAAGATTACACGATGTTTGAGATCACAATTCTTGTTCCTTTAACTTTTTCCAAAACTTTGACCGATCGGGCCGAAGGAACCGTCCAATAGATCGATCTGCGGATTTACAGGGCTATGGGGCGTACATTGAGGTGTAAAAATTCCTACAAACCTTAGCCTCTCCATCAGTATTTGCGAAGAAAACAAGGAAAAAAGTCACTTTTTTTGACTTTTTCAAAATTGAAATTACGGATAAAAAAAAATTATTATTTTTTATGTCTTGGCGAATTCTTGTAGGAAATTTATTCCAGTTTCCGAAACTGCCCTTAAATTTTCTGTACGATCATTGGTTGCTGAGATATCCATGGTTGAATAAAAAAGTGTCCTTTTTCGTTTAATATCGGATATCTCCGCGACAAATCGACGTATCAAGGATTTCAAAAAAAATAATTAAAGCTGAATTAACGGGCTATCTGGTTCATAGGGTGGTCAAATAAAAAAAAAATTTCCGAGTCCGTGCACCAAAAAAAAAAATGACTAAAAATTTTGAAAAATTTTCCTTCCGCTATTCCTTTGGATTGCGTGAGCGTGTTTGGATTGTTTGGCTGAAAGTTTCAAAAACTACAGTTTTGGAGCTTTAACACGTTTTTTTCAGATCCTCGATACGATTATTTCTCGCTTAGATACAGCCCGCCAAAAATCACTAAAAAATTTAGATATTTTTTTGTCCCCTTAATTGTTTTGATTAGTGTAGTTTAGTCGTTTTTCCCCGGAGTTTTTCTGATTCGCTTTTGGCCGAAATATCACGTGGTTCGTTTTTGAGCGGAACATTTCCTAAACCACTTTTGCTCGAACCTTGTAGATTAGTCATTTTTACTCTCAGCCTGTCAATTGTCGCTATCACTGTTCTGTAAATGAGTCGACAAGACAGATGTTACTTAAAATTTTTAAGAATGCCCTTTTATTCAAAAGTACTGTGATGAAATCTCCAAATTGTACCCAAACTGGTGCCACGAAACATCGTCTTCATTCTTACTAATACTTTGTTACTGTTATTGGCATAAGTAAACGGATCTATAAGGTTTGTTCGATATATATATATATATATATATATATATATATATATATATATACATATATATATATATATATATATATATCAGTTTAGGAGAAAAAAAGTTGATGTGGTCGTTCTTCAAGGGTCATAAATGATTTTATGACAAATTATTCAAATCTTTTGTCACATCAGAAATTCCAAAGAAGAAAGTAATTGATTTTGATGATTTTTCCAATATATTCAGTTAAAACTTTATGAAAAAATGCATTTTATTTAACACCTTCAATGCTTTCAAATGCTTTCTCTCGGTATCTTATCATTGGATAATGAAGTGTTAGTGCACGGATTGCTAAATACCCTTATTACCAATAGAAAATTTTATTCGTCAAAAGATAATTTTCAAAAAGCTATCATTTGGCTGTACTTTGATAGACATTATTACTGCAGATACCAAAATACATTAAAAATATTTTTAAAACATATAAATGTGGTTTTCTCGAAACTTTAAAATTGTTGATTAATAACTTCATCCACTGAACCCTTTAAGTTATGAATTATACTGTAAATCCCAAACGGTTGTTTGCCCCCACCCTACCCCAGAATTTTTTGTTTGGTTTTTTTACACCCCTTAAGTATGGGAAACTGTGCTAATCCTGCACCTGTTTACAGTTGATCTTCTTTTTGCGTAACAAAAAGTTTTTTCAACCTAGAGATTTGCAGTTTTCCTATTTACATTCCATAAATAGACAATTACCAGGAATTTTTGTACATCAAGTAGAGAAATTTTATCAAAGGAAATATTTTTGTACATACATAATTAGACAATTAGCAAGAATTTTTGTGCATGGAAATATATGTATGTACTCTAAAATTATAATTTTCCATAACTGACACCTACTTACGGGGGTTTATTTTTTCATGAAGGACAACACCTACCTACATAAATAGGGAGGAGCATACGAACCGTCACTTCACGTCACATTCTCTTATCACTAACTAATCATCTATCCAATCAAACAAAATATCGGCAAAAGTATAAAAATTATTCCAGGAATTTGTTAGAATAAAAGAACCAGACTGCAACCCAACTACGACTTCGACTGCCCTTTTTAACCGACTTTCCAAAAACATCAAGGTTTTAAGTTCGACATGTATTTTTTTTATATATTTTTTATGGCATAATTTCGTAAGGCCTGGATTCTTTTGATGATTCTTTGGTTGTTATATTCAAAAAAATGTTTTCAGGGTGGGGGTGAAACCTATCTTCGTAATGAGTAGACCGATTTAGATAATTGTTTGTGGTATAGAGTATGAACCCCCCCCCCCCCCCCCCATTACTAATAATGAAAAAATTTAGCCCTAGGGTGGGGCGGGGGAGTCTAACTTCGTAACGCGTGGACCGATTTGGATGATTTTTCTTTGTTTTGTAGAGTATGTTCCCGATACCATGTCAAAGAATTGGGGATGAAAAATAACTTAGCAATGCGTGGACCGATTTAACTATTTATGGTTTATTTTTTTGTCGTATAGAATATGATCCCACATTGCTAATAATGCTATGAGGATAAATTTTACACTAGGGTGAGTGGGGGCAGGTTAACTTCGTAATGTGTGGACTAATTTGAATGATTCTTCTTTTGATGTGTAGAATATGTTGCCCCACTGGAACCAACTCAAAGGTTTATGCGGCGGGGTGGGTTGCGAAGGGGGCGTTACCAAATCTCTTGATGCACACACCTATTTGGATGATTCTTTTTTGTTGTATACGGAAAAATATTGACCTAGGATTAGGGTGGGGGAATGGGTTACCTAAATTTGTAACGCGTGGACTGATTTAGATGATTCTGAATGCATATAGTATAGTATCTATTTGTATTTTGACAAAAATTTTGGCTTGTGGCGAGAGTTTGAGGAGGGCGGCGCCTAGCTTCATAAGGCATAGACCGATTTTAATGAATTTGATATGTTGTACAGAATACGTTTCCTGATTGATAAATTATAATAATTGTGTTCCTGTGAATGACGCTTTGCTATTCATTGCTGATCGGACTATCGGTGATTGCGAGACGAAAAGGGCAGGTGAATAAACTGAAGTATCTGGGTATTGTAGAGGTCTCTAAATTAAAATTCAATTTCCACATTGATTATATTGTAAAAAAGATTTCCAAAAAGGTTGATTTTTTTAAAAGAATAAGAAAGAAACTGAGTTTGATTTGTGCAATTAATGTGTATAATGTATTAATTAAGCCTCGTTTCGAATATTGCTCGTCAATATTATATATGTGCAGTGATAGTATTTTATCCATACTACAGAAATTACAGAATCGAGCAATGCGTAATATATTGATGGGTAACCGATTAACTTCTGTATCGCTTATGTTAGAAACATTGAAATGGATGTCTGTAAGGCAAAGAATGTGTTAATATGAATGTATGTATGTTATGAATGTATCAATATTTACATTTAAAACTAAGTATGGAATAATGGCAAAGTATTTAACGAGGTTTATTACATATGTTAGAGATGTACAACCGTATAGATTACGAAATGCTAATGATTTTAGACTTCCACAGTTTTTAAGCAATAATGCTCAGAATAGTGTAATTTTTAAAGGCTTTCAATTATTTAATAGATTACCAAATAATATTAAATTGGAAACTAATTTATATCAATTGAAAAGAAAAATTGTTGAATTTGTAAAAACTGAATTTCCTTATCGAATCTAAGTAAAAAAATTAATTACTATATTGTTGCTGAACAAGTAGCTATCTATGCTAAATAAAGCATCTATCTATCTATCTACCTAGAGTGACTACGATGATTCTAAGTTAAGAATTTTCTAGGGTGCGGGTATGAATCGGTGACCGTAACTAATTTCGTAATATCTTGCCGGATTTGCATAATTCTCTTTCCATTCTTTAGAGTGCATTACCTCCGCAACTTTTGAAACTGCTTTGTCCCTGCAAGCAGCATTCTTCGAGTCGTATACATGAAAACACTAAAAAGTGAAAAATAAAATAGTTTAAAAAAAAAGTTGAACAAACTTCACAAAAAAGCGCTAAAAAGCGTAAAATAATTTTTAATTTTATATATATTACGAAATTTTGATGTCGGTGCAAATTAAATATACAAAACAACTACCCAACTAAAATTGAAGATACTATACAAAATTACGGCAAGGACGATTAAAAACTTTTGTTGTAGTTGTTTAGTTTTTTTTTAATTTGCACCGACTTCAAAATGTCGTAATAGATATAAAACAAAAAATTATTTTGTGCTTTTTAGCGCATTTTGTGAAGTCGGTTCAACTTTGTTTTTTTAGACTATTTTATATAAGTTGTAAGCAAGACTCAGTAGCTGGATAGTTTTCAAACTGCAGGCCAATTGTGCGATCCTATTAAAGATTTTATAATCTAATTAATAATATAATAAAAGATTTATATATTATATCAGTTTGGAGCTCCTAATGCATGCTCACTTCACGGGTTGCAGAGGGGATAGCCAAAGAACTTCGGGAATAACAAATCATATTTCTGAGAGCGAAATTGTGGGCTAGAAACAGTTTTGCCCCTACAAATCCCTTGGGCCAAATGGAATTACTTCAATAATGCTACAGAAGCAGACTTAGTAGGGAAGTGGTTAACTTCAGGGGTTGTATAGATCTTATATATATTCCTCAGATCTGTAGAAATGTCAATGCAATGTTCATTCCTTACTGACTTTAGACCAATCAGTCTCACCTTCTTTTTGCTAAAGACTCTTCACCTTAGACAAACTCTAGACAGCAACCGTATGTCTAGATCTTAGCATGCCTAGTGCAAGAAAAGATCCACAGATACAGTTCTTCATGAGGTACGATTAAACAATCATTAAAATATAAAAACTAGACTCTGACGACGTTCCTGGCCATTCAAGGAGCCTTTAATAACGTTCGCCATCCTTGAGGATTTCGCCGAGCTGGGCGTGGAAAAAGCGACGTTGCGAAAAAAGTTCAAATAAAAAGAAATTCGAGTGAAAAATAATGAACTGGTAAGAGCTTATACTGGAATTGTGTAATGTTGGAATTGTGACTTTTACCAGGTTTTTAGTGCTAACGCAAGCATGCAACCGCTTGCTGATCACGATCACACACGGATAAGTTCTATATCGACGACCGCTTAACATGTAATTTTTCGCTCAAATTATATTATTTTTACTATATTCCCTTCTACAGGACCTCCCCACACCGTAAGCCCTCACGATGTGTGCGCATAACCCCCTCTACCACCATACTCCTATTATTTTACCATATATTGATCAAAACACACATATTAACGGGGGTGTTTTTTTTTATATCCACGGCACTTCTCCTACCTCCCAAACCACCAAGATGTGTGTGCTTACTCCCCCCACCCGCCCCCTATCGCCTTACCACTCCTGAAACCCCTTCGGGAGTGAGTGACTCGATCCTTTAGTAAATAAGTGGGCTGAAAATGTATAACGAAAACATTTAGAAGTGGATGAAGTTTCTATAATTAAGCTGATTGGTATATATAGGGCTGACTAGCAGCCTGCTTAGTTTAGTCGTGATTGACCCCGCGAATAATTTACATACGATTGATACTGTGAAGAGTTAGTTGTGATTTAACCAGTGAAAGAACCCAAGCGGGGTCGACGTTCATTAAAACTGGCCCGACGATCGGTCGATGCATGGCTCTCGGCCACCGGCCAAGACTAGATATTCTACAAGGCAATGCTTGGCAGATTACTGGGCCAGTAGTGAATATTTATGGTAATTATCTTAATATTCGGGTAGTTGAGGATATAGCAGAGGATCTGTCCTACATTGCCCAGCTAATTAACTCAAGTTTATATTTGGACTTTGTGTTGAACATTAGTGGTGCCAAATTATTAATATTTCATTTCAATTTGCAAGTTGGATTTTACATATTTTAGTATGATAAAACCAACTGTAAAACAATCAAATTTACAGTAATACGACAAACTAAATATTAAAATTTAATTTCTCAAGTCAAAATACATAGAATCCAACTTGCAAATTCAAACGAAATGTTTTTTTTATAACGAATGGCTACGCGTTATCATCCGGCTGTCAACCGTTGTCGGGGCAATAATGTTGCCAGTCAGCGGCCGATGGTAGACGACCAACACCCATTCACTGCCCAATGATGGCCCGATTATAAAACCCCGCTTGGGAATAAGCGTTAACTTGTAAAGTTAAACGGTATATTGTAAAGCAACTTGTGAAACGAATTAGACACTGAACTAAATAAAGACTGTAAATAATTGTGATTGAAAGGAAATGCCCTAATTAATTCAATGAGCCCGAAAAGCCCCAAAAACGATATAATATGTTGACGTGTAGCTTAATTCCTATCAAAAGCTACAGCCAGAATTATATGTCTCTCTTTCTAGTTTCTGTAACCCCTTGGGGGTATGGAGTGAGAGAAGAATTTCGGCATGAGAAAGATTGCAAGTGTAAGTGGATTCGGGACCACTGACCTTACTTTGCAATCTCAAATGGCATTCTAACACCATTTGTTGCCAGTAGAAGATTGAAGGTGAAGGGCTTCTTCCGATCAGTGACCCAAAAGGGGTTACGGGAAGTAGATATATATATATATATATATATATATATATATATATATATATATATATATATATATATAATAACAATGTAATAACTTAAACATTTTATATTCTGAACAATTTTAGCCTCTACGGAGTTTCCTCTTACAAATAATCAAAATTAACTGATTTCATTTGAATGTGGGAGTTTACTATAATCTAAGATCTAAGCTTAGCTGTTTGGTCCGGAAAACTGTCCACTATTTGTCTTATGCTTGCTCATTTCCGCATAATATGGTTACAGTGAAAAAAATAGACTTACCCCTTCTCCTTGGTACAATGGATGAACTTTAATACGAACTTAAAGTCCAAATTTGAAATTCAAGGTAGAATGAAGGAGCTTATGATAAAACTTTAAGAAAACTTTCTACAACTCCACTCGGACAAGTCAAATTAATGGTGGGGAGTTCGGACAAATTTTACTCTAGTTAACTACACAAGTCCAAAGGTATTTGGAGTTAGTTAAATTTGAAGAGCTTTTGAAAGTAGCAATTGTTGTGTAGATGGGATGGGTCAAGTAAGAAAATATATTCCCATTTCTTGCTTTCAATGAAAAGTTTGTTGCTGAGTTTAAAGTGGATAGTATGTATAAAATGCGATGGAACTCATTTAGAATTATCACGTTAAATGCTAAAACACTTTTGTACCTAATCCCTACCTCATGGGAGCTTAACACATCATTGAAGGCATTCAGAGTTACGAGGAAGATACTTGAAATCATGAACAATTTACTCATCCCTCATTTAACAAAGCCTGTAGCACATTTTCCTTCAATGTTGAATAAGGGAAACTAAATTCTCGTGGGGCGGCTTTTTATCGGCAAATCTAAAGAGACCTTTGAGACCAGCTAGTGAGCTAGTTTTTGAGTAGCTCCTCTGAAAGTAGCACTTGATATCAAATGGGCGTTAATCACCCACGAAGGCATAATAAACAATTCAGCTCTGCTTGACTGTACAACTTGTTGCGCGGATGTTAGCAACATACTTTTATGTAGGGTTCGTTTCACATACAGGGACTTAGCTACCACTGAGTCATTTACGTGTGTACAGATAGGCATGTACGTTGTGTTTCAAAACGATGTTACCATTAACTTGCAACAGAGTATAATACTCCGACCATATGACATCATAAATCAAACCGGGGAACCATTTTGCTATAGCATAAAGCTCATGGAGCTCTGCAGGAGTCGTGATTTGATTTTCAGTTATTGTGTATTTAGTGAAAGCGTTTCCAGCTGGCTGCCCAACGGAATTATAGATGACCGTTCGATTAAGTTTCATATAAGTTTGGAAGTTTAGAAGTAAATGATGCAGAACAGCAATAAATTAAAAGCTTGCCGTACTGTGAAACAACGGACTGAAAAGAAAATCAATAAAGAGAGATGAGAATACTGTTCAAAGAAAAGAGGATTACAGGTAGCTTAATAGATGTTTCTGCTTGAATTATTTGATCATTAGACTTTACGTCTCAAGGAAGTTAGAAATTTGTAGAAAGTAAGACTTCTTTCGAAGTGGAATAAATCAAACTGCAAAAGAGTGGGGTTTATAAGAGCTGAATTCTGTCTGTAAGTATTAGTAAATGCGGACGTTTGCCACTGTTCGTGATCCAATTAAATTGATAGAATATTTTGTCTCCCTCTCTTTATAGAATTAGGATAAAGGAAATAATAATACATATGAGCACTAAATAGCGTCAAAATTCTGGAAACATTTATTTCAAAAATCTATAAAATGTAATAAAACTTTATTTAAATATATGAATTGTGACTGCTGGCGGGAAGGATATCTGCCGGCTTTGGATTCCATTTACAAATCTTACAGCGGTTGCGAGGTAAATTAATTAAATAATATAAAACGTTCAAGTATCATCTCACTATGGGGAACGACTTTTTATTCTTTATTAATTATATTATCACGTCACGTGTTTAATTACCTACATTGGTATAATTGCTTTTCCATGAGGGACATTAACAACTTCAACGAATATACTTTGAATAACCTATAGTTTTGATTCATCGGTCAATAGCTTCAAAATATCCAACAGAATAACATCATTTAGATAAATAATTTCTGTTCTCTGGCCATTAGCACACAGAACGTTGCCGTTAGAGAAACAAGGACAAATCTATAAAGCTGCGCGAAAGTAAGTTCGTAATCCGTCCTCTACGTAAACTTTTTCAACTGCCATACTCATCAGGAGTGTTTCCTTCTGCGTGGGCAATTTCTCAGGCCAACAGATGCCAAAGAGAGGAGAGACATGCAACTCCTCTAATCGCAGACCAATTCTACTTACTTCATTCCAATATAAACTTTCCAAATCACTCATCCACGCTCAGTTGTTTTTTTATCTACATGATGTTGCCAAAGCTCAGGGGATGCCCTATGATGCTAAAGCACAGCCTTGGCAGGAAATGAATGAAGGATGAGGTAAATGGGTTAGGAGGTTGAGTGAAGGAGGTGTCGATGTTGGCAGTTTCGGGCTGATATGACGAGGGAACAGAAGATGGTAAACTGTTCCACATTCGTGTTGTTCTGCTTAGAAAAGATTCCCGAAATTTGACTTGGAGAGTATAGGGGTGGGAACGACTTGTAGCTCTTGTATCGCGCGTTGTCATGTGTCTACGAACATTGGCCATGGAAATAGCGATAGAAGAGTGAGAGATAACCGACATTCCGTCGATGCTTTAAAGAGTCAAGAGATTGAGGAATCACCAATGAGTTTAATAGCCTTACGCTGGACTTTGTATAACGCGGAAAATATGGGAATTATATTGAAGTCTAGGTCTAATGTGGGACTTGTAGATCAGCACTAAGTCAGGTAGGGTGAAATATTTCTTACATCTCTGTAGAAAACCCAAGCATTTCATCGCACTTTTAGCGATTGCAAATATATGATAAGTCCAGCTAAGATTGCTGGATATCTCAATACCCATGATGTTTAGGGAGGGAAAATTGGGTATGTTCACTCCCTCGGCTGAGATGGGTTAGTGATGAGTAGGTGAAATATTTAGAAAATAATCATTATCTGTATAGCTTTGGTCCACCTTAATTTTTTTAAGTGGTTTGAAAGGTTGTTATCAGGCCAATGAATCAGTGTCATAATAGACATGTAACCCCAACCAAAGAAATTGCAGTGTAACTCAGGATTCCCTTCTATTATCAACCTTATTTGTTCGTTTTATTAGAGACCTTTTTCTAACTTTCAATTCTAATCATAGTTAGGCTGGTTATAATAACGTCATTGATTTGGGCTATTTCTTTGATTCTGTAGTGGATTCCCGTGGAGATTCTGCAGAAATTGACAGACATTATAAAAATTAAAGACGATCTTTGCTTGGGGCAAATTAACTCGTATCATGTTTAAGGCATCTATAGTTCAATATTGTTTCACGTTTAAAGGGCACCAAGTAAATCATCAACGTATTTCCGTCGATTGAGGGAATATATATTACCAGATTTAAATTATGTGTTATTTCTACAATAAGAAATGATTTGATTTACGTTTGAACAACGCCGGAAAATATTGAGAAATTATTTGCAAAGTGAGTGGCGTGTTGCAGAAAAAAAGATTATTGTGTTGTAAATAAAGATAATTTAAAAAAAATTTTGATTAAAACGAAGCTTCTTCAGCGACTGTTATATATATTTTTTTAAGATGTAGACAAAGCCCACGGGCCAATCCTATGATCCGTTAGCATGGCTACAGCCGCAAGGGAATTTGGATAAGGGGAATAAGGGAAATTTAATTCTTTTTGCATTCCTGCATTTGCAATTCAAATTAAAAACTTTCGAACTTACATCCATGGCGTGGTAATCATGCCACTGATCTATTGATCCAACTTCGTCCCGGCCTCTTCTGGGCACTTTTAATGACCATTGTTACTCTAACGATCCACAAACAAGTGGTTTTCATCCAACCAGCTATTCGTCAAATAGAGCCAAAAACACTCGGCAACGCTTGTTGACAGGATGGGCAATCTTAGTAGTCGAGCCAGCTGCGGCTGTAGTCTTAATTGCAATTTTAAAAAGAAACCAACCGATGTCGTTTCCATTCTTTCTCTATGACCATTTTTCTAATGAAATTACTAGCCTGATTCCATCACATATTCGTGTGATACATAAGCTGTAAGTCGCCCCCACCAGACCTCAAGGTCAAATTTACATGAGCCGGCAAATTTCGGAAATCTTTCCAAAGCAGAAAAACACGAATGTGGAATAGTTTACCATCTCGTACCCATTTCCATACCCTTAATTCCTTTCTTGCCAAGCCTGTGCTGTAGCATTAAGTAATAATGAAGCTGGAAGGTGATACCATTCCGCCTTTATAACATCATACAGTTCGTTCGGCTTGTTAAAACTTCTTCCTTTGATCCTGTTGCCGACCCATAACTTCACAATCGAGTAAGGGACTGGCGACTGAGAAAGGCAATCCATAGCCAGAATATTGTTATCAGAAAACCATTTAATTACTGATTTAGGCGTATGTTTCGGACCGTTATCTTGCTGTCAGATACAAGCCTCCGATATTTTCCTTAACTTAAGTGTTTACACCACCTTGAGATTGTCGCAGGAAAAAACCACTGTTGTGTCTCTCTCATTTTCTAATATTGTCTCGTTTTTATAAGATCTAGAACCAATTCTAGAAAGACGTGTTTCAGTTGCTGCTTTTACAGGTTACTGGTGATAATGGACACTGATTGTAATTGACATTCAACGAAAACGAATATTTCGATTCTTCCATCTAATATTCGTCGATTAGATGGAAGAATCTAAATTTTCATTTTCGTTGAATGTCAAAGCGAAGCATTACCAAATATTTTATTTAGAATGCGGGTGTTACGCGCGAATATTTTCGGCCACGACTGCGGAATATATGTTCACGTACACCGGAATAGTTTAGTGTGTTCCAATGTTTCATGAACACCTAGAAACAAGTTGCTGTTTACAGACTGAAAAAAATCAATTGCACTTATTAGATATGGCTATGGCAGATCTATGGATCCCCTAATATATCGACGGCTTAAGTGTGAGAGAACATATCTACCAAAAAAGCCACTTTTGAGCTCAGTATACGAAATACCATAACTTTTGTTACAGTTAAAATTTTGTAAAATTTATTTTTACTTTTCTTTTTACTTTTATTGTTGCTTTTCTTTAACGCTTTTCTACTGAAGAAATTAAAAAAAAAATTTAAAAAATTAATACGTTTTTGAAATTATACTGTTTTTTGCGTCTCCTGGAAAGTTGGGTTTTTTTAGATATGTTCCCTCACACTTAAGCCGACGATATTCTGATTGTTGGCGGTCATATAACTATCTCGAACATGAGGGATTTTAGCACCTTGATCCACTATCGAGTGATTGTAGGGTGATTTAAGAGGCGCTTTGCCTTGTATCGGTGGTTAAGAAGCCCATTGGACTCATTGCATAACCGAATTTCTATTCAAACGATATTTTAGTTACTGCGATCGAATAGAGGAATTTTTTTACGTTATGGCAACTATGTATCCGCTTGCCAATGATAGGTAATAACCCCTACGCCAATGATAGGTAATAGCACCTACCCAAACTCCCAACTGTCGTGGGCAAATATACTGACCTTCCCCGAAGAAAAAAGTTTCTTTTAAAAACTATTTGAGCAAGATTTTGTATACACGCACAAATATTTTAAAAATTTTCCACCGCCAATATTGTAACATAGTGTTTTCTAGTCATTAAAATACCGAAAACAATTTGTTATCGACGTGAGCGATAACTGATAGATTAACCTATTATTATTTCCCTTTCATACTTTTTCACATGTAGGATTTCTAGAGTTGGTTATTGTAGAGTTAGGCCTTATAGAGTTAGGGGCTTGGCTTCACATGAGATCTGATAACTTTTTGACTGTGAAAGCGGTATGAGCTTGTAAGTCTTGGCTTTATATTCAACTATAGCTGACTGTTGCGCTTTATTGATATCAACTTAAACAACAAAGGAAAAATATGTACACTTTATTAACCGAAATAACAAGAAATCTCTGATTAAACCTGAAATTTTAGTCGAAAACCAAATTTTCATCCAAAACGCAAGCAGTAAATCATGGGCGGACCATGGTCTGGTGCTTGTACTTTTTTTAGATTTCTCCTTCCGTACAATTCTGCGCTTTTAGACTAAAAAATGCTTGTTAGTTTCTTAAATACGATATAACTATTTTTACTTTGTTTTGTTAACTTCATGTAGAACAAAACACTCTTTTTAAAAAAGCAATAGATTAGGAACTAGGACGAGTTTAAAGAAAAATCACCCCCCGGCGGCCTTTCGTTCTGGCGTAGTCAGGTAAAGAAGGTATTTCTTGCACGGAAGAAATTCGTTTCTTCATAGCACACTCACTTTTTAGTTGTTTTTGTACTAATAACATCTAGCTTTGATATCAAATTTCAGCTTTCTAAAATTTTTGAAAGTATCTCCCCAGAAGAAATTTTAAATAGACCTGCACCTCCTTTATGAGGTTTGGAGGGTCAAAGTTACAGATTTCTTAATGTTTTCGTTGTTTGTGTGCTAATCCTTACCTGCATATCAAATTTAAGCTTTCTAAGACAGGAAGTATCCTAGAGGGTGTGAAACTTAGTGTGCTTCATTAGTCTAGTAACTACATGTTATCCTAAGAATTTTGGCTCTCTGGTATCATCCAGACTGAAGCTATGAGGTTTCGAAAATACGACACGAAACGCTTCGAGAAAAGGTAGGTAATGTCCAGTCTTGGCGACAAAGTCGATTGTTTTAATTTTTAAACTTAATCGATCCCTAAATTTCTAACACGAGGTTGAATAGCAACACTTAAGTTGCAAAAGGATCAGCATTTTAAATTTTAGATGTTTTGTGAATGAGAAACAAATATTATACCTATTGTCTCAGCGATTGTTATGATAAACCCATTCAATGATACATGATGAAAACTCGCTTCGCAATACGACTTGAGCCTTAAAATTTTCATGTTTACCCATTGAAAGTATAAAAAAGCGATTCATTAATCCAGTTGCAACGTAAAACTTTCATCATTTATTTATTACAGCCACTGGGTATGAAGCAAATAACTGTAGTTTCAGATCCTGTTCAATAGAGAACTGTGTTATTAAAAAGCTCTCTATTTAAACTCTACGAGGTCGCCTATGTTCTGTATCCGTGAAAAAATCTGCTATTGGTTGGCTTGGTTAAATCGGCAAAAGTTGCATTTCACGGTAAAAATTGATTGGAAATACTCGGCAAAAAGTTATTTTTCAATTAGGCTATAATTTGAGTGGATTTATTTCAGAACATGTTCAATACACCATTTTTTCATGTGTTCTGCCATATCCCACCGCTGCCAAGATGAAGCGCCTACATACCATTTAAATATTGATCTTTTCGATAAAAAATTTCACTTTGCAAAGTAAATGCGGATTACGTAACAAAAATGCAAGCTATGAATGGTGGTGCTGGAAATAAAAACCTTTGTATAAGCTCGACATGAAAAATTTCCTTCACAAAATCAAACTAGAGAGGTACTTACATCGCTATACGCCCGCCAGAAGCACTGCCGTTTTTACAATTCCGCTACACCTGTTTTCGATTTATTTTTTTATAACGAAAAGCTTCGCAGCAATGACACAGCGAAAGCAAAACACAGTGCAGGTGATTAGAATAAATCTTCCTTAGTCATCGCATTCATCTATCCGGGTGCCAGGCGAGGTTGAAATACCTTGCAGAGTTCAATGAAGAAAAAGGTCAACAGTTACTAGTTGTCGAGCGCGATGGTGTCATTTTCACGATGAAAGAAACTTAAATAAACTTGAAGAACCCTCAAGCCAAGAGCCACATCAATAGAACTGGAAACGGGAACAAGTGGTTCGATTTCATATTATGAAGCTTGACACCTGCCTGAACACTAATGTGGCATGTTTAGATGGGGCAACTACTCGTAGGTATCAGATAGTCAACGATTGAGGTTTTGTATTTAGTTTAACTTTGTTGCAACTTATCGATTCTTACCATAAATATTCGATTATTCGAATCCAATTATTTCTTCAGGTCGGTAGCCAAATTGAAAACATAGATACCTGTCTAACGAAGCAAATTCGTTTTTCTTAGAATTATCCAGGCGTGAATAAGCTCATCTTTTAACATTGAGATTATTGATCCATACATTTAATCTGTTACTTTCCTAGTGTTTGTTTACATCAACTAGTCTTAGAATAATGTGGGTAAAATAAGTGGTTTGTAAATAATAGAAGTTTTCAGAATAATATTTCTGTATTACGTTTCGAAAACCTGTGGCAAGATGTTATAACATCACTTGGAAAGCCATCATCGAAGCGAAAATATCGCTTTGGCGGTATGTTGCAACATTTTCGTTCGACAGGCGATTCTATCATTTTCGAAATATTTTTCGAACTTTTTCACATTCCACATATATTCAGCATTACAAATTTTGCTCTTTTAAATTTTTATACAATACTAATTATGAATTAAAATGATGAATTTTTCGAGTGGAGTTGGTTTATTTGTGGAAGATAGCGAAAATGAAGACGAAAGTGTAATAAATTATCGGGAAGAAAGGCGATTCTTACGGCAGCGTTATAATGTTATGGATATGCCAGTAATTTTTATATATTTCGTGCACAAAAAAGTTCATTTTTATGACACAGTTTTATAATTCTTTGTTTCAAGAATCTTTCCGTGTATCAAAAGAAGCTTTTTTTGGAAATATTGAAGGAAATAAAAAGTGAATTTGAATGTGATACAATCAGAAAAAAATTCAAGAATTCCTATTTTTTCAAAACTGGCAGCAGTATTAAATTTGAATGCTACTGGTTCTTATCAAAGAACTATTGGAGATGTGATGCTTAACTCAATGGACCAGTCTATGGTTTCTAAATCTAAAGATGAAATGAGTAGCGCCTTGGTGAAGAATTTATGTCCTAAATGGATAAAGTGCCAGATTGATGACGACAAAACAGAAAATAAGAGACAATTCAAGAGGATTTTAAATTTAATTTGTATTTTCATTACAAAACTTATGTAATATATCTAAAAATACTTTTATTATTTCAATTTTATTCCTCTTAATTTATAATTTTAGCAAATAATATAAAAAAAACTTACATTTTAACTATATCGCTTCTCATGTCACTATCAACAAACCGAAGTGAAGTTTTAACGAAAATATCGCCTGTCGAAAGTGTTACAACATTCCAATTATCGACAGAAGATCGAACTTCGAAAATTTCGATGTTCTAACATCTTGCCCCTGGCTGACTTAGACTGTCGATTTTTAAAAATTCTATTGGAATTTTTTTTAAATTGTTAAATTTATTACAATATCTGGTCATCTCTGTACTAGCGACTGGTTATATAAGGTTATACTTATAGAGGAGAACATTTCTGGAGTAATCAGGTAATTAGGTTGCAATTTCAACTACCTTAATTTTTACGGATCAGCAGCGTAAAATTTGCTAAACGGTTAGCCGTGAGTATTAACGAAGTGTAGTGGGTGGAAAACTGTAAATCCGGTTATTCCGGGAAAAAACGTATATTAAGCCGTCAAGTTTTTTCCTAAATCACATAGTAAATCTTATGAGTTACAATAACTTTAGTGCTCTGTACAAATTGCCTATGAACATATTAAAAATTACTGAAAGGATCATATATTTTATAGCGTACCTTCTTAAATTTTGGTAGAATATGTTACTTACAACACTATTACGAGAGTGGAAGCGTACTTTTCCTTGAATTTTCTATCCTTGTACGTAACAGCCTCATATTTAAAGAACGGCCTAATCGATTTTAATTAATTTTTTATAGCATTGATGTCAATCAGAGCATATTAAGATAAGGATGCAAACAATGCTGCCTCCAGTCAGGTGTGGGAGTAAATTGGATTTTTTTTATGTTAATTATGTTTTTTGCTTGTAACCTCCTACAAAAAATTAAATTTTTGCATTTTATCGAGTTGAGTTGTGACTGTTGAAGTTATATTAAGTGTAGCCGGTCTTGCTCACCATATTCGAAATACGGTTTGCTATAGGAGTTAAATAAAGAAGTGGTATTCTTTCACCATCTTGTCAAGATTAATAGCATTAAATCTTATGAGCCAGATCCATTTAATTTTTGATTTCGCATTAATGGTAGGACATCGGGCTAACTTGAACTCATTTAACGGGTCTGCAATGGGGAGTGGCACAAAGCAAAAAGACTCCATCCTGAATGACAAAATTCCGAATGACAAAATCTCGAATTTAAAATTTCAGACATACAGAAATTCGGGACTATACAGGGTGTTTCACATCTGGTGTTTCAAAATAAGTGTGGTCATAGATCTCATAGATCACCTATCCAAACAAAAAATTGTATGACAGTGGGGGCGGGGGGGGGGGGGGGGGGTGTTCCTTAATTTCAACCGTTTGGTAGTTACGGGCTAATTTATAAATTTGAAATGTTTATGGTGTGTACATCACTATTTTCTTTTGATCTACTCAATCACATCTCCCCAAACTTTCTCCGAAATTCATGTAATTAGAACACCTGTTTTTTTATTTTTTTAAATTGCCTCTCCTATTCCCTTTCCAAAAAGATACAACATTTCCAGCTAAAGAAAGATGTAGAAATTTATATGTAGAAAACCTTTTGGGAAATATTACAAAAATCTACAATTTAAAGAAATTAAACTCAAATAAACTCCAAAATATTTTTTATTGAATTCGAAACTTATTACAATTAATCTTAGTAAGTACGTTTTTTTTTTTGTATACGACGTGTCCAAATCCTAGAAGACAACCCTTTGATGCGTTAGCATGGTTTTGGCCGGAAGGGAATTAGGGTAAGGGAAGTGAGGAAACTTGAGTCTTGTTTTTACATTGCTGCGAGTTAGACAACAGCCAAGAGACGGAGTGGATTATTTTTATTTCTTAATCTGGTCTCGAACCTGGGGCCCATGGCATGGTGGTCGTGCGGTTCAACGCATTGATCCAACTCCGTCCAACTTTCGAAATATACTCTGACATTTTCGATGCAGCCATTAACAACCTCGTAATTCCCTCTTTAAGGTATATTTGTAGGAGTTGAACGGACGAAGGCGAATTATTAAAACAAATTATTTTCGTTGTTCACTTGCCGAGACTTTATTAACTGAAAGTAACGGTCCGCCGACAACCGACGTAACAACAATATGAGAATGTACCAGCTGCATTTTAAGCACCAAACAAAATTAATTTTTGAAAATCACTCTTTTTTTAGTGAGTCACTACATATTGTAGTCAGTCTCTCCCATATTACATATACCTATAACAATATATATAACAAATTCATCTCTATTGTTAACTGGCCTTGAGTAAACTTCATTTTTCCCATAAGAAAAATCCCAATGGGGTAAGATCTAAAAATCTAGTACGTCAGAGAATGGATGCACCTCTTCCAAGCCAGCGGTCAGAAAATTTTTCATTCAGTATTGCCTATACAATGATACCAGAACGCGCTGGTAATTCATCGTGTTGGTCACATATTGCCCTAAGATTATTTATAAGATTATCCTCTAGTAGATCTGGCAGTGTATTCTCCAAAAGGGCTCCATGTCACATTCCAGAAGCCAGATGCAATATTCTAATCTTCTCTCGTAATTTCCTTCCAGTAGTCCTTGGACTCGGGCTTCAGGCTCTTGCCCGACGAGGGTGATTATTTACTGCTCGACGTCGGCAGAATCTTCCGATGTTTCAGATCGCAATTCCGTGCTGTTTTGGGATGCACGTCGCTTTCAGTCTACTACACAGAATTTAAACGATAGTTATCGATTTGATTTTCAACTATGACCGATATTCTTTCTGGCCGACCCTCTTTTATAGCAAAATTTCCATCATGTATTAGTAACGCAACGCCAGCAGCAATAATTAAAATAAATTGCCTGTGTAAAAAAACACATGTATTAATTACATGAAAGAAAAATTGAACAAAATGCTGAAGTTTAGGTAATTGCAAACCATTTTTTTACTTTTCGAAGTAGCTACACCTGCACTGTACGAGTTAGATCAATATTGTTGACAATTTTGGAAAGGTCATTGGAGTAGTAGTTTTTTGGCGTTTGTTTCATGTCACTGCTTTGAGTAGAACAACAGTTAAAAATTAAATAATTATGTGCATGCCATGAAAATTTCAAATTTATAAATTACCCTGTAACACCCACCCCCTGCCATACAATGGTTTGTTTGGTTAGGTGAGATCTATCACCACACTTATTTGGCAAACTAGATGAAGTATACATACATAAAGGCACTCACATCAGCGCATCATCATAAAAATCCTGAAAGCATCGAAAGACCAAGTCATCAAAATTTAAAAGGTCTCGAAATGGGATAATTTGGAACTTGAAATCCCAAAAGATTAAAATATTTAATTTAAAATATTTGAATTTTAGTACGATTTCCTTTTTTCCTGACTTAAATGTTATAATTCCCTTTTGCAAAATATTTTAAGAAGACTTTTTGTGCAGGGAAATATTTGCAGCACATATATTGCCTTGTAAATATAAATAACAACAATATATATAAATAACAACAACTTTGAAATATTTTCAGCTTTTTCGATATTTTTCGAGAACTTTCGACATTTTGAGTCCGAGATTTTGATTTTTCTGAATCTTTCCATCATAGATTTAAATTTTCAAAATCTCGATGCGCGGGATTTTGATTTGTAGGCCGCGATTTATTTTTCCGGATTTAGGTTTTTCGGAAAACGCACCCAACCCGTTCCTGCGTGTAAAAATATTTTTACTGATTTGAAATAAAATTGCACAATGTAAAAGTCTTAAGAAAAGTGACAAAATTCCATTACATTTTGCGCGTGCAGAACTAAATGCAATTTTGTAAAATTTCTTTACTAGTTAGTAGGACTTTTTAGTACGTTATGTAGCTTTTTTTGGTTCTACTTGAATTTTCTAAGAAATTTAACTGCCTTAATCATGCGATATTATAGAGAAGTGGTGTTGTAACTTCGGTTTTTGTACTGAGGTAATTGATAAATGTCTGAAGGACCGTTACCAATTAGTTAAAATTTGCAATCAGTTCTGGAATCCTCTTTCTTTGCTTACAGGTGTGTCTCAAGGCTCTATCCTTGGTCCTTTATAGTTCAGTTTTTTGGACATGATTGAAGACTGCGAACAAAGAATCAATGATCACCCCAAGAATTCATTGGTATATTTCTTTTAACCCCAGTTAGTTCCAGTGCATCGTTTTTTATGCCAGATCGAAGTTTAATATTGAAGACCTTATCTCGGTTACCCTATTGACGAACAACGTTTTTAGGTAAAGTTACTAATTTGTGTGTTACATTCAATAGCGTTCTGCCTTATTTTGTTCATATAAAAGCTGTTCTTCTAGAAGTGTATGGTTGGTTGCCTGAGAAGGCTTTGATTCGCCGCTGATGTTCTCCCTTTGCAGCTTAGGTGAGAACCTAACACTTGTGGACCGACATGGATGGGTATTTTGTTTATAGAGTATGTTCTCTCTTTGTTACTATGAACAGAATATTGCACCAAAAAGGGGGGGTGTTTAGAATGCTTCATTTTTTGTGATATTATTAAGGGGTTGCTACCCTCAAATTTAACAAAAAAAAAAAATTATACATAAGAGCGTAATGAAAAATACGCTGAAAAATGATGGTTGGCATGAATCGGCCGACGGGATGACCTAAATAAAAAAAAGGATAATTTTCTGTATGGAAGCATACCCACTTCCGTAATTTAATTTTATCAAGAAATTATCGTTTTATGTGGTAAGGAAATCGACTGAAAATCGGAAAATTCATGAGATCCTAGTTCGGCCCATAGCCACACATGTGTACAACAACATCTAAAAATCAGAGCAATCGCTCCAGTAGTTTTTTCAAATCTTGTCGACCAGCCAAAAAAACGTGGTCTTGAGAAAAACCTATTTAAAGTTTTGGAATGCCAAAAATGCCCTCTCTAGGTGACTTAGTATAATAACTATAAAAATAACTTCTGAACTTGAATTTCGCTCCAACACACTGAGAACATGTTTTTTATATTTACCTTCGAAATAAGCAATTAAAAAATTTTGATTTTTTGAAAATTTGAAGGTAGAAACCCCCTTTAATATTCATTCATAATATTCAACATTCAATATTCATCATACCAGGAAGTTGGACATGTGATCCTCAATGGCGGTTTCTCATTCTAAGAGCAAAATATGAACACTTTGGTTTTAAGTTTTTGTCGTTTCCGTCCTAATTTATTTACATAAAAATATATAGTATTTTCAATTAAAATTCATACTTAAATTTAATGTAGGATAAATTGAATCAACTCTTAATCAAATTGATTTGATGATTTCAGTTCAAATAGATTTAACGCTTTATTTAATAACATTAATGCTTGTACAAAAAGAATAAATGTTTCCTCAAATTAATTAAATGAATAAATAAATTATTCATTTAATTAATAATCATATAATCAATTAAAATAATATAATATAATAAATAATAATAAAATATAATAAATTAAATAAATAATTACACTAACGTTTCTAATAAATTCACTTCAAATTAAGTTAAGGCCGCCGATTAAGGACGGAACCTCGTCCAGACAACAGGTTTTTCAATAATTTTTTACAAAAAACTGAGAACACACTAATTTTTCATTAGTGAAAAAAAAATAAAATCGCGGCAATACAGCTGATCAAACTCGACTCCTCGAGTTTGCGCCGTGGAACGGTCAGGTCCTTGTAGTTAATTAAAATTAACGAACCAAATTTTTTTTATTAAAATAAGTCATTCCGCTTTGCATTTAACAAAAAAATAAAGAAAAAAATAAATTTTTGAGGACAAAAAGAAACGGAAAGACCTTTTGTTTATAAACAAATCGTTAAAAACAATAATTATTATAACAATTAATACAAAATTTTAGGCTTGTGCAGAGGCCAATAAGTTAAAGAATATCTCATTTCAAGTTTATTGCTTTATTAGTTTTTAAGTTATATTCCACGGTACGGGAAAAATACGTTTCGAGAAAACCGCGGTTAAAGTTTTCGTTCTCGCGCGTTTTCGCTCTGGGTACTTTTGGAGCGCATCACTTCGGTGACTATTTACGGACTTTCTATTGAGCTTAAAACATTGCAAATATATTATATATATATATACATATATAATTAATTTCTGGAGGAAGTTTCCCCTTAAAGTAACCTATTAGTAGTAACGATTAATAGTACCGTCCATTAATTTTTCTTTCCTGGGCTGGTTATTGCGGCAACCAGTGCAACCTATCGGTATCTATGTATTTTTCAAAACTTTGTTTCATACAAATCAAATGCCGATCACTGTAAAATATTGCTTCAGCTATTATCACTTAGCTGCGAGGAAAAGGAAAAAGGAAATTCCGGAATCTTGAAAGTACCAAAAAGTTGAAAAATAAAAAAAAGTTTTAAAAAAAAATGAAAACCGCGTTTTGTCGACTCTTAAAATGAAAGGTGGACGAGGGGGTGATTTATTGAATGGGAAGGAGGTTTATTACATACCTGACAACTCGATGGCTCATTTTGTTTTCGCTGCAGAGTGTTTACGGGTTTGCAGAAAAACGCGTTAAAGTTCTTTTGTCAATATTTATATACAATGGTGGTCATTAAAATAGAGCCATGACTTTACATATGGTTCTTGCACAAGTTGTAATACAAATTAATAGTCGCAATTTTACGCCATCTACTAACTGGACAATAAGTTTGGTACAAGATACTGCTGCTTTTTCCGCCGAAGTGCTTTTTTGTTGTTCAGGGGAATCCCACTTATTGGAAAGGTCTTCATTTTGCCTGGTCATATTGATAGAGCCAACGTGTTTATTTTGAGTGTTTTTATTTGAGGGAAGTCCTTGCGAATATTTTTTCAATTGTATTATCAGGTAACAGTGAATATTTTAAAAAAATTATTGAAATTAGCATATATCTTTGTTGAATTTCAGTGAAAATGGGTCGCGGAAGACGTTGTTCTTTGGAAGAAATGACAACAATTTTAACTCTACGGGACGAAGGAAAATCTAAACGTGAAATAGCTAGAATAGTCGGCTGTTCGAAGAAAATGGTTGAGAATGCATTGAGACCAAAACCAACTGTGGAAAATCGGGGGCCAAAGAGAAAAACTACGAGCCAAACTGATCGGCTCATCACTCACACCTCAAAAATAAGTCCATTCAAGTCCTCGAAAAACATTACGACAGAATTAAGTCTTGATATAAGTGCGCGCACAGTTCGAAGAAGACTTCAAGAAAGTTCCCCATTTATCTGTAAAGAATATTAAAAGCCGACTTCAGTTTGCATCCGACTGTATCAACTGGGATGGTCCCGAGGGCATTACAAAGTGGAGGAATATCTTATGGACGGATGAAACAAAAATTAATTTATTTGGCTCAGATGGTCGAAATTACGTTATAAGGCCTCCAAATAAAGAATTCCTTCCACAATACACAAAAAAAAGACTGTTAAACATGGAGGAGGAAACATAAAACTATGGGGTTCGTTTTCTTGGTATGGAGATGGACCAATTTATTGGATCAGAGAAAATATGGAAGAACATGAATATGTAAATATACTTGAAAATACTATGCTCCCATTTGCTGAGGAAAATATGCCATTAAAACGGATATTACAACAAGACAATGATCCGAAACATACGTCTTGGAGCGCAAAAAAGTTTTTCACGGGTCATAAATTGTCTGTTTTACCCTGGCCTTTTCAATCACCCGATCTCAATCCGATTGAGAATCTATGGCAACAATTAAAAAGTGCTATTGGGAATTATAAAACAAGCAATAAAGCACAATTATGGGAGGTTATTCAGAAAGAATTGGCGTCCATTTTCATCAAACGATGTCAACAGTTAGTGGAATCAATGCCACGACGTTGCAGGGCCGTAATTTAAAATAAGGGTCAATCTACTAAATATTGATTAAATTTGAACGATTGAAACTGAAATTTATTATAGTATTATAGATTTAAGATATCAAATATGTAATGGCTCTATTTTAATGACCACAGAAATTTACTTACTTTTTCTTATTATACTAATTATTGCTTTGAATGCGTTACTTTTGTTATATTTTTTTATGTTATATGTACATAATTGAAATATATATTTTGTTGATAGATATTTTTTTCTTTTATGGACGTTATATTAATTCCCATAGACAATTTTACGACGTTATAAAGAATGGCTCTATTTCCATGACCACCACTGTATATATATATATATATATATATATATATATATATATATATATATATATATATATATATATATATCTATATATATATATATATATATATATGTATATATATATATATACCTGAAATTTTAGGAGAATATTATTCAAGTCCTCCTTCTTTGAAGAGTTAACCGAAGTAGGCTCCACTGATGTCAGAGACCTGGCTCGATTTATCAGGAGTTCAAAATGGTTCCCGACGACGAGTTAAGGCTGAAAACCCTTCCCAACCTAGTCAAATTTATTTTGACTTCCCGTGAACTGGTTCCACTGGAGACAAGGAACTGGCTCGGTGCACAAGGGGCAACATGTTCACCCTCTTATTTCTTAGGTATTTTTAATGGGGTTTGTTAAATTTTTGTAGCCTCAACGTGGTATCACAATGGGCCTCTCTGGCCTAAGTGTGCCTTTCTTAGGCAGCCACATTAACCTAACCTAACCTATTATTCAAGTAATAATGGATCGATTTTTGGATGAGACACCCCCTTGTCTTTATCAAGTTATTTTTATATTTTGATTTAATTTTATTCATTAATTAAATTACTTGGGTCATGATTACAGTTTCCTATTTCAGTTTTTTTTTTCATTCTTTCTTTTCTGTGCTTATTAATTTCCGTCCAGAGTTGTGTGCTTTGAAAAGATAAATATCTTTCGTATTCTTTTACGCTGATAAATTTGAATTGCCTATTAAAAGGAGCACGCCTGATTAGAAAATTTAAATAGTATTTGATGTTTTTTTCATTTATATTTCATACATTCATTTATGTATATTTCTTACGTTCTTACGGAAAAGCCCCTTACTGCTATATTTATGAGAGATAATATTACAGCGATTTTATCTGTTTTATGTTTTCCTCCTTCTGCTTTCAATTTAGATCACATACCAGTCATAATTCTTAGGTTCGGTTGCTTTTTCAGGATTTCGGATGTGACCTTTTTTCCATTATCTTGCCAACTGGGAATAATGTAGGTCATATGACGCTCAGAATTATGAAACAGCAGATACTTGTATAAGTACATATTTTAAACTACATCAGAAAGCTTCTTTAAAATTATTAGACGGAAAAGCTGTCATTGCTTGCTGCTTGGCTAACGTTGAAATTTATAAATTCTTCAAATGTTTTTTCCTTAAAAATTTTAAATAAGATAAAAGTGCAAGGAGAAGTTGGTGAACGTGCCTGAGAGGATAGTTGTAGACACGACTTTCAGCAACAAGTTGAACGAGTCAACCCTTTGTGCATTAATGGTGACATAGAAAGAATAATAAATTTCCTAGAGGTCTGAAGCACTTGTTTCGTCTTTGATATGAAATATTTTACAATCTCCCTTCCGTCGATGAATTTTATCAACTTTGAAAGCATCATTTTATGTGTAGCGGAGCTTTTTGCATTATCTTCGCAGCATATGGGAATGTAATATGAAATTTTCAATGAAGACTTTATTAAGAAGAATGGAAAATTAAACGTAAGAATAAAGGGTACTTAAGCTTAAAAAAACAGAAAAATTCAGAAAAATCAGTTTATAGAGTTTGCATGTAACCTAACTCCTTCGAAACTACCAATTTAATCGTAATAATTGACTTTAAATTAATTTAAAAAATAAACGACATATCGCTATAGTATAAGTCTTAAAAAAAACATTAAAAATATTTACAAAATGACCCCCAATTAAATTAATTTCAGCTCAGTTGTTCCTTATCGCCCACGCCAGTTGAAAATAGAACATTTTGAGAAAAATGCGTATAAAGTTTGAGTAACGAAACTGGAGCTATACAAATCCCAACGCAAAATAATTGGTCTAGATCAAATTGTAGGTGCAAATATAAAATTAAACCTACACAAAATAAACCCCTCTATTTTTTACAGAAAATATTATGAATTATTTTTATTGCTTATTATCTTAGCCTTCGAATAGTAAAATAGATTGAATTAAATACTTTCATTAAATAAATATACAAAAGTAAATTTTATTTGGCAACGATGCCAAATAATTGTTTTGGTTGATATCCGAAACAAAAAAACTGGTGTAGGATTCTTGACGGTTGAATTTTCCTTTGTATTCTGAGAAAAACATTCGATTTAAAGGGCTCTCAGCGAACACAAGGCAAATTAAAGTCACTAAAACGCAAGAACTCGTCCTGAATCATGAATGGGCTGCAGAGAATGACCAGCCCGGCGATATGTCATTAATAAACCCTGCGAGAAGGAATATAGATGGTAGCAATAAACACATTTTAACGAGGTAGTCTAATGGCAATGGATGAAATTTCTAAATGACAAGGGTCCTTAATGCACACGAATCAGGTCCTCCGAAACGAAGGAAGAAAAGAACGGCCTCCCGATTACGCCGCATATCCTGATACAAGAAATTATGATAGGTGGAAAGAATAGGCAGAAGAATACTGATGATCTTATTTTCAGGAGTACCGGAATGGATCTTGCCCACAGCCAGAATTTTCTGCAATATAAGGCAATTCAGAAGAAGGAAAAGGCACAAAGTCAATGCCCCAGGAACAGTCAGAATCATCAGCAAGAACACAAAAGGCCTTAGCGGCGCCCAGCCAAACCATTAAACGCACCAAAAGGTGTTAGACGACTGACGTCGTAAGCAATGAAGTTTATTAGCTTAGATCTTTTACTAGGAACCGAGCTTCCCCTTGATACGAATTACACAGAATCAAAATGTCCTCTAAAATAGACCTGCAAGAGGTAAAAGGTTTGGGTAGTGGCCAGAAAGTGTAGAACAGAGGTCCTTTATAGAACTGAAAAGGCAGCTGACCCTTGAGAGTTCTTGAGACCTGTCAAGAAGTAGGCACTGGTTGGAGCTGAGAACTTAAGAGATTTCAATTAATTAATCAAAATTTTCGCTCAACCAGTTGACATCGTCAGTAAACAGCTCATGAGATTACGCCCAAAACGCCGGACGCCTAGAAAGGGATTCAATAAAAGCGGTCCTTACAAGTCGTTACATATAATTACATTACACATTTTTTAAAGCTTTGTTAAGTATGAATTCTTTATTGGTCCATTTGTGAAACTGAACTTCGTTTATTCAAGTAAAAGTCATTCCATATCATCATTAAGATAATTCAAAATATTTAACACTGTCGGGGTTCAAGGATACAATAAAGATTCCAATCAACTTTATCGCATGAAAGATCCGTATTAGCACACAATAACAATATTCCAAGTGGCAATATTAAGTACATACCATGTTCGGCTCCATGTTTGTTGACCGCTTGACTTAGTAAACGGATTTCTGTAAAAGAAAAAGAAAATTTCATTAACAGCGTAAATAGTTGCGGAGTCATCACTGGTAACAAAGAAGTAGACGTGGAAAGAAATGAAGCAACGGGTGCCCCAGCCGGACACTCTTTATTATTCAAATTAAGTTGCAAGACGAGATCTGCATTATGAATAAACTCTATGTAAAGGTCAGCTAAGAGAACTAGTCTTCTTAGATTCAATGTGCTAAAAATTAGTTATTCATTACTAGAAGCAGATTAGACTTTGATAAGGTTCTGCAAATCGAGGAAACGGCAAAACTACAGAGACAATGTTTTTCGCAAATGTTCATTACATTGTCGTAAGTAAAGGTCTCAAAAGTTAAATTGTTAGGAATTTGGGTCAAATCAATTTTTTGGAGATAACAATGGATGGTAGAAAATATTCATATTATCATTCTCCACCAGTTAAATTGCTTTATAAAATAAATTTAATGAGAAAATTGATGAAATACCAGACACAAATTCAATTGATTTCTGAGTTTTAAGGTATCCAAACTCGCAAGAGGTGTACAAGTAGTAAAAACAAAGTGTGAAGACAAATGATTCATCAAGCGATGGCTTTGTCGAAGACGGTAATCGCCTATTTTATTTCTAAAAGATCTTTTTGTCTAGTGCAACTCAGATTATGACTAAGTAATTTCCGTCCATCACAGGTATAATGAGAATATTAAGTACAAGAAAGATTATAGAGAAAATCCAAGAGCTATGAGATGTAAATATTTACTTACACAATATAATACAAAACCAATTAGTCATATCATCAACGGAATAAGCTAATGTCTCGCTAATCCAAATGTTGTGATCTGAGGAGTTGCAACCATTGCCTTGGCATCTGTCTTTTGATGGTCCTTGTTGCATGACTTCATGCTTCTAATTAACGAGGAGTACCTTGCGTCATTAGAAAAAGGGGACAAACTAAGGTTTGGCATAAGGTAAATCAAGCTTAAGGTTTTTTGGTAAAACAGCCAGTGTCGTGACGCCACCGACTTGATTGATGGCGCTCAATGCTGAGATTTGTGCAGATTAATCTGCTACAGGACCTTCACTTGGCCCTCATCCACCAACCTTGGATTATAGATCTGACAATAAGGGGACTAGGTGGCGCCAAATATTAAAAATTTTTACAATCAAAACGTGAACCTGAGGGGTAATCCTAGAACCAACATTTTGACAAAAAATACCTAAAAGTTTTACTCTGTCCCAATTGCAGCTCAGCAAACCTCACACTCATTAAGCTGGAAAATTGCGGTAACGGTGACATTGCCTCGGCCTACCTGGATCAACCAAACCCCCCACCAGGAGTAGAGGTGCTGGCAACCGAACTTATAGCCAAAAAGGATGATATTCTGATGGATTGTGATGGCATTGCATTATAGGGTAGCTCGAAAATTAATAAACGAGGTAAATCTCTTTTTGATTTTGTAGTTAACACTTACCTCCTACTCAGAGCACAATTTTGACGATTGGGAGGAACTGCTTGACATCACATTTACATCATCCAAAAATAACGTTAAGGTTGTAAACTGGGGCGCGTAAGATTTAAAGTCATTTTCCGACCTTAACTGGATACTATTTATCTAGATCTGGTAGGTGAAACCCCAGAAGAGCGTACTGGGAGAAATTCGGCCAAACGATTAAATCTAAAATTTCAATCATACCAGATTTAGGCATAGATACAATTCATTAGCTAGAATCTAGGGTACACACATTCAATAAAGCCACGAGCACGGCATTCAGTGTCTTGTCCCTTAAGATATAGGAAAAAACCCGCTCAGGTGAAATGGAAATCTCTCCAACCTGAGGAAGATTATATCTCATAACAGCTCACAATTGAACATTCAATAAAATGCAAAGAAAACTCTCTAGTAGTGTTCCCAGTCATAGAATGAGCCTTCAATAATATTCGCTCTGAATCTCTCCTTGAGGCCCTAGCTGAGCTAGGTGTGGAGCACGGCCTTCGTCAGCGATTGCTCCAAACCGCTCCGGATCGGATCGGTGCGATATCTGGATCGATTCAGCCTGGAGCGTTATAAAAATATCGAACCGCTCCGGAGCGGATCGTTATTTTCCAAATCTGTTATCGAACCGCTCCGGAGCGGATCGTTATTTTTTAAATCTGATATCGAACCGCTCCGGAGCGGATCGTTATTTTCCAAGTCTGTTATCGAACCGCTCCGGAGCGGATCGTTATTATTTTTAATTTCAATCGATCCGTACCGCTCCTGGAGCGATATTGAATCGATTCGGAGCGATTAGAATATCGCTCCACTGAATCAAAGGAATATGTTTGGTAATTATAAGAAAATAATCCTCACCTGCAACTTAATTACTAGGTGTTTTATACTAGGGGTGATGGGTGGGCTAGTGGATGGTTGGTGTGTGGGTGGGTGTTGGGAAGTGGATGGTGAGTGTGTGAATGAAAGGAAGAACTCTAGTAATTATAAACGTGTACTTCACCTGTAATTTAATTACAAGGGGTCTTGAACTTTTAGTGTTTTGTGAGTTAGTGAGACGGATTTGGAGTGAATGTGTGTAGTATGTGGGTGATGGGCTGGAGGGTAGGTGTTTGGTGATGGGCTGAAGAGTGAGTGGTAGGTGTATGGTTGGGTTGGTTGTGGTTGGTGTGCTACCCATATTCACTCCTGGAGCGTTATTGAATCGATTTGGAGCGATAAGAATGTCGCTCCACTGAACCAAAGAAAGTAGTATGGTAATTTTTAGAAAGTGCTTCTCACCTGCAACTTAATTACAAGGTATCTTGCACTGAGAGAGCTTTTAGAGTTTATTATTATTTATTTGACCGTTTTTCATTCTAATCACGGCTTTTCATTATTCTAAGAATTTTATGTGAAGGGTTTCCTTTTTCTTTTTAATTTTTAATTGATGAACCCAATGGAGTCTTTCTGATGCTAAACTATTTGAATTATTTAGCCAAATCAGGGAGCTGACTACAGAAGTTGAGTAAACTTCGCTTGCTTCAAATGTGCATAGGAATCCAAAGTAATAAAACAGAAAAATCAAATGTAGGTTGATTCCCAATTTCAGAGAATACAATTTTTTGAGGGTAAAGTAGGCCTTTGTGTTTTTCAGAGTAATATAATTTTTGAACATGCTTTTGTATGAATAAAAAACCTTAATCCTCGGAAAAAAACGCGAGCGAAATTTGTTCGACTTCTTTAAGTCCGCCAAAGGCGCGGCATGCATGATCCCATGCACTTGGTGTTTTCCACATTATAATGATTATCACTCTTAGACTGATAGTAGGGCATAATTTTGTCGTCTGATGCGCCCTTAATATATGCCTCTTCTTTTATTTATTCCGCTGTTCTCTCATAATTCAGGTTAACTACAGCAATTTATCTAGTTCGAAAGTTTTTAAGGTATTTATATATACATATATATATATATATATATATATATATATATATATATATATATATATATATATATATATATATATATATATATATATATATATATATATATCAAATCTTGGTTATTTGATTATATTACTTTAAGTTTCATGAGGGAAAGTTAGATTAGGAAGTTGCCTTTGCGGATATTTGGGCCGCATGCAGCCTTTCCTCCTTTTCCCCATCACTGCCTTCTCATTGCCTTCCATTTACTCTTCTCCAACATCTAATTACCCTAACACCCGCTGCCCCCCTTGCTACTAATAGCCCCACACCCCCGCCACTCGCTCCTACCCAGCACCTTTTCACCACAACTTATATATACATAGGTCAGTACAAGACACCTTGTAATTAAATGTCAGGTGAGGTACACTTTTTGAAAATTACCAGTCATATTCCAGAATAAACGCCTTACCCATCATCTCCCACAACCCACCAATTAACCACACACACCACACACCCTACTACTCACTCCTACCCTGCACCCATTTACCCAAACTCTTAAAGCCCTCTCAGTACAAGGCACCTTGTAATTAAGGTGTAGATGTGTAGCACTTTATAAAAATTCCTAGATATATTCCTTTGATTCAGTGGAGCGATATTCTAATCGCTCCGAATCGATTCAATATCGCTCCAGGAGCGGTTCGAATCGATTGAAATTAAAAATAATAACGATCCGCTCCGGAGCGGTTCGATATCAGATTTGGAAAATAACGATCCGCTCCGGAGCGGTTCGATATCAGACTTGGAAAATAACGATCCGCTCCGGAGTGGTTCGATATCAGATTTGGAAAATAACGATCCGCTCCGGAGCGGTTCGATATTTTCATAACGCTCCAGGCCGAATCGATACGTGGAGCGGAGCGATATTTTGTATCGATTCGGAACCCTGAGTATAAGACATGTCTCAAGGCGGAGCTCTTTAACCTCTGCTTTGGCGAATGGTAATGAATATAAAATAGTTTTTAAAAAAAAAGTTGAACCGACTTCACAAAAAGCGCTAAAAAGCATAAAATAATTTTTAATTTTATATCTATTACGACATTTTGAAGTCGGTGCAAATCAAACAACTTCAACAAAAATATTTAATCGTCATTTCTTATGATCCCGTAAGCTGAAACGTTCAGGTAGTATTATGTATTATTTTCAATTGTGGTTCTGTAGTTGTTTTATTTGTTTAATTTGCACCGACTTCAAAATGTCGTAATAGATATAAAATTAAAAATTATTTTATGCTTTTTAGCGCTTTTTGTGAAGTCGGTTCAACTTTTTTTTTAAAAACTATTTTATTTTCACTTTTTAGTGTCTCCGACTCTATACAACGAAGAAAGGACCATCCAAATCGGTCCACGCGTTAAAAGTTAGTTTTAACCCCCTACCCCACCCCCATTCCACTAAACTTTTTTTCTCATGGCATCAATCAAGAAACATACTCTACCGAACAGAAAAGGAATCATCGAAATCGGTCCACGCGTTACGAAGTTACTACCCCTCCCCCTCCCCCACCTTCACCATAGGACCAAATTATTCTCCTATTAGCAATGGGGGATCACACTCTATACAACAGCAAAAGAACAATCCAAATCGGTCCACGTGGTACAAAGTTAGGTTCCATCCTCCCCCTCCCCCTCCCCCACCCCAGCAACATTTGTTTTCTCGTAGAATCTAGGATCATATTCTACTCAATAGAAAAAGAATTATCCAAATCGGTCCACGCGTTACGAAGTTAGACTACCCCTCCCCCCCACCCACACCTTTCACCATAGGACCAAAATATTTTCCTATTAGCAATGGGGGATCATACTCTATACAACAGAAAAAGAACCATCGAAATCGGACCACGCGTTACAAAGTTAGGTTCCACCCCCACCCCACTCCGCCCCAAAATTTTTTTCTCCTGGTATCAACTACGGAACATACTCTATCGAACAGAAAAAGAATTATCCAAATCGGTCCACGCGTTACAAAGTTAGACTACCCCTCCCCCCCTCCCCCTATCCTAGGCCAAATTTTTTTCTCCTATTAGCAATGGGGGATCATACTCTGTACAACAAAAAAAGAACCATCCAAATCGGACCACGCGTTACAAAGTTGGGTTTCACCCCCACCCCCCACCCCCTCCCTACCAAAAATTTTTTTGACATGGTACCAATCGGGGAACATACTCTATCCAACAAAAAAAGAATCATCAAAATCGGTCGAGGCGTTACGAAGTTATGCCCGGTCAGACATAAAAAAAAAAAAAAAAAAAAAATAAGATAAAAAAAAAAAAAAATACGCGTCGAACTTAGAACCTCTTTGTTTTTGGGAAGTCGGTTAAAAATATGTACCTACATACTACTAATTTGGTAATCTACTGGTAATTCTGGTATTGGATAAATTCCCGTCAGTAATCAATCAGTGACATTATTGAGAGATAGATTTGATGCTTTTCATCACTAAACCAAAGTGCCCAACTTTGTCATGCCTAAATTAAGCGAGCATCAACTCTCTTTAAGAAAATGTTACAATAATGCCAAATTGAACAAGGTGCTGAGATCTGCCTACATTGGTGCTACTAGGGCGCTACACACCACCTTAGTTGGTGCTCTCAATGTTTTGGTTCATCTTGTTACACTGATCTTCACTGGAAAACTGACAGAATCTGGATGCTGGTTTGCCCTTTGGCCGTTATAGCATCCTCAGTTTAGCACACTTAGAGAGAGCTATCTACTGCGCAGCTGATTACACGATACCTTATGTTAGCTTAACTTTACAAGTGCAAAGTAAAGTTACGTTTTTCATCATTTCTTTTGAATTTTTCATATTTCAATATTACTGCAGATTTCGCAGTGATTCTCTTAGTGGCTAGTACTAAAGATATACTGAATATACTACAAAAATTTCAGTAAAGTTGGTTTAGTAGGTTTTTAACCGACTTCCCAAAAACACAGAGGTTCTAAGTTCGACGCGTATTTTTTTTTATAAAATTTTTTTTTTTATTTTTTATTTTTTTTTATGTCTGACCGGGCATAACTTCGTAACGCGTCGACCGATTTTGATGATTCTTTTTTTGTTGGGTAGAGTATGTTCACCGATTGGTACCATGTCAAAAAAAATTTTTGGTAGGGTGGGGGGTGAAACCTAACTTTGTAACGCGTGGTCCGATTTGAATGGTTCTTTTTTTGTTGTACAGAGTATGATCCCCATTGCTAATAGGAGAAAAAAATTTGGCCTAGGATAGGGGGAGGGGGAGGGTGCGGGGGGAGGGGGAGGGTGCGGGGGGAGGGGGAGGGTGCGGGGGGAGGGGGGGTGCGGGGGGGTGGTAGGCTAACTTTGTAACGAGTGGACCGATTTGGATAATTCTTTTTCTGTTGGGAAGAGTATGTTCCGTGGTTGATACCAGAAGAAAAAATTTTTGGAGGGATGGGGGTGGGGGAACCTAACTTTGTAACGCGTGGTCCGATTTCGATGGTTCTTTTTCTGTTGTATAGAGTATGATCCCCCATTGCTAATAGGAGAATTATTTGGTCCTATGGTAAAAGGTGTGGGTGGGGGGGAGGGGTTGTCTAACTTCGTAACGCGTGGACCGATTTGGATAATTCTTTTTCTATTGGGTAGAATATGATACTTGGTTGATACTTTTTTTTTTAATACGATGTGGCCAAATCCTAGGGGACAACCCTTTGATGCGTTAGCATAGTTTTAGCCGGAAGGGAATTAGGGTAAGGGAAGTGAGGAAACTTGAGTCTTGTTTTTGTATTGCTGCGAGCTAGACAACAGCCCAGAGACAGAGTGGATTATTTTAATTTCTTAATAAAAGCTCACGGTCATCTGGTCTCGAACCCGGGACCCATGGCATGTTGGTCTTGCCGCTCAACGCATTGATCCAACTCCGATACTACGAGAAAACAAATGTTGCTTGGGTGGGGAGGGGGGGGGGGGGGGGTGTATCCTAACTTTTTAAAACGTGGACCGATTTGGATGGTTCTTTTGCTGTTGTATAGAGTGTGATCACCTGCTAATAGAAGAATAAATTGGCACATGGTGGGGGGTTGGGCGAGGGGAGGAGTAGTCTAACTTCGGAACGCGTGGACCGATTTGGATATTTCTTTTTCTTTTTGGTGTGGTTGGGGTGGGAGAAGGGGGTGGAACCTAACTTTGTAACGCGTGGACCGGTTTGGATGGTTCTTTTGCTGTTGTATTGTGTGATCCCCCATTGCTAATAGGAGAATAATTTGGTCCTATGGGGGTGGTGGGGGAGGGGTAGTAACTTCGTAATGCGTGGACCGATTTCGATGATTCCTTTTCTGTTCAGTAGAGTATGTTCCTTGATTGATACCATGAGAAAAAAAGTTTAGTGGAATGGGGGTGGGGTAGGGGGTTATAACTAACTTTTAACGCGTGGACCGATTTAGATGGTTCTTTTCATTGTATAGAGTCGAAGACACTAAAAAGTGAAAAATAAAATAGTTTTTTAAAAAAAAGTTGAACCGACTTCACAAAAAGCGCTAAAAAGCATAAAATAATTTTTAATTTTATATCTATTACGACATTTTGAAGTCGGTGCAAATTGAACAAATAAAACAACTACAGAACCACAATTGAAAATTTACGTAATTCTACCTGAACGGTTTAGCTCACGGGATCAAAAGGAAGGACGATTAAAGATTGTTGTAGTTGTTTGGTTTGTTTGATTTGCACCGACTTCAAAATGTCGTAATAGATATATAATTAAAAATTATTTTATGCTTTTTAGCGCTTTTTGTGAGTTCGGTTCAACTTTTTTTTTAAAAACTATTTTGTGATATAGTGACAGCCAGTTTTAAAAATGCAGTTTTGAGAAAACCATGTTTGAACGTTCAAGTACGTATGATTACCTGCACCGTTATACATCTGTAAGTTTCCAACGACTTTGAATATCTAATAATCTTTTTACCTGCAAATTGCAGGGATATTATAGAAGCATTTAACAAAAATAATTTTTGTTTTTGCTCCATCACTCCAGGCCAACCCATTAATTGATTCAGCTTCTGAGTATCTCATTTATGTTCCGTGAAATGAGACTAAAAGGAGGTATTAAAATACATATGTTTTGTCATGCGCAGCGACCACGGCTAATTTCATTTTTTCTTTTAGGGCCGTTGAGCGAAATATTTCTTAGAAAATTAGCAACTCAGTCATCAAAAGTAGCTGAATTTCTCAAAACAAAACATGAAATAATGAAACAAAGAAAAATAAGCTATAAATGGTTAGGAATTGAAACCAAATGTTTTCGTGGGAGCACCAAAATCAAAATTCAGTCGTAAACAATTAGGTACAGTACAGCCCGCGGTGCAGTCAGTGGATGCAGAAGAGATTCAGAAGAAATGCAGATGTACTCTGACTGCCGGGTGTTATTTATGCGAAGTTGTTAAATGACGATGCGATCGTGATTTATGCTGATAGTTGCCGATGTATAATTTATTCAAAGTGTTGCTTGATAACGAGTGTTTCGCAATTAAATATGTATGGTTTAGGTGCTAATTACTGCGCGCTGTCAGATACCGGGTAAACCTGTTGTCCTATATGTTCGGATTTATTTTCTCTTAGTGCCTTTAAGATTTCCAGTAACAAATCTTTAAATAGTGCTTATGGATAGCAAATGGGGAGTATGGAACTAGTGTGTATTGCTATCGTAATTACCTGTAAAATTGGACTATTTTGCGAATTATAATGCATCATAACCTGCAACGAGATTTGATGTGCTAGTTAATTTTGCGTCCAAATAATAACATATGTACGAAACAGCGTTGCCAGTCTTTGGCCAATCGATTATGGTGCTATCTGGGCAAAATTATGGTAATTGACGAAAAATTATGGTATTGTAGTTAATGAAGATAATTGAAGATAAAATGCTCAATTTAATATATAAGAAATAACTGTGTATTATTTGAAATAAACAAATTTTTAGAACACATTTAAAAGAGCAAAGAGTAACATTTCAGGACTATCGATTTTCTGCACTTTCAGATTGATGATGTACTAATCAGTGCCTTTCTGGTCGACCATGTGAATCTCGTGGTTTTTTTGCTCAGAATCCAACAGATGAACGATGTGCTCATTGTAACTATCCAGGAAGCTTGCTTCTATCATATAATTTCAGTTCAGCAACTCATCTCCTTGCTTCATCTCCTTGAAAATGAGTCAGAAGAATTCGGAACAATTATGGTACGAGTATTTTCGAGATACCATGAAAGACATTATGGTATATGGTATTTGGTACGTAAATATGGTAGGTCTTGTCAACGCTGGTACGGAAATATGGTTTTAGTTTCGAAAACCCAACAATCTCCAATTGACTTGAAAAAATATACAAAAAACATTCGAATATGCTCAGAAATGAGGCACATAAAAAGGATTTTGGCTACTCCAAGTGGAAATGGTGACAACGTTTTTTTCCGGAATTTTTGCGTATTTAGTGAATATTGGATGCATTCCAATATTAGTTCAGAATATATCTAAAATAATTTTTGACGACTCTAAAAAACATTTTTCTGTCACTAAAGAAACAATTTTCGTTTCACAAAATATTTAGAGATGTCTTTTTGTGCAGGAATATATTTGTACACTAAAATAATAATTTTCCTTTTTCTTTTATGTGTTTCAAATTGTTATTAATTTATTTATTATTATTTATGATTGTTAATTATGATTTATTGTTTCCTCTATACTTGTGCATATGATTTTTCATTATGATAAAAACCACACTTTTATAGCCACACATTAAAGAGATAATTATATAAAAAAATCAAAAAATTAATTTTTTCTTCGACCTTTTCTGGTTTGAGTCGCCAGAAAACCTTTTAGATACTTCTATTTGAAGTAATAGAGAGTAAGTAAAAAAATTTTTAAGACAATCGAAGGTTATCGTTTTTCGGAACTCCAGCCGAAAATACGGCATTAATGCAGGTTGTTTTCGTGTTTATCTTAATATAAACTTGATAGCTGTTCTCCTAAAAAGTGCTTCTGCGATAACAATACTTTATTATTATTATTATCTTGTTTTAGACTTTTGCCTCACGTCCTAGGGCCGGCCTAATTTTTCCGACGTCGGAATTAATGTCAAGACTTTGGGGATCCATGTGCAACATCCATGATGAACGTATTCATTTCAGTTATCCATTTTCATGCGCACATGGGAGATTCCTACTCACAGACATCGCAGACAACGATGAATTTATTGCCTACGAAACCTTTTTTACCAGGGTTGAAACGGCCGCCCCCAACATGGAAAACAGGTGCCCAATATGGGAAGAGACACTCCCTGGCTTTATCTGTGGTCCGCGGGTTCGTTAAGCCCGTGACCAAGGAAGTCGCCCTATGGGTCTTCAAGGAAGTCTTCCTGCGCATTTAACTAGAGTTCGTGGAGTCGTCAAGTCCGTGACTTCATATGGGTCTTCAAGGAAGTGTCCCCGCGGATTTATTATTATTAGATGTGGATACATATCACCCTTCTGTCACTTCGATCAAAATTGATCTTTAGTGACAAGATCCTATACTAAACTTGAGCCACCCAACAAAACTGCAGTCCTTTAATTAGACCTTAAATATCCTTGGGGTCTACCTTAGATATGCCTAACGGTGATGGGAAGGCCTGATCGAGTGAGAACAGCGCTTCCGTTTTCTTTTTTAGAGTAAGTTATAAAACTCTTTGCATGTCTTAACCCTGGAGTGTTTGTCAAATGTGAGTGCTAATGTCTGTCCTCACATGACCTGATCGCGTTGCCAACTGGCTTTTCGAGTTGTCACAAAACGCGCCGGAGCCTGTTCTGTCACCCATCTTGAAACGATCCGTGTACCAAATTATAGATCACTTTTCAAAGGTGTGGCTATTATTAAGCCGGTATTCTCTGCTTTCAATGATTAACTTGAATGGTGTATAAAAATTGTGCCTTTTCGGAATCACATCTGCGATTGAGTAGATTGCAGAGTCATCCTTAAATTCTCCAACTATTTACAACTATTTACTTGTGACCCACTAAATTGCCTGCTTTGAGACGTTTGGAACCACGCAGTCTTATTGCGCTCGATGCAACATCCTTCTTTAGGTATAGATGAAAGGGAAGGAGAGTTGAAGAGACCTTTTGCTAACTTTTCAAATGAACCGTAACAGTACCGAAAACTTTAAACGCGTTTCTCTCGAAACCACATTTTTCAAACTGAGTGCCACTTTTTCTCGGTAACAATTCAATGAAATCGCTTCAAGCTTTTTCGACAATGTGTAGAACTCTTTTCTCTATCGTGTCGCATAGAATTTTTTTGATATTTTAATTTTTCGATTTTTTATAAACACTTTTGTAGTATTTTTTCACGAAAAATGGAACTTTTTTCAATCTGTAATCATTTTTGTAATTTTTTTGAATTTTAAAAAAGTCCTATGCCACACGATAGCCAGTCTTATATAGTTTAAAGAAATCGAAAAAATTTTGTTCTAGCTTTTTTCAGGACTGATCGCGCCTGGCACTACCTCGTGCCTTTTTTTAACATCTCATTTGTACATACAGTTGAAAATGCATGCAATCATATAGTAAAAAACCCCAAATGATTCGACTGTTTTTAACCCTTAAAAAATTCGTGAAAATTGCTTTTTTTTAAAAGCCGTCAGGGGGGGGGGGGTCCCCCCTTAAATCTTTCGGCAATTTATCCAAAAGTATGTTGCCAAGTTAGCTAATGTAACTAAAATTTCTTTTCGAAAGCTTGTTATTTATATTTTATTTCTCCTTTTTTCTCCTTTTAAGTTTTTGTGGGATAATGGAAAATTTTTGTTTTTTCTTTTTCCTAAAATACGCGAGTAGTAATTTTTTTTTTGAAAATTTGTGCACAGCGAACTAAAGGAGGAAATTTTTAATAAGGAACCGTTTGTCTTTTATTTTTGAGGTGTCAAATTCAGCGTGCGCGTCCTACATATTATAACGTGCACGGTGTAGGCCACCAAAAGAAAAATAGTGAACCGTGTAATGCGCATGCCCCCGGTGGCCAGATATCAAGGCAAGGAAATGTCAAGCGTAGTAAGCCAAGGACCGCTCGAACTTATGGTGAAAATGTGTAACGGACACATCTAGAACCAAGTGGCAGACGTTTATAGAATTAAGCTAAGTACTATAAATAGTAGCAGTAGCAGCCTGGTTAGTTTGGTCGTGATTTAGTGTTTAGTGTTTAGATGTGATAATGCGAATAGTTGTATTTTAACTAATGAAGTAATAAGTGTTAATTATTAAAGTGAAACGTAATATTGCCAACAAAATCGTGCAACGCATTATTGAAGTGAAGTGAATAAAAATTGTGAAAATTTGTAAAATAAATAAATGTTTTAATTAATCCGTCGAGCCCTGTTTACGTTATAATATTTATTTATGACGGCAAAAAAATTTTTTTAACTGAACTTTAAGAGTTTTCTAATACTTTGAAAAAAGTTTTGCACATAAAAATAAAAAAGTTTTGTGAAAAATTTCCACAAATTTTCAATTTTCTGCCTCAAAAATCAGAACAAGCCCTTAGTCTAGTTGAAGCAATCATACGAGTTGATCACAATTAAAAGTGTGAAATCGGAGTTGAACATAATATTTAGTTAAAAGCCCAACGAAGCATCAGTATGGCTTTGTCAGGAAGGGATTTCGGATAAGCGGAACAAGGAAACTTCAATGTCTTTTGTTTTGCATTGTTGGGAATTAGGCAACAGCCCAGAGACGGAGTGGATTTTTTAATTTTTGGTCAAACGTCGAAAGCAGTTGGTGTATATTCTAAACATACAAAGCGTTTAAGCGGTTTTACTGTTTGACCACCCCGACAAATTAGAATTGCGGGGTTCGAAATATATTATGGGAAATTTCTGTTTGTTTTATGTTGAATTTTTTTTTTGGGGTTGGTAAAAAAATTTAATGGGTGATCAAAAGTGACAAGTCGATGGTCAATCCTATCCTAGTAATAAAAACGAGTAAATATAACATGGCCAGCTTCCCACCATTTTTTTAAGTGACTCAGCAGGTGAACAGGAAGCAAAAAAGTTTTCAAAATCTTATATATATAGCGAAAAGTACATTGGAAAAATACATATTCAATTCATCCCTTATTATAACCTAGAAGTAAGCAACTACACCAGCGATAAGGTTTCGCAGCACAGCAAATACAACGCTAACAGCATATTATGCTTCTCTAGTTCCAATAACCCCTTGTGGGACTTGGGGCGACGGTTACAAATGAAATCACCGACATTGCTCTGCAACCACTAATGATTTTAAACGTAATTTGATGACATCAGAAAACAACTTTGGGTCGCTGCGGAAGTGGTTTGAATCTTGGACCTTTATGATGGAAGCCTTTTATCCTTCAACAACGACGACATTAGGTCGTGCATGTAACAGTGTCATAAAGCCTACTAATATTTATTTTAATAATTTAGTTTAATTTTTATAACTTTTAAGTCATATATTATGATAAAAAAATTCAGAAATCCCTGAGTATCGCTTACTTAAGCCGCCGAATATCTCTTTAAAATATCGGACTTAGTAGCTAGGGAGCTAGTGGCAGAAATTTTGAAGCCATTTACTCGTGTTGCAGAAGTTGAAAATAGTTATGCTTGTTTTTTGTTATAAAAACTGCTAATTTCAACTTCTGCCAAACTATTATCGCTGCATTATTAAGTGCTCCTAAATCATCCGCTCGCGTCTGGTTTTTATTTTAAGGGGGCATCACACCTATGAACCATTGTAAAAATGGCTGTTTCATTTAGGCCGAAAATAGAAAAGCGACACATTTTAAAAATGTTAATTTACAATGAATACAATGAGAGGGCATTTAGGACTAACATCTTAACCAAGTAAATTATGAATATCATACAATTAAAAAGTTAATTTTAAAGGAAATGTTAAAAATTAGAGTTCGATTTGTAGTGGATGAGTGAAATAAGTGACCAGTTTCTCCTTGTGCTTCGCAGCCTCCAAATAGTCTCAATGACTTAGTCAACAAGGATAATTGAAATCAGACAATAATAAGGTACATTATAATTTAGTTTTTTAGAAAATAATCGTCTTGATATGAATCCAACATGTCCTAAAATTTAATTTTGATTGAACTTAAACTTGCAATGAACGATCATCCACTGTATCCCGCAGTATTAAAAAAGTTTATTTTGAGAACATCAATACATTAATGAGTAATAATTTAATTCTTACAAGAATTTGTTAATGAGGTCATAATCAATAAGAAAACAATAGTCTGCCATCTTATTTGTGCTGTAAGAGACAAATTTTCAAAATTGCAAAACAGCTTTATTAAATTATTTGCTCATGTCTGGCTCTTGGCTCGATTGTTCCATTATATGTCAAACAATGAATATTGCTATACCAGACATGATTATATTGAATTTCTGTAGCCAGAAGATTTTTATTGTAACGTAGTGTTCAAATGTATCTCAATGCCCGAACATATGTTATAATAATGTTAATTATTGATTAAATTGATGACTTAAAAAAGTTAAAATAGCCTATAAAAACTAGGTACTCAAAAAATTTTACAAATGTTCAAAAGACCCAGTAATAACGATCAAAAAGAACATAAGAAAACGACTCAAGATAATACGTCACTGTAAATAGGTTAAATAAAACGGACTCTAAAACTATAAAAAAGAAAATGCAAAGAAATTTTCAAATACCTCCAAGCCAGCTTTAAGAGATGTTCTTCAAAAAATTTTGAAAATAAAGCTAGAGCTAAACCACCAAGCAAAGTTAATTTAAACAAAAACAACAATCAAACTAGAACATGATTGGCTGAGTGCACCCAGATGGTTAGTTTGAGAACACTTGCTCGCAAGCAAATTTCTTCTCCATAGAGCCGTTCGCCACTTTCCTAGTCCCCTGGGAGCATTCATCCAAAAATGTTCTAAACGAACATCCGGTATCGGCTGTTACATCTTGAGCATTACTGAAGACCGAATCTACTAATCTACTAAATCAGAGTTCAACCTGGTCGGATTTACTGGGAATTCCCCGTATCTTGGTCTTATTCTGCCCCAGGTCGTAACCGTAAAGAATAGATCCTGAAACCAGTCATAAGGATATGGTGGACGGCCTGAAAGCAGATAGTATTACAGCCCTGCTCCGCCACCCCCAGGACCTTACGCGAATTTAAGTTATCCTTGCGACAAAACACTCAATGGAATGTCCGTTCCTGAAGGCAATGAAATTTCACGACCATGTCTGTAAGACCCAAACCACCTGGTCGACTTTCAGCGGCCATCGCCTTCTCCCCAGAATACGCCAGCGACCTTCTTCTCTAGAAGTTTCACAAAGTTTTTCAATAGGTGAACGATGGACGAAATAATCAAATAATTAACAACGACTACACGCCTTTCAGCGAGACGGGATATAGTCCGTCACGAATTCACTGTTCTGGAGAGTTTCTTTAGAGACATGCGGCTATTACATGTCCTACCAGCGAACCACACATAAATACTTCAGGCAAGTATTCGTCCATTATGTACCGAAGGGAGAATCTGTTCAATTCCGCCACCTCCCGCATCACAAGCCTAGCCCTTTGTTAAGGTTCAAAAATTTTACGAGAAACTGGCAATGCATCCTTTTTCGTGACAAAAATAGACAGGTTGTCAGCATACGCTAATATAAGTAACTTTATATTAGTGTATGGTAGTGAACTGAATATTCCCTCAACGATCGACTAAGATTTACCACAAGCGGCTTCAGTGAAAAGACATAAAACATTCCTCACAAGGGCCTGATATCCCGAAGAAAGGAAATAGCAGACAATATTTGCCCATAATGCTTTATGAGAATTACTAAATCTCTATACAGATCACTGATGATCTCGATCAACTTGGACGGAAGCCCCAACATATCTAGAACGCTCAGTAGAAATTCATATCTGCCAAACGCCTTTTATTGATCTAAAGAGATTTATTTGCAAAGAAGTTTTTTCATGGGTTTCGAAAAGATGCTTTGCTATGGAAAATAAAACTTCAGAAACAGAAAAGTTGCCTAATTTGAGTACTGGTGTTTAATTTTATAATTTCCCTCCATGATACTGCTGGTATAATTTATAAAAATATAATTGAAGTAAAAGACGAACAATTACATCCAATCGTCGTGAGTATATCCACCATTGAAGACTTCTAGCCGTTAATTAAGATAATGAGGATTTTCAGAGTATTGTATGTGCAGCTAGTACATCTAATGCAAGTCGTACATTAAAGAAAAAATAGCTTTTAATGAAATATTTCCAGAATTGACGCGTTATAGTAAAAAAGTAAACATTTTTGAAGTTTTTTTACCGCAAGATGTTACAGAATTTAAATATTTAGATCTGAAGTAATGGAAGTAATCGAAAATTAATGTGGATTGGTGACCCAAATATTCTTCAAATAATTTCGTACGTAACACCCAACAACTCAGGTGCGTCGAGCCACACCCCCACCACACGGAAAAGAGAAAAGAGCTATATAAGAATAATGTGCTAAATATGTACCAGAGTCAATAATTATGCGCTTGATAATATATATATTTTTGAAAAAAATTTTAGTGGGGATGCAGGGCGACGTCGAGGCACACCCCCCACCACCCAGATTGCACTGAAATAAAGTTTTTACCTTCTGAGAATTTAGTGCTAATTATGTGCTCTAAGAATATCTTAAATATATTGCTCTTTGAAATTGAAAAAGATTCGAGACTTTTTTTAAATTTAGCCAACGGGGGGTGCAGCTCGACGTCGAGCTACATCCCACGCGCCATTAAAACTGCATTAGAACAATTTTTAAGCGAATAATTATTATGTGTTTTAAGAATATCCGTAATTCAAATGCATAAAATAAGTTTTAATGTAACAATAATAAAGTTAGCTATGTGAAGTTGGCACCCCCGTTTTTGAATTTTGAAGTTTTTTTTGCATTCGTTAGTCCACCCATTAGTTTTATTTGTCTGAGCTCCAATACAAAATGTTGGACAAAAAACTTTTTTTTGTATATTTTTAACCAGAACTCTAGAACAGAAGGGAGAGTGTTTTCGCAATCTAGTAAAAATAAAAAAATGTAAAAATTTGAGAAAATGCTGAAATTTTGGTAATTTAAAAACATTTTTTCAATTTTGACCGTGACTGTACCTGCAGCGGTAGTAGTGAGATCAACATTGTTGACGTTTTTGGAAAGGTAACTAGGATAGTTGTTTTTAAGCGTTTGTTTCATGTGTGTTGGGTAGATGAAGAGGAGATCTATCACCCCACTCCTTTTGGCACGTCAGATCTGAAACACCCTGTATAAAGTTTTGTTTTCCTTAGCAATCCTTTACATTATGAGTTCCAGATATTTAAACTAGGGTTTTAGTTCCAGCAGCATACCGTCTAACCGTGGTGACCTGAAAGTTGGTTTAGAGGATAGTGATACATGAAGATAAATCAACTCTAGAACTCTAGAACAGAAGGGAGAGTGTTCTCGCAATCTAGTAAAAATAAAAAAATGTAAAAATTTGAGAAAATGCTGAAATTTTGGTAATTTAAAAACATTTTTTCAATTTTGACCGTGACTGTACCTGCAGCGGTAGTAGTGAGATCAACATTGTTGACGTTTTTGGAAAGGTAACTAGGATAGTTGTTTTTAAGCGTTTGTTTCATGTGTGTTGGGTAGATGAAGAGGAGATCTATCACCCCACTCCTTTTGGCACGTCAGATCTGAAACACCCTGTATAAAGTTTTGTTTTCCTTAGCAATCCTTTACATTATGAGTTCCAGATATTTAAACTAGGGTTTTAGTTCCAGCAGCATACCGTCTAACCGTGGTGCCCTGAAAGTTGGTTTAGAGGATAGTGATACATGAAGATAAATCAATTGTGACAATTTATTGTTTCACCTCGCCGTGTTCGCAAATATCGTAATTTTTATATTTTTGTACTTAGGTATTTTGTATAACATATTTATAAATAACTTTTCTACACGTCTGGCATCATGTTTTTCTTTTTCTGAAGACAAGAAGGAAGAAATTTAAAAATAAAATGAACGACGGATAATAGTTTAGCTTTTTACAAGTTAACAATTTTGTAAAAAAACACAGCGACCTAACTTAATGACTAAGTGTCGGACACGAGCAAATAATTTAGGAGAGTTTTTCCTACAACATAGAAATTTTTCATAAAATCAGCGACACCTGATCTTGGTACCCTATTCACAAGCATCAAAACTCGATTCCCTATCATTCTTAAAGACGAGCAAATCATATACCTTTTCTACCACCTACCCTAGCTATAATTGGAAGCGTTAACAGAATTGTAAGCTCCATAGTTATAATAACAGGTACCGTTGGGGATAGTACCAACAGGTAAATACCGGTATAAGTAACTTGCAGTTAACGTTGCAAGAGCGCCGAACTGAAGTGAAATGGATTAATAAAAATTTTATATTTCATCAGTGCAAATCTTCGGACTTTGAATTGCGTTTATCTCGAAAAAGTCTGAATGCGATTAAAAGGACATAGGGTCTAAATGATTCTGTCTTAAACCTTTGAGTGCAGATTTCTAAAAATAACAGATGTGAAAAATTAAATCACTAAAGTGAACGAATATCAACATAGTTAAGTATATTTCCACCACATAGCGTCTTTAAGAGGCAGATAAGATTCATCTAAACTCAAAAGAATGGATTACAATTTAAGTGCTTGAAGTATCGTTCTCTTTGAAAATATAAATTAATGCCGAAACTAATTACAGCAATGCAGAACAGTTTTCATCTAGAAACGACTTAAGCACATTACCATCAAGAGCAGAACCGGTGAGAAATATCCAATTACACTTTAAACATTTATTGCGGAAATTGCAAGTTATATCTGTCTAAGTTGAAATTTTCAGAAAAAAATCATTAAAAATTCTCCAAGTTGGTAAGATTAATCCAAAAGCAGACACTTTGAATGCTAACACAACTGGAAATACGAAGCCGACGGTTGTCACGCTTTCATTTCAATAAAACTTTTCTTTTCTATATTATCATGTTTCCATATTTAGCGCCGTCATACAATGAGGTCTAAAAATACATTTATCGCTTATCTAGCTTTATCAATGGAATGCAAGTGGATGCAATTTTGGAGTCAAAGTGCGAATTAGTACTATTACTGTGCAGTCTCTAGAATATCTCGGAAAAGTTTAGAGTACTGACTGTAAATGGAAATATTTGACACGTGGCTTGAAATACTTGCGACAGTCTAGCCATTTCATCAAATACATAGATTCCTAGACACTCGAGTAGTGGACAGTGGTGCTAATGAACTTATCAGTTCTTTCGAGTTGAAGTGATTACTCTGCTCTTGAGATATTTTGTCGTAGCTGAAAGAAAAATCTTGAGATGATTCTCTTCAGTGCTTTGACCCCCCGGTTTTTCTTCTTCCAAGTCAGTTGATGTAATCCAAGAAACTCGTTTCCGATTTCATTGTAATTTCATCTTTTGGTGCGAATAGATCATGTTGCAGTGTCTGTTGACTTTTAAGGTCAGAAATGATTTTAGAAAGTATTTCTGCTGACATTTGTTGTCCCAGGTAAAGATTACATAACATTAGAAATAGAAGCCGCTGACCAATGATAATTTCACATCTTAACAAGTGCACACAGAAGAAGTGTAGAAATGAATTGTTATAAAATTCAATTTAATTTTTGCTGAGTAACAAGATTTGCTTTGAATAGGAAGGCGATAATTGCTAGATTTCACATGGTGAAGTTTACTTAACAGTAATGAGGTATTTGCGAACTTATTAATCAAAGAGGAAGTAGATCAAGTCATTGACACGTACAGTTGACGTTTACTTAGAAGTATACCTGAGCTGAATTAAAATAGTGGATTAGATTGATCACGGAGTGACCACAATTGACCACCAGTAACTTTGATTGACCACTCTCCAGTCACGAAATATGCGACAAATATATTTTCAAGGTCAACAACACCGCTGCACCACCCTAAATATGATATTTAATCGTTTTTATTTACTCGGATTGACCATTGTTTGACAGCTATTGTCCACCCATTCAATTTTTTACCCAACCCGAAAAAAATTACCCAAAACAAATTTCAAATCCGTCAATTCGAGTTTGACGGAATGATAAAACCTGGAAATCGCTTTAGATGAGTATTTTGTATGTTAAGATTACGCATCAACTGCTTTCGAATCGTAAAATTAAAAAAAGAAACAATAAAATTCGATATATAGCTAAAATGGCTATTTGACAGTGCTTTATTTGCTATTCAGGTGATGAAGAAATGTGAAAATCGCTTTCGATGAGTGCCTTTATATGTTCAGAATCCGTAATAACTGTGCCGTATTTTTTGTAATTTCAACGTTTGACCAAACGTTGGTTGTTGTTGGTGCGTATTCTAAACATACAAAGACACTCATCTAAAGCGATTTCCAAGTTTGGATACTTGCTGAATGATGAATAAAACACCGGAAAATATACATCTTAGCAATATGCGGATCTTATTTTAATTTTGACAGTTGGTCAAACGTCGAAAGTAGTTAAAGTTTATATTCTAGGCATAGCTTAGGTAAGGTTAGGTTAGAGTGGCTGCCTAAGAAGGCACACTTAGGCCAAAGAGACCCATTGTGATACCACAATTGAGGCTGTAATTAGACCACCATAAAAATCCCTAGAGAAGAAGAGGGCAAACCTGTTATTGTCTGTGCATCGAGCTGGTACCCTGTCTCCAGTGGAGACTAGTTCTCGACGAGTCAATATAAAATTGGCTAGGACGGAAAGGGGATCTAGCCTTAACCCGTTACCAGGAACCATTTGGAGCTCCTGATTAATCGACCTAGGTCCCTGACGTCAGTGGAGCCTAATTCGGTTACCTATTCAAAGAAGAGGGAGCCCAAAAACCGATTTCAACGGTAGGCTAGGGCCGGGCAGAGGAGGTAGAGTATGGTTTCCTCTTCGTCATGGCAACCGCAACAGAAGTCTTTTGAAGGTGAGCCTAGTCTATCGGCGTGTCTACCTATGAGACAGTGGCCCGTAATACGGGCACGGTACTGCTAGTTAATTTGCGTCCGTATAATATGAGCTCTGTTGACCGTTTAGGGTCGAACTTTGGCCATATCTGTCGGGTGATCAGGCAGGTGTGCTCCTCCTGCCAATTAACATTTGTAATCCTGTCTTTGAAAGTTCCAGCTTGAAAGCGGCCAGCGGCTTTCCCACCTGTTGGTTAATGCCCGAATCAGGACGAGTGGTACCGATTCGCGCTAGTTCGTTGACTCTACAGTAACCCGGAATATTGCTATGACCAGGTACCCAGATGAGCCGTACTTTCAGATGCTCAGTTATGTCATTCAGAGCTGAGCGACATGCTACAACCGTTTTGGAGGTAGTATACACTCCCGTGAGGGATTTAATAGCGACCTCACTATCTGTGAAAATACATATGTTATCTGTAAGTAGCGTTAAATGATTTAGACCGTCGCGGCTACTTTTATAGCCTTGATTTCTGTCTGAAACACTCTGCAGTTATCAGGTAAGCGGAATGATATATCGGGGTCCAAATGTTCCGAAAAAATACCTTCACCTACTCTGCCTTCTAGTTTGGAGCCGTCAGTGTTGAGATGCACTGACTCCCCTCTTTAGGGCGGACCTGCCTCTCATTCTGATCTGGTGGGAAAGGAGGAGTCGAATTTAGTTCCAAAGAAAGGCTTGGGCGTGGTATAGCCTTTGTTGCTGGTAGTTCTCCCGTTCAGAATTTTGGAGTGACCGAAGTCAGTTCGTTTCCAGGTCTGGATTGAGTTAAGCCTAATGGCAGCTGAGGATGCGGCTTGCTTACCAAAGAGATCTATCGGTAGAAGGTGGAGAATAGTGTTCAAGGCTTTAGAAGGTGCGTGGTTCTAAGGCCACCTGTTATCAGCAGTGTTGCCATCCTCTGAACCCTATCTCACTAACTTGATATACGTGAAATATAGATATTTTAGCAATATGCCGATCTAATTTTACTTTCGACAATTTGTCAAACGTCGAAAGTAGTTGGTGCGTATTCTAGGCATACAGCAAAGCACTCATCTAGAGCAATTTCCAGGTTTGACCACCGGGTTGGAAATATATTCTGAGATTTTTTTACTATTTATTATGACAATAATTTTTTATTTTTGGTTTGGTTAAATAATTTAATGGATGGTAAAATCGGTCAATCGGTGGTTCCTACTCAGTAATAAAAACGAGTAAATATCACATTTGGAGACAGTGGCGATGTTGACCTTGAAAACATTTCTTTCGCAAATTTCGTGATTGGATAGCGGTCAATCAAAGTTTCTGTTGGTCAATTGTGGTCACTACGTAATCAATCAAATCCACTATTTTAATATTGAATTACCAAGTTTGGAGGGGGACAGCTTCACACAGCTATTTTTAACAGCTGCTCTGTAGCGTTTAAGCCTAGTTTGATTCGCTCTTCTCTTAATTGTCTCTCTGGTTCCTTTAATACATTGTTGGTATATGCCGATAACTACACCGAATCTCCACCTGGTCCGCTTCTGCACCAATGTCTTCAACAGTGGCCACGATTTGTTGATCTGGTCCTTTTCGATAGATCTTATCCAGGAATTGCCCAATTCGGCGTCTCCCCTCGCACGGGTGGACTAGAGCCGGTTGTGCGATGTTATTCGGCTTTTTGTTAGTGTGTGGCCTATCCATTGCCATTTTCGCCTGCCAGTCCTGTTGCCTATTCCGTCTTGGCTTGCAAGTCTGTGTTGGTCTTCGATGGTAATGACTTCCGGCCAATGGATGTTAAGAATGCGCCGGTGGCACCAGTTCACAAAGTCTTGTAGCTTAGTTGATATTTGCCAGGTAATTTTCATGTTAAACAGCCTTACAAAGATCTGGAGTTTTGTGTTTGGTTTTAGCAGTATTGATCTTACGATTTTTCTACTCAGGGTTGCGGACACTACATCTACATTTATTGGGTAGGAGGCATACATCGCCGGCATAGTCCACGTGCATAAGGTAGTTAAAGAGTTTCCAACTAATCCCTCACGATAGGTGGACGTATAGGACACTGAACAATAAGTCATTTTAAGTGTACTTTCACTCCACTTCAGTCTTAAAATTTATATCAATTCGATTTAGTTGTGAAGTAATTTATACTGCCGATATTCAATATTGTAGTAACAAGTTAAAGATGTAAACCTACAAAGTCTGTCTGTAGTGCTACTGTTGAAATCAATATTGTCTTATAATATTTAAGTCGTATCGAAAATCTATTTTAGCCATTTAATAACAAGAAAACGGCAAATTCTAAGATAGTTAAATTTTATTTACAACCATTTTTTAATAAATTTTCAATATTTTGCCCGCTGACTTTATATAAAGTTAGCTATGCACCCTGTAATGCTTTTAAAATAACAATGACTTTGAATGACAATGAATTAATTTTTCCATAAACGTTTAGGTAGAATAAAATTTAGGCCTAAAGAAGTTGTTTATCCAAAAACGGAAAATTTATTAAAAAGTGGAGATGAAACCTTTGTGCACTTAACCATTGCCGCAAAAGCTATTGTCAAATAACTTTCCCTCACTTCTTTTTGGAATACTTTAAACTTTCCAAAAATAAATGCAATAATTTTTCTAACGTGCTAAAAGGAACCCTTATAGTGAGACTTCTTCTGTCTGTCTGTCACAGCTACTTGTTTCAGCAACTAGATATTAATAATTTTTAATTTGGAATAATTTTAAATAATGCTTGTCCACCTTTATTGCAAATGACAAACTTAAAAAATATTAGTTTTTTATTGCAAAAAGAGTCTAAAGGAGTGGGGGGGGTTACAGTTTTAAAGTGGGATTACTAGGTCAAGTGGGGTATCACATGAAAGCGATTCATTTTCACATTATAAACTACATTTTCATTTCCGCTTATGCCACATAGTGATGATGAAAAATGTCATGTCTAAAAAAATACAATTAGCCCTCCCCCTTATCACTCAAGTTTGCAAAGCGAAAAATCTGAAATAATTTATTGATGTAAATATTACAAGAAAACTTAAACGATGTTTCTAGCTAGCACAGCTTTTTAGATATCAGGTACGGAACATTCGGTGCGTGAGTCCGGCTCGCACATGGCCGGTATCTGTTTCTTTACTTATAGGAAAGTCAATAGAATTAAATTCCCTAGAATTTCTGTAGTAAACCAGCCATTAAAAACAAACAAACCACTCTGCTTTGGCTTTTATAAATTTACTAGGGCACTGAACATTTAAAAAGAATTAAATGTGATTGAAAATTTTTTTTAGGACGAGAGTGGAAAATTCAATTAATTTTCAAAGCAAAAAAATTAATGGCAAAGAAGATATAGGCTCCCATGTTGACTTTACATACCTTTAGACTTCGTTACGGTAATAGAAAAAAAAAGATACTTCTCTGAGATATTTTTAAAATCCCCTCGTTATCAGCAGAAGTCACAGCTCGCTCATTACCTTAATACAATTTCACGTTAAAGTGAAAAACTTGACTAAGCGCTCGTAAACCAGTTTTATGCATTCGGAAAATGTATCTAGTAAAAATGTAATAACGATAATAAAAGCGAACACTTCTTAGGGCCGACTGTAAACAGAATCCAGAAAGTTCTAAACGATTAATCAGCCCCAAGCATCCAACCACCAGCGGAATGGGGAATTTCTCCTGTAATAGAAATCGAAGAGGGAACATTCAGTGAAGTATCAAAAATGCTCATCGATTCATTTTCACTTTCCCCGTACCCGGACTGTAATAAAACTTTACGAGACCATGGACGGTACTATAGATGGCCTCAGCTCATGTCATTTAACAAGAATGTTGACATTACATGAAATGGCGCCTCGCTCATTTCATTGCAAATGTTAGATATCTATCTCTTATATATGGTTGAATAGAATATGTGCAAACGCCAGAAAAAGACAATGATTGCTTTGCACGGAGATGCATCTGGTCAATTATTCAAGTTTCAGCTACCACTAGACTGCAGACTCCTTCACAACAGGACTAGTGTACTATGACTTATGACAACATTTTGTATGCATGTCAACATGCTGGCCAACGAGGACGATCCGCTTTCGAATTAGTCCTAACGTATCCGCAGGGTTGAATTTTCCCTCCACTAATTATCACATCACATTCGTGTGAAATAGCTAGGAAAAAGGCTGTGGCATATTTAGGCTATTGAAGTTATGAGAAGGGTTTATCTTGCTTGGATGACAAATGGGATTTTGCATTTGTCACACGCACAGAAATTCATATCATCATGTCAACTCGCATTGTGCATAATAGTAGAACGTTTGATACATACGTAATTACATGCTTATATCCATGTTGAGACGTCATGGAGAATGAGGCCTGTCACGCCTCCAGATGTCCTTGTACATATATTTAGTACCTAGATTTGTTCAACTAACGAACCTGCAAAATCAAAGTCAGTACAACTGGAAGAAACTTTCAATGCAATGGCAATAGGTGAGATCGTGAAACTCTGAAAGAAAAACCCCTAAAACGGGATCTCCACAAAATCTATGGATTGCTGATTCAGACTTTTGCGTAAGACAATAATGTTCTATCAAATTTTCGTAGAATTGGTACGTACACACTAATTAAATAATTTTTTGCACCAAACATATTATGCAGAGCATGCAAAGCATTGAAATTTTGACGCAGTGAGATTTTTCTCTTACTAATGATCGGCGTCCTTTGTAATAGCTTTCAATCTTCTACAATCTATGCAATTACTAATACTTATACTAAAGTTGAATTGCCAACTGCTACCGGATTTTCTTTCTATAGCTACCTGTTCGGATTCTCAGTCAATGATTCATTCGAAAGAGGCCGACACATATTTTTTCTTTACAGCAAATTAGCAAATCGAGAGTTTTTGTAAATTGGTAATGCTTGTATCTGTCTGATCGTATTTAATGAGTCCCGTTTCACGGAGCTTTCTCTGAGTCCAATTTTAGCACTTCTGGGGTGCCACAAGGCAAGGATCTCGGGCCATTGCTTTTTATCATTCAAATTAATGTAGTATTTTTGACTCTGTCTCATTTTAAAATTCTTTGTTACGTTGATAACGCCAAGACTTGTTTTGTATTAAGTCGAACGAGTTCCATCGACCGTCTCCCTCTAAACATCGATAAGTGCATAACTGTGTCATTCTCTCGAAAAGGGGAAGGGAAAAGTTCAACTTAACCATCGATGTGTTTTTATACGGCTAGACTTTATGGCCAGACTTTCTTGAGCGAAAACTGAAAAAAGTGTTGTTTTTAGCCATTTGAGGGGATGGGCTCTTATAAAAATCTTTTCTACTATGATATCCGGGTTCAACGACGTCAGGAGGAGTAGTTCACGGAGGTTTTGGCAGAACCCAATTTTTCACACAAAAATTTGAAAGGCTCATTAAGTGCCTAACTGACTATTTAATTGAGTTTCGAAAAATTACAAGAATTTAAAATATGGAGCGCTGTAAGCGAGCTGTAAATTTCTAGGAAACTAGAATACTAAAAGTGGAGAGAAAAGTATTTAATCAACAAATATTCAGCTGAAGTTAGCAGAACACCTCATTTTTGAAAAAAAAAACTAAAGAGCAATAATTTTTTCCCGGCAACTAATAAGCAACAAATTCACTTAATAATTTAGGCACCGTCCCGATTCTGTAAATTCATTTTTCATGAAGGTGTTCTGCTAACTTCAGCTGAACTTAGCAGAACATCCCATTTTTTTTTTAAATAAAAAGCAACAAATTATGATAGTGTTAGATTTTTGATTCGAGAAATATGTTTTGCTAAGTTGAGTTACATGAAATTTTTCGCAATGGAAAAAACGTGAATATCCCAGTAATGATCATTTTTTCGATACCCCTGGCAAAACACCCCCTGTTGATGGGGTGGTTCACCATTTTTGGTAGTTGTTGAACAAAACTTATTAGCAACAAATACACTGAATGATTTAAGCACCGTCCCGAGTCTGTAAATTCATTTTTCATGAAGCTGTTCTGCACTTGAGCTGAACTTAGCAAAACAATCCGTTTCAAAAAGAAAATAAACAGCAATTACTTTTTTCCTTACAACTAATTAGCAACAAATTCACTGAATAATTAAGGCATCGTCCCGATGCTCGAAATTCATTTCTCATTGTTTGGTAAAGTTGAGGTACGTCATTTTAACTATATCCTGAAAGTGTTGAATAAAATGCCTGAAAATTTTTTGGTATCAAAAGTGGACAGAGCTCGCCTTAAAGTATAAATTAAATGCCCTTTTACACAGAGCTCAACTGGAGGAAGTCTTGCAGAAGCAGAGTAACGCCTTATGGGTCCAAAAAATTTAAAGAGATATCCGGCACGAACTATACAACATATTAAATTAAGATATGCAAGAAAACATATATTTCCTTGAGAGCAATCCTATGCAGATGATAAGATTTATCTTTAAACGTAGAGGTGGTTCAATTTGGCTTAACGCCTCTGACTTTAGATGACATTGCAGTCCGCTTTGTTCCCTATGCAATTTGGATTAGGAGGAGAACTTATTGGTATCTGCCCAGTTCTAGATGAATTCAGATGTCAATATTTTAAGTCAAATTCTTTCTCTGGCAAGCCTTGTATTACTACGTAAAGTCAGCATTTAATAATAGATCCCTATTAATAGCGGAATATAGCAACTAATTGATGTTCCTTTATTAATGCTATATTATTTTTTTCTGAATTTATTTCCTTTTTATTATTTTTGTTTTCTCTCTATAAATTACCATTTGTGTGAATTATGTATTATATCGGTAATTATTATTGAACAATGCTCGTTTCTTTTTTCTTTTAATGATATCTACAGTAGCAGTAGTATTAGTTGCTCGTTTTAGTATTGCCAGGACAGACAGACGACATTAGTCATTGTCTTTGCTTAAATTAAAAGATCCATAAACAGGTAGCTAACATAGTAAGTAATAATATTTTACCTCCTTTTATTTTATTTATTTTGTTTTGTTTTTGAAATGCGTAGCTGACAGATTAGTTAGAATTTTTTTTTAGTTGATTTATTTTACATATTCTACTGAAATTGTTAAAATAAATTTTTTATCATTATTTACTTATTATATATATATAAAGAAACCAGGAACATATGGATTGTGCTTAACCATTAGAAATTGAGAAATAAACTTTATTTTTAACAAGGAATCCCAGAACACTTGTTAAGTTCGAAAATTGTTTTAATTATATTTCTACACTGGTTTTTTTCTAAATTCTAATCCGACGCGTTTCGCCTTGCTATGGCATCATCAGGGAGAGACTAATACTAAAGTACATATCAAGCTGAAACAGAACATCCACGGGCTTTTATAATTAAAGTCTATTTATTTCTTATCCCCTCCATCCAAGTAATGAAGAACGTTAATATTATTTATCTTTTTATTAACTTCGCAGACCCCACTTTTCTCTAACTACTCCGTTTTTGGACCAGACTTAATATTTGAAATTAATTTCTTTAATGTTTTATTATTGAAAAAAGCCGGCTGTATTTTTGGAGTTTTAAAGATTTTCTTAACTTTCTCAGACGCACTTTCCATGTATGGTATTTTTTTCCAGATTTTCTGTTCGTCTTTGTTATTATTATTATTATTTGACAATTAGAAGATTCTTTTTATTGTATTCTTTTCGATTCGAGTCTTAAGTTCTTTTTTGAAATTTTTTTCTGAGAGAGGCACCCTTAATAATCTATCGATCATAGCATGAAAAGATGATAATTTGATATTCCAAGGGTGGTCTGAATTGAAAGGAATGACTGCGTCTGAGAAAGAATCCTTTCTAAAAATATCGAAATCTAGCCTATTATCACAGAAATCTCTATCTGGATTATCAAAACATTTACTTAGTAGGAAATATAATACAAATTTAAATAATATTAACGTTCTTCATTACTCGGATGGAGGGGATACGTTAGATAAATTTGAAATTTATGAAATAAAAAAAGCTAGACAATTAAATAAGTATTTACTCAATGACCAAATAGATTTTAATTATAAAAGCCCGTTAATGGATGTTCTGTTTGAGCTTGATATGTACTGCTAGAATTTAAAAAAAAAAACAAGTGTAAAAATATACTTTAAACAATTACATCCGCAGTTCTATTTTAAAATGAAGAAAGTAAAATTACGAAATGTTGATTTATAAAATAATTTAAGGAAATAAGCCCGCAAAGAATTTGGACGATTCATTTAAAATGCTACCAACAGAAAATTTTCCTTTCGATTATTCCCACTTTTTTCAGAGAACTTTTAACTTTCTTTCAAAAGTTTTGCCGTTTTTCCACTGACCTAATGAATTTTATATTCGAGTAGAATACACCCAACACTAGGTAATTACACAATATAAATCGCCATCAAGGATCTAAAAAATGTTCTTTCCTTTTTATGGTGGAAAATGAAACCATTTCAGAATAAGGTACGTTACAGAAGCGCCAGTAAATCTTTTTTCTGGAACAATAAGCGGACAGTAGAGATGAAAAGCTTAACAACAAGAGCTACACGGTGTAAACTGAAATCTAGAAAAAATCCCGAGCAGAAGTCTTACCCAGCCGTCGCTCAGGGCGAAGAAAACGTTCTCAGACGGGAGAATTAGCATATTTCTGGTTGGGTCACGGAAATTTTTTTTTTTTGTATAATTAACATTGCAGGAAACTGGGTAAAAGCTTCTGACTTTTTATTCAATTTAAATTTATGAAACTTGCAGACGCCTTGGTTCAATTTTACCACTTCCTGCATTAAAATGCTGTGAAAATTTTGTAGTTCATATCATCTTTGAGTTTTTCCTGAAATTCTAATTCAACGCTAATGAAGAGCTCAATCAAAATTATACCGCGAAACAAGTTCACTGAACGAATTATTATTTTTTTAATATTTAAACTAGTTTTAGAGGTTTTCTGATCGGAGTAAAATGAAGTCAATGCAGTTAGGTGCTTGGCCGGTTGATTGCAAACAAGAAGAAAATTGTGCACTTACTAGACTGAGTTACTTGAGTAGAGAAATTAATCGGCAGTGAAAGGCAAAGTTAGGTATGTATAATCACATGTTAAAGACATATCTAGATGCATTTAAGTAATTATCTCACACTTGATCCATCTGTGGTTTTTATTCATAACTTTTGAATATTTAAACCAAAACTGTTTTAGTTATTAATTAGAACCGTAAAATTATACAAATGGGCGAGAAATCGATGATAGCTACGAAATTACCTTCTCCCCTGAACCCAACGGCACCGTTCTTTTTACCGGTAGAGGGAAAACCACACCTACTTAACGAATCAAATCCCAATTTTTTCCAAGACTAACATTGAAGCTACATAACTTTCCGATTCAATAACACCACAAGAAAGTTTTGAAGGGAGAAGTTATTGAAAGAATATATACGGCATTTGAGGAAAAAAAACTATTTTAGATACGCGCCTTAAATATCAGTATAAGGTACTCTTCCCTCTTCCATTTCTATGGATATCCATATAAGGAAGGGCTGTTCCCTAAACCTCTTAATTACTCGATGCAACTTTAGGTAACACAATTACGCATATTTAAGTATGTAGTATTTATTTCAAATAATCATCAAAGCTGATAACTTACAGGTAAATCAAACAAAAACAAAATAAATAATAAAATCATAAAATGGAAAGAGAGTATCAAAAATTGTGTTACGTGTGTGAGACTAATCACAAGTGTTATAACTGGTTACATTCACCTAAGAAAGTAGTTAGCAAATATCGGCAGTGGCCCACAACGAAACTTCTTTTCACATCATATACTATTGCTGGCCGCTGCTTGACGTAGCTTGGGACCAGCTTGAATTAATGGGTAGGAATGGTTAGAAGAATAGGCCTTACTGGACGCGGCGCTATAGAACCTCAATTATAATTGATACACTGCGATATTGACGAAAAGAGCTCTTGAAGTAGTTGATACCCTGCGATATTGACGAAAAGAGCTCTTGAAGATCATAATTGAATCGGTCATTTCGAAAAGGGCTCATATCGGATTTTTACCCATTTTTGTTTTTTTTTAAACTGATTTTAAAGGACCCATCAATAATTTTACAAATTTAACATTTCTTCAAGAATTAAGTAGTATGTTTAATAAGAACTGCATGTCCAAATACAAATTTCTATCTACAATACTTTTGATGTAAATCAGTTTTTTGCTACTCCTGAATAATTTGGTTTTCCAGACGTGAGCCCTTTTCGAAATGACCGATTCAATGAGTCTAAGGGTAAAGAATCTAAAGAACTCGCAACTAATTAAGACGCAAATCCCAACATAAATTGAAGAAGGAGTCCAAATAGAGTATGTAAGTAAGAATAGTTTTAGCGTTCTAACGTCTAGTCTCGAGAAAGTCTGGTTTTAAAAGTTTGAGTCTACCCACAAAATGCTCTTAACAGAGTTGTGAATAAGACCAACGAATAAGAAGGATTTGTCAAAATTTTACAAGTACAGCATATGACAAGAATGGCCTTGCCGACTATCAGCGAATGACGAATTGTTATTCGGCCTAATAAAATTTTTTAATTTACTCAGATGCCGCTGCAGTGTTAACAAAGATTATAAAGAGCCTCACACTGACGTTTATTTGGCGCAAATTGGAAAAAAAATTATATGTTCGCCGCATTAGCTATTTTGACAGAGAATTATTGTTGCCAATTTGCAATTATTGGACCTTATGCAAAAAAATGACCAAACGCTCAGACTCAATAGTTTACATGAAAAAGTGAGATTGATCTCGAGACCAATCTCACTTTTCTATACAAAATAATGAATGTAAGATTTTGCTAATTTTTTTTTGCATAAGGACCCTTATTAAAGTGTGGCCCCTTTTTGAGCTCACGTTACATGATTCAGGCTCGGAATGCCTCCCTAACAAAGCCGGAAGAAGACGCTTGCGGTAGCCACTAACTAAGGGACGAAGTTATTCTTCGGCGCGGACACCAACACGCACCATACAGTCTAACCGGTGTGAAACTGGCTCTACAAAATTCAATAATTCAAAATTAAAACAGCGAATTCGATTGACCACAATTGACGAAATATTTGAAAAAACTGTTTTCAATATCAACATCATTGCTGCCCCCTTCTCCTAACTTTGATATATACTAATTTTTATTACTGGGTAGGATTGAACACCTTTGACAACGCATTAGAAACCATGTCCACCCGCTAAAAAGCAAATACAGCGCTTAAAAGTCGACGTTTCGTGAAACGTAGAAAGCATTTGGTACCTACCCAAACATACAAAGGTGATAGTGATTCCGACCACGTTTGACATACCGTCAAACTCGAACTGCTGGTTGGAAATATATTATGTAGATAAATAATAAAATAAAAAAATAATAGTAAATAATAAAAACGAGCAAATATCACATTTCGGGCAGGAGTGATATTGACCTTTCTTTCGCATATTTCGTGGCTGGAGAGTCATCAATCGAAGTTACTGCTCGCCAGTTGTGGTCACTCCGTGGTCAGTAGAATCCACTATTTTAATTTTGAATTGTTCAATTATGGGGGCCAGCTTCATACAGCTGTTAAAAAAATAAAATTTCTACAAAAAAACATCCAGCACGACTGGTGATTGCGAAGGCTCACCAGAAGAGGAGGAGGAAAAAAGTGTCATGGTTTCGGGATGTGTTTCTGGGCAAGGTTTGGTCCTTTACACATAATTGAGGGGATTATGGATCGGTTTTCATTTAACATAAAAGAACTGTATTTGTTTAAATGATACTACTTGAGATTGTATCTGACGAAGGCGACACCGTGCTGAGTAAAAAACTAGCAGTAACTAACAATTACAATGCAGGAAATTAGAGAGCAGACTTTCACCTTGTGTCGGCTGTTATTACAAAGCTTTAAAATTTGAAAGTTTTGAAAACAAAAACTTCCAAACTTGTAAAACTATGGTTAAGTGAAAACCAAATTGGTGGTCAGTCCAGTCTCTTGGTCCAAAAAATTTACTTTTCCAAAAATCTCATAATTTCTGTTGATGAGTCGTCGACCTGTCTCCGTATATCAAATTTCACCTTAATAAGTTAATGGTAAATTACATTAACATACAGACAGACGGACGAATGAACGGATGAACAGAAGAAAGAAACTGTAATGGCTCCTAGAGCAACGGACCCCTAAAGCAAAACACGTATGCAAACTTATGGCAATTACAAAAAAAAAAAATTTACACACTAATATAATTTTTTCACAATAAAGTTAGTCGTGTATTAAGTGGACATTGCGCAGAGGTGTTTTAAGAAAATAGATTTTTTTTGCATTCTTCAAATCCTTAAAAATATGCGTGAAAAGAAAGTGTTTTTCAATTATTCGCTGATTTTATATCGTGGCAACCGTTTTGTCGTGAATTGCGGACAGCTCCAACTCACCCGCGCTCTGGGAAAGCCATTTTGTTTTAATTTTTTTAAAAAGAATTTTTTGTAGAGTTTCTAACTCTTATTGACATGTATAAAAAAGTTCATTTAATAATGTTTAATAGATTCCAAGAAAATCATTTCTCAATTCGTGTAAAAATAACGCCGTCACCGCGCAATAGCTCCTTAAGATAGCAACAATATCAGTAAATCGAAGCTATACAAAATTATTGTTAAATTATTACTTATAATTATTTTATATTATTGTTGCCGTACAAAGGATTGAAAACTAATAAAATTTGAGCGAAAAATTACCTCTTAAGCGATAAATTTTCATACCAAAAGTTTTCTTTAAATATTTCGTAAAAGAAAATTATAGTTTTGGTATGCACATATTTCCTTGAAAAAAGTCTTGTCATATTTTCATATAAATACACCTTTACGGGGTGTATATCTTTTATCTCCGTGGCACCTCTCCCAACCATCGTGGATGCGTGTTCGTACCACCTCTACAACCCCAACCACTTCTGACAACACTCACTTCAAAGCGGGTGAGATAATCTAGACAATTGCCTATTTTCATTTACTTTTATCCGCATAGTTTTCGACTTATAATGGAAATAAGTATAGAAAAATATTCCAATTTACAAAGCGAAAAATATTAAATAATGCTAATAAAGTTGAAGGAGGTTTATGTAAATATTACAGGAAAAATAAGACGATGTCTCTAATTAGCACAGTCCAACTCGCACTTAGCCGGACTTTCTTTCTGTTAGTTATTTTCGACGTATCCGAAAGAGCTCTTGATAACATCTGAAAATGGTTCCAGTAAATGAACAAAATCATTCACCAAATTGAAAAATAAGTCCCAGAAGAGTTCTAGGCAGAACTCTACGAGCACTACAGAATTTTCTTTTAGCAATTTGTTAAGAAAGTAAACCTATAGTTGTTATTAGCAATAATAAGGTTACAAAAAGATAAACAAAGATTTCTCCTGAGAAAATATAAAACTAATTCCCAGAAGAATTCTGATAAGAGTAGGTAGTACTTGTCCTAATTGCTAACAACAACTAACTACCTTCTGAACAAAATGCTGCAAGGGTATTTCGTAGAGCGCGAAGAGTGCTACCTAAAGCTTTTATAAGAACTTTTCTAGGAATTAATTTTAGATCTTCTGAGGTGAGCTTGTTGTTTTTCGATTTCAGCACCTTACTGTTGCCAATAGCAACTACAGCTTTGTTTTTTCCACAAAACTGTCATGACTTCATATATTTTTGGGCGATTTAAAGTCATGGAAACGATATTCCTTTATAAGAAGAAAAAATCGGAAAACAGGAAGAAGTAAAAAATATTTCTTTCTATCTTTGTATTAAAAACGGATATAAGTATCAACAATACAACAATATATGAGTTGTAGTCATATCCACCAATCCCCCTCGAATATCTAGATCATATTGACACCAAATCTTGTCAATCATATCAAATAATTCAGTTTTTCCTCTTTACTGTAAAATTGTGATTTTTGGAGCTATACACTTTTCACATTACGCTGACAGTACGGCAACCCAAAATACTTAAAAGAAAACGGTAATTATGTAATTATTTATTATGTTCTATATTTCGCCATTTTGTGGGCCAGAGGCGAGTGCAATTACAACCGTTTGGGAGGTTCAGGGTGATTCATAAATTTGCAATTTGCAAAAATGGTATGCACATCTCTATTTTATTCCTGTCTTTTGATTAGCTCAACGCAGCAACATCAAACAAACGCCAAAAAACTACTATCCCAATGACCTTTCCATAATTGTCAACAATGTTGACCAAACTGCAACGGTAGCAGTACAGGTGCAGTCACTTTCCCCGAAGTTTCGGGTCGTGTCTCCATGTTGTGTGAAGTTACACTTCCTGTTTCTTTTAACCTTTGAAAAGTCCGTGTAAATACCCCTCTTTGGGGTGCTCGCCGGTTAGGGAATCTCCTTTGATATTCCAGTACAGCCGATCTCTCTTTTCTGTCTACTACACCAAAATGTAAATATCCACGTATTCCTCAAAAGTAAATTGTACCATTTTTTTATAATTTTTGCTTAAAAACACGCGTACTTATTGATTTGTTTTTAACTATGATAGGTATTCTTGCTGACTGACCCTTTTTTATAGCAAAATTTTCATCAGGTACGAGTAACAGGATACAAGGATGTGAATTCTGGCTACCACAGGCTAATATCGCCAAGAAAACAAAATTACACTAACACTTTTATAACTTTTTTGCAGCAATAATTAAAATTAATTAGCTGTTAACCCAAAACAAACATTGTCGACCCTTTCTCTTAAAAGTTTTGTTTCTTTACAGAATTTCCTACCTAAAGTGCAATAAAATAAGTAAGTACTCAGGGAGTTCTAAGGATGCGCTTTTCTAATCCTTTGTCTACCTTGCCATGTTGCACCTTTTTGGGAAGGTTATAAGACAGACAATCCAATAAAACGAAAAAAGGAGGTGTACTAATTATATGAATTTCGGAGAAAATTTGGGAAAATTCTGAATTTTAGGAACCACTTTTTTTACTTTTGCAGGCAATGAGTCATGTGAACTTGGCACCCATTTTTTTGAAAATTATGATTTCTGTAATTGATCTAAAAATCTGTTGGTGTAACTTCTTATAACCAGTCCTAGTGCATAAAAAAGTATTCACGAGCTTCTAGTTTTTGCTTCATGTTTAATCCTTTACATTTTCCTCATTTTGCAGGGGTTCTAAAAGATTTACTTAGAAGTGGCATTTTCTATAAAACAGTGCTGATAGTAAACAAACATAACATTAAAAAAAGCATAAATTCACTTATTCATTATATAGATGTGTAAGCATACCCTATTATTTTATTAAACAAGGAAAACGAAATCTGCAATTAATTCTCCCATTTAAACTCGTTCATTCTAAGAATTTTGTAGCAATTCAATTGTAGTTGGAAGAAAAGGATGGAAACCTAGAAATTGTGCCTGCAGTACCTACCATTCGTGAAATCAAAATTGTCTTATAACTATAGTAAAGTCGTATCGGAAATCTGTTTCAGCCATTCACCAACGACAAAAAAACGGCAAATTCTCAGATAATTAAGTTTTATTTACAAACATTTTTTTAAGAAGTTACAAAGTAAAAGTTGGACGCATAAATTACCGTGCAGGGTCTCCCAAAGAAAAAACAACAGAATATTCCATAATACTTGAAAAATGGAATGGTGTTTTCAGACACATAAAATAGTTAATAACTAATGCAATTTATTTATTATCGGAGTTCTGACTACAGCACTCTTTAGAAATATATGAATACTACCCAGAACTGCCCAGATATTTTTTCCCGAGCTGTCAGAGCGCAAAATTAAAAAAAGGGTGCTGCGTGACGGTAGCACCCTAAAAACTTTTTGTGCGATTTTTGAGCTGAATTTACCGGAACTATTCAAATTTTCTATATAGAACTCCAGAACTATATTAGTTCCACCGGGAACTCTAAAAAAAATCATAATTTTCAAAAAAAGGGGTGCCAAGTTCACATGACTCAGTCAATGGTAGGAGTTTGTTGACAATTTTGGAAAAGTCTTTGTGATAGTAGTTTTTTAGCGTTTGTTTGATGTCGTGTTGGGTAGATCAAAAGATAAAAATAAAAGAGTAATATCCATACATGAGAAACTGAAATTTATGAATCACCCTGTAACTGCCAAGAGGTTGAGATTGCCCCCCCCCCCCCTGCCATAAAATTTTTTGTTTGTCTAGTTAAGATCTCCCCCCCCCCCACACTCATTTTTGCACGTCAGATCTGAAACACCCTCTATGTATAACCTTTGAAGATATTTGAAAAAAAATGATTTTTTGATTTGCCCCCTTAAAAAACACAAAAAATCAAGCGTTGCAACAGTTATGTTCATCAAAGATCTATGCGGATTTGTAAAACTATTCACAATTTGAGAGCTCAGTTCATTTCAGACATTCAAGACTCATACAACAATCATATCGACAGAATAAGATCTACGGCTGCCCTACTTTACGGAATGTCTGTCAACTTGGCCCCGCCACTTTTCAAAAAAAAAATTATAGTTGTGCCTTATTTTGCCGCAATGTGGTGCTCCGCAAAACTTATCATCACTTGTAAAAAAAATTTAACAGGCTAATTAAATTATTATGGTTGGAGATAGCCCCGCCATTTTTAAAATAATTTTATGTGACATTTTTATCGTATACTATTCGACTTGTGCTATGGTGAGCTGCTAATAAAATTTATATTATGCTCCTAAAAAAACAGAGCTTTTCAACTTGAATACCGAACATGTGACACACTCAAAAATTTTTTGAAAAAATATGTTAGCCCTGTAATTTTTGAGAAAATAAAAAATTTCAATTGCACCGTATTGTGTTAGGGTTGTGCTGCAATGTGCGGCTGCATGAGCATTTGCTGATCCAGCAAATCTACTATAATTTTCGGATTAAGCGGACAATTTTTTATAGATATGCCGCAATAAAATTTTGCAAAAATTTGTTGACTAGTTTTTTTAAAAATTATTGTAAATAAAACTTAACTATCTTAGAATTTGCCGTTTTTTGCGGTTACTGAACTGATTTTCGATACGACTTAAATTACATACGCTTTTTGAGAGATGAATTGGGGAATGCTTTTTTGGTAATCATATTTAAATGAACCTTTCTTATATGTATATGTCTCATAAAAGTTGCTCTAAAAAATTCTTTTTCACAAATTAAAGACAAAATGTCCACCACAGAGCGCGCGCAATACCCACCTCCATAAAAGATTAACTTTTTTGTGAAAAAATTTGATCCAATTTTCCAATTTTCTTGTATAAGTAAAAAATAATTTTTAATAGCAGCACGCCGTAACACAACCCGAGTAGTATACCAAAAAAGAATCACATAAATTTATTTAGAAAATGGCTAACTTATTTTATCCAAACATTTTTGGAATGTGTCAAATGTTCGATATTCAAGTTGAAGAATTTAAGAATGCAGCACACCACAGCACAACTCGAGTGCAATACGAAAAAGATTTTTTTTTAATTTTTATCTCAAATGGCGAGGCTAACCTATTTTCTTAAAATTTGATTAGTGCGCTACTTTTTTTTGTATGGGCAAAAAATACATTTTATTAGCAGCATCCCATAGAACAACTCGAACAGTATACGAAAAAGATGTCTAAAATTATTTTAACAAATAGCAGGGCTATCCCCAACCAAATTTATTTAATTAGTCTGTCAAATTGTTTCTACAAGTGATAAAAAAATTTGTGAAGCAACACAACACTAAGCACAATAAGGCCCAACTTAATTTTTTTTTTATTGAAAAGTGGAGTGGACATTTTCTATGCAACGCCCGTGACCTTTTTTATCGTAATTTATTGCTAGCACAAACAACCATGGGTCGCCAGCGATGAAATTCGAACCTGAGACCTCCGGATTGGTAGGCCGACGCGTAATCACTTACTCCATCGACGACTCACTGAAATAAGAATAAGTATTCCCTTTAAATTTCTCCGAAATAGACTTCAAGGAATGGCTCCATTTATACCGTGCTAGCATGCACCTTCATCACAAAATAATTTCAATTTATGGGTTTAAGGGCTTCACTAGGAGTGGTTCCCGATGCACTTTAAGAGTTGGCTTTATTTTTAATAATACATTTTAACCAATAAATATAATAGCGGTTTTTTTATATTTTAGCGTAGAAAAAAAATTGTTCAACATTAAGGGTGGCAGTATAGAGTGATTTCTAACTAACTAAAAACGACTTCGCAAATTCTTCGAAATTAATATCTCAAAAAGTATTCAAGATATCATAATAAAATTTTATATGGTTAAGAAGGAAAAATTATAAAATTAAAATTGCAAAATCTTGCACAATGATGTTTTATTATTCATTTCTTATCATTGTTTGCGAATTGTTTTATTTTTGTCTGATATCTTATGAAATTTTGCAAACAAAGGCCAGTTTAGCTTGTTTTAGGTTTTGCAATATTTCTGATGTGGGTTTAGGGAAGCTCAAAACTAGTGCTCACAATTTGATTCGATTACCCGTTTCTTCTATTATCCGGATACCCGAATCTCTTCATTAATTGATTCCTTGGGTAATCGAATAATCCAACTCCGTAAGTTGATAAGTCGAATAATCGACTAATCGAAGAAACGAGGATTTGCAGAATCAAACCAGATAAAATGGAAAGAATCATTTGAAGTACGTAAAACGTCGTTGTATTGTCATTTATTGGAAAAAGAGTTGAGATTTATGCCACTGCGTTTTTAAAAATGCTCCCAACGCATGGCATTAGAAAATTGTGAAATTTTTCTATACAGGACTGCATGCGTATACATGTATCGCAAATGTAGAGCACTATAATTACGTGAAGTCTCAAATTTTCACCGCTGGGATTTCAATTTTGCTACTTACCAAGGTTCCATACATTTGATAAAAATCGGTGAAACTTATAAACTCTTTTGTCACTTACAGTAGGAAATTTTTAATATTTTAATTCTGATTTACAATAATATGTCGAGGAGATAAATTATTCAGAATTTCTCTAATACGGAACAAATTTTTCTTGATTGTGTAGGTGCTACACTTTTTCGCATTTTGAAATCCAGGAGCTTAACCTGTATAAATCAAAGAATCGATTTTCGATTAATCGACTTGTCCGAATCTTAAGAATTGAGGAATCGAATACCCGGGTAATTCAATTCTGTCTTAACGATTCTAAGGTTTGGGTAATCGACCAAGTAGTCGATTATTCGAGTTTTGTTGGCACTACTCAAAACCTCAATTATTACAAAGCGTACTTGAATCTTAAATAATTAAAAAAAAAAGGACTTGAGTACTTGGCGGTACCGGTAAGTTCGTACTCAATTACTTATAAGGTATTTAAAAGCTGATATTATGGATTTATAAGTAGCCATACCATTACCTGGACTGGTACTTGAAAAATTGTAAGTACCAGCACCGATACTTGTAATTTAATAATTTTAAGTACACGTACTGGTTCCTGTACTTGGAATTTTACAGGTCTGATCTGGACATTATTAAACACTAATTCTAATTTCATCAGCCAAAACATAACTTTTGATACTTATTTGTTCTAATTTTATTTATTCTATTCCACGTTTGTGTGTATTTCTCGCTATTCTATATAATTCCCAGTCATGATGATAATTAGAAGGTACTATACTCTCATTTTACTTCTAATTGTTTTATTAAATGTAGAATAACATATTTGGCTACCAGGAACCATAAGAAAACAGTTTAACTTTCACAATACACTTATCAACAGCATAATTTAAAGATTTGTCTTAACATATATTCAATTGCATAAACATAACGAAACTGCTTTAAGTTTAAAGTTGAAATACAAGGACTTTTTGCGCAAATAGAAATCACACGAAGTCATTTTTTCGCGAATTAAGTTTATGATCTGATTAAAAATTTATGTCTAAATCCGTAAATAAAGGGCTCTAGTTTAAACTCTTGCATTTGCGAGTAGAAATATTAGTCTAAGGTAAGCAATATTCTTATAGGAAAAATATAACGAAAAGTTTCACATAACCTATCCAATTAGGTACCCCGGACTTGAGCTGATACAAATCATCAGCAAATTAATTATAACGCTCTAATAAGATTCGTCGCATATGTCGCAATTATAATCTTAATTAGTTACAGTAAAGCACTTGTTTCCAACTAAGTATCTTGTTTTACACCAAACATATTTACCTAAAAGATGACTAAAAGAAAATTATGCGAAGGAATGGAGTGCTTGTACCTGAATGCCCGTTTTTTCTGAACCATATTGGATAGTGTGACTGTAAACCAATTTGCATTTTATTGCACCTATTTGTTGTCATCAGGTTGACTTTAAAAACTTAAAATCACTGAAATCGACAGTTTCACAAGAATCTAATCGAATACATAAACGTCTTGGAAATTCAACTAAAAGAAAACGCAAAGTAACCGAAGCCATTGATATCGCTGTTATTGTCGAAACGATTCCAAAAACATTCTTATCAAGAGCAAATCTCTTAGCTTTTCTCAATAACAAATCTTAATTAATTCAATGCATTTTTGATCAACGAGTATGTAGTCCATTGGCCTTGACACTGAGTACCCAGCAATGGTGATCTCATACGGTACATTCGCGGCTTTAAGTCCATTTCGCCGGTAGATAACTGTTTGTATATAATTTGAGTCCGATAAAGAAAACCAAACAAATTCTCTGAAAAATAACAGATGTCTAGAAAGTAAATGTAAAATAAATACGATTGTATTTTTAGCAGACCGAAAGGAGTGGACATCAGAACTGAATCGCATCTGGCAACTCAGATCTGAAACGGAGACATGTGTGGGCGCAAAGAACTTTTGCTGTCACCTGTCAACTATTTGGTACAAGAATAATAAATAAAACTGTACCTGATGCGAAAGGACCAGTAGCGGCTTTCTCGATGCTATTTATAAATAATCCAACAAGCACAAATCACTTAAGAGCACTATTTTGTGGTAAAAATCACTTCAAGCTGCACAGAAGCACACGACACGAACTAGAGACTTGCACCGCTCTTCAGGCACAGACACTTCAAAAAAACTTCGATTAAAACACTTCAAAACCAAAACTTCACTGCCACGACCACTTTTATTAAACCAGAAAGAAATTAATTATTGCACCGATTAAGTGAATTCATTAGCAAACGGATATTTCGTGCGTATTTAATAAGATTTATGTCAACTAAGCGAGTGCAGACAAAACTCCGCTGCCCGAATACCAAACTCAATCCAATTTGACAGAAGACTGAATGGACCAACTGCAATGAACAGCAACGAGTGGGGTTTTCAATTGCAACTGGAGCCAACTTCATCTGTCCGCTCCGTAAAGCACATTCACCAACACATTGAAAAGAATTGGAGAGAGCTTTGGTACAGCTTTACAACAACAACAACTGCCATAGTAGGCAGGTTAAGTTGGCAACAGTTCAATTTAAACGATGAATTATTTTTGATGTTTTTGCAGCACTATATATTTAAAATGAAATATGAAGAGGACAACATGCGCCCGAATGTATTTCCTTCAATAAATGCGAATTTCATTTCAAAAATATCATATAAATAAAATGACGGTTATTTTAATTGAAATGCAACCAACTTAATCCGCCTACTAAAGCTCTCAAGTTTGAACGAAACGAGTGTCACTGATACATAGCACGTAGTGAATGAGATAGAGATGGCGACACCTACGAAAGGCCTACTTTCTTATATTCTTTATTATTTATTTTTTGCTTCTTTTAATGCAGAAAATTAATTAATTATTATATCAATTAATTAAGTAAAGTCAAATTTCATAAAAAAAACCTTGCTTGGAGTATTAAAAATTTATTTCAGTATAAAATTATTTTACAAGATGGCAGCATTACTTATATGCTAGAAGTATTGCCAAGTGAACAGATTTCAGATGTACCAGATTTATAAAAATATTTCGCAGGATACAAAATTTTCCACATTTAATTTTTTTTACTGCATTTTTATAATTATAATAATAATGTTTATTAATACACAAGTAAAGTACATACATCTTACATTTTTCAAAACATTTAGACAATGCCTTAAAGCCGTCTGCCTGGTTGAATCCTAATTTACTTGCCTCTTAATGTAGTCAAAAGAAGAAAAAATAAAAATAAAGAAATTCTTTTAATTTAGATATTCTTGACCGAAAAAAATAAGAACTCTAGCACCTACATATACTACCTTCCCACTATAGAAATAAATTAAATAAATAATTCCTTATCTTACAATATTTCATAGTTCTCTCCATAATGTATTGACAAAAAATCATCTCAGCTAAGGATTGATTTACTGAAGTACATTAATCTAAACTCTTTTAATAAACAGCACAGCATCTAAATTACATAATGAGCATATACCTCTTTTTTTTCCATGCGCTGGCATTTAAATCCAACAGTCAACCTCTAACCATAAAAATTGTTTTAATTTTATGTAATGTACGTGTGTGCGTGATATGCAACGTAAAGTTGCCGCAGGATGTTCAAGTGGCACGCGCTAGCTAGCAGCACGTTCTAGCTCGTCGGTATGGGGTGTAGGTCCTTTAACATCCGATTCACACATCCACAACAGAATTCCGCGTGCCTGTGGCGAAGAAAGGTTGTGGTATCCTTTCTTCAGGTCTGCCACAAAAAGAAAACAAAAACGAGAAACAGATAGAAAGGAAGAACAGCAGGTCTGGTGTCACCTGGTGTTCCTAGCCGCGCTGAACTGTCATGAGAAATTACACAACAAGAAAATTTACCCCCTTTACTGACAGTTCAGGACACTAACCCACCTCTATCCTGCATCTGGCTAGGATGCTGGCCCAACCTATCACTGAGTGCTGAAAACAAAAAACAAAATCAAAAAAGAAATAAATCAAATAAAAAAAAACATGATGAAGGAGGGGAAGGGATGAGGGAGATAAGAATGGGGAAGTGGCTTCTGAGTGGTTCCTGAAATGAAACGATTACTTCACAAAATCCAACATTATTAATTCATGCAATAAAAACAAAAATTTCTTGTAATCTTACTCATAATTCTGCCTTAACTACTTAGAACAACTGATCTTAACTAGGATCCTCAACTATACCAGTAAATAAAAATTTATAAAGCCTATAGTATAAATTCAAAAGTTATGTACATAAATATGGAATTCCAGCTCGTAATAATATAAAAAAATCGAATATTTTATCATCTTTCTTTCATAAAAATTTTACCATTTATGTTTAAAAATGCGGGTAATGTCCTAGTTAAACCAACGTGTATAAATTGTACTCTGACGTAACATGCTTTAAAATGTATTAGTGAACGAAGAAATCTAATTTAAATTTTTCTTTTTATATGCGAATAGGAGGATCAATTTTAAAATTTCAAGAGAAAAAAAAATATATCAATGCTTACGACCAGTTACTGTACGTTAAATTACTTTCAGCGGCACAAAAACTATACGAAACATGTTGGAAAATTAAAGGCCATGGGCATCTAGCTAGATGTCTGGGGTCTTCGCGAGTGAGGGAGGTATGATTTAAGTTCACTTAAGAATCTTGTGCCCGTAAAGGTTCCTTACTGACAAACGATCAATTAGATTTACTTGAGCCTAAACTTTTGAAAGTATAGATACATAGATGATGTTAAACAAAAAAAAACAGCTAATAGAATCTATCACTAGAGCAAGAATTCAGTAGCAGTTTAGCCACTCACTTAATAATGCCTAGTTAAGGCGAAACGCGTTGCGTAAATGTTAGTTGATAAATTGTTGGTTATTGCGAAATAAAATACAAATAATGATAATAAAAAGAATGTTATCGATGTAGAGTTAATGGTCATAATACTACTTCACAATTTCCTTCCATATATTTTTGATTGCCATTTGTTGTAATAATTTACCTAACACTAAAATGCGGTCATTACTAAATTGTTCTACATATTGATCAAAAAAAACTTTACTAGCGGTATATGTGGTTACAAATAAGTTAGGTAAAAGTTAATAACTTTGTAAACTATAGGCTTGAATAAGTAGAATTCGCCTGTTATTTTCCACTGACAATTCACTGTCTTTAAATACATCCTGGCAATAGTTATACATAAGTACTTGAGTCGAACAATCCGCTACTTTTCTTTTCCTTAAACTTGACGCTACCACAAACTTTAAATTTCTATTCTCCTTTCTTTCAATTGCCACTAAGCAGACTACACAAAATTAATAACAGACTACAAAGTCTCAACACTATTGACTAAATATTTTTCAACTCAGACAAAAATATATTTCTTCACATAAAATATGAGTCAATGAAACTTATCGACTACTGCGTCTCCACAGCTACGTTTGATTTTTTTTTCCAACCGGGGTATTAACTTAATCATACCTTAGGTTCCTTGTTTGCGCCTTAAAACAAATTCCTGTTGCTTACAAATAGCTTTTCCTTTTAATAACTTCCAGGAGCGTACAGCAATCTATCTGCCGATTCCTATTCCTCAATGGTTTGTTCCGTCTTTTCCCTCCTTTTGTTTAAGAGGACTATCTTTTCGTTTTCCGTTTTTGTCGTCTTTTACAAAAGTTGTTGAAAGCAAAATTTTTTTTTTCTAGGCCCGCAAAATTAGTCGGCCCGCTAGTTATCGTCTTGGGCTTTGAATGAGTGCACTGTCCAGGTTCTGACACGCTATACGCAAATCTTGGTGTCGGCCTGACAGGCTTAATAGGTGAGGTGAATGGGGGAGTCTGGGTTACCCGACAGAGCCTTTACCTCTCAGGCGTTTGACTCAAATCCCTTTAAGTTGGAATGAAAATAAAATTCTGTAATTTTTCACTTCCAGTACGAAAAATAAAAATTACCCATTCACATAGATGTATCCGTCAGTTTCTTTGGAAGATTACGAAGAAAAGGTGGACATCTAAGCAATGTATTTTTAGTTGCTGATGTGATGATGATTCCTGGTTGGGCACGAGCTTTCACTTAACCCAACTCTTCTTCCCGTTTTGCAAGGGAATATAAGAAAATTTCGCGTCAAAACACGAATGCGACGATGTATACTAGTTAGCACCGCACTGTGGAATGAAATTGTTTTTAGAATTGATTTATCCGAGTATCGATGGCTCGGATAAATTTGGAGGACAATTAATAAGAATATATGGAGCTAACCTTCAGCAGATGTTCGCCCTGTCAGCTGTCACGGAACAAGTGGCTCTTCTTCTTTACCAAAAGATCACGTCCCTGGCAACGATCAGGGGTGGCAACCATGAGCAAAGGGGAAAGGTGCATGTTACATGGCACACATTACATTTATGCACCGAATTCAAGTCATCAAAATAGCATGAGATGTTCATATATTTTAAATTACAGTACTCATCATGGTATTGCGAATTAATTGCTCTAGAAATCTGTTCATTTGTATAATTTTTCAGCTCTTCCAAAATCATGTAATGCCTCTGCTTTAGTTGCATTTCGTTGTAAATGCTTATATCTAGATCGATTCTAACCATTCTTGCTATAATATCCCATTCCTAAGCAAAGTACACTCTATTTATTAGTACTTCTCTTGCCAACCTGATAGGGAGGCAGTGATCACCATATGCAAGGATTTTTCTAATATAACTAAAATGTAACCCAAGCCTATATAAATACATGCTACCACATCCGGTTTCAATCGGGAGCATATAATTTGGCGTAGTGTCTGGTAGGCTTTTTAGAAAAAAACGTATTTTCTCAACCTCATAAAATTTATATATTTATAATTTATAAGCCCCAAACAATATAATTTATAAAATAGACTTTTTCTTATGACGCTGTCAAATGCAGCGTTAAAGACCACAAAAAATACGTAGAGTTTTTTGGCCACTTTTTTCATAAGTTCAGCTACACAAGTCAAATTAAATATATTATCGATTGTACAGTAATAACGCCTAAAACTACTCTGACATTCTTTTATGACATCAAACTCCAAATCCCATCCCTCCAATATCCTTCAAATGATCGCAGTATAAAGTTTGGTCAGAGTATTCATGAACGACAAACGCCTGTAATTGGTTGCTGGAGAATGGACGGACGAGTTGAAGCCTTCTAGGATATGGTGATCCTCATCTGGATATTCTCAAGCGTTAGTTACACCTCCAAGTGGTAGCAACCGGGCAATGCATCCTAGAATGTAGCCAAGTAACTAATGCGGGAGGAGATAACCTCTTGAAAAAAATCTAACTACAAGGGAGCCTGCAGTGTCTTCGTCCCCTCTGCAGGACCCAGGGGTAATTAGGTCACGAATGGCGTTTCCTCGCGCGCTTCTGTGGGAGTGGAGGTGGATTGTATGGGAGATCGCAACAGGTTGGCTATACCCACGGTACACAACAGTAACAGCTTCGGGAAAATTACCTTTCGAAGGAACTGTGGCGGCTATGGAGGCTGGCTCGCCCCGCCGGCTGAAACTGCTGTAGCAGTCCTGGAAGAGGGTGCCATTGGCATAATAATTACTATCACTTCATCAGGTGCGGCTGTTCAGAGACGGAAGACTCTAACGAGTTGGCTATCTCCGCGATACGCACACCAGTAGAGGATGCAGATCTGCCTTCCGAAGGGTTTACTGCGGTTAATCCAGAGGGGGTTCCTTTTCCTGGCTCAGGACTAAAGCGTTACGGCCTGGAACCTGGTTGAAGATTGTAACTAACGCATGGATCAAAAAGGTACACTGGAGACGGTAGGAAAACATGGATTTATGCAGATAGGCTAGGATTCTAGAAGTGACCCCGGAAACCGAGGTTAGTGGCGACTGTGGGATAACTGGATACTCAGTTGCCCCAACTAAGGGAGACTGGCAGGGGCGAAAAGGGACCCGGTTATGTTGTCTGTTTCGGTTAATCCCCAGAGAGGTGTTTTAGTGAGTAAGAATCTCACACTACCGGAGGACACGGGCTGTCTGGTATCTTTTGGAAGATTTTCACCTCTCCCGCAAAAAAACCCCTTGTAATTAGCAGCTACATTCGGATCCCCTTTTGTAAACAATAAAAAATTTAACGCACTCACAAATACCTATAGCAGATGCTCTAAGTAGAGATTGCAAGCCCCAAAATGATGATCCTTCTTACTCAGAGGAAGACTTACAAGTTAACATTATACTTCCTATGTCGCTCAATTACCATAATTCTTTAGTTGAATTTATTAAAAAAGATTCAAACCTACAAATACTAATCAAATATATTAAAGAAGGATGGCCTGATAATGAAAAAATAATTCCAAACGAGATCAAACATTTCTCAAATTTTAAAGACGAGTTATCATATTATGAAGGTATTCTATTCAGAGGGCACCGAATTATAATTCCTAAATAAAGGGTTAAAGATATTTTGAACATTATACACAACGGACATTTGGGAATACAAACTTGTATCAAGTTAGGAACAGAATACTTATATTGGAAAAACATGGCTACAGATATTAAAAATTATGTAGAAAGATGTTCTGTCTGTCTTTAAACTCAAATAAGTAATCAAAGAGAGCCTACCATTAACAAAAAAATTCCTGAGTATGCCTGGCAAATCGAAATAGTTCCCGAAAGTATTTATTAATTGTAGATAGCTTTTCAGGATGGTATGACTTTAAAATCCTAAAAAAACGAAGCTAGTTTCCACATTATAGAAGTTCTTAAAGACTATTTTGATTTTCGGAATTCCATTAGTTTTGAAAAGTGACAATGGTCCTTGTTACTCTTCCTATGAGTTCTCTATATTCTGTAAGGAATGGGGAATTGAACATAAACCATCTATTTCACACTATTCTCAGTCCAACGGCCTAGCTGAACGATACGTTCAAATGGCTAAACAATTGCTTAGAAAAATGCTCTATCAGTAATTCGGATATTAAACTTGGAAATACGCCCAGAAGTTTCTCACTTAGTTCCCTAAACAAGCGATTATTATCTCGCAATACTAGGTCACAAATTCCAAGTCACTCTTCTGTTTTTATACCAAAAACTGAAAAAAATGTTTCCATAAATCTTCATAAGGAAAGGAAAGAGATAAGACGAAAAGGTATAAATTTGTGCATACTAAGAAAAGAAATGAATTAAAAACTGGACAAAAGGTAGCCATGCAAGTAGGTCATCGAAAATGGGTTATCGGTACAATTGAAGATAGTACCGACTATCCTCGATCAGTAATGGTACGCACAGAGGATGGGAAATTATACAGACGTAACTCATTATATATTAGAACCGTAAAAGTTACTATCAAAACCGCACCAGAGCTAAATTGCAATTATCAAACAGAAACTAGTCCAAACATAACTAACCAAACTCTAAGTTGGGACATCTCAAAACCTGATACATCAATAAAAACAAAACCTATCACAGAAGGCAACAATGGTTCAGATCTTAACAATACGGTAGTAACGAGGGCTGGTAGAATTGTTAAACCTCCAAATAGATTGCAATACACAACAAAAAAAGAAAAAACGAAGAAAGATTGGATTGGGATTGTATTCACATAATAATAAGATACTAGCATAATAATAATAATATGCAAAATATGCAAATGTATCAGAATAATAGTTACATCAAATATCTATGAGTAAATAATATATAATCAAAAGTATTGAATTTAAAAAAAAACTACTATAAACTATGAATTGTACAGTCTTAGTTTTAAATACAGTAAGTTAGGTATTACGTATACTAGAAATAGAAAGGGAGATGACATGTAATATGTTATTGCATATTGGTAACATTGTATAAGTACACGAGCTTTGTAAACGTAGATCTTAGCCATGATGTTGTCATTAACATTTTGAAAGTAGTCATCTTGAATAAGTCTTTCATTACAGACGTCCCATTTTTTGTATATTACTTTTGGGGAATATTGCATGATATCAAAAAGTATTCTTTGAAGTCTAGGAGGGGCAACTGACAGATCTTTTTTGAATATGGATTCTAAAGGTTTATGATCTGTCTCGATTATTAGATCCTTTCCATAAATATATGAATGAAACTTGTTGCAAGCAAACCTAATTGCTGCAGCTTCTTTCTCAATTTGAGGATAATTCAGCTGAGCTTTATTCATTGATTTGGTGGCATAGAAATAGAACTGCTCCAAATGCGTAGGAGCTAGCATCACCTGAAATTGTGACATCTTTATTCACATCATAAAATTTTAAAACAGGTGGGGTAAGAAGTTTATTTTTTAATTTCTCAAAAGCATTCTGTTTTTCATATTCACATCCACCAATTTCAAATATTAAATCGGCAAATACGGCTAAGCTCACCGTTTTATATCGACGTCTCCATCTTAAGCAAAAACACTGTGAAAGTCATATTTGGTTTAAACTGACGTGTAAAAGTAAGAAAGTCTTTCCTAATTATATTAATTTAAAAAGCCACAGTTCATCACAACATACAAAAAAAGTAATTGAGAAAGCTAAATTTAGTTGGCTTTGTCTAGAGATTTCGAACTGGTATGCAATAAGAAACAATATCCGAATGTATTTGAAGCTGGTCCACACAGAATTGACAAGACGACTTCACAGAATTGAGTTTGAGGCCTTAGATGATAAGGTAAGAATGGAATGTTCAGTGAAATCAGAACAATGGTACCAGAAGAAAAAACGCAAAATAGATCATCTGTGTACAATTAACGGCTCAAGTCAAACTATGCAAAGCGATGAACAACCGTATATACCACATCTAAACGCTACTGATAGAGATTTCATTCAGAGGAGTAATACAAATAATTTCTACCCAAGACTTGTTAATCTCTCGGACATTAGACTAACATCGGACGAGACCACTTTACTCAATAGAGGCATGAAATATTCACCAATGGATACAGTAAGCCAAAAAGACTACGTAAACATGGCTTTGGACCTAGAGGTAGGTCTTAAGTATGAATCACCTACAATAAAACATATATGTGCAGATATCATCGAACAAAATTATAAATGTAAAAGAACATCTAATGAACTTCGCATTATCAAAAATTTCAAACAAAAGATGATAGAAAATAATTTAGTTATAAGCAAAGCAGACAAAGGTAATTCTTTAATTATTATCAAAAAGGAAGACTATAATAATAAAATACTAGATTTTATAATACATAGTGAAGCAATAGAATTAAGTTGGGATCCAACGAATAGTTTTAAAAATGAGGTTAGATCTTGCATTAAAAAATGTCAGAATATATTTGATAACAAAAATATGTATAAGTATGTGAATATGAATGTAAGTGCCCCAGTTTTGTATGGTTTTATAAAAATGCATAAGGAAGGGAACCCAATTAGACCAGTTTCATCCTTCGTGAATGCACCAACTTACAAACTTTGCCGAGAATTTAACAATATTTTCCTAGAACATATAGGTTTCATTTCAGAATATGCAATAAAAAACAGTTTGGACTTAACGCAAAGAATTAAAACTCTACATGTACCACAAACAGCTCTTCTAGTTTCATTTCATGTCAAAAATTTATTTCCGTCGGTTCCTTTAAATGAGCTATATGAAATAGTTTGTGAATTAATAGATTCTCGTGCCATAGACGATGTAATTTAAACAGAATTAAAAATAGCAACTAACGTTATATTAAATCAAAATTATTGTAAATATGATGGAAAAATTTATAAATTTAATGATGGTTTGTCTATGGTTGCACCTTCCTCGCAATTATTCGCAGAGATATACATGAGTAATTTTGAAAAAAAAAATTTAATAATTGTCCTTATAAACATCTGATCCACTTCTGGTATAGATATGTCGACGACATTTTGTGTTTGTGGCTGGGAAATGAGGTTGAACTGAAGGAGTTTTTAAGTTGTAAACAATAAAATACAATTCTCAATAGAAATAGAAAAAGAGAGAACTTTAAATTTTCTGGATCTATCCATTAAACATGACACAGATAATTTCGAATTCCAAATTTTTAGAAAACCAACTTTTACAGATGTGATAATACCTTTCAAATCTAGACACCCAGCTCAAATCAAGATGTCGGCATTTCATGCAATGGTCAATCGTCTTGTAAAATTACCTCTGAATAAAGAAGCATTTGAAGAAGAAAGAGAAACAATAAAATTAATAGCTAAAAATAATGAGTACGATCCAAATATTATAGACAAATTAATTTTGACCCCCGTGCATTTTTCGAATATGTCAACTTGAAGAAAAAGGTTGATAGCTACCCATCGACTATGGAATTCGGGGAGATCTCCAGCAATGATTCTAATATTATTTGCAACTTATTTGCTGAATCTTTTAAGGGTGCATTTGAATCATCTGATTTCATCCCGGACAATGGAAACTTTTTCCACATTAATAGCCGAATTTTACCCATGGTATCAGTTCCATCTATCACGGAGGAGATCCTGTTGAGGCATATTACTGCACTTCCAACTGACTTCTCTAGTGGTCCTGACGGGATTCCACCTGCAGTCATAAAGAAATGTTCTTCGGTGTTATTATGGCCTTTGCTACTACTATTCAGGAAGTCTCTTTCACGGGGCCATTTCCCAGCGCTCTGGAAGATATCTTATTTAATTCCTATTTTCAAGAGTGGCAATAGAAGAAACATTTCCAACTACAGGCCAATTGCTAAATTGTCCTGTATTCCTAAGCTCTTCGAACTATTGATTCAATCCCAATTATCCGAAGTGTGTAAAGGCTTAATCTCCACTCGGCAGCATGGTTTTCTTCAAGGTAGGTCCACGGTTTCAAACTTGGTTGAGTTTGTTTCTTGCACTGTGGGTGGTTTCATGGAGGGATGCCAAACTGACTGTATTTACACTGATTTAAGTAAGGCCTTTGACAGACTGTCTCACTCTATTATTACTTTCAAATTGGCTAAGTTGGGTTTCCCGCCCTCCCTTATTGTCTGGATAAAGTCATATTTGTCTGATAGGATTTATAGTTTTCGTAGCGAACTCTCTGATGATTTTGTGACTCATTCTGGCGTTCCCCAGGGCAGTCATCTGGGTCCATTGTTATTCATCTTATCTATTGATGATATTTCATATTTGCTGCAAAGATGTAAAATTCTTATATATGCTGACGATATTAAGATTTTTCTTCCAATAAAATCTAACGCTGATTGTGAGATTTTACAATCAGAGTTGCATATTTTCTATGAGTGGTGCTGCAACAACAATCTTAAGCTGAACATTGAGAAATGTCAGGTTATGTCCTTCTCGAAGTCTCGCAGCTTCCGTACTTTTCAGTACATGTTTGGGGATACAGGTTTAAAACGGGTGGAAATGGTGAGGGATTTAGGAGTGTATCTTGATGGTAAGTTAAACTTCATCTCCCATATTAATATCGTGGTAGCTAGGGCAAACTCTACGCTGGGATTTATTCTTCGTTGGTCCAAGGAATTTCCAGTTCCTCATATAAGACTCCATCTTTATACATCCCTTGTTAGGCCCCTGCTTGAATATGCCAGTCAGGTATGGTCTCCATTTTACGGAACACATATTAAACGTATCGAGTCCGTCCAGCGCAGATTTGTGCGATCGACCCTACGTTCTTTGCCTTGGAATGACCCTCTTATTCTGCCACCTTATGAGGAGCGCTTGGGTTTGCTGCAACTTGCTACACTCGAGAAGCGACGTTGGGTTGCTGATTTAACATTTTTGCATCAGCTTCTGCAGGGAAAGTTGGACAGCGCTGAACTAGCTTCCAAAATATTGCCTAGAGAACTGTCCTATTCCCTACGTAATCGAGCACCTTTACAGATTGCTTTTTCGCGCACTAATTACGGCATGTTCGAGCCTATTAACCGCATGTGTAGGTCTGCTAATGATATTGGAGACGTTTTTGATATTAATGTGGACAAGGTGACACTTAAAAGGAGCATCTATAATTTGTGATTCGTTCTTTTGCTTGCAGTGGTTTTGGTTTTAATTTTTCTCTTTGTTTGTTTTGCATTTTGTTGGAAACACTATTTTTATTATTTTTATAAAACGCATGTATAGAGTCGTGAATGTGTGTCTGTCTTTTGACCTGACTCTTATTATTGATTTGCTTTAACGATCTCTGTTGTCTTTGCACCCCTGATTGTTGTGTGTGGGCGTATTATGGTGTGTTAATTACTAATATTATCTGCATGGGTTTGGGAGCCTCATTCGCCTTAATATTTTGTTATATTTTGGCGAATAGGTCAAATGATTCTAGGCTTCCGCCTATGAAGTGCGCCTGCTGAGTTAGAAGGATTAATTCTAATTTAAAATTTAAGAAAAAAGAAGACAATAGTAGAAGAGTAAAAAATGGATAAAACTTAATTATGTAGGAAAAATTAGTGGAAAAGTAGAAAGAACTTTAAAACAAAGATGTAATTTACATGTGCGTTTTTATAATAGGAATACCTTATATGATCTAATTGTTAATAATAAAGGAAAAACTGACAAACTCCAAAAATCAGGGGTATATCAAATTAGTTGTAATGATTGCGAGAGTGTATATATAGGACAAACGGGACGTAATTTTAAACTCCGCTATAAAGAACATATAGCAGCAACCAAAAATAACTATACAAATTCGAATGTAGCCCAACACTTAATAGAAAAGAATCACAGTTGCAGCATAGATAATTTAAAAATACTGAATATTGAAAAGAAAGGTTCAAAATTGGACATTTTAGAATCATGTAGAATAAAAGAAGCTTTAATTAAAGGTAAATTACTACTAAATGATCAATTAGAATTAATTACATCCCCATTTACAAATTTCATAGTAAAAAATTTATAACAATATTTGGCAACACTCTCGCAATCACAATAAGTATATGTAGCAAAACAAAACTAGTGTATTAGGGTAAATAGAACCTGTACAGTGTTTTAACCTTTAGTTTCCAATTGTAAACTCTCCGAAGATGGCATAATCTGCCGAAATGCGCGTATAAGAGTAAAAACTAATAAAGATTGAAACGTTAGTAAAAAGATTTGTGTGGTTTCATTATATTAGTAACGATGTTTCACAAAACACCTACGGTGGATTCAATTTCAAGTATGAAAGTTAAGTATTTTTTTACCCGTTCTGTTACGGGTATTTGCTAAAATCCTTTCTGACAATGGAGGACAGTAAAATATTTGGAATTTTCCAAATTACCTGTCAATTCTTCGAAAGTCTTTAGAGGGAAGTGTCTTCAGTAGTATAGATATGGGGGTTCTGGCTCATGAGAAAATGGAGCGGAAAATGTGCTATGCCGATTCTAGATCAAAAAATGTGCAAGTGCAGAATTGAAATGTATAAATTTGGCACAGTCGGCAATCTTGGATTTTGGGGATTCGGTCTTGGAGGCTACAATTGGTCTTCTCCTTCTTTGGTTTGTTGGGTGGAAAATGTGCTATGACGATTCTAGCGCAGGTGGTTGATAAAATGTGCTCGAAAAATTTATGAAAAAGTAAAAAGAAGATGCGAAATGACTGCTTTTGTGGTTCGAGCTTTTTGTGTCGGCTGTTGCCAGGGTGAAGTATCTAACCGAGCTGTGATTGATAAGGGAGCTGGTGACTCTGTAGAAATTAATAATTTGGTGGCAATGTTGAGGTCGTTGGGTGATAAGATTTTGTAGATGAATCTGACCTCGAGCTGAAGATAAGAATTTATTGTTTTGAGTTTTTAATTAACGAAGTACACCTTTATCAGCAAAATGAAATAACATGATGCGAATTTAATGAGAAGCAGAATATTGCGATTTCCTAAATACGGAGACATTTTACTGTTATGCATGGCGACGGCCATCTCTGTGATATATGTGGATAATTATTTAAAAGATTGGATGGTCTTCGGAAGCATTTGCTCAGTGCTCATAATCAAGGTGAAAAAAAAAATGTTAATTTGTTAAATTAAGGTGAAAGTCAAGGTAAAAAAACAAAGTATAGATGCAGCGATGATTATCTCTCATCAAGATTTATTGGATGCTGGTAGCTCTAGAGTTAATGAAGTTTCATTTAATTACTGTGAAACGTGTAAAACAGAAATTTAACCACAAGAATGGAAATATCACATTCGCGCCAATAAGCATAAGAAGAATGCCGCAGTGTCTATAAATGCTGCTTTAATGAAAGGATTGAAACGTTTCTATTTGAAAATGAAGATGAAATGCTATTAGATACCAGACAATTTTTTCAGTTGAAGAAAAGCCCAATTCTAGAAGCATTGCTGTATTTATTAAACAAACATAAAAATTTAACTTCGAGTTGTTTGCAAAGTACATTTAAATGACTGAGAAAGATGAGGTGAAAGATGAATATGATATTGTGTCGTTAATTAAATCTTTCCAATCCTAAATGGAAGTAATTCGCAGTAGGGAACTATTGTCAGCAATCTATGAAAACATGGCTGATAAAATAATTTCCAAAATATAATAAGGATTGTCCATGTTGAGGTTAATGTGAATCAGTATAAACCGATAAAAGGAGGACATTACTTACCATTACCAACTTGTATTCCACGCAAACATGCTTGTATTAACGTTAAAAATTCAGATAAGTACTGTTTTAAATGGGCTATTATCTCGGCCCTGATTCCAGTGGATTCTAACAATGATCGTCCCTCATCGTACGGAATTAGTAATATCACCGCTGACATCTTGACACTAAGAAATGGAATTACTCTTCATTTTGGCGAGTTAGAGTTTCCTTTCGAACTTCCGAACTTAGTAGGTTTTGAAGAATTGAACCCCTTGACAGTAAGTTAGATAAATTTAAAATTTATAAGGGTAAAGATTCTGCAGTGCAATTTGTACAATATTTATTTATTTCTTTATTTATTTATAAAAGAAGATTTGCCAAATTATACCTAAGATAAAAATAATAATCAAAGTTCAACGATTTGCTTAAGTTGAGCTGCAACCTGTTACGTCCGAACTCGATGTGGGCCGCAAACTCGTTGAATAGCCGGGACATAGAGGTCATCATCAAGGACCGGGCCGGGACGGAAATGGTCACGTCGTTGAGTAATTCGCCAGAGTTGATCGACCCCTGCAACAGATTATAAAAAACAAAAACAAAAGCAAAACAATTTTGGAGACCTTGCGTCTCTTTTCAAGCGTGTCAAGGGAAATCAGACTAAGTCTGGCAGGATAAGGAGGGAGGTAGGTAGGGTCACGCCAGAGGAGGCCGCAAAGGGCGACCCTAAGGAATCTACGTTGGACTGACTCGATTCGGTTAATATGCACTGCGAAGTAAGGATCCCAGACCGGACTGGCGTACTCCAGGATAGGTCTGACGAAAGTGCAGTAGAGAAGCCTCGTCAAATAGGGATCGTCAAGCTCCCAATACCATCTTTTTACAAAGCCAAGCGTGGAATTAGCTCCGCTAACCACGAAATCCACGTGGGCCTCAAAGGAGAGACAGGAGTTAAGAAACACCTCCAGGTCCTTGATCAAGCCAATCCTGCTCAAGGTGCAACCGCCCATGGAGTAATTGAAGGAAATAGAACGAAACCTACGTGAAAAAGACATAACGGTGCATTTGCTGGCATTCAGTAGAAGACGATTATTGGAGCACCAAATCTCGAAAATGCGCATATCGGAGCTCAGCAGTGCACAGTCATCGTCGCAGGAGACCGCGCGGAAGATTTTAGCATCATCAGCATATCACAGGATTCTGGACCTGGGCAGAAGTAACGAGACGTCATTGATGTAAATTATGAAGAGGAGCGGGCCAAGGATGCTACCCTGGGGCACACCAGAGGTGACCGAGATTTCGGTGGATAGGGCACCACGGAACAGGACGCGTTGGCCGGACAGGTAAGATGACAGCCACTCCACGAAGAGCGGCGGAAACCGAGCAGGCTGGGCTTATGAACGAAAATGCCATGGTTAATCCTATCAAAGGCCTTGCTGAAGTCAGTGAATATGCAGTCGACCTGCATACCCAATTTGATCAGGGGCAAACAGTAATGCACGAATTCGAGCAGATTGGTGGTGGTTGGCTTACCCTTCATGAAGCCGTTCTAAAAAGAACCCAGGAAAGGTTTACAATGAAAGCGGAGAACATCACTAATCAGGGTTTGAAACGCCTTAGCAATGTGTTACACTTTGGCGATGTGTCTGTAGTTCGATATGTCTGCCTTGTCTCCCTTCTTGTGAAAAGGGATTATCACAGAATCTTTCAAGAGCTTCGGGAAACGACCACAGCAGGGACAGGTTAAACAAATGACAGAGGACAGGAGTGACCGATGAGCAACATCTTTTCAAAAACGAGGCCGGGACACCGTCCGGACCACACGAAAACATGTCGGGCAGATTCGACAGATAAGCGGAGACAGCCGAGTCGTTGAGAACAAGGTCATTGGATTCAAGCGAAGTAAGCGGGAGCCTTGTCAAGTGGGAGAAGTCAGTGGAAGCAACATCACAGTAAAGGTCACAGAAAGCGGCATTAAAAAAGTCAGCGAACGCGTTTGCCACCACAAGAGGGTCATGACTCTCGCGGTCATCCAGCCTCAGGGAGGAAGGGTATCCATCGCTGCGTCGCATAGAATTGATGAATTTCCAAAAGTGTCTGGGATAATTGAGCAAATAGGATCACGAGTTAAACAGAAAGCTACTGTATGACGCCTGTAGATCAGAGGAGAATCGCAGGTGAAGGTCATAATAAACCAGGTAGTCTTCATCGCACCTCGAGGAGCAAAACTTTTTCCAGGCCTTACACTTTAGATTTTTAAGGTGTCTCAAATGGCCATCGATCCAGGGGTTTTTTTTTTTTTTTTATACGATGTGGCCAAATCCTAGGGGACAACCCTTTGATGCGTTAGCATGGTTTTGGCCGGAAGGGAATTAGGGGAAGGGAAGTGAGGAAACTTGAGTCTTGTTTGCATTGCTGCGAGCTAGACAACAGCCCAGAGACGGAGTGGATTATTTTAATTTCTTAATAAAAGCTCACGGTCATCTGGGCTCGAACCCGGGACCCACGGCATGTTGGTCTTGCCGCTCAACGCATTGATCCAACTCCGTTGCGATGAACTGGAGGAGGAAGGAGAGGAAAAAGAGATTGGAACACACTGCGTGAAGCAGGTATAAAGAGCGTTGTAAAAAGAATGGACAGCCTGGTAAATATCCGGCTCAGTTAGGACAGGAGCCCAGTCGTAGTCCGAAAGCCAATCATTGATAATAGAGAAATCGGCAGATCTGAAGTTGAAGGAGCAGCCGTGCAAAGTGGAGGAGAAGTTCTCAACAGCATCGAAACAGAAGAGAACCTGAAGAGCAGGATGCTGACAAGACTCTGGGACCAGAGGAGTTCGGCACCGGTGCACCAATGAGCCGTCCGGGTTGGTGAGGAAAACTAGGTCGAGCAGCCTGCCCGAATAATTAACGATGGCATTGCACTGGGAGAGGCCAGCGGAAGCACAGGTGTCTAGGAAGGACAGCACATGCTGAGAAGCACCAGAATAGGGATGCATGCAAAAAGAAAACGCAATATGTCACATTTGCAATTATGAATTAGGTTCTGATCGAGTAGCGGATCATTGTCATTTAACTGGGCAATATAGAGGCCCTGCCCACAATGAGTGTAATTTAAAATATCGTGTACCTTTGCATAATATTTCGGGATATGATTGCCATTTATTTGTTAAAGCACCTTCTCAATTTGAGGGCGAAATAAGTATTATTCCGCTAAACAAAGAATTATATATTTCGCTTTCCAAGCGAATATATATCAATGAAACTGATGCAGTAGAATTACGCTTTCTTGATTTAACCCGATTTATGCAATCGAACTGGGAAATGTTAGGAAGTTATTTAATTCCACAAGATCTAAAAGCCATTAGAAATGTGTATAAGGATGAAGAGGTCTTCAGTTTAATTAGACAAAAGGGGGTTTTTCCTTATGAATACATAAACTCTTGGCAGCGTTTGGATGAGACCATTTTTCCACCTAAAAACAAATTTGACTATAAGTTAACAAATAGCAAATGTTCTGATAGTGATTATGAACATGCTCAAAAAGTATGGGAAACATTTAAATGTAAAAATTTTTGGGATTATTTACAGATTTACTTAACAACCGACATATTACTTTTAACGGATAGATTTGAAAACTTTAGAAAACTTTGTCTAAATATTTATTCTTTGGATCCCTGCGAGTATTATACAACGCCAGGATTGTCCTGGGATGTAATGTTGAAGACGACCAAATCAAGCTCGAACTTTTTACTGATATTAATATGTACAATTTTATTAAAAAGAGGATCAGAGATGGTATTATGCAATGTTCACAAAGGAACACAAAAGCCAATAATAAATATTTGTCAGATTTTGATAAAACCAAGTAACCTTCCTATATAACTTACTTATTAAAGCTAATAATTTATATGATTGGGCTATGTCTCAATTCCTTCCTCACTCTGGTTTTAAATGGGATGAATCCGAAAAAAATCGATATTTTAAACATTTCGAAAGATTCTAATATTTATTACATATTTGAAGTGGATTAAGAGTATCCTAGATTAATACATGATGATCACAACGACTTGCCTTATTGTGTTGAAAACAAGACACCTCCAAAATCGAAGTTTTCTAAACTAATAGCAGATTTAAATAATAAATCACGCTATGTAATTCATTACTGAAATCTGCAGCAGTGCCTTAAAAATGGGTTGAAGCTTCAAAAGATTCATAGAGTATTGCAATTTAATCAATCAGACTGGCTTAAAAATTATATATCTAAAAATACTTATTATAGAACTCAGGCCTTTGAAATTTTTTTTTCGAATTATTAAATAATGCCGTATATGGAAAAACCATAAAAAATGTCGACAAACGAAAGCATGTTCGACTTGTAACGAAATGCGAAAGCAGGGGTAGATCACTGGGGCACGAGCTCTTATAGCGAAGCCCAATTTTCATAGCTCCACCCATTTTATGGAGGATTTGGTCCCAATACAACTTAATAGAACCAAATCATATTACAACAAACCCCTTTACTTATGATTTTGCGTTTTAGAATTATCCAAACTGAAAATGACTTTCATAATGGATATATGAAACCTAAGTTCAGACAAAATGTAATGCTCAATTACATGGATACTGATTCCTTCATATATACTATTTTTACTGATGACTTTTATAACGATATTTTAAATGATATTAACCAACATTTTGATACTTCAGAATATGCACTCGATAACCCTTACCAAATAATTTTAAGAAACAAAAAAGTTGTAGGGTATATGAATGATGAAGTAAATGGCAAAATTATAAAAGAATTTATAGGACTAAGAGCTAAAATGTCATCATTAGACGTTGAAAAATGCTATTTAATAAAAAAAGCCAAAGGGGTAAGGAAAACTGCGTTAGATAATATTGAATTAAATAATTATAGAGACTGTTTGTATAAGAAGAAAATAATATATGGAAATATGTATATCTTTAAATCTATTGTTCATAATATATACACGCAAATTATAAATAAGTTAGCCTTAAATTATTTAGACGATAAAAGATTTATTCTGGAAGATGGCATTTCCACATTCCTTGGAATCATTATAAAATAAATGAAATGGATGTTGAGGAAGAAAATTAATAAAAAATAATATTTAATTTCAATAAGTCTTTTTATTGATATAAAACCTATATATTTCTTTCTTATTTCTTTCTATTATCTATCTAAATTTGTTTTTAAACAGGTACACATTTTTTTGAGCACATTGTCCCTGATGACATAAACAGCAGGGGGTGCTACTATAATATAAAATGATTTTAAACATTCTATTAGTAAGGGGAGATCATACTCTGTTCAACAAAAAAAGAATCATCCAAATCGGTCCACGCGTTACAAAGTTAGGTTTACGAATATAGACGCGTCCTGATTTGATCACCTCGTTTTGATGTGAGCAATCGAAAACTGCAATTGGACCAATATCCTTAAACTTCTCTCGAGTAAGCAGCGATTGATGGAGACGTCCGTAATATGACAGTTGGATTTTTTTTACATATCATACAATAAAGCATATCTCTCCCGATCAAATTTAATGTTTAAGTCTTCATATGGAAATGTTTCAGAATTTAAGTGAAGTTTGACGTCTAAAAGTTCGCAATAATCAAACTTGCTTGCATCTTTACTCTTCTCATTTTTCGATCCGTTTGAAGTGCTAAAATGACATATCGAGGTTTTTCTAACTGAGTAGATGTTTTAATTGTCCAATTATGATCAACAGTTGTAGGTTATATAGGATATTCATATATATCCCAGCCAGGGCCGCCGAGAGGGGGGGGGGGGGCGAAGGGGGTAAACCTCCCGGGCGGACCCCGTCATCTAAGTCATCAACAGAAAATGTTGTCCATTTTAATTATATATATATAAAAATGTTTCACGATCGAAAAAGTGTAATATACTAGACTGATTTTAAATTGAAAGTCACTCCTTCGATTGTAACCTCTTAGTCCCTGGCCCAAAATATCTTTCGCGGGGCCCGTATGTGGTACCCCCCGGGCCCGAATTTTGTCTGTACGGGTCTGATCCCAGCTACGAAAACTCATTTGTATTGGTCGTCCAGTATCGATTAACTTAAGCAGCGATAGTTTTTCTTCATCAGCTACACTTATGTGGGGTACTCGCCATTGTTGCTTGAAAATATCTATTTTAACTTCATCATCTGGTGATAAAAAAGCATTTTCATCGCCTCTACTTCGAATCAATATAAGTTAATGTTTAGCATTTATAACAATTTTCTTATAGTCTTCAGCAAAGCCGAGCAACAACTTTAAAGGAATACAAAAATTGAAAAATCCTCTTGTAGGTAATATTGAATTATCTGGAGACCAGGACGCATTTAGTAACACATTGCTTTCATTTTGATTTAAAGATATGTAATTTTTTATTGTTGTAGCAAATCTCCTCCTTAATCATAATAATGGAATAATCATAATATCAATATGTACCTAATAATTTGAACTGGTTATTAACTATGTCAAAAAGAATATAGAGCTCTAGATTCAGATGCAATAATACAGTACAAATTTTAAAAAACATTTGAATCAAAATTGACTAAATTCTTTTTAATCAACTTAATAATGTGCCACCTGGTGGAAAATATTGCAGTTATTTCTGGTACTAAAAGCTTATTAAGCTTTCCAGCTAAATTTCTATGGAACTGTGGAACTTAAATAGTTTTCTGTTTTCCCACAGATTGCGGTCTTACGAGTACTTCCGTGAGTAATGAATCATTATTGCAATTGGGCTAAAAAGTCCCGGGCCTAACAAAGAAAACGCGGTTTTTTTTGTTCAAAATTGGCTTTATTCATCAACGTAATCTCCATCAAGAGCCACACAATCATTCCAGCGCCGCTCTAACATTTCAATACCACTTTTGTAAAACGATTTATCTTTTGCCTCAAAATAGGCCTCAGTTTCAGCGATAACCTCTTCATTCGAGCGAAATTTCTTACCGGTGAGCATTTTTTTGAGGTCTGCGAACAGCCAGTAGTCCCCGGGAGCCAAATCTGGCGAATACGGTGAATGTGAGAGCAATTCAAAGTTAAATTCATGTAGTTTTGCCATTGTTTTGATTGACTTGTGACACGGTGCGTTTTCTTGATGAAACAAAATTTTTTTCTTTGCCATATGCGGTCGTTTCTTTGCAATTTCGGCCTTCAAATGCTCCAATAATGCTATATAATATTCACTGTTGATGGTATTTCCCTTCTCAAGATAGTCGATGAATATTACATCACGCACATCCCAAAATACGGAGGCCATAACGTTTCCAGCCGATTGTTGTGCTTTCGGGCGCTTTGGACGAGGTTCATCAGTTGCTCTCCACTCAGATGACGATCGTTTTGATTCCGGAGTGAAGTGCTGGATTCATGTATCATTCATTGTCACATATCGACGCAAACATTCCGGTTTGTTACGTTTATACATGGCCAAACACTGCCCAGAATCATCAACACGTTCTTGTTTTTGGTCAACAGTGAGCAAACGCGGCACCCACTTTGAACAGAGCTGTCTCATAGTCAAATGCTCATGCAATATAAAGCCAACACGTTCTTTTGATATCTTTACGATGTCAGCTAACTCACGCAACTTCACTTTTCGATCATTCAAACGATTTTGTGGATTTTTTGATGTTTTCTGGTGTTACCGCCTCATTTGGACGTCCACTGCGTTCTTCATCATCGGTGTCTCTACGACCACGTTTGAAGTCAGCAAACCAACGTTTTATTATTGTTTCCGATGGAGCGGAGTCCTTATAACACTTTTGAAGCCATTGCTCCGCTTGAACGGTATTTTTTCCCATCAAGAAGCAGTGTAAAATTAAAACACGAAATTATTTTTGATCCATTGTTCCGAAAATAACAAAAGTAGTGTTACTCTTAGCACAATAACTCATAAACTTATAAGAATATCATGAAATTTTAACAGCTTATAAGACTAGCGCCATCTATGTGTTAGGCCCGGGACTTTTCAGCCCATGTGTTATCATTACTAAAAAAGCACTGTCGTTGACAGAACGGTATACAAGGTATGCCGAATAAATTTTTCAAACATTTCCGCTAAGCAATTGTGACATAAAAAGTAATAGTTGAGTAGAGTCTGTTACGAATTCTACAAAAACGCCCCAGAAATATTTCTTAAGTTTATGCTTAGCACCCATAATCATAGATTCGATATAGAAGATATCCCCGATGAAATGTTGAGTAAAAGTTCTCTTCCAAAATATAGAAGGGAACGCCTTTGATTATACCTTGCTTGCGGATGTAATTTTTCGGAATATAGGCCTTTTTGTTGAAGGCCGATAAATCTTTTAGTATGAGAGCATTAGCAGATGTATATTTTAAAATAAACTTTGGCACTATTAGCATTGTGTTTTTTAATGGACGTATATTCTACTATGCCTAGTTTCCTAGGTAGGTGACCCAGTCCTATGTCAGAGAGAGCGTTTTGTGGTGAGTTGTCAGTCTCGCATATTTGCACTATGAGGAGAGTGACAAGGGACCCAGAAGGGACCCTTGTCACTCTCCTCATATAAAAGAGTGCTGGGTTTGCTTACATTAATATCCAAACTAACTTCCGAATGGTTAGATAAATTATTTTTGTCCTGAAAAACTTTGAAACTAGTCTCTTTGGCTATTTCATTTCCAGTTGTGGTTTTTGTTGAGCTCCCCATGTTGGAGCTATAGCTTATAGATTCTGAAAATATTGCATCTTTGTTCATTGTTCTTATAGTTCATCTTCTTTCTAATTTGTCCTCATCAGATCCCGCTCTGTTTCCAGATCTGGATCTGGATCTACTTTTGTACTTTCTTTTGCTTTTAACTTAGTTGTTAGGTGGTGGATCCTCCAAAGGAGGATCCATGATTGAAAAATTCCAATCCAAAGAAAAGAAAAAATTGGCAGCCCTCTAGCCTGAAGACACACCAGAGAATAAAAGCTTCCTTTTTTGCTTTTTGAGTAAAAGATTTGCTGTAGTTTATTACTACAGAAGAATTTTTTCAATATATTCTTAATAGGATTTAAATTGATAGGTTTAAGATAAACAACCCTAAGGCGTCCCTAAAAAATCACAAAATGTCGGTTTGGAATATTTGAAAAAGTTTCACTTAACCTTAAAAGTTATAATGCTGAATATAAGTTCAACAAGAAAAAAAAACACAACACAAAAAGAAAAAGAAACACTTTTCGACGAATGGCGTCCCGTTATTTACATAAATTTCACTTTTTAAGATTTAAAATTCTGAAAAAGAAAGACATTTTCACTTGGAGGTAGCAATATTCAAGAGTCCAATGTGGAGAGGACTGGCCGCTCCCCTAGCCCGAAGGCCCACCAAACCAAAAAAGTCGCAGAGTTACTTATTGAATGAGAGTTTTACGTGCAATTAAGTAAAAATAGAAAATTCTTAATATTTTTTGAATAGGATCAAGGATTGAAAGGAGGGAACAATCCCCAGCGTTCCTAATCTCTAACCAATAACAAACATTCATCTATTGAAAACAATAAAAACAAAAAAACAAAATTTTTTTTTTCGACGCCGCAAAATGGCGGCCCGGTATTATCAAAAAATTATTCGCTTTTGAAATTTTAAATTCTTGTGTTAATCAAGAATACCTTTGAATTCAGTAGTCACAGCTTTACAGAAATCACAATATTAACCAAAAAAATCATTAAGAACACATAAAACTTTTATTTTAAAACACTTTGTAAAAAACTTTTATATTACTGCCCTGTCTTTCACAAGGTATGGAGTCACTTAAAATATTTTTTTATTTTTGGGATAGGATGTGCACTCTACTCGAGTTATCCATCGAATGAATTATTATTAGATTCAAACATTGCACTTTAGTGTAAGTTTACTCGTGAAATTTCTGACTAGTTATTTCGTACTGACATAGCTTGCGTCTTCATTGGATTCATTTATATTAAGTTTACTTTAAATACAACCCAAAACAGCGGAGTTTTTATTTTTGGTAACACTCTCCTGGCGCCAAACTTTAAAAGTTCTCTTCTTGAGATCGACATAATATCTGAAACATATAACATTTTGATCGTTGGCACCTCTTGGCAATTCAATTCTATTTAACATTAATACAAGCGAGTTACTTAATACAAAAAAAATAACCCCAGAACGGATCCGCCCGAATCTGGTGTTTTCAGGGTTTTCAAAATTGTAAAATAATATAAGAATTAAGTCATTAAAAAACAAACAACAAAGGTATTAAAACAACTTTCATTCTAAAGTATGTGCGACAGAAAAATTCCAGAATACTCTAAAAGTTGTAATATCTTCAAATACAATATCCACTGAATTTTAAGAACACAATCACCATCTACAGTGTACGAACTGCTCGCTGCATCCATCGATGGTTTGTCCGATTCCTTGCTTCCCTCGGAGGACATCGTGCTCTTTGGTGATTTCAATTTTCCCGGCATCGGCTGGGCTCACTCTCTTGATTATGATGGCCTTATTCCGCCTTTGCCACCGTTTCTCTACTCACCTGCAGGACTCCTACGCTAAGTACCTGTCCAACATGAGAACTACTTTGCGTAGTGACCCCAAACTCTTCTGGAAATTTATTAACTCGAAGCGTAAATGTGACGCCTATCCTTCCTCTTTGAGGTACCGTGACCGTGAAAGCGACGACGCTGTCTCAATCTCTACCTTTTTCGCGGACTTTTTCCGAATGTCTTTCAGTGATTCCTCCTGCGATGTTTCCACTTCTGATTTTACCCACTTGACGCGGCTCCCGCCTACCTCCCTTGAGCCTAATGATTTAGTATTGGACGATGCACACGTTGCTGAACATCTATCTAATTTGGCGGAGGGCTTCACGAGTGGTCCCGACGGTATACCCCCTTCCTTTTTGAAGAAATGCCAACTATCTATTTCTGGTGTTCTCTGTTACCTGTTCAACCTGTCCCTGCAGACCAGCCGCTTTCCGGAACTTTGGAAGACTTATGTGTTGATTCCTCTTCACAAGAAGGGTAGTAGGCCCGAGGTCTCCAAATATCGACCAATTGCCAGCTTGTGCCATGTTGCGAAGGTTTTCGAGTCTCTCGTCAGTGACGTTCTTCGTTTTCACTGCAGGCCTTTCATGGGGTCCTTCCAGCATGGCTTCCTCAGAGGGAAGTCTACGACCACTAACCTCCTGGAGTTCGTTAATTATTCTCTACCAGCCATTGAAGCGGGTTATCCTCTTACCTATCTGGTCGTACCCAGCGCGTCCTGTTTCGGGGTGTCCTTTCTGACGGAATCCTTGTCACCTCGGGGGTGCCACAGGGCAGTATCCTCGGCCCACTCCTCTTCATCCTATATATTAATGATGTTTCGCTTCTCCTGATACACAGTAAAATTCTGTGTTACGCGGATGATGCTAAGATTTTTCGCACTGTTTCCCACGAGGTAGACTGCAGTGCTTTGCACTCTGATCTGGCTGTGTTCTGCGATTGGTGCGTGCGCAATCGCCTTCCTCTAAATGCCGAGAAGTGCACCGTTATGACCTTCTCCCGTAAAAGACGTCCTTTCCTCTTCAACTACTCCGTTGATGGCGTTACCCTGGGTAGGGTCTATAAGACGAAGGACCTGGGCGTGGGCCTCAACTCTCGCCTTTCATTCGAGGAACATGTGGATTCGATCGTCGGTAGGGCTAATTCGATGCTAGGTTTCGTTAAAAGATAAGCTTCTTTACTGCACCTTCGTCAGACCGCTTTTGTAATATGCCAGCCCTGTTTGGGCCCCCTATTTCGCCGTTCACGTTGACCGCGTCGAGGCAGTGCAGCGCAGATTCCTCAGGTTCGCTCTCCGTGGACTTCCCTGGATTGATCCCTGGTTACTTCCCTCCTATACTGATCGCTTGGGGCTAATTTCTCTCGACTCCCTTGAAAAGAGGCGTAACATCGCCAAATTACTATTTTTGTTCGATTTATTGCAGGGAACGATAAATTCACCCGATCTCTCTATCCCGCAACGCACTCTGAGAAACCGCAACTTCCTGCACGTCTCTAGCCATCGAACTCTGTATGGAATGCACGAGCCCATCACGTCGATGTCACGCCTCTTCAACCAGCACTTCGCCAATTTTGATTTCAATCTCTCTAGGCTGCAACTCAGGGGTATGCTTAGACAGTGTCTTGGCTGATGTGGGGTCGTGGATGGCGTCAACGGCCGTTCTTGGATTGCGTTTTCTGATTTATTCTCGGCCTCTAGTTCGTAGTTTAGTCTGTAATTTTTCATTATATCAATATATGCTGTAGTAATCTCTTTCAGATGAATCTGTACAAATAAACAAATAAACAAATAAACAAGCACAACACAACTTTCACAACGATACATTCAATTAGAAGTAAAAATTGAAACTGACGACAGACAGGAATGCTCTTTTAGTATCCTCCAGTTTATTCCTCCACCAAAGCCAACTCCTGCACTAATTCTCTTACCTTCTTCCAGGTATTCCGTACATCTCTTGTAATTAAATACAGGTAAAATTCTAAAAATCTGTAAGTGTCAAAATTTTCATTAATTATTAGCTATATAATTAAAATTGCCCAAAGCGGTAGGCTCAATTTCAGATACGAGAGACGCCAACAAGCCAACCAGAAATTGATGGAGACTCAACAAATCTTATTTCTTTATTCACGCTACATGTTCATGCTCATATGTACCAAAATCAGGGTATTGCGTCAAACAAGCATGAACTAATTTAAAAAAAGGGAGACATGGAACAGACTGAACACTATGTCATATTTGGAAAAAGTGGCCTCAAAAACCCTCAGTAATGTTCTAAAGTGTCAAAGAATGGCTAATGAAGCAAACAAGAATTCATCCGGATAATTGTTCATCCAAAATAGCAGATGATAGTGCAGAAAGCCTCTCTAAAAATGCAATTACAATTCGTTAATTAACCTTCTATTATTAATCTATAGAATGATAAAAAGGAATCTCGAGATGAAATGGAAAATCCTGCTATTTTAACAGCATCTAGCCTAAAATCAACTAACTTCAATTTGCTTTAGAACTTAAAAAAATGGAACCATTTACCGTCATGAAATAACGATGTGAACGTTTGCTCTTACGAAGTGTTTTCATTCCTGGATGATGGGATCCTCGGAACGAGAAAACACTTCCCATTTGTTGGTTTTTTCTAAGCGTGCGCTTAATTAATTCAAATTAAATCAAAAGCCAAGTGCAATCAAGATTAATGAAGCGCCCTCAACCTTGAAACTCAATGAGAAAAAATTCCGAACATGTCAAATGTCATTTCATACCCCGAAAAGTAAAGCAAGAACAAACTTATGTTGATGTTATATTCGTTCTTAAGTTAGAGTCAGCACGTTTTCTCATTGAGATTCTTTTGAAAAAGGATTTTATTTACTCAAAGAATAAATATGCCAGATAAAAATTATTCGTCCAATCTGCTTCCTTTGAAGAGCCTCTTCCCTTAACCTCACTTTGATTATGCTCGTGTTTAACCCTAAGGGCATTCTAGAAAGGGACCGAAATAGATTTGCAATTCACTACTCAGCTTAAAAGTGGAACGTACATATGTTGATTTCATCCCTTCTAGACAAGGAGATTTGCACGTGTTTTATGTATATATATATACGCGCTTATAGTAATATAAGAGTCTGATCTTTAGGACTTTTCAAAATCGAAAAGGAGAAGCCACTCGGTGAGATCTAAATAGAGACGTGGGTCTGTCGGGCACAACAAGGATGCCACCCATTCCGTTTTCGATTGCCAGGAAAAGTTATCTACGGCAACGAAGGAAGTGCTTGAAAGAACCTGACAACTGTGTTCCAATGGTTATTACTGCAATGTAAGAGTTTTCAACGTGCAAATCAGTGCTGTGTTCTGCGACTTTCAGTAGTTGGGTAGTTTGCGGTGAGCCGATAACTAGACTCTAAACTTGATGATTCTCGTTCGAGATTTGGAATAAATTCAATCTATTAAATTACTGATTTGTTGAAAACCATTTTATCGAAAAGTTTAACTGTGTCGCCCACGAACTCTAAACTTACTTAAACAAGACAAATTTAGTTTTCAGGACAAATTCTTTAATTATTTGCGTGATCTGAAATTGGATGAGAGAGTTTCGTATTTTAACCTGCCCTATGTATAATTTTATATGAGCCCGAGATGAAATCAGAAGAATGTTGTGGGTTTGATTCAATGCACGCAATGTAATCATGGTCCGTATGTAACCAAAATAAATCTTTAATTAAGTGAACGTATGTAAATCACGAAAATGTAAAATACGTCTCAAATGAAAATTACGTTTTAAGGTGGGGATATTAGGATTTGATGTTAGGTTTTCAGAAAATATCACATAAACTTCATGAAGAAGATGGGATTTTGCAGAACATTTATCTAAAAGGGAAAAACTACAACTTTTTAATGTAAGTACATATGTTGTATTCTATATAGTTTTGTGTAGTAAATTTTGTGTTAAATGAATCGGGATTTTATATTTGCTACCTTATCGCTTAACTGCGTCATAGCCGGTCTCCAGTCCGGTTGAGAAAGGAGGGAAGCCGAAGTGGCAGCTAGAATATCTCGGCCTAGAGGAAATTTACGTGCTACAGAAATATACTCGAGGTGATTCGTAGGAAATCTTGTAACCCGCTTATTGGATCTCAATCTTTACACACGAAACGTCTTGAACGCTTCGGATATCACAGACGCTTGTTGTTAAATATGGACTGGTCACTAATACGGATCGAATTATCATCGACAGGATCCGGACCAGGGTACCAAATATTTCAATAATTCAGTGCTAAGCGTCAACAAGATATAACCACCAAAGAAGCTTTCTACCATCTCCTCGGCGACATCCTCAATAAGACTCCTAAAGGTGATATTAACATAGTTATGGGGATTTTAATTGCAAGGCTGGATCTAACAGCGTTGGCCTAAAACGTGTAATAGGGAAATTTTGACTCGACAACAAGAACACAAATGGGGAATTGTCTGTTATTGGCGAATTCCCGAACATATTGTGTTGGTGATCCGATCACAATGGTTCGTACGATACTCTCCAACTATTAAAGGTATCTACGATAAAACCGACTGGCCAGTGTTAAGTCGAGTAATTCCTTTCGTCAGCTGTTGTCCAACGTAGGCTTAGCCCTACGATTAACCACAACCAAATTAGTATCAAATGAATATGCAAAATTACATTCACCCCTTCTGTTGATACTGGTGTTCCCCCAGCTGGTGTGTTGTGCGTTGGCATTACACCCAACAACAATATGTTGCGCCTGCGTCCCCACCATCCTGAAAGGTCATTTAATTCCCTCGATGCTTGTGGATCCGTATTGTCAAACGCGAGATACGCAGAGCAAATAATTACCCAGCATATGCTATCCTCTAGTCGCACCTCCACTTTGGCAGTTCATGTCACTTGGGCAAAGATCTGTTAAGAGGAGAAGAATGAATATCTTTATTAAAGATTATACAGGTTCCTTGACCACAAAATCAGTCTTAAGCCAGAGCCCCGACGAAAACCTGAGTTGCCATCACCTTACATAGGGCAGCTTCGGCTGTGGCTTGAGCTACTTGCATTTACGAGGTAGCTACGAGCTCCACCTTAACACTCACACCTACCCACCACCATGAAGTGTACAGGACATGTACACAATACCCTCGAGGAAAAGGCCGTTCCAGTATTTTGCAGTTCCAGTTTCAGGGTATCAGCAGGATTCGCAGCATTTGCGGGAATCTAAACAACTACCCTGAAGAGTTTAGGTAAGTTCTTCTCTTCAACAATCTTGGTTGAAGCTCCTTCTCAAGGGGTCAGAATTGGAATCACCTTCTCCAGCCACATTCTGGCTTCCGCTGTGGCGCATGACAGTATTAGTAGGCCACCAGACGCCCGCCTGACCCAGAACTGAGATGCGGCTTTTTGGTCTTTATCTTTCAAATTTCAGGTTCGAGCCTGAAATATATAAAAATACATTAAAAATCCATTCCGTCTCTGGATTTTGTCTACCTTGCAGTGATGCAAAAACCAATACATTCAATCTTCTTCATTCTGTGGGCTTTGGCTACATCAGAAAAAAGTAGGCAGTGTATAGTTTCAACAGGATGGTGCTGCGTGTCATACTGTCAACGAAACCAAGAGGCGTAACTACCGCTGCTGCAGTTGTACTATTGATACAGTAGTATACTCCCTGCAAAGGAAACAGAATTATCTAAATCCGACCACCGTTATAAACTTAGTCGCCGATCCCATTCTATAACATCACCCCAGTTTATGTATGTATGTTTATTAGAGTATTATTCAGGGAACGTAGTCTGGTAAATAGAATCAAAGTTATCCAAAACGGTCTACGCGTTACGAATTTGAGCTCAACTCCTCCTCTTCCCCATACTGACCCGCAAATTCCGAGCTTAGGATAAACGAGACATCGCTACCCCACTTTCTCTCCTTTTTCAGAAGTGAGTAAGAAAGTATCGTCTAAATCGGTGTATATATTAATTTAGGCACGACGCTTCCTCTAACCCAGCGTACTTTAACCAAAGCCAATTTTAAGTACGAGTTATATCGCTATCAATTTGGCGACATACTCTCAACAGAAAAAGAACCACACAAATTGGTCCACGCACATAAAGTTAGGTGTCGTCCTTCCTCCAATTCCACGCAGGACCAACATTTTACAAATTAATGGGGCATTAATAATCATCTAAATCGGTGTAGGTGTTGTAAAATATATTATGGTTGTAATTTTTTATTATTGATTATTATATTCAAGTAGTTTAATATAAAAATTTTGATTTGTGGAGTCAACGATATCAGTAATTCACTCTCTAGTTCCCGTAACCCCTTTTGGGGCATGGGGTGGGAGAAGGATTTCACCCGATTCGGGGATTCCGAACCACTTAAATTTTCTCTGCAATCCCCAAGGCACTTTTATCCTAATCTGTTGTCAGAAAAAAACAACCATGGGTCGCCGTCGCTGCGATTCGAACCTGGGACCTCCGGATTGGTAGGCCGAAACGTTATCACTTACTTCACCGACGAGCCCCCTTAACCCTTCACAAAAAATTTTGTAATCGTATCCATGGGGATCATACTATATAAAATCGATGATTTTCCAAGTTGGGCTACTCGTTAATACGCACAGAAACAAAAAAAAACACGCGTTGAACCTTCTCGTTTTTCAGAAGTCGATTAAAATAAGATAGTTTGCCGCCTTAAATTTTCTTAATGGCATGATAGCTCTAAATCTAACGTTATTTAAGCGCCTTTGTTGGATTTACATATATCAAGATTTTTCTTACCTTTCCAGAATAGAAAAAGAGAAAATATCGCTGAAAATTATTTCTGCATGGAGTTTTACTTGGTATTTCAAAGAGCATATCCGTATCACCTTCTTTCTCTGATGCAAATGGCGGCTTAAAGTTTAAGGTAATCTTCTCCTGGATTTTTTATTGGAGCTTCTCTACTTTTCAAGGGCTTTACAACTTCATTTTCTTGTAATCCTTCGAGGCAGTATATTCCTTCTGCATTATGGTATCGCATTTATGAATTCAGAAAATCATCTATTGAAATTGAAATGAAAATGATTTCATGACAAAAATATAATATTTTATAAATTACTCCTGACGGTTCAGATGTAGTGACAAAGGACCCGAAAAACGTCTTCGTTCGCCGTGAATCGTTTCGAATATTTGTCATATTCCTTAAGTATAATGAGCTCTTCGTTTCGCTTCAAGACGATTCCATCAAATCAAACATCCTGCGGTGTACATAAGTCGACTTGAGAAATGATTTCTTGCTGCTTTTGCAGGAAAAATCAGGAGTTCTTGTTGCCGAAATTTCAATTATACTAAAGTGCGCTGCAGGCCTTGACAGTGGTTTTCAAATCTCAGGAGAAATCATATTTCTCCACACGTGAGTGGGAAATCGATTTAAAAGACATTGTCTGGCTTTAGGTAAGCTCTTCAGCTTTGGCTTGGATATGCGTGCCCGGCATATAAGACACGTAAACACCTTATCACTTTCCTTTAGAATCTTATAAAATCTTTCGGTAAATGGAGCAAGTGCGGCGTCTTTGAGACGTGTAAATAGGGCGAGAAGTAGATAGGTTGAGCTGAAAATTCAGTCAACAAAATAGGGACAGGGTTGAGTCTTAAATGAAATGATCCATTCAAGGACTTCAATATTCAGTCCTTGAGTGCCATTTCCGATGCTAAACAACCTTTGCACGTTCTCACCAATCGACGTCAGTGTGTGTGGAATCATTGACACTGGCTGGGAAATTTTATTTACAGAGCAACACGAGAAATTCGCAATTTGAACTATTTTTGGTTTTATTAGTCTTGAAATGGGACTTCAGGAAAGGCGGTGAATACTTCGTTATGAAGAACTCGACAGTCTAGGAATATCAAGGGGAATTTTATGATTTATGTAAACAAAATACCTGGTTGATATTCTGTTTAACACACGGGACATAATCTAAGCAAATTACATACATAATATTGACCGCTCGCGAAATATATGTAAGTTTACCTCGTCTTCACCAGAAGAAGTATCCGGTGTAGTTTGAGCTCAAGATATTTCAAAACGAAAAAATGTGTTCTCTAATAGGAAGAGGGCTAAGGGTAGTCTAAATTCGTGACGTACTGAACGATTCGTAGTAACAAAAATTTATGTGGTGTAGACCGATTTGAATAATTCTTTTTGTTGTTGTACATAGTAAGATATGTCGGAAAATTTTAACCTAGCGTGAGGGAGGGGAGGGATACGCAAACTTCCTAACGCGTGGATCGATTCGGATGATTTGGTTATTATAAGGTATCGTACTCTACACCGAATTTTGATGTTGTTGGTAAATGACAAAAACTATTGAGCCTGGAGTGACAATGTGAAGAGAAGAGAGCAATCCTCTAACTTCCTAATGCGTGCCCTGATTTTGATGATTCTCTCTTGCTGCGTGGTATACTAGCGCCATTATAAGAATTTAAGGTAATTCTTTACTTTAGCGCAAACACCTTCGATGACCTTGACCCTGAAATATGTCATTTTTACACTTTTTACATGAACGCACCTGGCGACACAATAAATTGGAGGGTGGTCGAAGCCCTCATTTCTTTTGACTGTCAAAAATGAATAAATTTTTGACGAATTGTAAAACTGTACTTCTGGGTAGAATTCACTATATCTCAATTAGAAAACTGCATTAGTAAGGAAAACTGAATATAATCCTTGGTTGATTGGCTGAAGTGGCAACACAGGCCATATTACCACATCTGGAGACCAGGTAGTAAGTGAATGTCCGTGGGCGATTGGTTAGGAAATCGGAAAGCTAGACTCAGCCGATAAGGTTTAAGGTTTTGTTGGGAAATGGACGGACGAGTTGAAGCCTTCTAGGATACGGTGATCCTCATCTGGATATTCTCAAGTGTTAGTTACACCTCCAAGTGGTAGCAACCGGTCAATGCATCCTAGAATATAGCCAAGTAACTAATGCTTGGGGAGATAACCTCTTGAAAAATCCCCCTAACTCTAAGGGAGTCTGCAGTGTCATCGTCCCCTCTGCAGGACCCAGGGGTAATTGGGTCGCGAATTGCGTTTTCCTCGGGTGCTTCTGTGGTAGTGGAGGTGGATTGTATGGGAGACCCCAACAGGTTGGCTATACCCACGGTACCCACAACAAAACAGTAGCAGCTTTGGGAGAATTACCTTTCGAAGGAACTGTGGCGGCTATGGAGGCTGGCTCGCTCCCACCGGCTGAAACTGCTGTAGCAGTCCTGGAAGAGGGTGCCATTGGCATAATAATAACTAGCACTTCCTCAGGTGCGGCGGTGCAGAGACGGGAGACTCTAAAGAAATGGCTATTTCCGCGATACACACACCAGTAGAAGATGCGAATCTGCCTTCCAAACGGTTAGCTGCGGTTAACCCGGAGGGGGTTCCTTGTCCTGGCTCAGGACTAAAGCGTTACGGCCTGGAACCCTTCAATGCCGTAGCAGTGACCCAGGAAACCGAGGTTAGTGGCGACAGTGGGATAACTGGATACTCAGTTGCCCCCACTAAGGGAGACTGGGAGGGGACGAAAAGGGACCCGGTTATGTGGTCTGTTTCGGCTAATCCCCAGAGAGGTGTTTTCAGTGAGTAAAAATCTCACACTACCGGAGGGCACGGGCTGTCTGGTGTCTTTTGGAAGATTTTCCCCTCTCCCGCAAAAAAAAAAAAAGGTTTAAGAAATGGATGATTAGCCTTGACACCTCCTTGAGGTCATTAAAAAAGAAGCTGCTTGGCGCATGATGCCTGGTTTAATCGAGAGCCGGACATCAAATAATGAATAAAGGTCTCTTTCTTGCTCTCGTCCTTGCAGCTTCGGCACTTTGTGTTAAAATCAGCAATTTTTCTGCGGGATCTGTGAATGCATTCACATATTCTGCTCTTGTTGAAGGACCGTCATATCGGCCTGGATAGGTTGCTCCACCTGGACTTATCCATGGATAAGTAGTACGATAGATAGTTCGGCTATCGGAGAAGATGCCGACCCTTCTACCGGGGGTTAGTATTTATTTCGTGATTTGACTTTTGGATTTTAGGATGGTGAGTACTTTATCTTGGAAGACTATCGCATGATCCGGATGGCGATAAGACTGTGATATTCAGAGCGTCTCTGAAAAAATACCCGCACCGACACATCAGTTCGTCTTAAAGCCGTCGGTGAATACCCCTGTGTCGAAGGCCTCCATCACTCCGCCGTTCTTCCACTTCGCTCCGGTAGGGATCTTTACCGCGAAGTTTTACCCGGAATTCAGCTTTGGGGTGATGTAGTCAGTGAGAGGTGTGGCCAGTTTCCTGTAATCCTTAGTCTTCAAATTTGTGAGAAAGTAGAATTTTTTCTTGATTGCTGTTTGTGCGACACACAAATAGTTTAAGTAAACATAGGTAAACTTACGAGCTTAGAGTAATACTAAAAAATTGTACATGTGTATATTCTTGTCTATTATCGATTACATTTAAACCATAGTCATGACATAATAAGAAAGCTTCGTCTAGAATTTAAATCAAAACTAATTTTTGTGTAAATACATATTAATAACACCAGTTTAGTTAAAATTATTCTGGATTGTTAGGCAATTTTTTCTAGGGTACTCTCTTCTAAGAATATTGGTTTATATTCGTTTTCAACAAGTTGAATTTGGTCACAATTTCAAACTGTATACCCCGAAATCGAAGTGGAACTTTCTTTAGTAGCAGTTGTGTACTTCTTTATTTAATACTAGTTCGTTTTCCGCGGAGTTTGGTAAGTCAGTGTCGTTTCCGAAAATTATGAGTTCGGCATTAACATCGGTCAAGGTATCTCACTATCGCAGTATCTAACGCCATCGGGAGTGTCCTTTTCATCTTCTCTCTCTTTCTAGTTTCCGCATCCCATGGGGATTATGGGGCGGGAGAACAACTGCACCTGATTCAAGACAACGTTTGTAAGAGGATCTACAATTTAAAGTGGATTACGAGCAGCTTACTTTTTCTCTGTAACCCCCCATGGCCTTTTTATCGCAATCTGTTGTCAGCAGAGAAGAAACACTTGTCTCCGTCGGTGGGATTCGAACTTAGAACCTGCGGATTGTTAGGCTGATTATTTGTACATTCGCCATTGCCAATATTTATCTTACTGACCCCGATAAGTATGAATTTGACACCAATATCGGCCAATTTTAATTATTTTTACATGTCATCCCTTCCAGCTACTCCCTCCGCCACAGTACTGTACGCAGCCTAAATTATGCCTACGAAAATATTAAACTTTCTCGTGAAAGTTCCATCAAAATTGGATTAGCGGTTTCCAAGATTATCTTGGACAAACAAACAGACAAAAATTGTAAAAAGAATTGAATGCTTGTTCTAATCATGTAAATACATAACCAAATGAGCTTATAAAATAATAATGATTTTGAAATCATAAACAGACACTACAATTTTATTAAAATAAGAAAAAGAAGATTAATTATAGGCTTTGAATATTTTATAAAGGTTTTCAATTCTTTTGAATTTCTGTTCAACATATAAACAGGCGACCTTGAATCCTTGACGTATATTGAATTTGTCTGAAAGCTTGTTTTACAATTCAAATGTATTCCTTAGAGAACAAGGCAAAATTTGTCAATGGGCGAATTGCTGTTACATTATATTGGCTCAAGTTGGAATTAACTAGGCAGTATAACGAAAACAGAAGGATTTCTTGGAAACTCTCTTTCCATTGATTTCTCCTGAAAACTAAATTTCAAGATCTCTTCGCCAAATTTGATTTCAAATCACAGGACTGTATAGATGCAAATAGGATCACACAAAGTTCCAGAGTACCAGGAAAAAGTAATGGATGTCTAGAACTAAGAACACGAATTCAAGAAATGAATTTATGAATATCTGATGGTAACAAACGCCTTGGGACACGATGGTTCACTTAGTCTATGGACCTTTCTCTCTCACTTCCCAACACATATTTATTAAAGATGAATTCATTCTGAAAATTTCATTGAAGAAATGATAAATTGCGTTATGCAAATTTACCTGAAAGATTTCAACTTTCATGCTGACTTCATGTAACCTGTCATTCAAGAAATGTGAAAGATTAAAAGTTAATGGAAATAAAGGGACTAAGTAATTGTTTTGTTATATCAAGGTAATGGAAGAAATATGTGTGGCTTTTCAATATTTAAAGTCTAAAGTCCTCTCTGCGACTAGGCACTTTCTGGGCGATTTTTTAATTCTTGCTGGGCGCTTTTGAGCGATTTTTTAATTAACCGACTTCCCAAAAACAAAGAGGTTGGTTCTATAAGTTCCACCTGTATTTTTTAATTTAATTTAACGCGTTGACCGTTGTTGGACAGAGTATGTTCCTTGGTTGATACCACGAGAAAAAAAAGTGTTGGTGGGGGTGGGGGGTGGGGGTTTAACCTAACTTTGTAACGCGTATACCGATTTGATTGGTTCTTTTGCTGTTGTATAGAGTGTGATCCCCCATTTCTAATAGGAGAATAATTTGGTGCTATGGTGGGGGTGGGGGACCGACCGATTTCGATGATTCTTTTTCTGTTCGGTAGAGTATGCTCCTTGATTGATACCAAAAGAAAAATTTAGTGGGATGGTGGTGGGGTAGGAGGTTGAACCTAACTTTTTAACGCGTGGACCGATTTGGATTGTTCTTTTTTCATTGTATAGAGCAGAAAACACTAAAAAGTGAAGTTTTTTTTTTAAAAAAAGTTGAAACGACTTCGCAAAAAGCGTTAAAATGCGTAAAATAATTTTTAATTTTATATCTGGGGCATTTCACGCGAAGCGGACAACCAAAAATTTTGAAAAAGTTATGTTTGACCTGTTTCAAAGGTAATTAATCATATTAAGAATTGGTGTCGTGTTGCGTGTTATGTGTTTGTGATGTGATGTTGTATGATGTGATGTTAGGTGTAAGTCGTGTTGTATGTTGTGTGTTGGGTCTTGTTGTATGTGGTGGGGAGAATGTTTTCATTTGATTAGTTCTAATAGCGTTTATTCTATTTTAACGGAGGTATAGCAAAGCCTCTCTTGCTTGTTTATCCGGCCTAAACTGGGACAATTCCATATGAGCTGTAGCCGGCACCGTGGGATTACTTAATCTGCCACCTATAGGACATCGTTGGATTCGTGTGATATATTGTCGGTAAGTCGTTTTATTACAATATGAACAACCTGAAATTTTTTTCGTTGTCCGCTTCGCGTGAAATGCCCCATATATTACGACATGTTGAAGTCGGTGCAAATTAAACAAATAAAACAATTACAGAACCACAATTAAAGATAATACATATACTACCTGAACATTTCAGCTCACGGGATCATAAGAAAGGACGACTAAATACTGTAGTTGTTTGGTTTGTTTGATTTGTACCGACTTCAAAATGTCATAATATATATAAAATTAAAAAATTACATTATGCTTTTTACGATATTTTGAAGTCAAATGAAACAAGCTAAATAACTCCAATAAAAGTATTTAATCCTCCTTCCTTATGATCCCGTAAGCCAAAATGTTTAAGCAGTTTTATATAGCATTTTCGATTGTGGTTGTGTAGCTGTTTTGCTTGTCTAATTTGCACCGACTTCAAAATTTCGTAATAGATATAAAGTTAAAAATTATTTTATGCTTTTTAGCGCTTTTTGTGAAGTTGGTTAAAATTTTTTTTTAACTATTTAATTTTTCACTTTTCAGTGTTTTCATATGCATGTTTCTTAGGTTTCTGGTAGATTTAGGCGATAAACGAAGGCATTACAATAGCTTCAACTTGTTGTACATTGGGAATGTAAGCCTCAAGGATAATTTTTCTACTTTATGAATCTGTAAATTGAAAAATATCATGGCAAAAGTACAATTTTTAGAACATACTCGCATATGGTTTTTAGCTTAAATTTTTCTTATTTAAATAAAAAAACAATGAATACACTTACCACCTTGAAGTTTATTATTATTTTTGTGTTACTCATATGGTGGCCACTGCGACCAAGGAGGTCTTTTGTGCCTTAACCTCTACTACAGCAAAAGAGACTCAGCCACCCTTAGATATGCAATGAGGTCTTGCACATCAAATGGGGTCAAGAATTCAGGACTAAAGAAACTTCTTCTAACTCATGCAAAGACAGGACAAAAACACATAATGTTCATAGTGGTTTCATCGTCTTCCAGACAAAGCCTACACTTCGTCTTGTCTTCCTGTGGCCCCATATAGTGGACATTACATATATATAAAAGCAGTTCCTCCTAATCCAGTCTTTAATCAGAACTACGACCGGTTGAGGCTGTAATAGTGTTCGGGACCCAAAAGGAAGAGTATTCTGGCCAGCCCATCGCCGATATCGTTACCCTCGAAACCCGAGTGACAAAGTATTAAACAATGCGCGGGTGGCCAGTTGTTGGAGGATGTCGAAGAACTCCCTCGTAAGCCTCGAACGAAAACACCACAGGGATAGAGCTAGGGTGCTTGGCTATCGGAGGAGAAAGTCATTTTTGACGTTGAGAAGGGCACACATTTCGATGGCATGGATTTCAGCTTGAAAGACACTGGACCAAGTATCCAATGCAATCAAAACTCTAGTATTAGGTCCAAATTCCATATTCCAGTGAACCATATAAGGCTTTTAGGGTCCACACTTGGGGCACCGCTATCCCAGGCTGCTCGTTTGGGAAAGAGAGTCTTGAATTTTCTGCCAAAGTGCATTTCCTTGGTCATGTGGACCAAGACGGTGCACACATAAATGCCAGGAATGCGCCCATGCCCATGTGACCTTTGTCACTTGCCCGCATATTTGATGTTAGCTATCTGTGCCCTAATTTCAGTCCCAACAAAATTCAACCAAATTTTAACTGAAAGACTAAAAAAATAAAAAATTTAGGATGTCGGTTGAATTTTTGCTTAAAATGGCAGCTGGACCTTTGGTAATGGAACTTGAGAACCGTAAAAGATTTTTATTCGCTTTAGGTTTATTTAACTACTTCTTTAACTGTTAGCAGTAAAAAAAATTAGACAGTCTTTAGCGTGTGTTACACTTCAACTAAGATAATAATAATGTCTCTAGCTCTGAAACCTTAGAAAATATACGTTAAAATGTAAAACTGGTTTCATCGAAAAGAAATTTCAAACCCCTATAGATGGGAGGTGTTCAAATTTTTTTTTCCTCACCTAGATCTACCAGATCCTTTATTTTTGCACACGAACTGTGAAACACCCTGTATTTTAGTCTGGTTTACAACGTTGTCATCGTACAAGTATATAATTTTATTGACTTGTACCTGTAATTGAAGAGAAACTTGATTTGAAAATATGAATTTTTTGTACAAGTTAGTTATTTTTAAGAATATTTTTTAAATTTTCTCGGACCTCATTTAAGAGCATACAAAGTGATTGAAAAAATGCAAATATGATATATATAATTAAATATATTGAGGAAGTGAAATTTTTTGCGTTAAAACTACGGAACAGTATAATAATTCTTGACTCAAAACAATTTTTCTACCAGTCTGTTAATTCCTATTATTAAATTAATTGATAGTATTGCAGCTTGAAATATTGTTCCTACTAATGATAAGGTTACCTTGTTTTCATTAATTGCTAACGAGTTTTCGTACTTGCTATTTTTGTTTGGGTTTGTTTTATTTATTTTTTGCTTCTAAAATCAATCTTATCTTTGCTATTAAAGCTATTTTAATTTATCAAACTTGTATTTTTCAATAAATGTGGAATTTTCAGGAATATTTCCTCTCAAAATTTTTTCCTATTACGTCAACTAAATATTTATTGTTATTACTGGAATTATACATATATTGCAGGTCTCACTGTAATGTAATTCCGTGTAATTTTGTTTGGGTCGGAAAGGTAGTTTCAGCTCTCGTTTTACTTCTTTCCATCTGATTTGTGAATTGGTTATTAGGCATTATATGGATTTCTTCGCCTCACCTTGCACTTTATCATTAATGATGATCCTCATAGCGTAGTCTCTTAATTTTTATATGTTTTGGGAAAGTGAGAATGTCCGTTCTACTGAATTAATGAATTACTCACCGTATAGTTATACCTCTATATAATACTGGCTTAACAAAAGCCACATCTTTGATCTACATCTCTCTGGCTTGGTGCAGGGATGGTTCCAAGATTTGTGACAGAACGGGCAACGGAGTCTATGGACAATGGATAAGAATTACAAAGAAGCACGATTCTGTGAAATTCCTAATCAGAAAAGAAGGATTACCACTATGAATGAGTACACTATATAGAAACAATTAACCAAAAAAGCAAAATAAATTAAATTACAATTACATAAAGGAAGAATATATCTTATATGGAAACAATATCCATGTAAGAGATATAGAAATTTAGAAATATTTTTTATGCTTATTTAGCAAGAACGTGCTGTTATCAAATGTTATGCTAAATCTAAATACATTACGTATACAATTACATATAGTAATTCTTGACGCTTTTTTCAGAAAGTAAAATTATCGACGAATTTTGCTCCAGCATGCCTCGGCATTATATTTCGTTCTATTAACCAGAGAAACAGGGGGTTAGAAGATTTATATTTTCTGCCTTCGTTTTGCATATAAGCGATACCAGTATTGAATGAAACAAATGTATGTATAATACTGTAAATTCAGCTCTGACATTTCATGTCTCATTTTTACATATGGATTTTGTGACCAATAACCTATTGTTATAATTTTTTTCTAAAAGGAAAAATTATCTATTCTCTTGCTTTTTTTCTCTTGCTGATTGCACGTACACAAGAAGTGTATTTTGATTTAAAATGTTGCGAGGTTAACGAGCTTATTTGGGCAAACTGCCTGAGTCGGTTCTGTATGATACTTATTCGTTGGTATGGATCCACACTACAAGTCTCTCGGATCTGCAGCAACCATATTTAAAGCAGAGATCTTCCGCTATACAGATGTATACTATACATATATATATATATATATATATATATATATATATATATATATATATATATAAATATATATGTATATATATATATATATATATATATATATATATATATATATATATATATACCCCGTGCAACAAAAAGAGCCGCAAGTTTAAAATTAAATAACAACAATTTATTATGTAATTTTTCTGTATTTTACATTATTTACATATAACCCAATTAAAAAAGTATGTTTTATGCAATATGTAATTTGTTTTCAAAAAAAAAATTTAGTTTTTCGTTCGAAATCAAAAAATGCTTCATTTTGTTCAAATTTTTAATGCAATGTTATTTCATAAAAAATTAAAAATACAGTAAGCCAACAATATCTCTTTATTTTTATTAAACTTAGAAATGTATTTTCAAAACTTAAAAGTTTTAAAATTTAGTTTAAAAAAAAATTTGTACTTTGTAGTACCGCCCTTTGCCTTAATAACGTCTCGAACCCTATGCATGTATGCAACTGTACATAGTGAATATTTTTAGCAGAAGAGTGCTATTGCACATCAACAACCGTTAAAAGCAATTTGGACATCTTAGAGACTATTTAGCACGAATCGAGCCGGGAAGATATGAAAAAGCAAACCACGTGCGGCTCTTTATATATATATATATATATATATATATATATATATATATATATATATATATATATATATATATATATATATATATATATATATATATATATATATATATTGTTATGTTCTCAAAATCCTATGGTGGTGGTTTTAGTCCATGTTATGTTCGTCAAAATTGGAACTATTGATTCTGCAGATTTCGGTCTCTTTCAGGTACTCTAATTTATTTACTCCGTGGGAAAGTGACCGCCATACGAACAGCTATTAGTTCGACTGGACTGAAACTATGTTAAGTTACGGGGGATGAATTCTCGATAGTTGAATGGGATTCTGGGATATTCTTCTTTCATTACACTGTATCTTCCATACTTTAATGGGACACTGGGAAATTTTGTACTCCTCATCGATACAATCGTTTACTTGGTCGAATAATTTTTATATTCATTATGATGGCTCATGCTGATATAAAGACTCATCGTCGGGGTAAATTCAGTAATTAGCCCCAAAAGAAAAGCTATTTACATTAAACAATACTGGAGAAGACGACCGGAGGATACGTAGTTAAGATTCTAGGTTGTAAATTATCTTTATATTCATTACTGTTATTCTTTCATAGCGATTAGTTTATTAGTAGCGTTTTAAAAATTATAATTGCATAAGTCTATATTCAAAACTAGTATACCTTTTTCTATTCAAGCAATATTAACTTTTAGTATTTGAATTCTACTTCCAAATTCCACGATTGAGCTATATTGTTTTTTTTGCAGTATATTTTGGATGAATTTTAAAATGTTCTTTATCATTGATTTATGGATTAGAGTCTTACAATGTATTATTTTTAGGAAGAAAAAACCAACAAGCCACGTTTTGCTCAAATTATTACATTTATGGATGTTCTTGAAGTTCCTTTTTCCACGCGTGAAGTTTCGAGTCGAAATACAGAATTTTATTAAAAATAAAACCAAAATCCAGACTTCCGAAAAAAAATACAAGCTAAAAGAAATTAGAATACTACAATACTGGACTGAGAAACGTTATAAGTAATACAAACGAAAAATCACTTGAAACAAGCTCTAAATTACGCTAAATTAAAGTGCAAAGACTGAGTCATAAAATACTCTGAAATAATATGAATAAATATTATAAAAGTGTGAAGACAATTAATAACCTAAATGATAATAAACCAACTAAAGCTAAATAAATTAAATGAATATAAAATAAACACTTTAAAAACCTAAAAACATTTGTAAGGTGCGCTTTCAAAATTAATTAACGCAGCCAAACGAAGGCGGAAATGACGATAGTCACGAATGGCGGCAGATATAAAAGCAATCTCTCTCTTTTTGGTTCCAGCTGCTACAGTGAAGACGCAGCGTCACGAGTGAAAAAGTTTTGGGAAATGTGCAAGTATTAATATTAATGTGGAGTATCAATAAAAGGGAAAAGCAAGTGAAATAAAACCAAAAGAACCATAATTGAAGTGTTAAGGAAAAATCAAAAGCGGGAGCCTGGATATGGATCGGGTGGATAAGAACTAAGGAACACGTGGAGAAAAAGGAACCTCAAAAAGGCAAAGTTAAGTAAATAATTGAAATTTATATATATATATATATATATATATATATATATATATATATTCGTTTTCTTTTTAAACGCGGCTGAAAGGTAGGAAAACAAAACTATTTTTTTTTTTGAATTCCTAATAAATATATCTAAATGTAATAAATTTACGTTAGTTAAGTATTTTTGAGTTTAATTGATAGGTTTCGTGGTTTAACCTGCGTTTGCAAAAGACCACGTGGCGCCCATTATATTTTTACCTTAAATTTTTGTATAATACCCACACCTATTCTCCTGAGCTGGTATCTATACACCTGAGGCGTGTATAGCATAACAATATATATATATATGTATATATATATATATATATATATATATATATATATATATATATATAACAGACAGTCAAGCGGAACCCGAGGTTGTAGGGTTGTACCTTTAAGTCTAGAATTGTCTGGCACTGTCACAATGCACTCAAAGAACTGGCCCAAGGCAACAGAATTACGTTGGGTTCGGTAGCAGATCACCTGTGTATTAAAGTCAATGCGATGTCGGATCGCCTGGAAAAAAGGCGGATGGATTATTCAATCGACTGAGACCTGAGCTGTTAGGCTCGCGGTCGTAGGCTCAGACATCTCGGTGAGGCTTTCCCGTCACCGTTAGGCGTAGCTAATGCAGCCCCAAAGGATATTTTAGATTTAATTAAAGAACTGAAGTTTGATTGGATGAATTAAGTCTAGAATAGGATCATAAAAGATCAACTTGGTCGAAGTGACCAAAAGGTGCTATAATAAGTCCTTAGATCCACATTTAACGTATCTAGTTACCGCAAATCCTTGTGGGTATGGGACGTGAGAAGATTTAAACCCGATTCGAGACAACGATTGCAAGCAAGTGGACCTACAATTATAAGTGGACTCCTAACCATTAGAATTTTCTCTGCAATCCGCGATACCCCGGGACACGTTATCACTTACTCCACCGACAACACACATTTAATAACAATAATAAGATAATAGTCATCCTTCCCGTTGAAACTTCTTAACTTGTTTACATAGTCGAGGAACTGTTTTGGGGTCAGTGTAAACTAATCCCGTTGAACTGTAGCAGCTTGTTATTGTGCTGCAGCCATTTACTGAATTCTAGCTGGCAGTGCCTGGATCTGAGCTGCTTACTGCTCGATAATGTTCCTAACTTAATTACTAATGTCATTCACCATTCTTTGATTTATTTCGAAAGCAATGTTACGGTTATTTCTCATAAAATAATATTACAAATATATTTTTTTCACTGCACTTTAATCTTTTTCTTTTCGTGAAAATTTTTTTGGAACTCTTTCTGAAGGCTAGATGGAAATGTGAAGTTTAAACATTTGTATTTTTAGAAGTTTCAGAGTGATTCAGTGCACTCAAATGCATTTTAATTGGATCTAACCTTCCTTTATATTAGTATTGTTTAAAAGTGATGAGTTTAATTTCTTTGCACCTCAAAATTTCGTCGAAGTACTGCATTGAGCACCAGATCACACAAATTGGGAGAGAAAAAGGAATATGCGAAATATCGAAGAATTGAATTTTATCTCAAATCTCCCGGTTTCGTAATTCCTAGATTGAACGTCGTAATAGATATAAAATTTTCAGCGCTTTTGGTGAAGTCGGTTCAACTTTTTTTTAAAGCTATTTTATTTTTCAGACTTTAGTGTCTTTTGTAATGTCCGACCCGAAAAATGCTGTTCATACGAATAAACCAATTTCAACCATTGCCGAGATAGTGCACTTAATAGAAAGGAAATCCGGCATGTGAAATCGAAATCCGGCAACATATTACGAAATTATTCACGGTCACCTTTTCATACCCTTTCCTTAGATACTAAATTTTTACCATCGCCACCGCGTCCTCTACAGCAAGAGAGAATCATCATATTCAAAGAATCATCGTAGTCGCTCTAGGCAGAACATTTTTATCATTTACCAATCAGGATGCGTATTCTGTACAACAGAATCAAAATTATCGAAATCGGTCTACGCTTTACGAAGCTAGACGCCGCCCCTCTTTCAACTCTCACCATAAACGACATTTTTTGCCATGACACAAATATATACTCTATGCATTCAGAATCATCTAAATCAGTCCACGCGTTTCAAGGTAAGGCTTCCCCTCCCCCCCCCCCCCCAACCCTTGGTCAACATTTTTCCTTATTATAACATTGTATACAATAAAAAAGAATCATCCATAGGTCTATGCGTTAATGCGTCTATGCGTCTTCCCTTCCCACCACACCGCATACATTTTTGTCTTCATACCAATGGGGTAACATATTCAACACATCAAAAAAAGAGTTATCTAAATCGGTCTACGTGTTAAGAAGTTGACAACAAGCTCCTCGTCCACCTCAACCCCACCGTTTAAAATGTTGTCGCAGTACCAATGGATCATAATCAAAAAATGGATCATAACAAAAAAAGAACCATCCAAATCGGTCCACGATTTGGGAAGTTAGGTTGCGTCCCCACCCCCAGCAGCAAGATTTTTGACATGCTACCAATCGGGGAATATACTTCACCCAACAAAAAAATCATCTAAATCGGTCTACGCGTTGTGAAGTTAGAGTACCCCTCCGCACCCCATCCTAGGATCAACGAGGTTAGGTTTCAGCCCTGGCTCAATTCGTCTACGAAACACTTTAAAAACTTGAAAAGTAAGACTTGAAAGAGGTATCGTTCCTCAAGGAATGATCCTGACTACTTAGTTTATTCCCCTCTGTGCGATCAGTTTCGGGTTTCTCTCGAGGCTTCCTTAATATATAGAACTAAACTTTTGGAAATTTGTAAATTCTAGGCGCAATTGTGAGTGATACCCCTCTCCGTTGTGCCTTGATGGCCGTGAAAGCAGTGATTCTTTTATTTATATAAGCTTTTTGGATTTTATCTCATGGTGCACTCTCCAAAGAAATTAATAACTCTTTTGCGGTGCCTCAGGGTAATCATTAAGTACCTTTGCTTTTCATCATACACATCAATAATGTATCTTTGATTCTAACTCATTCGAAAATCCTCTGTTATGATGACGATGCAAGCATTTTTAGTGTTGACCAATCTTACTGGGAGCTTCACTGGCTTAGTATCCTTTCTACTTGACTTATATTGATCGCAATAATACTGTCCAGCGTATATTTGTGAGATTCGTCTTAGTGGCCCTCACTGGACTGATTGTATTAGTCTGCCTCCATATGCTGATAAAATTTTGCTTTTTTCTTTGGAGGTTCTTGAGGCTACAAGGTTTAGAATCATTTTTGTGATGATTAATTTACCCGAATTGTAAGGTCCCGTCCCGCTCCTTGAGGACTCGGAATTTTTTCCATATACCTCTACATCGCATCAACTACGGAATAACCGATCCTTTAGCTTTAACGTCTTTCTTCTTCAATAATCGTTCTGTTTGTACTGGTTTTAATTTGTCCAAAACATAGATTAGGGATCGGTTTAAGTATTCTGTTTTCTCTTTTTTTATGTAGCCACTGTTCTGAATTTCTTGATTTCCATTTTTCTTTAACTCTAATTAGAGAGTGGTTTGGTAAGAATTAATTTTTATCTATTGTTCTTTTGGCTTTTTTTTAACCGACTTCAAAAAGTGAAAAATAAAATAGTTTTTAAAAAAAATTGAACCGACTTCACAAAAAGCACTAAAAAGCATAAAATAATTTTTAATTTTATATCTATTGCGACATTTGAAAGTCGGTGCAAATTAAACAAACAAAACAACTACCCAACCATAATTAAAAATAATTCATAAAACTACCTGAACGTTTCGCCTCAAGGGATCATAAAGAAGGACGATCAAGTACTTTTGTTGTAGTTGTTTGCTTGGTGGTAATCAGGAATTTGATGAACATTGAATAAATTAATAAAAAATAAAAAAGAGCCCAATATGTTCTTTTTCAAAAAAAATTTGAAGCAAAGAAAAATCTTTTAGAATTCTCAAGTGACATGACCGAACGTACAGCTTATACCTGCCCTTCAAAGAAAAATGTCTACCTAAATAGTTGAACATTTTACTCTTTGTGTTAAAATGTGGGAGTCCCGAAAAGGAATAAGGAAGTAAAATAATTAGTCAAAATATTTTCAGGATGTTCTCCATCAGTTTGAATGCACAGAAGAGTCCTTTCTCTCATGGAAATTTTTAAGTCAATTGCTGAATTTTCTTTTATTTTATTTCCGGCTTCTAAAATTCTTGTTATAAGTTCATTGCTTGTTGCAACTGCTACTATTTCTCTTATAGTCCCCCACAAATAAAAATCATGTTGGGTTAGGTAGGGAGAACGAGGCAGCCAAGGAAAACCACCTTCTTTCCAAAGTGAAGACATTGGCCACTATTTTAAACCCGAAAATAAAAAAAATATGGGGAACATTTTTTAAATATTTATCTCCGTTTGAAATGCAAAAATAGATTTTTTTTACAAAATTTAAGTTTGAAAATAATTTTTTTTAAAATGCATTAACAGTAAAAAATACAGTTTTTAACACCACAGTATTATCTGTCAACTGAGAGATTAATAAATTCTGTAACTAAAAATGTAGAGTATATGCGTCAAAATGAAAGACTCGTTAATTTCATTGTAAAAAAATTGAAATACATAAAAAATAAGGGGTGGAGATAGACCCCCTGCCTCGCCATACATGGTTTTTTCGTTAACCCCCTAGATCTACCAGTTCCTTTCTTTTCACTTGACCTGAGAGACACCTTGTATATTGTTATACTTAGTAAAGCGCTTCAAGCTGATTCATAGGTATAAATTTCTCATAATTATTGAGAGAATATAATATATGCTTCTCACCTTATTCAGTTTTCAACTCAAAGCTTCACATAATCATAACTAATTACTCTCCTACTCCTACTTAATGACGTTTTCTAAGAACTCTAAGTATTTTCAGAAAACACAACCCTAAAATGTTCGCAGGGTTATTTGCACTATATTCACATGATCTCTACCTTAATAAAAAACCAAATTTTACCACACAATTAAGGTCATTTTGGGCCCGATTATTGCTGAAAATTTTCTCACCACACACCGTAAAGCACGAAAGGTTCAAG